>JBBDGP010000081.1:694166-1388333 GCA_037952835.1 Lithobates septentrionalis | reverse complement strand
ATGCTTCAAAACCATATTCCTTTCCCATATAAAGAGTCAGTGCTACCAAAATGGCAAAGATTCTTCTCAATTGCTTTGGCTCATTTCTTGAAACAGACCAGACGTTCTCAACTCTCTTGGTGCTTTTGCCAAAATAACCTGGATGGTTCAGCACAACACCATGGTTCACCTTCAAAAGCTCATATCTTTCCCAAAACAGTTCACTCATGTGTCAAAAATAAATTTCTTTCTCATTCAAATAGTCAGTGCCTCCAAAATGCTTCGTCCCTTTGGCATTGTGTAAGCACTGCAAGTCAAAATGTTTAGATGTTTTGTCTCAGAGGACCATTGAAATATCCCTCATGTCCACCTTTCAGTCTTAGCCCAGTCCTTCATTGACAATGGTTACTGTACAGTTTTTGTCTAGCTAACTGAATACAATTGTGTATAAAACTGAAAAAAAAGAAAAGATTTTAGGGTAAGAGTAGCCTCCAAGGTTTGACATCACACATTGCACTCATACTGCCAAGGAAAAAATACTTTACAGTATTGTAACCATTATTATTCACACACAAAGTAACTTCCATACATCAGAGTAAAAAGAAAATATATACAGCATAATATACGGAAATATAAACACACAAACATAAAACAAGGAAAATTACATTTAGCCTACAATGCTGTAAATAAAGCTGGAGTTTCACAACAACTGTAACATCTCTTCACTGGCCACCGTCCTCACCCTCCTGCCCATCCACACGTTGCTGTCTGTCTGGCCACAGATTCTCATCAACATCGCAGCGTATATCCTCCCTTGCGATGCAACGAGGGAAGAAACGGCGTGCATGTCACAACCATCCCCTACACTGATCTCCTGTAATATCCTCACAGGCAGCGACCATTGCATGGAGTAGGGACCTCTGATCTTGAGCCCGATGCTCATACACTCTCCACCTCTAAGCAGAGAAAAACTCCTCAATAGGGTTGAGGAAAGGAGAGTAAGGTGGTAGGAACACCATATCCATCCTTGGATGAGCAGTGAACCAGGCCCTGATAAGCGGGCCACGGTGGAAATTCACATTGTCCCATACAATTATATATTGTGGTAGGTGAGGCCCTATGAGACCTCTCTTATTTTCAAGGATCAAATCCAAATGAAGGCGGTCCAAGAAGATGAGGAGCTTCTGTGTATTCTTCGGGCCAAGACTGGGGATGTGAGTGGCCACACCATTCTCAGAAATGGCAGCACACATAGTTATATTGCCCCCTCGCTGGCCTGGGACATCCACCGTGGCCCTTGGCTAGGTTGAAGCCAGCCTCATCCACATACACGAGTATGTGAGAGGTCTCGTTTCCTTCCAATGCCATTATTCTGTACAATAGAGTAAAAAAAGAAAACATCAAATCAGTCATACAGAAGAGTCATACAAGACAGTTACAGACAGTTACATAGGAATGTTCTACACAAGTTCAATATATTACTGGTCAGTATTCCAGTGGTTCCAAACCTGGGGTACATGTACCCTATGCAGAGGTACTACAGGGGGTATTTGACAGAAAGGGGAGGGGAAAAATTATCAATGAGTAGACTTACTGAAATGTTACAGTAAAAGCCACAGTATTAGATAGATTTACATGGGAGGCACTACTGTAATTGCAGCTCTTTGACCCTTTTTCTTAGTGTATTATATGTTATATTCTTCAAAATAGGAAAATAAGGATTATAATGATAATTGCATCATACAGTAAGCTGCAGTTTTTAGACAAAATGTTTATAAATCAGATACGTAAATCAAATACTTTCATACCTGGATTACCTAGATTCAGAAATCAGGTAAAGTGGGTACTGAAACCAATACATTTTGGGAACCACTGCTTATGGTAATTGTAAAAAGGTTATCTTGATGGACAACCAGTGACTGACTTACATGTACATACTGGTACAGCAGCTCTTTCACTCTGTCAGATTTCCTCTCAAATGGTACCCTGTAAATTTGCTTCATTGTCATTTGATGCTTCTTCAATATGCGGACTATTGTGGAGATGCTTATAGAGTTGACATTTTGGAATATGACATTGTCTTGCAGTGCGGATCTGTCTCAATGTGATGGCATTATTTGCAAACACCATGTTACAGATCTCTTGTTCTTGTTGTTCATTGAGAAGTTTTCCTCGGCCACCCGTGCCAGGTTGTCGTCCAATCCTAGACAAAGAATTCAAAGGACAACACTCCATTCGTAATTTATACCTTATGTATTCCGTACAGAATGAGTTACCAATGTAATCGTATTGTTGTTTTACTTACAGTAACTTTACCACAATTCCAATGCATCACTGCGCAGTGACTGGAATACTACTGTAAACTGTATCATCAATATTGTAGAAAATAAACTATTCCATACTATTCCATAGTTTATTTTCTACAATATTTTTCTTGTCATTGTTAGTATCATACGTAACATCCCACTGAGGTAAGATACTGTAATACTGTAGGCCTATCACACACACACACACACACACATACACACACACTAAATGAATACGTAAATGAGTAAATAAACATATTTGTTGCTCTATGCACAGTGTCCTGTCCTATACATTATATAATTCCATCATTGACTGACTACATACCTGTTTTCCCTGCGAAAGGTTTGGATGATAGAGAAGACTGTAGAGCGAGGCACGTTAGGCTGCACTCGGCGATCTGCCTCCGCCATTGTGAGGCCATGGTTGATGACATGATCTATAATTGTGGCCCGAATTTCATCAGGGACAGCATAGTGTCTTCGTGCTCTTCAGCCTCTTCCCCCTATTCCACCACCACTCACCCTTACTCCTCTTCCTCTTCTTCTTCATCTTCCTCGAGCAGGCAATTTCCCTTGTTCATATACTTGGCCAGGTGCCTCCATGTTCAGAAATTGTACTGGTCCTGCATGGTCAAGCTCTATATATACATGTTTGGCAGCATTTACAATCATGGACAACACCTGTCAGGTAACTAAACATACTGTTTGATTGGTCATCTGAGACCAACTCCGACTCCTCCTTTGTTAGTCAAGTTCTAGTTGCACCTAAATGTCAGTTGCTGTCATCATTTTATCAAATGTTCCAAGAGATTCATATATGGTATTCATGGTATTATGTTGCTGAATAATTTTGACAATTGAACAGACTGTTGTGCATGTGATGACTTAAACAATGAAATGATGCTGACACGTTTTGGAGAGAACAACCATTAGATTGAGAATTGACAATCAGTTTAGATCAACAAGATCTATTCACTTGGAAATTGTGCTAAATGTAGGCTACTTGTACTTAATCTTTTGAAAGATGTATTGAGACATTGAGACATGTACTGAGACATTTGCAATTTTGATGAAAGGAATGAGAAATTCAATTCAGTTGTGAACAATTGCCAAGGGGTTTGGAGATTTGTCCATGTTGTTTTGAGAATGTCATTTCTGTTTCAAGAAATGAGCCAAAACAATGGAGAAAAACTGTAAAAGAAAGGTTTCCACATAGCGTGATTCTGTTTTAAAATTGTGTTCCTTTATTTATATAAAACAGTCCAGTCAAAGTAGGCTGATATCACACTGCGGATAAACAATAAAATATTCCCAGGTGGGAGAGAGAGCTCACAGGCTCGTATACTCTCCACACAATCCGGGGCCGCAGCGTCAGCGTGAACCGCCGCTTGCGTTCCACCGGTCGGATATCTGGAACCACGATCCGCGGAAATGACGTTGTGCGTGCCAAGATAGTCCCGCCTTATGCGTTTCGTCACACGGACGTCATCGGAGGCGCTGCCATCTTGGCACTCCCAACGTCCTTTATCGAGGGTGTAGTCATCGCTGCGGCCAATCAGATCCCGACTGTTGGACCCACACATCCAGCGGTGTGAATTAGCAATTAGTTGCTAGGTAGATTAGGCCTACAGAGAATGATGTAGCGATGGAAGATCCCATAGGAGCATAGCCTAACATAGCCCCGTTACGCCCTCTACTGGTATAATAAAGCCAAATACTACAACAGCCGCAGCGACTTACACCAATGCATTCATTATAAACGTAAATGTTTTACAGAACTCAATAATATACAATTATATTCCTATTGCAATAAAAGTGACTGTTTCAAACCATTCCTGAAGCAAACATATATTACAATATTCTCAAGAGGTACGAGCTTAATAAAAAATCTTATATCATGTTAGGTTAAATGGAAAAAACGAATAAAAATAAAAATAATAAAAATAAAATCAAACATTTTTTTATATTAACAATTTTATTAAAATGAGTTTTTATTATAAAAAATGAATAAAAATGTCCTTGTGTTTGTTAAAAACTCTAACCATACCCATGTATTCAAGAAGGGGCAAATGGAAATGTAAAGAGAGAGTTTTATAGATACGTGCCCCTAAATCAGTTTATAAATGAGTGATCCTCAGTTATTGTTCTATAATTAGACTTCTGGAAATTCCGATAAGTAAAGGGTAAACGAGAATTTGTGTGGGGCATATTTAATAAACCCCATAGAATTGGGTTACATATACGGGAAAAGATAATGAGTTCTATTACTTATATTATTGTATTTTTATTATTATATTATTATGTATTATTAAATTCATTAAAGAATTAAAAATTATTAAATCATCAAATTCACTGAAAATATTTTTGTTATTATATTATTATATATTATTAAATATTAAAAATTATTAAATTATCAAATTCATTGAAAATAGAAAATGGGAACTCAAAATCATGTGGTTTCTGGTAAGCCTTCATTCTCTCCGGTGGTGGGCAGCACTATTGAGTGGTCTACGGGACATTTTTTTTGGCACTTTATTTTTTGGACTAATTTTTTCTTGTTCATAATTTTTCATATTTTGTCATTATTGCTTGGACTTTTCATAAGTTTTTGAGCAGGCAATTGTTTCTTGTTCATCTTCTGGGTAAACCAGCTTCGGAGTTTGGTCTTAAAGTGGAGGTAAACAAACTCTAAGAGCCTTTTCACACTGAGGCGTTGGAAAACTGTCCCTAAAACAATGAGCGCTTTTGAGGCGTTATCGGCGCCGGGTTTTATTTAGGACACGTGACTCAAATTGCTTCCAGAACCAGTTTGAGGTACTTTTGAGGCGCTTCCTATTCATTTCAATAGAAAGGGGCGTTTTTGAGGCAATTTTTAGCACTCCAAACACACTCCAAAGATGCTGCTTGCAGGATATTTTCCACAGCCCCGCCAGCGCACCACCCCAGTGTGAAAGCATTCATTGATTTTAATGGGAATAGGATTTCGTGAGCTTTTCAGGCTCTTTTTATTTTTTTTTTTAAGCGCTAAAGTGCCTGAAAAGCACCTCCAGTGTGAAAGAGGTCTTCACCCACTCTCAGCCACATTCTAAGCCTACTTTATCTAGCCCTGTAAAAAAACAAAAAAAATTGCTATGCTTGCCTGTTTTGCTGCCACCCTGGTCTGCAGATGCTGTGTGCAGGAAACTGCTGACAACAACTGGGAAGTGACGTCACCCATAGACTTACTGTAGGGCTTCCATTGGCTGCCTCCCCTAACACCCTGGTGCCACTGCTGACAGCTCAATGTGGGACTGGAGTGGCTACAGAACAGGAAAGTATAGCTGTGTTGTGTGTTGTCCATCCCTCAGTTTGAATGCTTTTGGATTTCCCAAAAGTAAAAGATTTCCTATGTCTCAACGGATGGAAAAAAAAATGTGCCCACTGTAGAAGTCTTTCCTTGGAGACCATTGAGGGACACAGGTCCCACCTATCTCTGGTCATACCACTGGCACTGCTTGCTGGTATTATGAGGGGTTATCCTGGGTTGGCCTACGATTTGTTTGCTGGATTCCAACCCTCCTGTAGGTGACTTGCTGTGTCCCTCAGTGGACTCCGGGGAGGGGAATTTATGGTGAGTACAAAAATCCTATTTTTAAAAGAAAAACAGTTTCTTAACTCCTCTTCATGTTTGTTTCCTCTAAATGTCACCAACATGCCACTTTTGTGTTTTTTTTGTTGTTGTTGCTTTCATAGAATTATTGTGCTGTAGATTATCTTTTGACAACAAGAAAGTGCAATGACTTAAAAGGACTGAAACCTTTTTGTCTTGAAAGTGTTTGAAAGATTTAGTCCTCTGCTGAGGTTTTAAATAGTGAATTTGATAAGCCGATCCTCTCCACAGTAACTTTAACCAGCACGTTTTTTGTTTTTTTTCTAACCACTGTAAGGTTTTTCTTGTTCTTACAACCGTCCTCAGATGACATTTTAGGGATCTCTGTGTCCTGAAATATTCGCTGTGCATATTTAAACCTGCATCAAACCTGCAGTCAAAAACAAAGTGTGTTATGAGAATTGTCAAGAGGGTCTGTTAGTATGCTTGACATCCTTTTTTTCTTTTGTCAACAGTGTAGTTGGTATGTATACGGCCTACATCAATGAGACAAATGTTTGGTTTTCACTTTTTGTTTTTCCCTGCGATACAGCAGCAGACACTAAAAGAACTCTTGATTGCTTTTTTTTACTTGAGTGAACCTAGGCTAACAAATTCCAGTTGTAAGAACCTTTTGTTGGACCCTTTGGCTGCAGTGTTATGTGGCATAGGGTTGGACTATGGCCACTTCCTTGACAGTTACTAAAGGACATGAGTTCCTTTTTATAAGTACCTGTCTCTTTAAATTTTTATAAAGGCAGCCATTTTGTGGGCTAACTCCTCATTCATAAAGTAAAACTAGAAATTCCTAAAGAATAGAATACATTTTTCAGTGATTTTATAGGTCGGATATTAACTCCACTTGCAAATTGGCACCTGCACTGCATGCACATTTTCCTACTTGGACATCTGTTCAGTATAGAGCAGTCACCCGCAATGCTTCAGATCTTGGGATACTGATTTAAGAACCTTTTTTTAACTTGCACCTATTTATACAGCCTGTTAATAGCTCCCCCCCTTTTTTTTGCATTATTCTTAAATGGTACGTGTTTTATCCTGCAGGAATTGCTTGGTAAGGTTAAAATTCACTGTTGGAGGCATTCCTTTTTTGGCACAATTCTAATAAATTGTTTTTCACATAAATGAAAAAAAAGAAGGGAAAGGGGAAAAGAGGGAAAGGGGAAAAAAAAAAAGAAAGTGAAAAGGTTTGCATTATCTTTGTTTTGTGGGTGATTGGGAGAAGCCCTTCACCTGTTGAGTTAGGAACCTGCAATGTTCAGTTAGTGCCTGGATGGCAAGGATTTATTTTCTGTTTTGTTTGTGTTATTTACATAAAAAGCTTTTAAAAATAAAACTGGCTACACGTCAGAGTTTAAGAAACCTGTCATTTGGACTACCTTTTTCCCAGCTAACCCCTGACATATGGTGGAGGATGCGGGCATCTTCCTGAACAAGTGGAAAGATGGAGGACATGCTAAAAGCCCTGCTGCAGACCACTGTAACCCAGCAGGAAACCAATTGCCAGCAGCAGGAAGCCAACCGCCAACAGCAGGAGATGAATCGCCATGCCACTGCACACCAGCAGGAAGCCAATCGCCAGCAGCAGGAAGCTATTGCAGCCCAGCAGGAAATCAACCGCCAGTTTGAAGAGGCCCTGGTGGAATTAAAGAAGGAGTCTGCGGGTCCTTTGCCAGTGGAACAGAAAATGGTGCATGCCAGCTATCTCCTGCAGAAGATGACACCTGCAGATGATGTGTGTCAGGGCTGAGCTCAGCCCTTCCTTCTCTGAGCTGGCCACTCAGCTGTCGGCTAATTGTCAGCTCCTATCTCTCCACAGTGACTCACCTGTTGATGATATCCTGCTCATCATTCCTTCCTACTTATGCCGCCCAGCCCAGATGATCCCTGCCTTCGCCTTGGTCACATCTCTAGAGACGCTCTCCTGTGTTCCTGTTAAAGATTTGCTTGGCTGACATTCCTTCTGGCTCCAGATTCTGCTTGCTGTTCTACTAAGCTCATCTCTGGCTCCTTGATGTTTTGGCTTGTCTGACTATCCATTCCAGTTCCTTAACTCTGGCTATGTTTTGACTATGTTTACCCTGTTTACCTTTTTCTATTATTATTAAACAAGTGAGATTTAACTGTACTCCTGTCTCAGTCTGATTCATGGTTTCTGACAGTAGGCGAAGGCCATGAATTCAGAAGATGCAGTCAATCCACTTGTTGGTAATATTTTTTCCATATTGGATGAGCAGGATCACCGCATGGATCAGTTTTCCATGGCACTCCTGAGTCACACGGCTCACCTGGAATCTCCCACTGTGGCTGCTCCAGTACAACCTGTGTTGCAGGCTGTCCCTGCTGCTGCGCCAGTCTTTTTTGCAGGCAACCGCTTCAAGTATTTTCTCTATAAGAGCTATGTCTGGTTCCGCCCCACTTTCCCAGCGATTTGGGGGCGATCCAGTCCAATGCAGAGGGTTTCTCAACCAGGTTGTGATATACTTTGAGATGCTGCACCAGGCATTTCCCACGGACAGAAGCAAGGTAGGTTTTGTGAATCTTTGCTTTCTGAAAGAGGCTTGGCCTTGGGAAACCCTCTATGGGAGACGCAAAAACCTGTTGTCCTGAGTTACCCTGAGTTTGTGGCTTCTTCTAAAAGGGTATTTGACGTTTCCGCACGCTCCGCTTCTGCTGCCAAGTGCCTCATGTCCATCAAACAGACTACGAGAACTGTTACCGATTATGCCATTAAATTCCGTACTCTGGCAGCAGAGGTTGCTTGGAACAATGAGGCCCTCGTGGCTGCTTTGTCTCATGGTCTCTCGGGGACCATAGCAGCTTGAGATATACCCGCTGAGCTGGAGAAGTTGATCACGTTTTCCTTCCTCACTGACTACCATCCTCAGAGAAAGACTTTCTTTTAAGGAGCGCTTGTAGAAGCCTCCTGTATATTTGTCTCCAAGCCTTGCAGTCCCACCCTTGCCTCCCTCACCTCCCATGCCTCCTGGTACCGAGTCGGTCAGTGAAGATGAACCCATGCACTTGGGCTCCACGCATCTTTCTGCGGATGAAAGAACCCTTAGGAGGAGGGAGAGATTGTGCCTTTATTGTGGCCAGGCAGGTCACTTTTTGAAGTCTTGTCCTACCCATCCACGGAACACCCGAACCTTGAGGTCCTGTCACAGACAGACTTTAGGTGGCATTGTTTTGTCCCCAGTTATCCAGAAGGATAAGCTCCTGGTTTCAGTTACCCTTTCTTGGGCTGAGGCGTCCGTCGAGATACACGCTCTAATCGACTCTGGGGCTGCAGGCCTGTTTGATGATGCTGCCTTTGTATCAGAGCTGTCAGGGAAATAGGAGCATCCCTATGCACAATACTCCAAGGATGGTAAACCGGCATAGGCAAGGACACGCTGACGCGCATCAGTGCACAAGGGTGTGCAGCGTCACAACAAGACGGACACAATGCGCCGCGATCAGGCAAACGCGCATGCGCAACGGCACATGCACAACATGTTAGGGGTGCCACTGCTTATTTAAACTCGCTGCTGACAATGGCACATCGCTGGTTTATCATCAGCTTCCCCTGCGTTTCTGTACCTCATATCTCCTGTTTATCTGATCTCCTGTGTACCAACCTGGCTTGTCTGACCTGCTCCTTCTGATTCCTTGGCTTGACCCCCCGGCTTGTACCTGACTTCCTCCTGCCTGCTTCCTGCATCTGACCCCGGCCTGGCTAACGGACTCCGCTTATCCTGTCTCCTGTGCTAAGGACCCAGCTACTCTTGATCTCAGAGTGCCTTGCTGTGTTTGACCCCTGGCCTGGCTCCTGACTCTGCTACCTGAATATACCACTGGTCCCCATATGCTGGACCTCCTAAGCACACCTGCTTCCAGTAACTTTGCCTGTCCTACCAAGTTCCTGGCAACCAGCTTCACCAACCAGGAAACCCATGCTTCTGTGGGCACCATACCCCCTGTGTCATCTTCAGGGTTGTGCTGCGCTCGGCCACAAGAGGAGCCCTCCCAGCATCTCGGCCTCCTACCAAGTTCCTGACAGTTCTTTGAAACCATGGCTTGGATATACGATGACCCCCTACGGGTGGCTACTGCCGAAGCTACTCTGCGTACTCTACGACAGGCTCAGCACCCTGCAGAAGATTATACGGTAGAATTCTGCACGTGGTCCACAGATTCCGGATGGATTGAGGCAGCCTTAAGATACCAGTATCAGATGGGGTTGTCTGAATCTCTCAAAGATGAACTGGCCACAATAGAGACCCCCTCAACACTGGAGGATCTTATCCAGCTGACCATTCAGCTTGACAGATGCTTGCGGGAACATCAGTCTGAATGCGCTCAAACCTTCCTTCCCACCCAGACACTGCCTCAAGCCCTGTCTACATCAAATCCCATACAGTTTGGCATGGTCCATTCAGCATTAACTAAAGAGGAGAGACTTCATTATCGACAGGCAAACCTTTGCTTCTACTACGGGGGAACAGGACATTTTATAAGCAGTTGCCCCATAAGACCAAGGAAACAAACCAACCGCACTCTGGTCTACCTTTAGGTGGCCAAGTCTTCTTCGGCCCATATCGCCCCTCCTGTCACATTACTGGTGGCAGGTGAAGAAGTTCACCTCCGGGCAATACTTGAGTCCAGGGCATGTAGCTGCTTCTTGGATCTGGCTTTAGCAAAGAGACTCACTATTCCTCTCACTGAAAAGAAGCAGAGACTGACAGTCCATCTGGCTGACGGCTCAATGCCCAGTTCCGGACATGTCACCCAAGAAACAGTACCTATCCTTACCTCCACCAACTCAGGTCACCAGGAATTTCTTCGATTTGACGTCCTAAGCTCCCCCATATTTCCAGACATCTTGGGAATTCCAAGGCTACAGGCGCACAATCCTCGGATTGATTGGTCCAAGAAAGAAGTACTTTTTTCATCCCCTTACTGCCGGCAACTTTGTCTTGCTCCCGAATCCAAGGACTTTTCCAGTTGTCTGTCTGTACTACCCACACCCAGTGGGGACCCCAATATACCAGCATCCTACCAGGAATTTCTAGATGTTTTTGACAAAAAGAAGGCGGATACCCTACCTCCACATTGTCCTTACGACTGCCCCGTCGAGTTACTACCAGGAGCTGAAATCCCTTTCGGTAATATATTCCCTCTTTCCGTAACTGAGCTTGAGACCCTGAGGCAATATATTGATGAAAACCTTGAGAAAGGATTTATCCGCTCTTTCTCCTCTCCTGCAGGTGCTAGCATCTTCTTCATTGAGAAGAAGGATAAGACCATGTGTAAATTACAGGGAACTAAATAAGATTACCCTTAAGAATCGCTATCCGCTTCCCCTCATCCCCAAACTCTTCCAGAGGTTCAGCACAGCTCACATCTTTACCAAACTAGACCTACGTGGAGCCTACAATCTCTTCTGCATCCGGGAGGGGGACGAGTGAAAAACAGCATTTAGAACAATATTCGGACATTTTGAATATTTAGTTATGCCGTTTGGATTGTGCAATGCTCCAGCTACATTTCAGCACTTTATAAATGACATTTTTCGGGAGTACTTAGATAACTTCGTTGTCGTCTATCTCATATTTTCAGCCACTCTGGAACTTCACAGAATGCATGTTAAGAAAGTGCTGTGCATCCTCAGAACACACAGGTTATTTGTTAAGGCCGAGAAATGCAATTCCAAAAAGGTGTCAATCCAATTCCTGGGGCTCATCATAACCACAGGTGGGATAGCTATGGACCCACAAAAAGTGAAGGCTACCCTTGACTTACCGGTTCCTTCCGACAAGAAGGGTGTTCAAAGGTTCATCGGTTTTGCACATTTTTACAGGAGATTTATAAAGAATTTCTCCACCATTGTAGCACCTATTACTCAGATAACCCGCCAACATACCAAATTCCAGTGGTCCGTAGCAGCACAGACTGCCTTTGACCAACTAAAAACCTTCTTTACCTCTGCACCGATCTTACAGCATCCTGATCCTGCCATACCCTACGTCTTGGAAGTTGATGCTTCGGAGATAGCCACAGGGGTGGTACTATACCAACGTCAGTGCCCAAAAGCATTACTGCACCCCGTGTCTTTCTCTTCGTGGAAGATGAGCCCTCCAGAGAGGAACTATGATGTGGGGGATTGGGAACTCTTAGCAATTAAAACTGCTCTAGAGGAATGGAGGTATCTCCTGGAAGGTGCCACTCATCCCATCTTAATTTTTACGAACCATGAGAACTTAGAGTACCTCCGCACATCCAAGCTGTTAAGACCCTGACAGGCTCAATGGGCCCTATTATTTTTGAGGTTCAATTTCCATATAACCTACTGCCCAGGGTCTAAAAATGGAAAAGTGGAGGGCGGGGCTTGGCGCATGGAGAGGATGGATGCCTGATAGCTCGTCTCCCGCTCCCGTACTACGAACGGCACACAGCACCGCGGACAGAGTGCCCATCGGCTTCCCATATGAGCAGGAGAGGCTGCAACAACACCTCCGGCACCTCGGAGAACCAGAAATCTGGGGAAATAGGCAGTTATTTCCCGAGGGGCAACAAGGCCACACTGGCTTCCAAGATGGTGGCGACCCGCTCGGCGGCAGCACAGGCAGCACACACTGCCTCCAAAGTACAGGTCGCGCACTCCACTCAATCACCCCGACCCTCAGAACCAGAAACCCATCACCCAAGGAGTCCCCCTCACTCCAGAAGCCCCTCTCCTCTCCTCCGTTCCACAGCCAGGGGGGAAAGCTGGGACATGGAGGCCTATATTAAGGCTCTCCCCACAAATCAGGACATTGAATCCTACATTAGCACACTGGAGAGATCATACAGGAGGGAGATCAGTGGCCACTGCATAGAAGATATTGAGACCACTGTAGAGGAATCAGCCTCCAGAATCTCAGAGCATGAACACATTTTGCAAGAGCACACTAACCAAATCCAACAACTGTTTTATGGTCTGGACGACCAAGAGAACAGAAGCCGTCACAACAATATCCGCATCTGCAGATTGCCAGAATCAGTGGAAAATAAAGATTTAGCAATGGCGGTTGCCACTATGTTTAACCAGTCGCTGAATAAGCCCAAAGAGACACCACTTGAAATAGACAGGATCCACAGATCCCTGGGATCCCGCAACCCCAATTCAGCTTACTCCAGAGATGTCATTTGCCGTATACATTTTTTCAATGTGAAATCTGACATTATGCAGGCAGCTCATTCCCAGGAATCCATTTTGTTCAATGACACCCCTGTCATGCTCCTGACAGATCTTATCAAAACAGACCCAACTCATGCAGAAAGCCCTGAAACCAGTAACAGATGCCTTACAAGCTAAGCAGATCAAATACAGGTGGGGGTTCCCATTCCAACTTTCTGCATCCCATAATGGCAAATCGGCTATTTTTTGTACACTAGGGGACCTGGCTAACTTCTTGGGCACTTTTGAACTTCCACAATCCAGGTTCTAAAATGGCCCCTCAGATCAGCAATACCAGACCTCCCTCTCTCCTCTGGATGGGAAAAGATCCAAAAAGAAAGGCTCTTGATCCCGCACTTCCAAATCCCCAAATCTACTGGCCGGTGGGAATCTTATCCTCTCATTAATCTGTGACTTGATTTTTTCTCCCCTGTTTTTGTCCTTTTTTCCCTCTCTGACCCAGGATCCTGGGAGAGGTGAGTGATCCCCACAGATGGTCATTCTCCCCAGAAGAGGGGAAGAGATGGACTTGTCAGCTTTTACACCTGTCCTCAGGGTTAAGTTTCAAATGTTTTGCACATGTTATAAGTTACTTGTTTTATATATCTGTTATCATACGCACAGTTGTAGCTTAGATATTTGGCGACCCTGTGAATACCACCTCTAACTCAATTAATAATAATTTAGTTAGATTAAGGTGCTGTGAGAAATGTTTTAACATAATTAGACACAAATAGGACGGGGGCGGAGTTCCCCTTGGTCAGACCAAACACGTTCCCCACATTAGGGTTAGCAGAGTCTTCACTGCCTCTGTGTTTGAAATGCATTTTAGTTTTACTCAGTAGTGCCCATTACCTTTACTCCACTATGGACACGAGAAGGAGCAGTCTCCCTATAGATAGCAACAACATGTTCAGTCATTTGCAATACACCAAACTAATGTACTGCTCCCCAAGACACCTTTCCCAACTCTACTTTGCACTCAACCTGCACACAATTTTACCATCATTATTACCGTTTCAGTGCATACATCCCTTCCTTTTCTTTCCTCATTTCTTTGCCTACCTCCCCTCTTCTCCCCTTCTCATCTCAGCTCAACAACTTAACATTAGGCCTTTTCCATTCAGGACTCACAGATATTTGATACATCACTCCACGATCCCCACATTATGGCGACCGCCTTAGAGCATAAGATATCCTCACTAAATTGTCGAGGATTTAATACACCTGAAAAACGTAGACAGAGACTACATCATTTCCACAAAGCCAAAATGTAGATACTATTATTACAGGAAACTCATTTTCCAGACAAAATTTCACAGCACTAATCCCATATCTAGAATGAAAGGGGTTTCAGTGGCCTTCCACAGCTCCTTCACCCCAGAAGTGCTCGACACTGACATAGATCTGAAGGGCAGATTTTTGTTTTTGAAATTGCAATATTTACAGCTCCACTTCCTTTCCTCTGTAACAGCCTGCCTGAAGGCCTTTGGAACTCCCAATTTAATCTTAGGGGGTGACTTCAATATCCCCCTCATCCCGAGACTGGACTTGTCCACTGGTAAGTCACACATCACACCTTCCTCATTAGCTAAAATACGTACCATCCTAACGGAGTTATCCCTAGTTGACACATGGCGACTCCTACACCCTGCTGAGAGAGACTACACAAATTACTCCTCTGCACATAAATCCTACAGCAGGATAGATTACATTTTTATTTCACAAACATTATTGGACCTAGACCCTACTTGCGGGATCGGCCTAAAATTATGGTCAGACCATGGTTCCGGTACACATAACCCTTGGCAGATTACCACAACGTGCACAACGAGACACTTGGAGACTGAACGATAACCTACTGAATGATATTGTGTGCACTGCTGCAGTGTCTAAAGCCATTACAGACTTTGTCCAGACCCACATTTGAGACGAGACATCTGCCATGACGAAATGGGAAACTTTAAAATGCGTGTTACGAGGGATTTTAATTCAACATGGTTCCAGATTGAAAAAAGCTTGCACAGAGGACATAAATTGCCTCTTCTCCCTGATTGCCTCTCCCAAAACCACACACAAACACATTTTAGACCCCAAAACATTAGTTGAACTCTCTAACGCAAGGCAGGACCTACTGCACTTCTTCACAGAAAGATCTTTGACAGCCTGTTATAAAGGACACCACATTCACTACTACCAAGCTAATAAATACTGGAAACATTTAGCACGGGTTATTCACCCTAGACAACAGAGACAAAATATTCCCCACATTGTTTCCCCATCCAAACAAAAGAAATACAAGAACTCCAAAATCGTTTCCGAATTCAAGGATTTCTACTCCTCGCTTTACAACCTCCCCCCACCCGAGACACAGACTTCATTACCCTCCTCGGACCTTCACCAATATATACAGGACACAGCATTACCTAGAATATCTCCCCCGGAAGCAGACACTTTAGAACAACCCATAACCTCCTCCGACTTTTTGTTTACGATTAAAGGTCTTAAGAATGGCAAGAGTCCAGGCCCAGATGGATATACCCCCCAGTTTTATAAAACGTTTGCGCAACAACCAGTCCCAATCATGGTACAAGCATTTGAGGAAGTGGACGAGACACATCCTTTACCATCACAACTCCTCCAGGCCCAGATAGTAGTACTACCCAAACCCGGAAAAGCCCATTCACAATGCAGCAATTACAGGGCCATATCTCTATTTAACATCGATCTCAAGCTCCTCTCAAAAATTATAGCCACACGTCTAGCCCCCCTACTTCCTTCCATAATCCATAGTGACCAAGTAGCATTTATTCCAGGCTGAGAAGCTAGGGATAACACCATGAAAACTCTACACCTCAGATCATATGCCAAACACCACAACATCCCCACCTGCTTACTGGCATGTGACGCCGAGAAAGCTTTCCATAGAGTGAGCTGGCCCTTCTTACAGGCATCCCTACATCAAATAGGCCTAGGCCCATGGATATTCACCAAAATAATGTCACTATACTCCAATCCCTCAGCAAAAATAACAGTCAATGGTGAGTCACCGTTGGAAAATCTGTACACTTTTTGTGGACTTTTTCAAATGATTTTTCACTGACTCTCTTTTTTTATTTCCTTGTGAATATGGATGGACTTTATTGATTTCACTTTTCATCCAGGTGGACAATTTGAAACCACACTTTTAATTTGTGACCACATTTAATATTTACATTATTTTTTATTTTATTTTCCACTTTACAGCTTTGTAAGAAATAGGGATGAGCTTCGTGTTCGAGTCGAACCCATGTTCGACTCGAACATCGTCTGTTCGCCCGTTCGCCGAATTGCGAATGATATGGGCCATTCGCGCCAAATTTGTGTGGCGCGTCACGGCCCATAATTCACTGCGGCATCGCAGTGCATTGCTGGCTGATGATTGGCCAAGCATGCACTATGACCGGCATGCTTGGCCAATCACAGCGCCGTCTGAACAGAGAGCCGTAATTGGCCAAAGCCAAGGAGGCTTTGGCCAATTATGGCTCAGGGGATTTAGTACATGCCCCACACTATATAAGGCCGCCTGCACGGCGGCCCTGTGTAGTTTGTGTTCCGGCGTTGAAAGAGATAGACAGAGAGATAGTGTCATTTGATTTGAGTTAGATAGATTAGGCAGAACAGTCAGTCAGTTAGCTGCACTTACAGTGTATTGTGTATATATATGCATCCCAGGTGTTGCATATATATATATATATATATATATATACACTGTATTCAGTTTAGCTAGATCCGTTCCTGTTATCTTCCTACTGACAGGCAGGCTTGTCTTGTTACAGTATTTACAGCTACCTGAAGAAAATTGCTGGTGTTTTTTTGATCCTATTAGTACCACAGTCAGGCAGCTAGACTATTTACAGTTAGTGCAGTGCGTCCTGCTCACAGTGTTCAGCTAGATCCGTTCCTGTTATCTTCTTACTGACAGGCAGGCTTGTCTTGTTACAGTATTTACAGCTACCTGAAGAAAATTACTGGTGTTCTTTTGATCCTATTAGTACCACAGTCAGGCAGCTAGACTATTTACAGTTAGTGCAGTGCGTCCTGCTCACAGTGTTCAGCTAGATCCGTTCCTGTTATCTTCTTACTGACAGGCAGGCTTGTCTTGTTACAGTATATACAGCTACCTGAAGAAAATTGCTGGTGTTCTTTTGATCTTATTAGTACCACAGTCAGACAGCTAGACTATTTACAGTTAGTGCAGTGTGTCCTGCTCACAGTGTTCAGCTAAACCTACAAGTTAGTGGGGTGCGTCCTGCTCACAGTGTTCAGCTAAACCTACAAGTTAGTGCGGTGCATCCTGTTAACAGTGTTCAGCTAAAACTACAAGTTAGTGCGGTGCGTCCTGCTCACAGTGTTCAGCTAAAACTACAAGTTAGTGCGGTGCATCCACCTCACAGTGTTCAGCTAAACCTATAAGTTAGTGCGGTGCATCCTGCTCACAGTGTTCAGCTAAAACTACAAGTTAGTGCTGTGCGTCCTGCTCACAGTGTTCAGCTAAACCTACAAGTTAGTGTAGTGAGACCTCTGCACAGTGTTCATCTAAAGCTACAAGTTAGTGCAGTGCGTCCTGCTCACAGTGTTCAGCTAGATCCGTTCCTGTTATCTTCTTTTTTTTTTTTTTAAGGTTTAAATACTGTTTATTGAAAAATAAATAACAGTACAAAATTATCAAACTGGCAGAGACCACCTGAAATAACATATCAATGTAAGTTACATTAGAGTCAAGATGTACATGTACCTCCCCTTGATTCAACTTCAAAATAAAAGTGTACACATATGTAAACTCAAGGTCATAAATAAATACTCTATCTCCTAGAGTAAGGCCGCCGGAGGTCAGGATAGGGAACCCAAAGTTCGCAGGTACCAGAGGTCCTCAAGGGTCGGCCACGCACCCCAATTGGGAACCTGCTGTACGCAGACCAGCCAAGAGGAACCCCGGGGGAACATAATAGCCTTCTCTGAACCTGTCCTGAGCTCACGGACTGCCCATTGTTGATCAAATGAGAACTCTGTCGTTTCAAAAAAAAGAGAAAAAGCAGACTATGAGACCAACTGTTACAAAATAGAAAGTATCACTCATACAGGGGTCTATCCCCGAAACTTAGAGAAGGTACATGCTAAATCACTATGTTGTGATTTTTTTCCCCATTTTTAAATTGTACAGCCTTAATATTTAGTAGAAGGAAAAATGTACAGTGAAGGGGAGTTCTGACAGGTACGCTATTCTCAACCTTTGCTCGTCATACTTAGTAGGATTTTAGACAGAAGGTAGTAGGATGAAAGGGAAATAAGGAGGAAGAACAGAGGGGTGAAGTGGGAAGAGAAGGGAAAGGGTGTAAGAAGGTTAGGAGCAGGAATCCTCGCGGAGAGAGGGGCGGGCCTGGAGCCGGCCGGAGCCTGGGGGATACCTAGACCTTGTACTGATTCAGGTTAGAGGTGGTAGTCCCAGGAAACGAGCCCAGGGCTCCCAAATAAGTCTGAATTTATCAGAGGTGTCTAAAATTCTGCTCGAGACCTTCTCCTGTGACATAATCCAGGAAATTTTTAGTTTGGCCTGGCGAAGGGAAACCAATTTTTTCTGCCCCTGTTCAACAGGGGCATGTAATTACAATTCTTGATCTAATATTTCACAGCAGGTCCCTGTGAAGGCTTAAAGTGCTGTGGCCACAACAACACCTAAGGCCCAAATTTCTGCTGAGTATATAGGGCAGGCCCCTACTTTCAAACATCTAACTTACAAACGACTCCTACTTGCAAACGGAAGGAGACAACAGGAAGTGAGATGAAATCTACCCCTAGGAAGGGAAAGTCTCTCCTGGTAGAGTTAATATGGGAAAAACATTTCTCCTTTCCACTGAAGCTTTCCAATCCTTGTTCCACAAAAAAACCCAAATTTTCAAAAAACATTTGTCATTGGGACAAAAAGTGAGGTGAAATCTTCTGAAGAGGAGGACAGACAGCAAAACAAATGTCACAGGGGTGATAACCCTTCCCTATGTTTTCCAAAAAGCTTAAAAAAGATTTTTTGGCTGGAGCTAAACACGTTAAAAATGTACCCTTTCAAAATTACAAACAGATTCTACTTAACAACAAACCTACAGTCCCTGTCTTGTTTGCACCGCCTGTATACTGCTGTTCAGAGTGTATAGGGCCTGGTGGCCCCACACCTTTCCTTATTTTAATTTGGGTGCGGGGTTCCCCTTAATATCCATACAGGACCCAAAGGGCCTGGTAATGGACTGGGGGGTACCCATGCCATTTGTCTCACTGATTTTCATCCATATTGTCAGGACCCGACATTACATTAAATCCGCAAGCAGTTTTAAATGAGATTTTTTCCTTTAAAAATGACATATGGTGCAGGGACTGTTCTAAACACGGGAAACACGCGGCACTTTACAGGCATACTATAGACACACCCCAGGTACGATATTTAAAGGAATATTTCACTTTTTTTTTTTTTTTTACTTTAAGCATTATTAAAATCACTGCTCCCGAAAAAACAGCCATTTTTAAAAGTTTTTTTTGCATTGATACATGTCCCCTGGGGTAGGACCCGGGTCCCCAAACCCTTTTTAGGACAATACCATGCAAATTAGCCTTTAAAATGAGCACTTTTGATTTTGAACGTTCGAGTCCCATAGACGTCAATGGGGTTCTAACGTTCGTGCGAACTTTCGGTCCGTTCACAGGTTCTGGTGCGAACCGAACCGGGGGGTGTTCGCTCATCCCTAGTAAGAAACACCAATCAGCCAATGAATATCACTAACCATAGCGCCCCCTACACTCACCTTTTCTAATGGTGAGTCCTCGGAGGCCTTCAGGATAAGAAACGGTACAAGGCAGGGATGCCTGTTATCGCCGTTATTATTTGTGCTCATTGTTGAACATCTGGCCCAAGCCATTCGCAGTAATGACTCTATTCACAGGATCCCCACACCCTCAGGCCCCCGAAAAATTATCACTTAACGCAGATGACTTGCTTCTCTATGTCACTCAGCCACAAGTTAGCATTCCTGCCATTCTACTGGAACTTGACCGCTTCGGAGCGCATAGCAACTTCAATTTAAACATTGCCAAAACAGAAGCCCTGAACATCTCTCTTGCACTGAAAGCTGTAGCCCTTATTCAGGGAAAATTTCCTTTCCACTGGCAATCACGCTCGGTTAAGTATTTGGGGACAGAGATCCCTAAAGACTTACAAGACATTTACGCCTTGAATTATAGTCCTCTGTTGACAAATTCAGACATTCTCTAGAAGCTGGGCATAATCTCAAGCTTACATGGTGGGGGAGAATGAATCTCCTTAAAATGGACATTCTACCTAAATTGCTCTATTTATTTCAAACATTACCCATACTCCTACCCAACGCATTCTTCCTCTCGCTTTGCTCCTTAGCGATCAAGTTCATATGGCAACACCACCCTTCCAGACTTAAGCACAAAATCTTATGTACCCCCAAAATTCGTGGAGGCATTGGCCTTCTGGACTTTCAATTATACCATACCGCTGCCATAATCTCGAGACTCCTTGAATGGTTCCCAAGACCCTTAACCAAACCATCCACGATTATAGAGCAAGACATGGCACAGGTAGACCTTCGGGCCCTTCTTTGGGGATATAACATTAAATTTCGCACAATAACCGTGTTTTCTCTCATGACAACCGCAGCGCTCACCTTATGGTATATGAAACATAACAAATTCACCCTATCCACTGACCCTAGCCCTCTCACCTCTCTATTCGATAATCCATTACTCCCGACTTATATCTCCAGAGGACAATGTGGCTCATACACGCGGTAACAGTGGCCTACAGCCAGACAGTTCGTACACCCCTCCACAGGTCAATTCCAACTGCCACTAGATGACTAGTCAGTCATCCATTCCTACCGACTGGCTCTCTACAATATCCCTGACTCAACACAGCAGGACACTGCATCTTTCAGGATGGGTCCACAGACTACTCATGACATTTGAGGATATGTGTAGTCTCTCTCAGACCCTCAGACACACACTGTCTTTGATATATAGAGACATATAGTCCCACATATGCGATTCTCTGCCTAATTACACGCAAAAGTGGTCAAGGGACCTGGGCATAGAGATATCCCCGAAACAATGGTCCACATCATTCACATAAATCGTCCAGATCAGGATTCACGCAGGAGAAGAATTACAAATTATTATCACGTTGGTACAGAGATCCAGTCACGGTACACAAGATGTATCCAACTACTTTGGATATATGTTGGTGCTGTCACAGAAGAAAGGGTTCATATATTCATGTGTGGTGGGAGTGTGACAGGGTCCGCCCATTCTGGGACAAAGTTTTTAGTATTTACAATGATGTATATCATGCCTCTTTAACCCCATCCCCTTTATTGGCTCTTCTATCCATCCTCCCGGGACCAGTCCAATCTCACCAGAAGAATCTTCTCAGATTCTTCCTATCTGCAGCTCGTCATGTCATCTCTCTGTACTGGAAATCGGACACCATTCCCTCTATCACCAGATAGATAGACATCCTCAATGACATAATGTTCATGGAGAAGTTGCAGGCAAAGATAGATGATACCTGTGAAAAATTCAAACTGCTGTGATCCCTCTGGCTTCACCACTCCTCACCGGACCTCTTCCTCAACAGAATTTCTGTATGAGGACTAGGCCCTATACTACACAATGTTGGAGGGAGTTGACGTCATTATTGTTAAAAGTTATTGTTATTTTGGATTCAAATGTAAATGTCTCTGCCAATTTCCTATAGCTCAAAATATAGGTAACTTGGACACTACAAGTCCTATAATGCTGAGTCCCCCCCCATTTTTTTTCCTTCCTGTTTCTCCCATCCCCTGCTATACCCCTCTCTCCATACCCTCCCCCATACGACAGTTTGATTGTATGTAACAAGTTTCAGGCGGTGTCCTGAGAGAGAAGACACTGCACGGAGAGATATTTTTCAATGAAAAACTGTTTTAAGCACTTATGTATATCTGAAGTTATACTATTTTGTACTACGGGGGGGGGGGGGGGAGGTGTGGACTGCCTTCTCATCCCAACTCCCTTTCCCTTTTCTTTATTCTGTTCCCTATCCCCCCTTAATACTGGTTTTCTCATACTGTTCTTTTCTTGAAAATAACTCAATAGAAACGATATTCAACCAAAAAATGGAAAAGCGGATGCCTTGTCCCGAATGTTCCCGGACACTCCTGAAGAGAACACACGGTACAATTTTGTCCCCTCAACCTTCCTCTTAATTCAACCTGATTTAAGGTCCTCAATTGAACAGGCACCACTCAGTGCACAGAAGCAGAAGTCTCTTCCCTAAGAAGTCAGGAGGGGCTCCTATGGCACCAAGACAGGATTTTCGTCCCACAACAAGCCAGGCTATAAGTGTTGAAAATTTTTCATGACCACCAGCTGTCTGGCCACTTTGGGGTCTGAAAGACGACTGAACTTGTCCAGCGGTCCTTATGGTGGCCCACTCTGAGATCTGATTGTAAGGAATATGTCAACTCTTGTACAACCTGCCAGCAGGAAAAGGGGTCCAACGCCAGATCTTGGGGCCTGTTAAGACCATTGCCAGTCCTGGAACAACCTTGGAAAAAGATTTTCCATGGACTTTATTGCCCCCCTCAGAGGAATTTACAACTATCCTGGTAGTGGTGGACCGGCTGTCCAAAATGGCACACTTCTTGCCAATGATGGGCACACCCTCCACCATGGATACAGCAAAAATCTTTAAAAAAGGAAATAGTCCGATTGCACAGCATACCAGACAACATTGTGTCAGATGGAGGTGTGCAATTCACCTCTAGGTTCTGGAGAAACCTCTGCAAATTACCGTCAATTGAGATATGCTTGTCCACAGCCTATCATCCACAAAGTAATGGTCAAACTGAAAGGACTGTAGCATGTAAAAAACTGCGCTTTAGGATAGGCTTATGTGGCAAGAGAACAGGTTGCTGCCCCCCTTTTCTGCAGAGCTCTCACAAGGGGTCCCTGCTAGTCATGCGTAAACTCTCAAAAACAATGAGTTGATTGGCGCTACCTGGAAAACCTGATGGAGCGCCAATCAACAATGGGTTGATTGGCGTTCCATCCACTCGAATACGCGGAAGTGACGGAACCACGCACATTACGTCACTTCTGCGTATTCGAGTGGATGGAATGCAGCTGCAGCGCATAGCTGTCACATCCCCCATCTCAACACACGCTCTTGATACAGTGACTTCCAATCTGTTTTCCTGTCGGGAATTGCTGTTATCCTAGCCCTAGTGCACAACTGGGTGGGAAGACACATTTCTTTGGGACATTTTGATTTTACTTTCGTTTTTGTTTTTACTATATGCTTTTTAACAAAATAAAAGACTTTTACGGTATCACACTATGGAAGCCCTTTTTTATATTTCCTGATGCATGAGGGCACTGCAGCATCTTCACCAACCAGGATACATCCGAGGCAGCCACCGCAAGTAACGGGGAGCAGTGAGTTCCACTTAAAGCATTACAGGCCCATTACCCCTGCAGGGGTACCAGGAGTCGGTGAGTAGGAAATCAGAAGGGGGAGTACAAAAGTCACCTGGCAACAATTTATGCACAAAAGTCACCCCTGGGAGTTCCTGACCTGACACAGTGATAAACCTATGGGACTATTGCACTTTATTGTGATTCAACCTGCTGTAGCATATGCTGGGTCTAGATCTCACTATATGAACTGTAGTGCACCTATATGGTTCACACTCCAAGTTTGATCTATGTATATTTGGGGCTGATGCAGAGATACATATCCTTGGGATCAATATATATCACTGTGATGCATATATTGTAGAACATATTTTGAATGTACTGTAACACTTGAGGTGCATCCAAGTGGTTGGTATAGCGTAAAGGTTTGAAGTGTACCTAACTGGCTGAGTGCTTATCATTGCTATATACAGTTAATACAGTGTAAATTGATTACTTTGGGAATATTACACTCATTCAGGTATTTTACCTATACAGTAATTTGGTTATAGTTTATATATTATATTGTATTTATATATATACAACAACAATACCTACTGAGCAGGGGATTCAGAAATGCCCCCTACCCATTCCCACTAGTTACCAACTATTTGGATATTCCCTCTTCATATACTGATTGAGGTGATATATACATTATTGTGTAAGACTTAATAATATAAAACCATCTCTAAGGTTTTTTCCTGTATATGCTTAGCAAATCAGGTTTTCCAGGTAGCGCCAATCAACCCATTGTTTTTGAGAGTTTAAACTGAAAGGACTAACCAAAACGTTAGAGCAATATCTAAGATGTTTTTGTTTCTTTTCTCAAGATGACTGGATTTCATTATTACCTTGTGCGAAATTTGCATATAATAACTGTGCACGCTGCTACCAACCAGTCATCCTTCTGGGCAAATTACGGCTTTCATCCTTCATTTTTTCCTATTACCTAATATCATTCCCGAGTCCTCAGTTCCGGCAGTTCAGGACAGAATAAACTTCATCCAAGCAAACTACCAAATACTCCAGGACACAATGAAGTAGGCTCAAGAAGTGTACAATAAACAATATGATAAAAAGAAAAGAGGAAACCCTACCTTTAAGATAGGGGACAAAGTGTGGCTTTCATCAGCAAATCTCAAATTGCCATGTCCATCGCGGAAATTGGGACCCAAGTTCCTGGGTCCTTTTGAAATCGAACGTGAAATTAACCCTGTAGCTTTTGAACTTGCCTTGCCAGAATCTTTTAAGATCCATCCGGTATTTCATGTCTCACTACTTAAACATGTTATTTTTAGTCCTTTTCCAGGGAAAGAAGAAATACCCCCACCTCCGGTCCAGGTTGGAGATGAAACTGAATTTGAAGTGGAGTCCATTCTTGACTGTCGTTGGAAAGGTAGGACAATTCAGTTCTTAATTAAGTGGAGGGGGTATTCTGCAGAAGAAAACTCTTGGGAGCCTGCAAGCTGTGTGCATGCTCCTAGGCTTATACAGAGGTTCTGCTGCAAACCCCAAAAAATGGGCACATCACACTGACACGCATCAGCGCACAAGGATGGGCAGCGTCACAACCAGATGGACGCGCAGTGCCACGATCAGGCACCACTGCCTATTTAAACTCGTTGCTAACTATGGTGCATCGCTGGTTTATCGTCAGGTTCCCCGGCGTTCCTGTGCCTCGTAACTCCTGCTTATCTGATCTCCTGTGTACCAACCCGGCTTGTCTGACCTGCTCCTTCTGATTCCTTGGCTTGACCCTCCGGCTTGTACCTGAATTCCTCCTGCTTGCTTCCTGCATTTGAACCCAGTCTGGCTTATCCTGTCTCCTGTGCTAAGGACCCAGCTACTCTTGATCTTGGAGTGCCTTGCTGTGTTTGACCCCTGGCCTGGCTCCTGACTCTGCTACCTGAATATCCCTCTGGTCCTCATCTGCTGGACCTCCTAAGCACGCCTGCTTCCAGTAACTTTGCCTGTCCTACCAAGTTCCTGGCAACCAGCTTCACCAGCCAGGCAACCCGTGCTTCTGTGGGCACCACATCCCTTGTGTCATCTTCAGGGTTGTGCTGCGCTCGGCCACAAGGGGAGCCCTCCCAACATCTTGGCCTCCTACCAAGTTCCTGACAGGAGCACTCGATTCTGCTGCAGCTGCATGACACTCCACTTGCCACTGAGGCTTTTGACAGGAGACCTATACAGCCTGCCCATGTGACTTATGAGACTGTTCCGTTGTCCATGGCCGTAGGGGCTCTTCACCATGAGATAATCCAATTCCAAGTTGTTTCCTCACCTAAGTTTCTGCTGGTTATTGGTTATCCTTGGTTACAGAGGATTTGATTAGCTCCATGCTGAGGTTCTCTCCTGGTCACCACAATGCAGTAAGACATGCTTCCAGAAGGTAGCCAAGGTCCTGTGCACTTCTTCTCTCTCCTCCCTGGAGAGGAATACTGCAATTTTAGTGATGTCTTTGAAAAAGGTTAAGCTTGCCTCCACACCAGTCGTATGATTGCACAATTGACCTTCAACCTGGTGCCATACTCCCTTGTGGCCGGGTTTACCCCTTGTTGTTCTTGGAGGATAAGGCCATGGAGGAATATGTTGCAGACACACTTTCACAAGGTTTCGTCCGCAAATCCTCGTCTCCTCCTGGTGCTGGTTTCTTCTCTGTGAAGAACAGTGGTCAACTGAGACCTTGTATTGATTATAGTGGTCTCAATTGTTTCATGATTAAGAATGCCTATCTGATTCCGTTGATTACAGAGTTATTTGACCACCTGAAGGGAGCAACATTTTTCACAAAGCTTGATTTGAGAGGGGCATACAATCTTGTTAGGATTAAGGAGGGCGACGAGTGGAAAACTGCGTTTATTACCAGAACAGGCCATTGAGTACCTCGTAATGCCTTTTGGCCTTTGTAACGCCCCGGCAGTTATCCAGGAATTTATTAACAATATCCTCCGAGATTTGTTGCAGTTATGTGTGGAGGTTTATCTTGACAATATCCTATTTTCCAAGTCCCTGGATGTAGTAATATGACTAAACAACAGTGACTCCATCTTGCTTTAGCTATAAAGTGTATGTACCCTTATTTTAGGTCCAAAACTCATTTTCAAGTTTATTCTGTAATTTCAGTATTTCAGCTATATGTTGCAAGAGCATGCATAAACCTGCTTACATAAGCATTAATGAGCAACTTATGATGTATAAATACAGTGTGGTTTAGCTTACCTTCCTGTCTACGGGACAGGAAAATGACTTGTTAGTCATCAACAGATGGAGTTTTCACTCTGGTAACCTTGTGGCAGCTATGTTTTTAGAGGTTATAGGTGTGTATAACCATATAATGATGAACTGTTTAATTATTAATGATATTCAATATATCCTCCTACTAACCACCCCCCTCCCCTATTGTGATTGGTGAATTTGAACCAAATATAAGCTGTATACCAGCACTATAAAGCTCAGACATTTCTTTGAACTCATTCCTTGTCTTATTCTGTTCATTGAAATTGTCTCCCGGAACGGGGGCTCTCCGTAGTTTGCAGTATTAACCCATGGCTGGTCTGTCATGTACCTGAAGTACCTATAAATTCTCTTCAAATGGAGGCACTTGCTGAGATAAGGTGATTAATTAGCTTTGGTGAGTAGATAATTTTTCTTTTCTGACAAATTGTTTTCTTGCTTTAGCTCTGATAAAACCTTAGTCTCTTAAATTTTAATTAAGAAGGAAGACAGACCAGGCCTTATAAGTGGCATTTGATAAACCTGTCCTTTGGTGGGACTGTTAAGAAGTTTCAAAACGTAGTATTACGCTCCTTTTGGGAAGGAGGAAAAAAAGGGTTAATAAGGCAATCACTACTGGGGCCCGCAAACTCTTGCTCTATCTTGCTTTCCTTGTCTATCGCATTGCATAAAGTATAAGGATTATAGAGATTAGAGTGTAACATATCTGATATATCTGGCTGCGAGGTGAGGCAGTTCTACTTTCACTGTTATAATGGGTCGGTCACAGGGAAAGATTCCCACACCCCCTCACCCTGGAGAAAAATGTAAGGATTATGTAGCCAGAATAAGTGGGACTAGTTGTGATTTTGTGAATACCCGGGTGTCTAACATAGCTGGGAGATTTGGTTGAAATATGTCCCTTATTGGTTTCAAAGAAATAATAAGAAACAGAAGAAATCCTTCACTAAACCAGGTGATCAGGACACTATAAAAAAACCATAAGGCTGAGGCAGATAAAAAAACAGATCAGATCCAACCACTTTTCCCTTTCCATTTAACATTAATCCTCTGCCGTATGCTACTCAGATCTAATAGGTTTCTGCTCCACGGGCAGTGCAGGCTCTTGTGCAACAACAAGCACAAGTACAGCAGGTAGAGGGGACTGATTCCCAGGTGGCATCGGAACATGGTACCTCTATTGCACCAGACATATCTGATGCAGCGGATGAGGACTTAGAGACAGAGGCTTCGGGGGAAACACCCACACCTGCTCGTACAATAAAAAAGCCCAACAGAAAGTCCCGGAGACACAAGCAGCCCCCACTATAGATGAATCTGACACAGAGACAGGTGAACGGGGGGCCTCCACGGATTTCCCCCTCACACCCACATAATTTAACAGGCAGATGAAGGAAGCTAGGACATTTTACTCTAAAAAGATCATTACTGAGCTTGGTGAAACTCTGGCCAGCGTGAGACGGATTAATATTTTCCCTGTCATAGAGAATGAGGAAGCTGTAAGTTTCCCTTACATGATGAATGTTAAACGGCCATTCAGTACAAAGTAAAAGTATGATGTTGTCTGAGGTCTCCCTTTTTGCTATATTTGTTTATAGAATTGTAAGTATAAGTGCTTCATTTGCTTGAAAGATGTTTGACATGTTTGAGTACATGTTTAACATGTTTTGATGACTCTATGAAGGTAAAAAGAATAGTATTTTGAAGGTTGCAAAATAATGTGTTAGATGGGCTGGGCGTTGTGTAGAGAGAGGGAATGTTTGATGCAAACACCATACTTTGTGATGAGGATAAAGTAAGTGAGTTTAAAGGTGTTTTTAATAAAAACACCCTACATTGTAGAAGGTAGAGCAAGTTAAGTGAAGGTAAAGGAAGAGAGGAGTTATTTATTAATGAAAATATTAAGGTTTTGGGATTGCAGTGGAAAAGTTAATAAAACGTAACACTCCTAGGGCCGGGTAGAGCACACATCTAGAAACTTAGGGACACGGTCTGCAGTTCAATCCATATCGAAGGTGAATTAGTATGCTACCAATATGTCTGCCATACAATTTAGAGACAAAAAGACACGCAGGAGTAAACTTTAGTTTTAAAAATAGGAAGTAACATTACAGAGCTTCTAGGGGTTTAAAGAGACAGTGGGAACATTACTGGTGGAGTGTACCAATCCTGGCAAAGCGTCTATGTTTGCTGTAGCATCGCAGGAAAATTCATTTTCATGTATTTATTGATTATGAAAAATATTTGAACCAAGATTGAATAGATGATAGCTAGTTTAATATGTTAAGTTAATTTTGTGCAGCCTGCAATTTCAAGATAAGCCCATGTATTGTTATAGGGAAGGGGGAACTTGCTATTCAGATTAATGTTGTTATTTGTTTTAAATGATTTGCCAAATACAGAAAGTGCACTCAATGTGGGACTCATTTCCTGTACCCCTTACAAAGCTACTTTAAAAGAGGGGGCACAGCCTGTTTATCATAAACAATATCTCCCGTCAAAAGAGAAAGAGAGGAAAGAATTGCACCAGGTGGAGCACTTTCTTAAAAAGGGAATTAAAAAAAAAATAGACAGTATCGCCCTTTAACACACCTATAAATCCAGTAAAAAAAGCCGGATGGCAGTTAAAGGTTTGTACAGGGTTGTAGAGCTATAAACAACTTGATTGTGCCCATCGCACCTATAGTGCCTGATGTGTCATCGCTATTAACCTCCATTTCATGTGATTCTAAATATTTTTCTGTGATTGATTTAACAAGCATCTATTTTTTTTGGTCCCAGTGGACCAGGAGACGCAGCCACTACTCGCATTTTGGTTTTAGAAATCGCCAGATAACTTGGTGTACATTGCCCCAGGGGTATGTGGATTCCCCAGTAGTTTACTCGGTAGTCCTCCAGGCAAACTCCCTGCCATGGTTCAGTCTTGTTACAGTATGTTGATGATTTATTGATGGGTAATCCGAGCTAGGTTGCGTGCAAAGAGGATGGTGTAGACCTGCTAGATTGGTTAGCAGACAATGGTCACAAGGTTTCTAAAAAAAAAAGCTACAATAGTGTCAGAAAACTGTAGAATACCTTGGCTTTGTGCTCACCAAAGGAGAGAGGAAAATCAGCCACAAAAGAGCCACAGCTCTTGTGGGTCTGCCCCGCTCACTTACTAAGAAAGATATGTTGTATTTTCTTGGTATGATTGGTTACTGCCGCTAATGGATATCTGATTGTTCCTACTATGATAACCTGCTGAGACAAGCCACAAATGTTGACATGCCAGACTGTATCAAATGGAATGATGAAATATATAATGCTTTTGTATACCTTACAACTACAATGGTTACGGCTCCTGGTCTTAGATTACCTGTGTATGAAAAGATGTTCCATTTATATGCAAGAGACAATTGTAAAAATATGGCAGGAGTCCTAGCGCAAGAGCATGGGGGTAAACTTCACCCTGTTGCATTTTTGCAAGGGTAGTGCCGATGCCAGTACAGGGCATACTGGCATGTCTCCAAGTTATAGCATTCTGTGCGATGGTTGTAGAGATGGCTACTTCATTCACTCTAGGCTATGCAACTACATTACACACTAGCCACAATGTTTCCATTCTACTTAAAAAATATTCACACTCAGCATATTTCAGCTCAGAGGCTGAGCGGCTATGAGGTGATTTTGCTGTCCAACCCAAAACTTGAGATTAAGTATGCATCGCCAAATTTTGGCCCTGCTTCTATCCTGAATGCCTTATTGGGGCTGAAGGGTGAGGAGGATGAAATAATACCCCAGTATGAGTGTATGGATTTCAAACACTAGGACACATCTCCCAGATCTGAAATGTCTTCAGTCGCTCACCCTAATGCACAAAATGTATCTGTGGATGGCTCTTGTTTCAAACCAAATTATATCACATATCATGCAGGCTATGAGTAGTTCAGCTGCTTGATGTAATATTAGAAGTAAATTCAGTTAAGCTCTGCATGAAGCAGAGGGAGACTGAGTACTCAGAGGCCAAGTGGCGAGGTTTATCACAATCAGATGTCACCCCCACTCAAAAAGATGCTTTGGCCTCATTTCAACAAAATAAAAATCTGACCATAAAACCCTCAGATAAGGGTGAAAATTTGGTTGTGATGGACAATCATCAATATGAATCAATGGTTCTGGCTATTATGCAGAATCGAGAATGGTACCAAAAGATACCAGAAAGCCATGTAAAACTAATTGCAATTCGCTATCTGCAACACATTGGTTCAGCCTATCATCAAGGCTTGATCAATCAGAAAACCTGAGAATTTCTTAATGTGTCATCACCGCAAACACCGACCCTATATACACTTCCAAAGATCCATAAGAACCCCACAAATCCTCCCGGACGCCCTATAGTATCCGGCAATGGCTGCCTCACTGAAACAACCAGCCATCTCATTGATTATTTTCTCAGACTCCATGTGGAGGTCCTTGTGTTCTATCTTCAGGACTAGGGATGAGCTTCGAGTTCGAGATGAACTCATGTTCAACTCGAACATCAGCTGATCGCCAGTTCTCCGAACAGCAAACAATTTGGGGTGTTCGCAGCAAATTCGAAAGCCACGGAACACCCTTTAAAAGTCTACGGGAGAAATCAAAAGTGCTAATTTTAAAAGCTTATATGCATGGTATTGTCATAAAAAGTGTTTGGGGACCTGGGTCCTGCCCCAGGGGACATGGATCAATGCAAAAAAAAGTTTTAAAAACGGACGTTTTTTCGGGAGCAGTGATTTTAATAATGCTTAAAGTGAAACAATAAAAGTGTAACATTCCTTTAAATTTCATACCTGGGGGGTGTCTATAGTATGCCTGTAAAGGGGCGCATGTTTCCCGTGTTTAGAACAGTAGAAAAAGCAGAAAAAAGTCATTTAAAACTACTCGTGGCTATTAATGAATTGCCGGTCCGACAATACACATAAAAGTTAATTGATAAAAAAGGCATGGGAATTCCCCGAACCAAAATTTAAAAAAAAAATGACGTGGGGTCCTCCTAAATTCCATACCAGGCCCTTCAGGTCTGGTATGGATATTAAGGGGGAACCCCGGCCAAAATAAAAAAAAATGGTGTTGGGTCCCCCTCAAAATCTATACCAGACTCTTCAGGTCTGGTATGGATTTTAAGGGGAACCCTGCGCCGAAATTTAAAAAAAAATGGCGTGGGGTCCCCCCAAAAATCCTGAAGAGCTTCCTCGTGGACGCCAGGCACAACAGCCATACGGCGTAGATGAGAGGACTCAGCACTTAGTGATTCACAGGTGGGATGGAGTGCTCCGCAGCCTAGCTCAACTAGACCAGCTAGTAGGATGATAGATCAAAGTCTGATGTGGTCTCAGCTGTTGAAGGCATGTGGGATCTGAGAGGCAGTAAAAGATCTCAAGTGTGTGTCCATCCAAACAGTATCCTTACAGAAATGTAGAGTTGAGAGGATAATAGAAAAATTCCCTGAATTAATGAGGGGGTGAAGAAGTCATTCCAGGTGGTGGCTGCAAACAATAGGGATGTCCAGCTGACGCGTTTCAATCGGTGACCCCATTTTCTTCAGAGCTCTGGAACAACATCCTACGGACAGATGAGACCAAGATCAACTTGTACCAGAGTGATGGGAAGAGAAGAGTATGGAGAAGGAAAGGAACTGCTCATGATCCAAAGCATACCACCTCATCAGTGAAGCATGGTGGTGGTAGTGTCATGGCGTGGGCATGTATGGCTGCCAATGGAACTGGTTCTCTTGTATTTATTGATGATGTGACTGCTGAAAAAAGCAGCAGGATGAATTCTGAAGTGTTTCGGGCAATATTATCTGCTCATATTCAGCAAAATGCTTCAGAACTCATCGGACGGCGCTTCACAGTGCAGATGGACAATAACCTGAAGCATACTGCGAAAGCAACCAAAGAGTTTTTTAAGGGAAAGAAGTGGAATGTTATGCAATGGCCAAGTCAATCACCTGACCTGAATCCGATTGAGCATGCATTTCACTTGCTGAAGACAAAACTGAAGGGAAAATGCCCCAAGAACAAGCAGGAACTGAAGACAGTTGTAGTAGAGGCCTGGCAGAGCATGACCAGGGATGAAACCTAGCATCTGGTGATGTCTATGCGTTCCAGACTTCAGGCTGTAATTGACTGCAAAGGATTTGCAACCAAGTATTAAAAAGTGAAAGTTTGATGGATGATTGTTAATCTGTCCCATTACTTTTGGTCCCTTAAAAAGTGGGAGGCACATATACAAACTGTTATAATTCTACACCGTTCACCTGATTTGGATGTAAATACCCTCAAATTAAAGCTGAAAGTCTGCAGTTAAAGCACATCTTGTTTGTTTCATTTCAAATCCATTGTGGTGGTATATAGAGCCAAAAAGATTAGAATTGTGTTGATGTCCCAATATTTATGGACCTGACTGTATATTCATGTAATAAAGATTTCCAGTGTATATTTACAGCCAGTGAGTTCCTCCCTTGTTGATCTGGTGCAAACCGAACAGGGGGGTGTTCGGCTCATCCCTGTTCAGGACACCAGTGATCTCCTTAGAACCCTAGATGGAATTACCATTCCAAGGGATTCTTGGTTGGTTGCCTTAGATGTAGAGGCCTCTACAACTCCTTCCCCCATCATTTGGGGGTGGCAGTTGTGGAGGGCTTCATTTCCGAAAACAATGATGCGCTTAAACTGTACAACCAATAGATTTTGGATCTGCTCGGATTTATCTTGAATAACAACATTTTCCTTTTTGGAGGCTCCCACTACCTCCAGATACAGGGGGTGGCTATGGGGACCAAGTGTGCTCCCTCCTATGCCAACCTGTATCGGGGGGTGGGGGGGAGCATGATTTATTCCTTAGAGATGACATGCAGTCGTTCTTTGAGCAGATACCAGTTTGGAGGTGCTTCATTGACAATTTTTTTTTTTTATCTGGACAGGAACAAGGGATAATCTTCTTGTATTTTTGGATAGCCTTAAGAGCAACCACTACAATCTAAAATTCACATTTGAATTAAATCAGTGGAAACTGACCTTTTTTGGACATTCAAATATTGGTCCATGATGATGGAAGCATTAGATCAACTCTCTTCCGCAAACCCTCTGTGGGAAAATCCTTTCTCCATGCTGCCAGTTCCCATCCTGCCTCCCTTATAGCCAGTGTGCCCGATGGGCAATACTTAAGACACAAACACAATTGTAGTGAAGATAACCACTTTGAAAAGGAAGCAAAAGCATTAGTCATGTTTAACACAGCGTGGATATAGCAACAAATGTCTTAAAAAAGCTTATATCAGGGCCAAAAACAAAAACAGAATTTCGTTGATACATGATCCTAAACCCATCATGTCCAATGTAGGGGTCAGGCTGATTACGCATTTCTCTGGTCAGCATTGTCAGGTGCGTGGCATCATTCAAAAACATTGGTATCTCCTGATGGGAGATGACAATGTATCAAAACATCTCAAGAAATACCCAAAGATCACCTTTAGAAGATCTCGATCCCTTAGGGATAATTTTGTACACAGTCATTATACCACCCAACAGAAATTCCTAGGGGGGCTAAGGGTACAAAACCATGTCCCCAATGGAAATTCTTGTCGCTGCTAGGGATGAGCTTTATGTTCGGGTCGAACATGAGTTTGACTCATACATTGGCTGTTCACCCGTTCGCCGAATAGCAAACAATTTGGGGGTTTTGCGGCAAATTCAAAAGCTGCGGAACACCCTTTAAAAGTCTATGGGAGAAATCAAAAGTGCTAATTTTAAAGGTTCATATGCAAGTTATTGTCATAAAAAGGGTTTGGGGATCTGGGTCCTGCCCCAGGGGACATGTATCAATGCAAAAAACTGCCATTTTTTCGGGAGCAGTGATTTTAATAATGCTTAAAGTGAAACAATAAAAGGGAAATATTCCTTTAAATTTCGTACCTGGGGGGTGTCTATAGTATGCCTGTAAAGTGGCGCATGTTTCCCATGTTTAGAACAGTCCTAGAGCAAAATGACATTTCTAAAGGAAAAAAAATCATTTAAAAGTACTCGCGGCTATAATGAATTGTCCGTCCCGGCAATACACATAAAAGTTCATTGATAAAAACAGCATGGGATTCCCCCACAGTCCATTACCAGGACTTTTGGGTCTGGTATGAATATTAAGGGGAACCCTGAACCAAAATTGAAAAAAAAATTGCTTGGGGGTCCCCCCCAAATTCCATACCAGGCCCTTCAGGTCTAGTATGGATATTAAGGGGAACCCCACTCCAAAATAAAAAAAAAATGGTGTGGGGGTCCCCTCAAAAATCCATACCAGACCCTTATCCGAGCACGCAACCTGGCAGGCCGCAGGAAAAGAGGGGGGTGAGAGAGCTCCCCCCTCCTGAACCGTACCAGGCCACATGCCCTCAACATGGGGAGAATGTCCCCATGTTGATGGGGACAAGGACCCCATCCCCATGTATGATGGGGGTCTGCGGGCGGGGGGGCTTTTTCGAAACCTAGAAGCCCCCTTTAACAAGGGGACCCCCAGATCCCAGGCCCCCTGTGTGAATTGGTAATGGGGTACAGATGTACCCCTACCATTTCACAAAAAAAGTGTCAAAAATGTTAAAAAAGACAATAGCCGGTTTTTGACAATTCCTTTTTTTAATGTCTTCTTCTTTCCGCGCTTCCATCTTCTTCTGGCCTTCCTTCGGTTTTCTTCTTCTTCCTCCATCTTGTTCTTCCCCCGCTTCTTCCTCTATCTTCCTCTGCTTCTTCCTCCGGTCCCCTGCTTATTCTTCTGGTCTTCTCCTCCAGCATCTTCCTCTGGCTTCTCCTTCCCTGCTTCGTCCTCCGGACGATCCGCCTCAATGGGAGTCTCCCGCTGTGTGACGCTTCTGTTCTTGTGACAGCTCTTATATAATTGAGGGCGGGGGCCACCTGGTTACCCCGCCCCCTCTGATGCACTGGGACTTCCCTATGGCTTTCCCTGTGGTGTCAGAGGAGGCGGAGTCACCCATTTACGTAAACGGGTGACCCCGCCTCCTCTGACACCATGATGAGACTCCCATTAACCCAGGTCCCCAAACACTTTTTATGACTTTTTATGACTAACTTGCATATAAGCCTTTAAAATTAGCACTTTGGATTATTCATGTTCGTGTCCCATAGAATGGTGTTTGCGTGTTCGAACAAATTTTTTTCCTGTTCTGCTGCGAACCGAACCGAGGGGTGTTCGGCTCATCCCTGGTCACTACATTACTGCAGCACAACAAATTACCCTTCCAAATGGGCGTTTATACAAACCCAAATTCATGGCACGCTGGATACATGATTTATCTGCCCTTAAGTATACGGCTTTAAATGATGCTTTGAGTTTTAAACCCTTTCTTAAATGATTAATTCCATGATTAATGATTAATTTCATCCCCCTTTTTTTTTGTTCTTGTTTATCCATTTATTTATTTTCTTGTTATCCTTTATGTATTCAATGTTTAGCAATGTTAAAACGACCGATGTAACGTTTTGGATACTTTTTTGTGCCATATACCTGTATGTTTTCCTTTTTTCATCATGTGGGCATTCATGAACCTCCTCTGGGCTGCAAACTTAATTAAGTAATCATTTAACTACTTGACTATTTTATATTACAATTTGTACCCTATAACTCATGTTAGCAGTTTTTGAACATGTGAATAAGTCCCCTATGTATTATTCTTTGGTTGCTCCCTCCTTCTTTTTGATCTTCCTTTTCTATTGACCATACGGACACCCTGGGTACCAATTGAGCTGCATGTACAATCAATCATCCAGCAGATTGGAGCCCTAGAGGTGTTAGTCCCTATGCCTGCTTTATCCGGTCCCATTGTTAACAACAATACTTTTCCTTGCATGGCAATATGTGATCGCGGCTTTTGAGCTGCTATTCTCATTGCTTAGTATGATTTTACCCCCATTGGCTAACCCATCCCAGTAGGGCATTCCACGAACTAAAATGGCGTGTTCATTTGTGACGCTGATGACGTCACATCCTGTGTGCCACCTATTAGATCTGGCGCATGCGTGCGGGTACTCTCATTTTGTGATTGCGTCAGCTTCGCATCTTGCGTGACATTTTTCAGACTTGCCGCATGCGTGTGGGCATCCTCATTGCTCGTCCGCGGTGACGTCAGACGCCGCCAGGGTGGGAGGATTATATGAATGCGGCTATCCGCCGCAATAATCTGTCAGAGGTGTCTTGTGAATGGGAGAGTTAACATCTCTCCCATTTCTCTGCATACATCTGAACCTTTAACCACTTGAGCCCCGGACCATTATGCTGCCTAAGGACGAGAGCTCTTTTTCCAATTTGGCACTGCGTCGCTTTAACTGCTAATTGCGCGGTCATGCAATGCTGTACCCAAACGAAATTTGCGTCCTTTTCTTCCCACAAATAGAGCTTTCTTTTGATGGTATTTGATCACCTCTGCGGTTTTTATTTTTTGCGCTATAAATGGAAAAAGACCGAAAATTTTGAAAAAAAATGATATTTTCTACTTTTTGTTATAAAAAAAATCCAATAAACTCAATTTTAGTCATACATTTAGGCCAAAATGTATTCGGCCACATGTTTTTGGTAAAAAAAATGTCAATAAGCGTATATTTATTGGTTTGCGCAAAAGTTATAGCGTCTACAAACTAGGGTACATTTTCTGTAATTTACACAGCTTTTAGTTTATGACTGCCTATGTCATTTCTTGAGGTGCTAAAATGGCAGGGCAGTACAAAACCCCCCCAAATGACCCCATTTTGGAAAGTAGACACCCCAAGGAAATTGCTGAGAGGCATGTTGAACCCATTGAATATTTATTTTTTTTGTCCCAAGTGATTGAATAATGACAAAAAAAAAAAAAATATTTACAAAAAGTTGTCACTAAATGATATATTGCTCACACAGGCCATGGGCCTATGTGGAATTGCACCCCAAAATACATTCTGCTGCTTCTCCTGAATATGGGGATACCACATGTGTGGAACTTTTTGGGAGCCTAGCCGCGTACGGGGCCCCGAAATCCAATCACCGCCTTCAGGATTTCTAAGGGCGTAAATTTATGATTTCACTCTTTACTGCCTATCACAGTTTCGGAGGCCATGGAATGCCCAGGTGGCACAAACCCCCCCCAAATGACCCCATTTTGGAAAGTAGACACCCCAAGCTATTTCCAGAGAGGCATATTGAGTCCATGGAATATTTTATATTTTGACACAAGTTGCGGGAATGTGACACATTTTTTTTTTTTTTTTTGCACAAAGTTGTCACTAAATGATATATTGCTCACACAGGCCATGGGCATATGTGGAATTGCACCCCAAAATACATTTAGCTACTTCTCCTGAGTACGGGGATACCACATGTGTGGGACTTTTTGGGAGCCTAGCCGTGTACGGGACCCCGAAAACCAATCACCGCCTTCAGGATTTCTAAGGGTGAAAATTTTTGATTTCACTCTTCACTGCCTATCACAGTTTCGGAGGCCATGGAATGCCCAGGTGGCACAAAACCCCCCCAAATGACCCCATTTTGGAAAGTAGACACCCCAAGCTATTTGCTGAGAGGCATGGTGAGTATTTTGCAGCTCTCATTTGTTTTTGAAAATGAAGAAAGACAAGAAAAAACTTTTTTTTTTTCTTTTTTCAATTTTCAAAACTTTGTGACAAAAAGTGAGGTCTGCAAAATACTCACTATACCTCTCATCAAATAGCTTGGGGTGTCTACTTTCCAAAATGGGGTCATTTGGGGGGGGTTTGTGCCACCTGGGCATTCCATGGTCTCCGAAACTGTGATAAGCAGTCAAGAGAGAAATCAAAAATTCACGCCCTTAGAAAGCCTGAAGGCGGTGCTTGGTTTTCGGGGTTCCGTACGCGGCTAGGCTCCCAAAAAGTCTCACACATGTGGTATCCCCGTACTCAGGAGAAGCAGCAGAATGTATTTTGGGGTGTAATTTCACATATTCCCATGGCATGTTTGAGCAATATATCATTTAGTGACAATTTTGTGCAAAAAAAAAAAAAAATTGTCTCTTTCCCGCAACTTGTGTCGCAATATAAAATATTCCATGGACTCGACATGCCTCTCAGCAAATAGCTTGGGGTGTCTACTTTCCAAAATGGGGTCATTTGGGGGGTTTTGAACTGTCCTGGCATTTTATGCACAACATTTAGAAGCTTATGTCACACATCACCCACTCTTCTAACCACTTGAAGACAAAGCCCTTTCTGACACTTATTGTTTACATGAAAAAGTTTTTTTTTTTTGCAAGAAAATTACTTTGAACCCCCAAACATTATATATTTTTTTAAAGCAAATGCCCTACAGATTAAAATGGTGGGTGTTTCATTTTTTTTTTTCACACAGTATTTGCGCAGCGATTTTTCAAACGCATTTTTTGGGGAAAAAACACACTTTTTTAAATTTTAATGCACTAAAACACACTATATTGCCCAAATGTTTGATGAAATAAAAAAGATGATCTTAGGCCGAGTACATGGATACCAAACATGACATGCTTTACAATTGCGCACAAACGTGCAGTGGCAACAAATTAAATACATTTTTAAAAGCCTTTAAAAGCCTTTACAGGTTACCACTTTAGATTTACAGAGGAGGTCAACTGCAAAAATTACTGCCCTCGATCTAACCTTCGCGGTGATACCTCACATGCATGGTGCAATTGCTGTTTACGTTTGACGACAGACTGCCGCTTGCGTTCGCCTTAGTGCGAGAGCAGGGGGCGACAGGGGTGCTTTTTTTTTTTCTTTATTATTTTTTTGCTTTATTATCTTATTTTTAAACTGTTCCTTTCATTTTTATTTTTTTTAATCATTTTTATTGTTATCTCGGGGAATGTAAATATCCCCTATGATAGCAATAGGTAGTGACAGGTACTCTTTTTTGAAAAAATTGGGGTCTATTAGACCCTAGATCTCTCCTCTGCCCTCAAAGCATCTGACCACACCAAGATCGGTGTGATAAAATGCTTCCCCAATTTCCCAATGGCGATATTTACATCCAGCGAAATCTAAGTCATAAAATGCTCGTAGCTTCCGGTTTCTTAGGCCATAGAGATGTTTGGAGCCACTCTGGTCTCTGATCAGCTCTATGGTCAGCTGGCTGAATCACCGGCTGCATTTTCAGGTTCCCTGTTGAGACAGGAGAGCCAGAGAAAAACACTGAAGACGGTGGGGGGGGGGCATTCCCTCCCACGGCTTGTAAAAGCAGTCTAGAGGCTAATTAGCAGCTAGGATTGCTTTTACATGAAAGCCGACCGCTGGCTGAAAAGAATGATACCAAGATGATACCTAAACCTGCAGGCATCAATCTGGTATAACCACTCAAAGTTGTGAATGGCGTACCTGAAGACAAAAAAATGGTTAACAATAAAGCACAGTAAACGGTAAAGTATAAAAAATTGCATACCTGAAAAGCAAACATGATAAAACATAATAACAATAAAACATTGCAGAATAGAATACAGTAAAAAAGAGCAGAACAATAGAGAGAATAGAGAGAGAGAGAACAATAAAACGACAACTATTTTTTTTATTTTATATATATATTTTTTTTTTTTTTTTTTACACTTTTTTTGTAACTAACTTTTATAACTGTAACCGGTTCCAGGTTCGGGTCTCTCAAAATGCGATGGCATCTTGGGAGACCCTGTGAAAGTGTGCCTAGTCTGTGCAATGCTGTACCCTACGCTAATACTCAACTAGTGCATGGTAGCGTTCAAAACATTCACCAATGCAAAGACCAGGATTGTCAGGACAGGAGGGACAATAATAGCGGGTGTCACGCCTATATCCGCGCTAGCTGCAGACACAATATCTTTTTTGGGGGCGTTCGCTGGGTAGGGGTACTCGGGAGGACATAAAGAAAATGCCTCTCATGCAGCCGACTGCATTTGGTTGGGGATGTGAATGGGGGAAGTACGGGCGCTGCAGAAGCGGTGGGTTCCCAATTAGGATTGGCGAATGCAGTAGGAAGGGCACTATGGGCACGACGGGCCTGTGTTTGTCTTTTTGGTGGCAGCGGGACACTACTTGTGCTTGCCACCTCACCAGCTTGAACTGCACTTATGGGACTCGCCACGTCACCAAGTGTTACTGCAGTGCTGGTTTGACTACGACCGGGGTGTACTAGGCCGCTGGCGCTTGCCAGTTCACCAAAACGCTACCAAAAAATCTGTTGGCGATCGCAGGGATCAGGCCTGACTCTGCGAATGCTGCAGTTATGCGTTTTAGTCTTTTGTAAGTGACAGTGATCGATCGATACTGCACTTGGGTGGGCTGGGCTGGGCCGGGCGGAGGGGCAAAACGCAGGTGCTAGCAGGTATCTGGGCTGATCCCGCTAACACTGCATTTGTGAGAACCCTAAACTGCTGGGGATGCTAGTATAGATCTGATCGGATCAGATATTGATCCGTTCAGATACTATACCACTAAGGGTGGTGTACAGTGCGTGCGTGGGTGTTAGCGGTACTGGCGCTAACCTGACGCTGCCTGGGGCTGGTGCTTGCCAGTTCACCAAAATACTACCAAAAAAACTGTTAGCGATCGCAGGGATCAGGCCTGACTCTGCGAACGCTGCAGTTATGCATTTAGTGTTTTGTAAGTGTCAGTGATCGATCGATACTGCACTTGGGTGGGCTGGGCCGGGCGGAGGGGCAAAACGCAGGTGCTAGCAGGTATCTGGGCTGATTCCGCTAACACTGCGTTTTTGGGAACCCTAAACTGCTGGGGACACTAGTATAGATCTGATCGGATCAGATATTGATCCGTTCAGATACTATACCACTAAGGGAGGCGTATGCTGCGTGCGTGGGTGTTAGCGGTACTGGCGCTAACCTGACCCTGCCTGGGGCTGGTGCTTGCCAGTTCACCAAAATACTACCAAAAAAACTGTTAGCGATCGCAGGGATCAGGCCTGACTCTGCGAACGCTGCAGTTATGCGTTTAGTCTTTTGTAAGTGACAGTGATCGATCGATACTGCACTTGGGTGGGCTGGGCAGAGGGGCAAAACGCAGGTGCTAGCAGGTATCTGGGCTGATTCCGCTAACACTGCGTTTTTGGGAACCCTAAACTGCTGGTGACGCTAGTATAGATCTGATCGGATCAGATATTGATGCGTTCAGATACTATACCACTAAGGGAGGTGTATGCTGCGTGCGTGGGTGTTAGCGGTACTGGCGCTAATCTGACGCTGCCTGGGGCGACGCATATCACCGCCGGGCGATCAGGGGGCTAAACCTTTATTCGGTAATAAACGGCGGGTGCCCTGACACTATAAAAAATAAACAAACTAACCAGCGTCACCCGTAACGGTTATACGGTGATCAGTGGAGAAAGGGTTAACTAGGGGGCAATCAAGGGGTTAAAACATTTATTAGGTAGTATATGGGGGTCCCTGTCGCTATAAAACGCTGACGGCGAACCTAAATATTTATGTCCCTAACTAGCGTCACCAGCGACACTAATACAGCGATCAGAAAAATGATCGCTTAGTGACAGGGGGTGATCAAGGGGTTAAAACTTTATTAGGGGGGTTAGGGGGGTACCCTAGACCTAAAGGGGGGTAACAGTAACTGTCCCAACACTGTAACTGTCACAAACTGACACTATGCAGTAATCAGAAAAAAAAAAAAAAAAAAAAACTGCTGGTGTCAGTTTGTGACAGGGGGGGGGGGGGTGATTGGGGGGGATCGGGGGGCGATCGGGGGGGGGGATCGGGGTGTTTTGTGTGCCTGGCATGTTCTACTGTGTGTGTGTGTGTTGGTGCACTCACATTGATGTCTTCTCTCCTCGGGCCGGAACGGAAATTACCGAGCCGAGGAGAGATGACATCATTTCCTTTGCTGCTGTTTAGCATACAGCAGCAAAGGAATGATTCGATTGGCCGGCGGCGATCGCGAGGGGGGGGCCACGAACGGATGGTCTCCCCCTCACCACCGATCGCCGCTGGACAAAAGACGACCGCCTCGGGCACCGGGGGGGGGGGGTCCGATCGGACCCCCCACCCGTGGAAGGCAAATCACGTACCATGTACGTGATTTTGCCTGTCCGTGCCACTTTGCCGACGTACATCGGCGTGAGGCGATCGTCAAGTGGTTAAACCTAGGTAAGTTAGTGCTTGGCATTTTGCTTTCCAAGTATCAGACTTAGATGATTTATCCTGATATTTAGTATAGTCTCTTTGTCCTCTTTTTTGATTTTCTAGATCCTTCCAGCTACCTCTAAACAGTGTTATCCAGATTCAAGTGGGTCCAGCTGCATATGTTTTCTCCATATTTCAGCTGGACATTCTTTAGATGTATTTTCAATGATGGATTTAAGTACTAACTAGCAGGACTTTAATATTGATTCAATCCCTTCAATACTGATTTGAGGTAACTTGTATGCTATTATTTTGAGCTTCATTTTTGTGTGTATTTTTGGTATTCTTTTGAATATCAAAAATTTGATACTCAATTTCTTTTCCACATATTTCCCTGTTTCCCCTCTCAGGAATATGTGTGTTAAAATTCATTTCCTCCTGCGATCACATGAAAACAAACCTCTAGGCGGGGCACTCTGAACTTATAGGGGACGTACATTTTTCCATTCCAATCAAGTCTTTTATATGGTTTTATGCAGTCCAGGTAGGATTTATATCTTCCAACATCAACATACCTTTTGTACAACTGTTTAATTTTGACCATTATTGTATTTTTGATTATCTGCATACATATGTTATGCCAATGTTTATAGTATTTGTAACGGAACGTCCCACACTCCACTTGAGTGTTTCCGTCAGTATACCACTTCCTCCCTGTCTGGATACAGATATCAGATATTCCAACCGCTCCCAAGCACAAAACAAGGCGACACTTGCTTAGATGCTAACATGGACTAACTTTTTCTTGTTCAATATTTTTATTGAAATTTTGCATAAGAAAAGACAAAGTATATCAGATATTGTATCAAGGGATATATATATGAACAATAGAGACATATCTATATAGTCTTTACTAAAACAATTCTCACAGGTGAGGTGAAATCAGAGATAATAAATACAATTTTAAATTAGTCAATAAATTGTGGACCAACATATGAATCAATATTTATATATGAAATATATAAAGTATGCCTCCAGACCACCTATCCACCCCTCTTGGGCTCAAACTGTGGATAGATGGGGGCATGGATAATCAAAAATGAAATTGTTATTACAAATAGAAATTAGTCCATATAGTACACCTGAGAGAAGATGGAAGAAATTTAAATGGAGAACGGAAAAAAGGAGTGATACTCTCATTATAAATTATTGACTATATTTAACTATTGGAGGAGAAAAATTGTGGAAGTCTGATATGCAGAAAGGCATTACTCATTGATAATGAGATATGGGTCATTTAAGTAAACTGTAAAAATATCCCATAATTATCAATCGCATAATAAATAATAAAGGAAAAGATAGTAGAGAAAGAAGAGAAAAGAATATGAGATTTATACGGGCATTATAATCTTAGTGCTGAATATTAAATAAAATTTTACATAGGTTTGCCCTAGAAATTAAAGAAATCTAAGAGAAATAGATAGTAAGGTAAGAAGAAAAAAGAAGAAAAGAAAGAATCCCCCGAAGTGGTGTCCCGGCTCCCGACATAGATAAGTAATAATACATCAATATTACAGGAAGTTTAATAGGGTAACATCAATGACTGGTCGAAATCGGAAGAAAAGAAGTGCTTAACCCATGGCTGCCAAATCCTGCGGAATTTATTAATATTATTGTCTTCGATAGCTGTCATTTTTGCGAAAATGAGGGCCTTGTTCGTTCTATGTTTGACTTCTGCCACAATCAGTGTATTAGACTTCCATGCTTTGGCAATAGTTTGTTTGGCTGCAGTATTAATTTGAATGAGCAATTTGAATTGATTACGGGTTATGTTGTCTGGTTTAAGATTGAGGAGTGCAATGGCTGGATCTAGTGTTATAGGAATTTCTAAAGCTTTAGATGCCATGGCAAATACTTTTTTCCAGAATTCTTGCGCAATCGGGCATTGCCACCATATATGCACATGGGTACCTGGTGAGGAACAACCTCGGAAGCAATTATTAGGATAAGAAGGAGTAAATTTAGCAATCCTAGCTGGTACTAGATACCAACGCGCCAAAACTTTGAAGTTAGTTTCAAGAGCAAAGCAATTAGGGGATGAGGATTTGGTAGCCAGCCATATGTTAGACCAGTCATCGATGGTGAACGTCCGTCCTAAATCTGTTGCCCATTTAGCAGTATAAGGCGGAAGTATATCATTAGGAGTATTAATGAGATTTTGATAAATGAGTGAAATAATCCCTCTAACATGTGGGTCACTCATACAAATATGCTCAAATTGAGACAATTGATTAAGCATGGTACCGGTCTTAAGGAGAGGCGTATAAAAATTTTTGATTTGTAAATAACGAAATATTTCATTACAAGGTAATTCATTGTTATCACATAAAGTAGAGAATGCTTGAAATTTATCCATAGAGACTAGCTTATATAATCTGACCAGGTTTGTAGAGGACCAAGCTGAAAATGACTTTGGAAATTTCCAAGCAGGATAAAAAGCTGGGTTCCCTAGAAAAGAAAGAAGGGGATTGTGCACAGATTGAAGCATATGGATTTTACTAAACTTGTCCCAAATAGTTAATGAATGTTTCGTAATGGGGTTAAATAGATGAGATCTATCTCTAGGTTGCATCCATAACAAATTGGCTACAGATATGGGGTCGCTATCAATAGATTCAATAGCTACCCAAAGGGGTATTTCTTCCCTAGAATGGTATTTAGTTAAAACTGAAATTTGTGCAGCATGGTAATAAGAGGAAAAGTTTGGTAACCCTAGGCCCCCACATGTTTTGTTAAGGTAAAGAGTGGATTTGGAAATACGGGGCTTAATATTACCCCAGATGAACGACAACACTCTACTTTGTGTAATTCTAAAGAAATATGATGGTATAGAAATCGGAAGTACTCTAAATAGGTATAAAAATTTCGGTAGTAACGACATCTTTATAGTATTTATCCGTCCCAACCATGACAATGGGAGAGAGGACCATTGTTTCATGAGGCCTGTGGTTTGTTTCAATAGAGGTAGATAATTAACTGCAAAAAGGTCAGAAAGTGAGGATGTGAGGTATACTCCTAAGTATGGTAATTTATGAGAGACCCAATTAAATGGTAAGGAAATTTGAGCCTGTTGAAGCTCTGATAATGATAAAGATATATTTAGCGCATTTGATTTAACGGGGTTTACAAAGAGCCCTGAAATGTGTGCAAATTTATCAAGTACGTTAAGAAGATTAGGGGCGGAAATGTGGGGATGTGATAAAAAAATAAGAATATCATCAGCAAAAAGACAAAGCTTGTGTTGATAACCACCCAATTCAATACCTTTAATGTCTGGATTAGATCTGATTAATTGTGCTAAAGGTTCTATAAGCAGAGCGAAAAGCAACGGGGATAGGGGGCAGCCTTGTCTCGTGCCTCTTCTAATATCGAGCATTGCCGATTTGTAGCCGGCATATTTAATATAGGCCCTCGGATTGTTATAAAGAGAGGAAACCCAGGTCAGAAAATGTATTCCAAAACCCCATTTTTGAAGCATATACTGCATATAAGGCCAGGTGACTGAATCAAATGCTTTTTTGATGTCTAAAGATAAGAGGCAGGTTGGGATGCGTCTGGATTTAGCTGCATGAATGAGTAAAAGGGATCTTCTTATATTGTCTCCTGCTTGTCTCTTGGGCATAAAACCCGTTTGGTCCCTGTGTATAAGTTGACCTATAATATTGTTCAATCTAGATGCCAATATCTTAGCCAGCAACTTAATATCTAAATTGAGTAGGGATATAGGGCGATGATTAGTCCAAGAGGTAGTATCTGAACGGGGTTTGGGAATCATAACTATAATAGATTTTAATGTCTCAGATTGAAATAAGTGTCCTGCTAAGATAGAATTGAAGGCTCTAGTCAAGACTGGAGTCAAGATGTGTTCAAAATTTTTATAATATGATGCCGAAAACCCGTCGGGGCCCGGTCTTTTATGAAGTTTCAAACTTTTTATAGCATTCTGAACTTCAATATTTGTGATAGGACACTCAAGTCTCTCTCGTTGTTCAATAGCTAGAGTAGGGAGTTTGATATTGGAGAAAAGAGTATCTGCATTGGTTTGATTGAAATCATGAGTATAGGAATACACTTTAGCTAAATTAGATCGAAATATTTCTAGTATTTTAATTGGATTACTAGTGTACGCATCACTTGACGTTTTCAACCGTATAGGGGTCCGTATTTGATCTATTGATTTCAAATTTCTTGCCAAAGAGGTGGTGGGTTTGTTGGCATTAAGGTATTGAATGTGTTGTCGTTTACGTATAAGTTTGTCTGCTGAGTCAGTTAAAAATAAATCTAGATCAAGACGAGCTTTGTCTAATTTAGTATTATTAATGGCATTTGGGGATGATTGGAAGGCGGAATGACAAGAGTTAAAGTTATCTTCCAACTTTGCAAACAAAAGTTTACGTTCTCTTTTGAGGTTTGTAGCTTGTTGTATCAGTCTACCACGAATAACCACTTTGTGAGCTTCCCACAACGTGGTGTCAGAAATATCTCCGGTATCATTGGAGGAAAGATAATCCTTTAGCGCTATTTCAATTTCACTACGACGGGAAGGGTGAGTTAATGTGGAGTCATTAATACACCAATTAGTATCGTGGGATCTGGGTATTGTAGATGCAATGGATGTGCGTATCGCACAATGATCTGTCCATGTAAAGGGTAGAATGCTTGAAGATAAAATTTCAGGGGTCATGCTATAAGGGATTAGGATATGGTCTATGCGTGAGAAAGATTTATGTGGGTAGGAATAATGCGTAAAACGTCTACTAGTAGGGTTAAGCTCTCGCCATGTGTCTACCAAACCATGTTTAGTAAGTAGATGTTGGAAAGTTACTTTAATAGACCTATTGATGGGTGCTGGCGGAGACTTATCTAAGAAGGGGAAAACTGTTGCATTTGAGTCTCCACATAAAACTACAGTACCAAATTTGTGTGTTTCTACAATTTGGAAAAGATGGGACAAAAAGGATTCTGGTCTCTTATTTGGTGCATAATATGATACTATTGTGACAGCCATATCCAATATATATCCTGTGAGAAGTAAATATCTTCCCTCCGGATCTTTTAGCTGAGTTAAAAGGGTAAATGGCATAGAACGATGAAATCCGATAAGAGTCCCACGTTGTTTAACTGTGGTTGAGGCGGTATAAAATTGTGGATAAGAGGGGGAAAGAAATTTAGGAGTAGCTTTATCTGTAAAGTGAGTTTCCTGCAGACAAATAATGTGTGCCTTCTTGGCTGAGAGAGATCTCATTGCTTTTGTGCGTTTTTGTGGAATATTAAATCCTTGAACGTTCAAGGATAGAATATTTATCGGGGCCATAATAGAACAGAGATGACTATTACACCATAAAAAATACAATTAATAACTAGAGTCAAGGACACCACCCCGAGAGAAAGAAAAGGAAAAGAAAGGACAGAATAGGAAAGAATAATTTGCAATCGAGTAACCCTAATATGATAACTTTTTAAGCATAAAATAAAGCAAAATGCTAGGGTAAGGGAGCAACTTAGAGGAGTAATCAAAAAACTCCAAGAGGCTCCAAAACCATCCGCAGACTCCCACATAATAGCAGCGAGAATCCGAGGATGGAGAGGGGGGCAACAAGAAGTTCCGAAAGGACGAACTTCGCCGGGGAACTACAGCTCCATTAAAATATACTACTATAACTTATATTACTAGACGCAATCTTAGGCAAACTAAATTATTTAAATCGCTACCGGCCTTAAGATTGTTTATTTATATGATAATCCTGACAAGAAGTAAAAGATAAATAAATAAATAAAAAAAAAAAAAAAAAAAAAAAATATATATATATATAATAATAAAAATTGAACAAATAAAGAAATAAATAAATAAAATAAAAAAAAAAAAAAAAAAAAAAAAAAAAAAATTAAAAATTTTTTTTATATATATATATATACATATATATACATACATACATATATATATATATATATATATATATATATATACATACATACATATACACAAATACACAAATACATACACACATACACATACACATACATACATATATATATATATACACATACATACACACATACATATATATATATATATATATATACATACACACATACACATACATACATACACATACACACACATATACATACACTCATATACATACATATACACATAATAAAAATAAATAAATAAATAAAATAAAACAAAAAAAAAAAAAAAATAAAAAAAAAAAAAAAATAAAAATAATATATATATATATATACTTCTAAAATAAATAAAAAATATATATGCAAACATACATATATACACCCATACACTTATGTATATATGCATATATAAACATTCACATACATACACATACATTTAATTAACAAATAGGATATTAAGTGCTGGTCATATCCAAGTACCAAAGTGTAATCAAAAAATTATTAGTAAAAAGCTTTTTTTTTTATTAAAAAAAAAAAAAAAAAAAAAAAAAATTTTATGGATGACATTAAAAACAAAGATTTAGACTGGAAGTCCAAAAACTGAAACATTGATATTGTGAATAGTGGGTTCACTGAAACAGAGTATAATATAATACTGAAGAGTCGAATAGAAAATATTCTTTAACAGATATATATATTAAAAAAAATATATATATATCAGTCCATTGAATCTTCATTATTAGGGGAAGAGTTGTCAAAGCGGCCTCGCTTATGTAGATGTTGACGCGAAGGGGTGGGAGAGTTATGTACTCCTGTTGCATTTTGCTGAGGTGAACCTGAGGCTGACCTTCTGCGTGGTAAATCTTTAGGTGAATCCTGGTCCTTTAGGCCCAACTCGATCAAGGCTGACTGCAATTCCTCTGAAGAGCGACATATATATTTAGTTTCTAAATGTGTAAATCTGAGCGAAAAAGGAAAACCCCAATGATAAGTAATTTGATGACGCTGAAGTACTTGTAACTGGGGTTTAAGTGCACGTCTTTTTGCCACTGTAATAGGAGAAAGGTCTGCAAAAAGCTGATATACATGACCTTGAAAGGTGAGAGAATCCTTTCCTCTGGCTGCTGCAAGCAATTGTTCTTTAGTGCGGTAATAATGCATTTTAGCAATTATGTCTCTAGGAGGGCCATTTATTCTACGTTGAGCTAAAGCTCTATGCACTCTATCCATTTCTAATCTCTCTATTGGAATACCAGGTTGTAATTCCTGAAATAGTGCAGTAATAGTGGCTTGAACATCAATGACAGTCTCAGGGATACCTCTAATCCGCAAGTTGGCCCTACGATCCCTATTCTCCTGGTCCTCTAAACGTGACTGTAATACAGCATTTTCTTCTTTCAGGTTCATAAATTCTGATTCATATTGCTGTGTTTGGCTTTCCAGATCATCCATCCTTATTTCTAACTCAGCTGTTCTTTGCCCCAGGTCTCTAATTTCCCTTGTCAATTTATCTGTTATGTGGTCTGACGTCTGTTTCAGGGCTTTTTGTAATATTCGCTCAAATTTTTTAAATAAATCCGTTTGTGATGCTGATTGTGAGTCTCCTATGTCTGTATCAGACTCTCCAGAAAAATCTATGGTGCTTGTATTAAGTTTCAGTGGCTTAGCAGTATGTGAGGTGCTGGGCTGTGAGGTAACTGTCGCCGCCATCTTGGATGACTGACGGGCCGGCGTTTCCTTAATGTTACCGGACTTAAATTTAGATTTGGTACCTTTCAAAACCATTTTAATAGTACCTGAGTGCTTTACAGGTAAGTGCCAGGTGGTTTTGATGATTTTCGGCGTCTCTGGGACCTGTAGTCCTCCGGCGAAAACGGCCCTGGAGCGGAGCTCTAAGCAGGCATATCTAACCCCTCAGGCATCCGCGCATGCGCCATGGACTAACTTTTTATTTGAGATCTCACACAAATATATACAGCAGGATGACTAAAAGTTAACCTTTTAACATGAGCTAATTATCTAATCCTTTATCCAGCCTAGGTGACTAAGAGACATGACCTTTTAAAACAGACTTGTGGTCACCGAGCTTCACACAGTACATTATACATTATCATAAGTACAACCACAGGGCATTTTCTCACAATAGCAGGAGCTAATTACAATTAACAATACAAACAGTGATCACACCCCCTCCTCAGCCTAGTCATCAACAAACTATAGTATGAGTAGACTGGTCGTCTCCTAGCCATTGACTATTCAATACACATTACCATAAACATCAACACAGGGTTAATTAAAACAAACAACAATGTGTGGAATACCCTTAGAACCTATGGTGAACCAGACTAGACTCATTTACATTAAGCATGTTATAGCAGACATCAGGCAAGTGAGTGGAGTTGATATTAGCATCTCCTCACAGTATGTGTCCCAACAGTATGACTCAGTCACTATTGCTAATATGGCAAATACAGGGTCCCCAGAGTCTGTGCATCCTGGGGGACAAGGACCCGAAGCCAAAGTAACAACACCTCAAGGGTACCCCAAATGCCGGGGCCCATAATCTGTAGGCAAGAGGCTCACATTCAGTCCCCTCCAACAGCCTCTGTCCCGGGTGAGTCTGTCACAGTATTGATTTATTTTCTTTCCCTTGTGATCAAAATAACCAGCATGAGGTCTCATTCCTGTCTCTTTTGTTATCCATAGCATATTTATACATTCCACCTAAATCTCCTGAAGAAGCTTCAAAAAGCAAAACACATTGAGTGATAGTGTCTGTATATGTGCTTTTCAAAGGAACATTCAATTCATGATATGGATGGTTTAATTTCCTCATATTTGTTACCTTTGTAATAAAATAATACATTTTATTGATTGTGCAACTGTGTTTTCATATTCTCTCTATTCATAACACCATTAAAGTCCTGGGGTTTGTTACCCCCCTTCCCTACTTTATGCATCCTGGTACAGCCCGTATTCCACTTATAGCTGTACCTACCGATATCACCCCCTTTATAAATGAACACCCCCCCATTACTCTCACCAGAGTGCAGATGACACTAGGGAAAAGTCCTGTCACCTTCCAAGCAATGGGAAGGAGTCATTTCCCTGATTGGTGTTTTAGATTGGGTAACTCATTAAAAGGTGGGGGAAGTATGCAGTCACACTAGAATCAACTTCTCTACAGTCAGGTCCTTAAATATTAGGACAGCGACACAATTCTAATCTTTTTGGCTCTATACACCACCACAATGGATTTGAAATGAAACAAACAAGATATGCTTTAACTGCAGACTTGCAGCTTTAATTTGAGGGTATTTACATCCAAATCAGGTGAACGGTGTAGGAATTACAACAGTTTGTATATGTGCCTCCCACTTTTTAAGGGATCAAAAGTAATGGGACAATTGGCTGCTCAGCTGTTCCATGGCCAGGTGTGTGTTATTCCCTCATTATTCCATTTACAAGGAGCATATAAAAGGTCCAGAGTTCATTTCAAGTGTACTATTTGCATTTGGAATCTGTTGCTGTCAACTCTCAATATGAGACCCAAAGAGCTATCACTATCAGTGAAGCAAGCCATCATTAGGCTGAAAAAACAAAACAAACCCATCAGAGAGATAGCAAAAACATTAGGCGTGGCCAAATCAACTGTTTGGAACATCCTTAAAAAGAAACAAAATAGGGGATGATTAGTTCCCCTAGGTTTGAAAGGCAGTGCCACATCCGATGTATGAATACATATAAAGAAAAGATTCCCCTAAATGGACTTTAACAGCACTTATAAAAGAGTATAGATAGTAAAAAGATATGGTAATATGTAAAAGGTAGAAACGTTTATTTATTTGAAAACAACACGTATTAAAACCTCGTATACATAAGGTTCAACGAAACATCTGTATAATGCATGAATTCAGTATAGTCACCAAATGGTGAATGTTTTCACACAAACGCTCTTTTCACACCCAACGCGTTTCGGGATATACAGTATTTTTGTTCTTCTTCAGGGGTGTAGAAGAAAAGAGAAATTCATCTACGGTAATTAGAATATAAAATCATAAGTAAGTTATCACAACACCTGGAAATGTATGTATTGATCCACTTGAAGTTAGATAGTCAACAAGTCACTTACATGATGTGTTTCGTTGATTTGTTTAAAAAGAGGTTGAAGATAGAATAGCATTGGGCATTTGTGCTGGTAAAGTTGCTGTCCCTTTGGCATCACAGTTGTTATACAGGATTATCATTGGGTAATAATCTCATTAAGGAGGTATGTTATTTCACCTACCCCCGTCTTCCACGGATGTGTAACGGCCGGAGCGATATACTGTGGTAAAAAGAGAAATCCCTATATGTAGAAAAAGAGGGAATTTAAAATACAGCTTGGGGAGTAGAGAATCCATGAGTGATATTGATATAGCGAAGCTTCAAAATGAGGCTGCGGTATCTAAATATATAATGTAAGACAAGGAATGTGTTTTACCAAATGGTATATAGATATCATATGTCTACTACAAGTTGAGGCATATGTCAAGCATCTTGGTAGTAAATAGGCTTAGTAACTGAAAACAAGAATAATGTATAGGAGTATAAGCTAATATGATATTGTATTGAAGTTGGTGGGAAGGTAACATACAGAGAAACAGTACGTTTTGGAAAATAGCAAATAAAATTAATGTTTCTAAACTATGGTTATATAAAAGTGTATTGGTAGGGATAAGTATAAGTGATAACCATATTCTTAATGTAAACAATAGGTAGAATTTCTTACATTGCTCATATAACCTTGTATACTTATGTAGCTCAATGGATCTATTTTTATAGACATAAGCATAATCAGTATAAATAATTATTTGGATATCTTACAGAAATGACAGCTATAATGGTTAGTATGAGCAAGGTCTTTTGGTAACAAACATAGTTGTATGTTAATTTAAAATGACAATAGTATTAAGCCTTCAAGGAGGAAGATTTAAAAAGAAATGATATAGTATACACATATAAACCAACTTGGGGGGTATATATATGTTTTCAAAGGTACCTTTTAAAGCAGGTTCAGAAGTAAGCCAGTCACGCATCCCAGCATCCAGCATGTGCATGATGGAGGTCATGGGCGGAGATGTACGATCGCCCGGCTGACCTCTCACAGTGCCGCCCAGATGATAAGTTTGGGCGGCTTTCAGTGACGGGTAAACGCTCTGCTCGCTCGCATCCACGGGAGACCTGGGGAGACATGAAAAAAGAAACAAAGTGTTGAATTCTAAAGAGCATATTGGGATTTCTGAGTATAAAAGGAAACACGATACTAGATGATGAATGCAAAAAAGACTATGTGTGGCCAAAGTAGGAACAGCAACGTTGATACAAAAACAAAGATATATACACATACAATAACATATTTTGAGTGGGTGACTGGTAGCAGATATGCAGAACTAGTAACATCGGGACCGATAAGTATCGCCACTGACATCAGAACCAATATAATGATGTAATTACATATATGGATAATCAAAGAACAAATAGAGAAATAATACACCAACATGAACACAGAATATGCATTCTCTGATTAAGTTATCTATTATGATCCATAATAATTTGGTTGGTATGGGTAAAAGGCAAACATAATGTTATGCAAGTTCATTTCATGGCTTTAAATAAGCTAGCTAGCAACAGTACGAGACAGATTGATTTTGTAAATACAGACTGAGTATTATATATAGTAATCCATAATATTAACGTATGACATGTATTGATATAACAGGACGAAACAGGAACACATCCAGAAAAATATTAATCATAATTTCAGTTGTAAGATATTTATCCATGATCACACATGTCATCATTTGTTTCGATGTCAAGTAAATGTATATAATATTAAACTGATTCAGAGGTTAAGCGCAAAATATTGCCCTAAGATATAGGGTAAGTATATTATATATTGCGCAGTGGTTTCAGGGATCTCTATGTCGATCATGTATGATCCAATAATCCCATATCTTAAAAGTAAAATAAAGTAAAAATTAAAATATATAAAACATGTGTGTCATGGACGAGGCATCAGGAATTCTGAACATATATAAATCATGTACAGTATTTTACCATTCCATTCAAGTAAAAATATGCTGATATTATATACCCGGAGGGACAGATCTCCATATTGATAGAGAGCAGGAAACGTAAGGAGAATATAGATGTTAAAGGTAGTCAAATGCTGATTAGATGTTGTTTATTTCTCCATCCCACCGGAGCTAAAGCCTTCGAGGAATGGTTTGAAGCAAACAGCCTCGTTTAAACCTGGAGGTGAGGTAGCTTTTAGTAAATAAATCCACCTCAATTCCCTTTGGAGGAGGATTTTGTTCCAGTCACCCCCCCTGGGACTTGGATGTATTCGGTCTAATATTAAGAATTTGATCCTAGGAAAGTTCCCTCCATGTACTATTGAGACATGGCGGCCCAGGGGGAGGTCAGGATCACAGGTTTGCATAGAAAGTATATGTCTGTAGGCTCTTCTCCAGAATTCTAACTTCGTTTTTCCCACGTAGAAACAACTGCAGCTACACTGGAGTAGATAAACCACTCCAGTATTTCTGCAGTTGGCAAAGTGTTTAGGATAGAATTTTTTCCCATTGGGAAGAGTGGGATTTTTCTGTGTCAGCATATACTTACAATAGTGACAGGAGCCGCAAATAAAAGTGCCCTTATATTTACAATGTGTTCTCATTGATTCACTTTTGAATTCACTATTGACAATTCTATCACTAATGGATGTTGCTCTTCTAAATGTGAATTGTGCTTTGTCTGGCACAAAGTGACCCAAGGATGGATCAAGGGTCAACATGTGCCAGTACTTTTCAATAATTTGTTTAACTTGACGATGTTGTTGGTTAACCACTTCCCGCCCGGCCTATAGCGGATTGACGGCTGGGCGGTGGTTCAGTTATCCTGACTGGGCGTCATATGACGTCCTTCAGGATAACATGCCGCCGCGCGCCCGCAGGGGCGCGCATCGCGGCGATCGGTGGATCGGTGTGTCAGTCTGACACACCGCTACACCGATCTTGGTAAAGAGCCTCCGGCGGAGGCTCTTTACCACGTGATCAGCCGTGTCCAATCACGGCTGATCACGCTGTCAATAGGAAGAGCCGTTGATCGGCTCTTCCTCACTCGCATCTGACAGACGCAAGTAGAGGAGAGCCGATCGGCGGCTCTCCTGCAGGGGGGGTCTGCGCTGATTGTTTATCAGCGCAGCCCCCCCGCAGATCACCACACTGGACCACCAGGGATCGCCACTAGGACCACCAGGGAAGGGAAACATGTGGATGGCCAGGTATGTACCCCATGGCCATCCACATGTGCCCAGTCAGTGCCAAATCTGTGCCAATCAGTGCCCACAAATGGGCACTGATTGGCACAATTATGTTGCAGTGATGCCCAGCAATGCCACACTTAGGGGCATCACTGCCATCAATCAGTATCATCAGTGCCACCCATCAGTGTCCATCGGTGCCACCTGTCAGTGCCCATCTGTGTCCATCTGTGCCCACCTATCAGTGCCCATCTGTGCCAACTATCAGTGCCACCCATAACTACCCATCAACGCCACCTACGAGTGCCCATCAATGCCACCTACGAGTGCCCATCAGTGCCGCCTATCAGTGCCCATCGGTGCCACCTATCAGTGCCCATCAGTGCCACCTACCAGTGCCACCTATCAGTGCCCATTAGTGCCACCTATCAGTGCGCATCAGTGCCGCCTATCAGTGCCCATCATCAGTGCCCTCAGTGCCACCTCATCAGTGCCACCTCATTGGTGCCACCTCATCGGTGCCCATCAGTGCCGCTGTATCAGTGCCCGTCAGTGCAGCCATATCAGTGCCCATCATTGAAGAAGAAAACGTACTCATTTACAAAAAATTTTAACAGAAACAAAGAAAAACGTGTTTTTTTTCAAAATTTTCGGTCTTTTTTTATTTGTTGCGCAAAAAATAAAAACCGCAGAGGTGATCAAATACCACCAAAAGAAAGCTCTATTTGTGGGAACAAAATGATAAAAAATTTGTTTGGGTATAGTGTAGCATGACCGCGCAATTGTCATTCAAATTGTGACAGCGCTGAAAGCTGAAAATTGGCCTGGGCGGGAAGGTGTCTAAGTGCCTGGTATTGAAGTGGTTAAATGTCGTGATAATTTGTAATGGATTTGTATCTTTATGCCTGGTGGTTTGGAAAAAAGAGTATTTCTAGGTTTTTTCATTACTTTTCTAAAAGATTTTTTTAGGGAAGTGTGGGTATAACCTCGTGCTAGTAGTCTGTCTCGTAAATTCCCTGCCTCCCTTATAAACGTATCCTCGTCTGTACAATTACGCTTAATTCTTAAATATTGAGAATAAGGTATGGAATTAATGAGGGGTTGTGGATGGAAGCTGGTAGCATGTAGTATTTAGACATGTGCATTCGTTTTCGTCCGAATGCATTTTCGTCCGAATTTCAGGTATTTTCGTTATCGTTTTAACAAACGATAACGAAAGTGCAGAGTCCGAAAAACGAAAGATCTGACATAAACAAATGCTTTATTTTCGTTTTTGTTGCTACAACAGTTCGATATAGATAGGAGATTCGACATGATAGTGATTTCGACAGTAAAAAAGGGAGGACAGACCATATTGGCCCCATAAAGAATGAGGAAGGACATCTGGTTACAAAGGATGGGGAGATGGCAGAGGTATTGAATTTATTCTTCTCCTCAGTATTCACGAGTGAATCGGGGGGCTTCAGTAACCAAAACTGCAGTGTTTATCCTCATGACACAACACAGGAAGCACCTACATGGTTAACAGAGGACGGAATTAAAATTAGACTTGAGAAACTTAACATTAATAAATCACCGGGACCAGATGGCTTGCATCCGAGGGTACTTAGGGAACTCAGTCAGGTGATTGCCAGACCGTTGTTCCTAATTTTTACAGACAGTCTATTGACTGGAATGGTACCAGCTGATTGGAGAAAAGCCAATGTAGCACCAATATTTAAAAAGGGCCCAAAAAACATCCCTGGGAATTACAGACCAGTTAGCCTAACATCAATAGTATGTAAACTCTTGGAGGGGATGATAAGGGACTATATACAAGATTTTAGTAATAAGAATGATATCATTAGCAGTAATCAGCATGGATTCATGAAGAATCGTTCTTGCCAAACCAATCTATTAACCTTCTATGAGGAGGTGAGTTGCCATCTAGATAAAGGAAGGCCCGTAGACGTGGTGTATCTGGATTTTGCAAAAGCATTTGACACAGTTCCCCATAAACGTTTACTGTACAAAATAAGGTGCGTTGGCATGGACCATAGGGTGAGTACATGGATTGAAAACTGGCTACAAGGGCGTGTTCAGAGGGTGGTGATAAATGGGGAGTACTCAGAATGGTCAGGGGTGGGTAGTGGGGTTCCCCAGGGTTCTGTGCTGGGACCAATCCTATTTAATTTGTTCATAAATGACCTGGAGGATGGGATAAACAGTTCCATCTCTGTATTTGCAGACGATACTAAGCTAAGCAGGGCAATAACTTCTCCGCAGGATGTGGAAATCTTGCAAAAAGACCTGAACAAATTAATGGGGTGGGCGACTACATGGCAAATGAGGTTCAATGTAGAAAAATGTAAAATAATGCATTTGGGTGTCAAAAATATGAATGCAATCTATACACTGGGGGGAGAACCTCTGGGGGAATCTAGGATGGAAAAGGACTTAGGGGTCCTAGTGGATGATAGGCTCAGCAACGGCATGCAATGCCAAGCTGCTGCTAATAAAGCAAACAGAATATTGGCATGCATTAAAAGGGGGATCAACTGCAGAGATAAAACGATAATTCTCCCGCTCTACAAGACTCTGGTCCGCCTGGAGTATGCTGTCCAGTTCTGGGCACCAGTCCTCAGGAGGGACGTACTGGAAATGGAGCGAGTACAAAGAAGGGCAACAAAGCTAATAAAGGGTCTGGAGGATCTTAGTTATGAGGAAAGGTTGCGAGCACTGAACTTATTCTCTCTGGAGAAGAGACGCTTGAGAGGGGATATGATTTCAATTTACAAATACTGTACTGGTGACCCCACAATAGGGATAAAACTTTTTCGCAGAAGAGTGTTTAATAAGACTCGTGGCCACTCATTACAATTAGAAGAAAAGAGGTTTAACCTTAAACTACGTAGAGGGTTCTTTACTGTAAGAGCGGCAAAGGATGTGGAATTCCCTTCCACAGGCGGTGGTCTCAGCGGGGAGCATTGATAGCTTCAAGAAACTATTAGATAATCACCTGAATGACCGCAATATACAGGGATATGTAATGTAATACTGACACATAATCACACACATAGGTTGGACTTGAAGGACTTGTGTCTTTTTTCAACCTCACCAACTATGTAACTATGTAACTATGTAACTATGATGATGACAATAACAATCTGTGTCCATCAAACCTGTGGTCGAATGTGCCTAACCTTAGCTCTATTAGTCCAAGATTATTCTACATAGACGTAGGAGAGGAAAGATTTGACGTAGGGGAGGAAAGATTCGACGTAGGGGAGAAAAGATTCGACGTAGGGGAGGAAAGATTCGACGTAAGGGAGAAAAGATTCGACGTAGGGGAGAAAAGATACATAAAAATAATGATGATGATGAATGTTATTGGCTGATTGTAACCAAAGAGGTGGAGCAGTAAAATAGCTAGAACTAAGTACACACGTACTTTGGCTTATGGTGTCTGTTGAAAGTTCTAAGAAGATTCGACGGAGCAGGTAAACTATACGGCATTGTACAGTTTAGCTGCTCCGTCGAATCTTCTTTGAACATTCGACAGACACCATAAGCCTTCAATGACAGATTCGACCTTAATTTGGATTTTCGGACGAATGCAATTTTTAACGAAAAACGAAATAAATAAAAACGAATTTCGGGAGTAACTAAATAAATTTATTTTTCAGACGAAAACGAAATTCCGAAACGAAATATTTCAGTGTGCACATGTCTAGTAGTATTGTGTTGCCCGCGGTGGTTTTTCTGAAGAGCTTGCTGCATAGTTTGCCTTGTTCGCCTTTATAGATCTCTATGTCTAAGAAGGTTATCTGATTCTTGTCAAAAGACATCGTGAAAGTTACATTAAAATAATTTTTATTCATCCTTAATAGGCACTGCTCGAGTCGTGGGGCCGTCCCAGATGACCAAAATGTCATCTATATAGCGATACCATCCCATAATATGGTTGGTGTACTGGGTAAGGTTCTCATCAGCGAGAAACATCTTCTCCCACTCCCCCAGGTACAGGTTGGCATATGATGGGGCACAACATGTCCCCATCGCAACCCCCTGCACCTGGAGGTATTGGGAGCCATCAAAAGTAAAGACGTTGTGGGTAAGGATGTACTCGAGCAGTGCAACAATGAATTCTTTATACATAGGATCAGTAGCCGTATTTTGTTGGAAGATATGTTTGATAGCTGCTAATCTACGTTCATGTGGGATTGAGCTATATAACGTTTCTACGTCAATTGTTACTAGGTAGGTTTGGTCTGAGACATGCAATTGATCCAAGATTTGTAGGAGATGACTAGTGTCTTTTACATAGGATATTAGTGAAATTACAAACGGTCTTAGATATTCGTCCACTAATTTGCTCACATTATCGCTAATTGAGCCGATGCCTGAAATGATTGGTCTCCCTGGTGGGTCTGTAAGACTTTTGTGAATTTTTGGAAGTATATAGAACGTAGGAGTTCTGTTGAAGTTATTTCTGATGAAGGTCCAGGTTGATTTGTTAATTGTATTATTCAAAAAAGCAGAATCTACTAATGTGTAAAAATCTTTATTGTATTTCTCAGTGATGGTTGCCGGCATGCGACGATATCAATCCAGGTTATTTAAAATTTTCTTACAGATGTTAATGTAGTGTTCATTGTTTAGAACAACCAAATTGCCACCCTTATCTGAGGGTTTGATGGTGATTTTGTTGTTGGCCAACAATATATAATATACTTACCCTATATCTTAGGGCAATATTTTGCGCTTAACCTCTGAATCAGTTTAATATTATATACATTTACTTGACATCGAAACAAATGATGACATGTGTGATCATGGACAAATATCTTACAACTGAAATATGATTAATTTTTCTGGATGTGTTCCTGTTTCGTCCTGTTATATCAATACATGTCATACGTTAATATTATGGATTACTATATATAATACTCAGTCTGTATTTACAAAATCAATCTGTCTCGTACTGTTGCTAGCTAGCTTATTTAAAGCCATGAAATGAACTTGCATAACATCATGTTTGCCTTTTACCCATACCAACCAAATTATTATGGATCATAATAGATAACTTAATCAGAAAATGCATATTCTGTGTTCATGTTGGTGTATTATTTCTCTATTTGTTCTTTGATTATCCATATATGTAATTACATCATTATATTGGTTCTGATGTCAGTGGCGATACTTATCGGTCCCGATGTTACTAGTTCTGCATATCTGCTACCAGTCACCCACTCAAAATATGTTATTGTATGTGTATATATCTTTGTTTTTGTATCAACGTTGCTGTTCCTACACATAGTCTTTTTTGCATTCATCATCTAGCATCGTGTTTCTTTTATACTCAGGAATCCCAATATGCTCTTTAGAATTCAACACTTTGTTTCTTTTTTCATGTCTCCCCAGGTCTCCCATGGATGCGAGCGAGCAGAGCGTTTACCCGGCATGGAAAGCCGCCCAGACTTATCATCTGGGCGGCACTGTGAGAGGTCAGCCGGGCGATTGTACATCTCCGCCCACGACCTTCATCTTGCTACTCCGGCGGACATGCGCAGTCTTATCGTGTCGGTGGGCCGGGTGTGCGTGACGCCACTCCAACGTGATCACGCTGGCGTGTGCGCGGTAGGGGCGGTGCCGCACACTCATGGCTCAGGGGGCGGTTCGGAGGTTCCCCTGACAATGAGCTCCAGCAGTCAGCTGAGCGCAATTATTGGCGCCAGCTGATTCGAGCTCATCCCATAAAAATGCCAGATTCACTCATTCCCAGCTCAAGCGTTGCACATGCTGGATGCTGGGATGCGTGACTGGCTTACTTCTGAACCTGCTTTAAAAGGTACCTTTGAAAACATATATATACCCCCAAGTTGGTTTATATGTGTATACTATATCATTTCTTTTTAAATCTTCCTCCCTGAAGGCTTAATACTATTGTCATTTTAAATTAACATACAACTATGTTTGTTACCAAAAGACCTTGCTCATACTAACCATTATAGCTGTCATTTCTGTAAGATATCCAAATAATTATTTATACTGATTATACTTATGTCTATAAAAATAGATCCTTTTGGATAGCTATTGAGCTACATAAGTATACAAGGTTATATGAGCAATGTAAGAAATTCTACCTATTGTTTACATTAAGAATATGGTTATCGCTTATGCTTATCCCTACCAATACACTTTTATATAACCATAGTTTAGAAACATTAATTTTATTTGCTATTTTCCAAAACGTACTGTTTCTCTGTATGTTACCTTCCCACCAACTTCAATACAATATCATATTAGCTTATACTCCTGTACATTATTCTAGTTTTCAGTTACTAAGACTATTTACTACCAAGATGCTTGACATATGCCGTAACTTGTAGTAGACATATGATATCTATATACCATTTGGTAAAACACATTCCTTGTCTTACATTATATATTTAGATACCGCAGCCTCATTTTGAAGCTTCGCTATATCAATATCACTCATAGATTCTCTACTCCCCAAGCTGTACTTTAAATTCCCTCTTTTTCTACACATAGGGATTTCTCTTTTTGCCCCAGTATATCGCTCCGGCCGTTACGCATCCGTGGAAGACGGGGTAGGTGAAATAACACACCTCCTTAATGAGATTATTACCCAATGATAATCCTGTATAACAACTGTGATGCCAAAGGGACAGCAACCTTACCAGCACAAATGTCCAAAGCTATTCTATCTTCAACCTCTTTTTAAACAAATCAACGAAACACATCATGTAAGTGACTTGTTGACTATCTAACTTCAAGTGGATCAATACATACATTTCCAGGTGTTGTGACAACTTACTTATGATTTTATATTCTAATTACCGTAGATGAATTTCTCTTTTCTTCTACTCCCTGAAGAAGGACAAAAATACTGTATATCCCGAAACGCGTTGGGTGTGAAAAGAGCGTTTGTGTGAAAAAATTCACCATTTGGTGACTATACTGAATTCATGCATTATACAGATGTTTCGTTGAACCTTATGTATACGAGGTTTTAATACGTGTTGTTTTCAAATAAATAAACGTTTCTACTTTTTACATATTACCATATCTTTTTACTATCTATACTCTTTTATAAGTGCCGTTAAAGTCCATTTAGGGGAATCCTTTCTTTATATGTATCCTTAAAAAGAAAGAATGCACCAGTGAGCTCAGCAACACCAAAAGACCCGGAAGACCACGGAAAACAACTGTGGTGGATGACCAAAGAATTCTTTCCCTGGTGAAGAAAACACCCTTCACAACAGTTGGCCAAATCAAGAACACTCTCCAGGAAGTACGTGTATGTGTGTCAAAGTCAACAATCAAGAGAAGACTTCACCAGAGTGAATACAGAGGGTTCACCACAACATGTAAACCATTGGTGAGCCTCAAAAACAGGAAGGCCAGATTAGAGTTTGCCAAGCAACATCTAAAAAAGCCTTCACAGTTCTGGAACAACATCCTACGGACAGATGAGACCAAGATCAACTTGTACCAGAGTGATGGGAAGAGAAGAGTATGGAGAAGGAAAGGAACTGCTCATGATCTAAAGCATACCACCTCATCAGTGAAGCATGGTGGTGGTAGTGTCATGGTGTGGGCATGTATGGCTGACAATGGAACTGGTTCTCTTGTATTTATTGATGATGTGACTGCTGAAAAAAGCAGCAGGATGAATTCTGAAGTGTTTCGGGCAATATTATCTGCTCATATTCAGCAAAATGCTTCAGAACTCATTGGACGGCGCTTCGCAGTGCAGATGGACAATAACCTGAAACATACTGCGAAAGCAACCAAAGAGTTTTTTAAGGGAAAGAAGTGGAATGTTATGCAATGGCCAAGTCAATCACCTGACCTGAATCCGATTGAGCATGCATTTCACTTGCTGAAGACAAAACTGAAGGGAAAATGCCCCAAGAACAAGCAGGAACTGAAGACAGTTGCTGTAGAGGCCTGGCAGAGCATCACCAGGGATGAAACTCAGCGTCTGGTGATGTCTATGCGTTCCAGACTTCAGGCTGTAATTGACTGCAAAGGATTTGCAACCAAGTATTAAAAAGTGAAAATTTGATGGATGATTGTTAATCTGTCCCATTACTTTTGGTCCCTTAAAAAGTGGGAGGCACATATACAAACTGTTGTAATTCCTACACCGTTCACCTGATTTGGATGTAAATACCCTCAAATTAAAGCTGAAAGTCTGCAGTTAAAGAACATTTTGTTTGTTTCATTTCAAATCCATTGTGGTGGTATATAGAGCCAAAAAGATTAGAATTGTGTCGATGTCCCAATATTTATGGACCTGACTGTATGTCCTCAGATCACTCCACAGTTTTTGACACCTCAGATCATGCCCTAAATCACACCATATATGTCTCCATACATACCCCTGACCCCCACACTGAGAATGAAAAACTACTCTCACAGCTTGCCCTTGCAGGATACTCTGAAGGTGCCCAACAAATCCTTAGCAGACAGCCGCTAGCCTTGGGCAACAGCACATACATTTGTTGTAGAAGGATATGCCATCCATGGATTCCTAATGATCCCCAGGGATGGTGTTACTTAGCTCATTAGTCCCGATAATGGGAATTCTCTGAGACAATGAGGAAAGTCACTTGCTAAAGGCTGGTGTTCATCCCAAATGCCCCCTCGAACACCGTTATGCCAGATCATTGTTCTTGGTAAAGGACATGGCCTGGACATGGTTCCCCTCTAGAACCGGATGGGGTATTGACACAATGAAAAGGCTAAGTAATTACTCTGGGATTTTGGATGAAATTCTAGATAAGAATTCTGTTGACATTACCAACCTTAACGTAGAAACTAGAGCAATAAGAAAGCAGCTAGAGCTTCATGACTTATTATATGCATGATTTCCCAAGGTACGCACCTCCTGACTCAGCTGCAGCTAATAGAATGTATCTTAACTTTTATTACGGTCGCCAAGATGAGTATGTCACAATGGGAAAAAATAAGTCATCTTCATGATTTGATTTCATGACTTAAAGAGGGGATTGTAGTAATATGACTGAACAACAGTGACTCCATCTTGCTTTAGCTATAAAGTGTATGTACCCTTATTTTAGGTCCAAAACTCATTTTCAAGTCTATTCAGCTGTATGTTGCAAGAGCATGCATAAACCTGCTTGCATAAGCATTAATGAGCATCTTATGATGCATAAATACAGTGTGGTTTAGCTTACCTTCCTGTCTACCATTTGACAGAAAAATGACTTGTTAGTCATTAACAGATGGTGTTTTCACTCTGGTAACTTTGTGGCAGCTATGTTTTTAGAGGTTGTAGGCGTGTATAAGCATATAATGATGAACTGTTTAATTATTAATGATATTCAATATATCCTCCTACTAACCACTCCCCCCTTCTCTATTGTGATTGGTGAAGTTGAACCAAATATAAGCTGTATAAACACCTAATAAAGCTCAGACATTTCTTTGAACTCACTCCTTGTCTTATTCTGTTCATTGAAATTGTCTCCCGGAACCGGGGGCTCTCCGTAGTTTGCAGTATAAACCCATGGCTGGTCTGTCATGTACCTGAAGTACCTATAAATTCTCTTCACTGGAGTGCCACCACACAGATATCTGTTGTGTGCTTCAGAAACTAATAATGAACAATCTCTATTGTAAATTGGAGAAGTGCGAATTCCATTTATAATTCCAGGTTTACGTCCTCTGCAGCGTTTTCTTGGCTTTGCCAACTATTATCAGAAGTTTATTTGTAACTTCTCGTCTCTGGTCAAGCCCCTGACGGACTTTGCTTACCTCTGGTGTTTGACCCTCAGCCTGTACTCGGATTGCCTTGTCCTGCCTTGACCCGCAGCCTGTGACCCGGATTTACCTTCAGTCTCCAGTACCTTGAACCTCTGCCTGTTTGGAACCTTGCTGCTGTCTCCTGTGTTTGACCCTCGGCCTGCTCTTGGATTTGCTCTCAGTCTCGTATCCTGATTTTCAGCCCATCCTGGACTCTGTTTGACCCGCTGGGTCCGTCACCTGCCTACACCTGCACAACTACCCAGCTTCTTGCTGACCTTCACGCAAGATCAACCCATCCTGCTGGTAGCTTGTGCCTCTTCGTGCAATTCACCCTCTGTACCATCTCCAGGGGGTGGAGTGCGCTTAGTCGCAAGAGTGAACCACTCTCTGCATCTTGGCCTCGGTGAGTACATTAACCTGACACAGGGGCAGAAAAATTGGGCCTTTGGTGGTGGTGGTGGTTCTGGTGCCACAACACTGTAAGTCCTCATAGTTACTCTTGGTGGGCGCTGGAATGGGCCCTGCTGTGAAATATTAAATCAAGAACTGTAATTACATGCACCTGTTGAACAGGGGCAGAAAAATTGGGCCTTTGGTGGTGGTAGTGGTTTTGCTGTTGCCACAACACTGCAACCCCTCACAGATACTCTAGTTGGAGAGCAGGAACGAGCCCTGCTGCAAAGAATTGCATCAAAATTTGTAATTACACGCCCCTGTTAAACAGGGGCTGAAAAATTGGGCTTTAGGCACTGGTGCCACAACACTGCAACCCCTCACAGATACTCAGGAACGATCCCTGCTGCAAAGAATTGCATCAGAAATTGTAATTACACACTCCTGTTAAACAGGGGCTGAAAAATGGGGCCTTAGGCACTGGTGCCACAACACTGCAACCCCTCACAGATACTCTAGTTGGAGGGCAGGAACGAGCCCTGCTGCAAAGATTTGCACCAAAAATTGTAATTACACGCCCCTGTTAAACAGGGGCTGAAAAATTGGGCCTTAGGCACCAGTGCTGGTGTCACAACACTGCAACCCCTCACAGATACTCTAGTTGGAGCGCAGGAACGAGATCTGCTGCAAAGAATTGCATCAAAAATTGTAATTACATGCCCCTGTTAAACAGGGACTGAAAAATTGGGCCTTAGGCACTGGTGCCACAACACTGCAACCCCTCACAGATACTCTAGTTGGAGCGCAGGAACGAGCCCTGCTGCAAAGAATTGCATCAAAAATTGTAATTACACGCCCCTGTTAAACAGGGGCTTAAAAATTGGGCCTTAGCCACTAGTGGTGGCGCCCAGAAACAAAAATATTCTTACAAGCTATCAGCATGATTATTGAGGAGGAAGAGGATAGTCACTCCGCATAACAGGATAGTCACTCAGCATCAGCATAGGCAGTCTTGAAGGGATCTGACATTTCAAAAAACTTTATTCGGTTACATCAGCATCAGGTGCTTGGTCACTGGTGGTGATCCGAGACTGATTCATTTTTATGAAGGTCAGTCGATTGACCGAGTCAGTGGACAGGCGCACCCTGTGATCGGTTACAAAGCCTCCAGCAGCACTGAATGTGTGTTCTGAAAGAATGCTGGATGCAGGACAGGCCAGTAGCTCAATTGCTTACTGTGCAAGCTCTGGCCAGTGATCCATCCTCAAGACCTAGTAACCCAGAGGATTTTCGGTGGGAAAGGTGCCCAAGTCAGATCTTGCCCCTAGGTATTCCTGCACCATGTAAAACAGATGCTGGCGATGGTTGCTGGAACTGATCATACCTTGGGGCTGTGGACTAAAAAATTGTCTGAACGCATCTGTCAGACAGCCACCTTCTCCACTTCTTTGACTGACCAAAGCCTCGGCAACACGTTGTCCAGGAACAGGAGTTTGTAACCTCCCAGTCTCTAGGAACGCGTTGCACAGACCTTTCTGCAAGGCCTCACAAAGATGTTTCATCCTCTGCTCCCTCTGCGATGGCAAGATAAGGTCTGCAACCTTACTCTTGTAACGTGGATCAAGGAGGGTTGCCAGCCAGTAACGATCCCTCTCCTTGATACCAAAAATACGAGGATCCTTCCACAGGCTTTGCAGGTTCATGGAGGCCATGCAGCGTAGGTTTGCTGAGGCATTCGGTCCGGAGTCCTCTAGGTCACTAAGGACGACATGATCTGGAGCCACCTCCTCCCAGCAACGTACAAGTGCATGGGTTTCTTGGGACTGTAAATGATCCCTTAAAGTCTGCTGCTGATTCTGAGTGCCAGGCTCCACCTCCATGCTGACACAATGCTCCTCCTCCTCCTCGTCCTCTTCCTGTGTGATCGGCGGGCACGCAGGAACACTGTTCCACGCAGCATGTGCTCCAACAGGTGGACAAGGGGGACAGTGTCACTGATGCATGCACTGTCACAGCTCACCATCTTCGTGGCCTCCTCGAATGGTGACAGGACAGTGCATGCATCCCTGATCATGGCCCACTGGCGTGGGGAAAAAACCAAGCTCCCCTGACCCTGTCCTGGTGCCATAGTCGCACAGGTACTCATTGATGGCCCTCTGCAAAGTGTGCAGAAAAGAAAGCTTCTTGCTGCCTAAGAAAAGAAAGTGTGATAGAAAGCGTCTTGCTGCCTAGGGATAGGAAAGGTAAACCTTTCCTATCCCTAGGCAGCAAGACGCTTTCTATCCAGGCATCAGCTGCCTCAAGGACACCTCCTCCCTCCTCCCCCCCCCTTCTGCTGCCAGGATCACACGGCACTCCACTCAAAAGGATCTCTACAGTTTGCAGCTGTGTCTACACACTTCTCCTGAGACAGGCACATCTGACAGCCTAACAGCACCGCAAAAAGAAAATACAATCTATTTACATTCTAATTTCATCCATACAACACCTGGGAATGGAACTTGGAATAATCAATTCTCCATCACAGGACACATCCTCCTACTAGCCACACCACCTCTCCCCATGTACACATGTCGGCCTACTAACTGTCACGTACCTGGTGGTGGAGCCCAGAATGCAAGGAGTAGCCTCTCGTGTGCCTCTGGTTCGAGAGCCCCTGATAGAGAAGACAGGGACTCAAGAGCGCAGGGGGCCACAAGTGCTTGGTAAGTGGCAGGTGTAGAGCTGATCCGGACCTCTGGTGCAGCAGCAGGAGGACTGACAGGAACACTGGATCCACCGATAGAGCAGAGAAGGACTGTAGCTGGCAGGAACTCAGGAACAACAGGCAGAAGGGAGTTGTTCTATAGTACAACTGGAGCACTGGAACAACTGGTAGATGAACCGGAACTCTGGCAGGAACACTGGAACTGTTGACTGGATAGAGAAGCACTGAAGCTAGCAGGAACCCAGGAACAAACAGGCAGCAGGGAGGTGTTCTGTAGTACCACTGGAAGCACTAGCGAAGTCAGACAGGCCGGGTCAAACACAGGCAAGCAGAGCAGGTACCAAACGGAATCAGGAGAGTAGTCAGGGCACGGGCAACAGACAGGCAGGTAACAACCGAAGGATGAGGCAGGAGAATCATCAGACATGCCGAGGTCGTGGACTGGCAGCAAACAGGAGAAGTCAGGAACAAGCCGGGTAACAGGAATCAGGTAAGCAGGTATACTGGATAGCTTAGGGTCACAGGGAACGCTGTAGACTGGACAGCAAGGAAGCATGCTGACAGGCTCCTTTAAATAGGCCTAATGGCGCCAAAAGCTGTCACACTGCACGTCTGTGCGCATCCGCGTGCACACGTGCACGCCCGAGTACCCGTTGCTCGTTCATATCATCGTGTATCCGCGTACACCCGTTTGTATTAGCTTGCACCCGCATGCGTCCGTTCGCGCCAACGCGCCTCCGCACGCGTCCTCTGGCTCTATTGACAGTAGTTCTGTTAACCGATCTTCCGCCAACGGCTGAACTAACAGGACGTCTTTCATGACACTGGCCCATACAGACTGTGCTCCAGTTCTCCTGGCTCTGATGAAGAGGTTTTCCTCAAATCACGTCAGCCTTTCTTAAATACCTGCCTCAATATGGGCACACCCCAATTTTAACTTCCTAGTACTTATTTTGTTACCTGTTTTTCCTTTTTTTTATAATATTATGTAGTATTTGTATGATTTTATAGTTATATGACTATATGTCTGTATTCTTTTACATAAATAAAGTATACATTTCTTGATGTAAGCGTCTGATCACGCGCCTTCCATCCACTTCCTACTATACACATTACAGTAACTGGAAATATGTCAAGAGCCCACACCTGGCTTCAGGTAGTTATACTGTAGGTGCAACTGTGCAGGGTACACAGTACAGTAACTGGAAATATGTCAAGAGCCTACACAAGCACCTGGCTTCAGGTAGCTATACTGTAGGTGCAACTGTGCAGGGTACACAGTACAGTAACTATAAATACGTCAAAAGCCCCCACAAGCACCTGGCTTCAGGTAGCTATACTGTAGGTGCAACTGTGCAGGTTACATAGTACAGTAACTGGAAATACGTCAAGAGCCTCCACAAGCACCTGGCTTCAGGTAGCTATACTGTAGGTGCAACTGTGCAGGGTACACATTACAGTAACTGGAAATACATCAGGAGCCCACATAAGCACCTGGCTTCAAGTAGCTATACTGTAGGTGCAACTGTGCAGGGTACACAGTAGAGTAACTGGAAGTACTGTAAAAACACTACTGGTAGCTATACTGTAGGTGCAACTGTGCAGGGTACACAGTACAGTAACTGGAAATACGTCAAGAGCCTACACAAGCACCTGGCTTCAGGTAGTTGTACTGTAGGTGCAACTGTGCAGGGTACACAGTACAGTAACTGGAAATACATCAAAAGCCTACACAAGCATCTGGTTTCAGATAGTTATACTGTAGGTGCAACTGTGCAGGGTACACAGTACAGTAACTGGAAATATGTCAAGAGCCTACACAAGCACCTGGCTTCAGGTAGCTATACTGTAGGTGCAACTGTGCAGGGTACACAGTACAGTAACTGAAAATACGTCAAAAGCCCCCACAAGCACCTGGCTTCAGGTAGCTATAGTGTAGGTGCAACTGTGCAGGGTACACAGTACAGTAACTGAAAATATGTCAAGAGCCTACACAAGCACCTGGCTTCAGGTAGCTATACTGTAGGTGCAACTGTGCAGGGTACACAGTACAGTAACTGGAAATATGTCAAGAGCCTACACAAGCACCTGGCTTCAGGTAGTTATACTGTAGGTGCAACTGTGCAGGGTGCACAGTACAGTAACTGGAAATACGTCAAGAGCCTACACAAGCACCTGGCTTCAGGCAGCTATACTGTAGGTGCAACTGTGCAGGGTACACAATACAGTAACTGGAAATACGTCAAGAGCCTACACAAGCAGCTGACTTCAGGTAGCTATACTGTAGGTGCAACTGTGCAGGGTGCACAGTACAGTAACTGGAAACACGTCAAGAGCCTACACAAGCACCTGGCTTCAGGTAGTTATACTGTATGTGCAACTGTGCAGGGTACACAGTACAATAACTGGAAATACAACAAGAGCCTACACAAGCACTTGGCTTCAGGTAGTTATACTGTAGGTACAACTGTGCAGGGTACACAGTACAGTAACTGGAAATTTGTCAAGAGCCTACACAAGCACCTGGCTTCAGGTAGTTATACTGTAGATGCAACTGTGCAGGGTACACAGTACAGTAACTGGAAATATGTCAAGAGCCTACACAAGCACCTGGCTTCAGGTAGTTATACTGTAGGTGCAACTGTGCAGGGTGCACAGTACAGTAACTGGAAATACGTCAAGAGCCTACACAAGCACCTGGCTTCAGGTAGTTATACTGTAGGTTCAATTGTGCAGGGTACACAGTACATTAACTGGAAATATGTCAAGAGCCTACACAAGCACCTGGCTTCAGGTAGTTATACTGTAGGTGCAACTGTGCAGGGTACACATTACAGTAACTGGAAATACGTCAAGAGCCCACACAAGCACCTGGCTTCAGGTAGTTATACTGTAGGTGCAACTGTGTAGGGTAAACAGTACAGTAACTGGAAATATGTCAAGAGCCTACACAAGCACCTGGCTTCAGGTAGCTATACTGTAGGTGCAACTGTGTAGGGTACACAGTACAGTAACTGGAAATACCTCAAGAGCCTACACAAGCACCTGGCTTCATGCAGCTATACTGTAGGTGCAACTGTGCAGGGTACACAATACAGTAACTGGAAATACGTCAAGAGCCTACACAAGCACCTAGCTTCAGGTAGCTATACTGTATGTGCAACTGTGCAGGGTAGCCAATACAGTAACTGGAAATACGTCAAGAGCCTACACAAGCACCTGGCTTCAGGTAGCTATAATGTAGGTGCAACTGTGCAGGGTACCCAATACAGTAACTGGAAATACGTCAAGAGCCTACACAAGCACCTGGCTTCAGGTAGCTATAATGTAGGTGCAACTGTGCATTGTACTAGTACAGTAACTGGAAATACGTCAAGAGCCTACACAAGCAGCTGGCTTCAGGTAGTTATACTGTAGGTGCAACTGTGCACTGTACACAGTACAGTAACTGGAAATACATCAAGAGCCTACATAAGCACCTGGCTTCAGGTAGTTATACTGTAGGTGCAACTGTGCAGGGTACACAGTGCAGTAACTGGAAATTGATCAAGAGCCTACACAAGCACCTGGCTTCAGGTAGTTATACTGTAGGTGCAACTGTGCAGGGTACACAGTGCAGTAACTGGAAATTGATCAAGAGCCTACACAAGCACCTGGCTTCAGGTAGCTATACTGTAGGTGCAACTGTGCAGGGTACACATTACTGTAACTGGAAATACGTCAAGAGCCTACACAAGCACCTGGCTTCAGGTAGCTATACTGTATGTGCAACTGTGCAGGGTACCCAATACATTAACTGGAAATACGTCAAGAGCCTACACAAGCACCTGGCTTCAGGTAGCTATAATGTAGGTGCAACTGTGCAGGGTACCCAATACAGTAACTGGAAATACGTCAAGAGCCTACACAAGCACCTGGCTTCAGGTAGCTATAATGTAGGTGCAACTGTGCATTGTACTAGTACAGTAACTGGAAATACGTCAAGAGCCTACACAAGCAGCTGGCTTCAGGTAGTCATACTGTAGGTGCAACTGTGCACTGTACTAGTACAGTAACTGGAAATACGTCAAGAGTAGGGATGAGCTTCGAGTTCGAGTCGAACTCATGTTCTACTCGAACATTGGCTGTTCGCAAGTTCACCGAACAGCGAACAATTTGGGGTGTTCGCGGCAAATTCGAATGCCGCGGAACACCCTTTAAAAGTCTATGGGAGAAATCAAAAGTGCTAATTTTAAAGGCTTCTATGCAAGTTATTGTCATAAAAAGTGTTTGGGGACCCGGGTCCTGCCCCAGGGGACATGGATCAATGCAAAAAAAAGTTTTAAAAACGGACGTTTTTTCAGGAGCAGTGATTTTATTAATGCTTAAAGTCAAACAATAAAAGTGTAATATGCCTTTAAATTTCGTACCTGGGGGGTGTGTATAGTATGCCTGTAAAGGGGCACATGTTTCCTGTGTTTAGAACAGTCTGACAGCAAAATGACATTTGGAAGGAAAAAACTCATTTAAAACTACCCGCGGCTATTGCATTGCCGACAATACACATAGAAGTTCATTGATAAAAACGGCATGGGAATTCCCCACAGGGGAACGCCGAACCAAAATAAAAAAAAAAAAATGATGTGGGGGTCCCCCTAAATTCCATACAAGGCCCTTCAGGTCTGGTATGGATATTAAGGGGAACCCCAGCCAAAATTTAAAAAAAAAATTGACGTGGGGTTCCCCCTAAATTCCATACCAGACCCTTCAGGTCTGGTATGGATTTTAAGGGGAACCCCGCGCCAAAAAAAAAAAAAAAAACGGCGTGGGGTCCCCCTAAAAATCCATACCAGACCCTTATCCGAGCACGCAACCTGGCAGGCCGCAGGAAAAGAGGGGGGACGAGAGTGCGGCCCCCCCCCTCCTGAACCGTACCAGGCCACATGCCCTCAACATTGGGAGGGTGCTTTGGGGTAGCCCCCCAAAACACCTTGTCCCCATGTTGATGAGGACAAGGGTCTCATCCTCACAACCGTGGCCGGTGGTTGTGGGGGTCTGCGGGCGGGGGGCTTATCGGAATCTGAAAGCCCCCTTTAACAAGGGGACCCCCAGATCCCGGCCCCCCCCCCTGTGTGAAATGGTAAGGGGGTACTTACCCCTACCATTTCACTAAAAAACTGTCAAAAATGTTAAAATTGACAAGAGACAGTTTTTGACAATTCCTTTATTTAAATGCTTCTTCTTTCTTCCTTCATCTTCTTCTTCTTCTGGTTCTTCTGGCTCTTCTGGTTCTTCCTCCGGCGTTCTCGTCCAGCATCTTCTCCGCGGCGTCTTCTATCTTCTTCTCCTCGGGCCGCTCCGCACCCATGGCATGAGGGGAGGCTCCCGCTCTTCTCTTCATCTTCTTCTCTTCTTCATCTTCTTCTTCATCTTCTTCTTCATCTCTTCTTCCTTCTTCTCTTCTTCATGTCTTCTGCGGGCCGCTCCGCAGCCATGCTGTGGCATGGAGGGAGGCTCCCGCTGTGTGACGGCGTCTCTTCGTCTGACGGTTCTTAAATAACGGGGGGCGGGGCCACCTGGTGACCCCGCCCCCCTCTGACGCACGGTGACATGACGGGACTTCCCTGTGACGTCACGGGGAATGCCACAGGGAAGTCCCGTCATGTCACCGTGCGTCAGAGGGGGGCGGGGTCACCGGGTGGCCCCGCCCCCCGTTATTTAAGAACCGTCAGACGAAGAGACGCCGTCACACAGCGGGAGCCTCCCTCCATGCCAGCATGGCTGCGGAGCGGCCCGCAGAAGACATGAAGAAGAGAAGAAGGAAGAAGAGATGAAGAAGAAGATGAAGAAGAAGATGAAGAAGAGAAGAAGATGAAGAGAAGAGCGGGAGCCTCCCCTCATGCCATGGGTGCGGAGCGGCCCGAGGAGAAGAAGATAGAAGACGCCGCGGAGAAGATGCTGGACGAGAACGCCGGAGGAAGAACCAGAAGAGCCAGAAGAACCAGAAGAAGAAGAAGATGAAGGAAGAAAGAAGAAGCATTTAAATAAAGGAATTGTCAAAAACTGTCTCTTGTCATTTTTAACATTTTTGACAGTTTTTTAGTGAAATGGTAGGGGTAAGTACCCCCTTACCATTTCACACAGGGGGGGGGCCGGGATCTGGGGGTCCCCTTGTTAAAGGGGGCTTCCAGATTCCGATAAGCCCCCCGCCCGCAGACCCCCACAACCACCGGCCACGGTTGTGAGGATGAGGCCCTTGTCCTCATCAACATGGGGACAAGGTGTTTTGGGGGGCTACCCCAAAGCACCCTCCCAATGTTGAGGGCATGTGGCCTGGTACGGTTCAGGAGGGGGGGGGGCCGCACTCTCGTCCCCCCCTCTTTTCCTGCGGCCTGCCAGGTTGCGTGCTCGGATAAGGGTCTGGTATGGATTTTTAGGGGGACCCCACGCCGTTTTTTTTTTTTTTTTTGGCGCGGGGTTCCCCTTAAAATCCATACCAGACCTGAAGGGCCTTGTATGGAATTTAGGGGGACCCCCACATCATTTTTTTTTTTTTTTTTTTTGGTTCGGGGTTCCCCTGTGGGGAATTCCCATGCCGTTTTTATCAATGAACTTCTATGTGTATTGTCGGCAATGCAATAGCCGCGGTAGTTTTAAATGTGTTTTTTCCTTCAAAATGTCATTTTGCTGTCAGACTGTTCTAAACACGGGAAACATGCGCCCCTTTACAGGCATACTATAGACACCCCCCAGGTATGAAATTTAAAGGGATATTACACTTTTATTGTTTGACTTTAAGCATTATTAAAATCACTGCTCCTGAAAAAACGGCCGTTTTTAAAACTTTTTTTTGCATTGATTCATGTCCCCTGGGGCAGGACCCAGGTCCCCAAACACTTTTATTGACAATAACTTGCATATTAGCCTTTAAAATTAGCACTTTTGATTATTCATGTTCGTGTCCCATAGACTTTAACGGTGTTCGCGTGTTCGAACGAATTTTTTTCCTGTTCGCATGTTCTGGTGCGAACCGAACAGGGGGGTGTTCGGCTCATCCCTAGTCAAGAGCCTACACAAGCAGCTGGCTTCAGGTAGTTATACTGTAGGTGCAACTGTGCACTGTACACAGTACAGTAACTGGAAATACATCAAGAGCCTACATAAGCACCTGGCTTCAGGTAGTTATACTGTAGGTGCAACTGTGCAGGGTACACAGTGCAGTAACTGGAAATTGATCAAGAGCCTACACAAGCACCTGGCTTCAGGTAGTTATACTGTAGGTGCAACTGTGCAGGGTACACAGTGCAGTAACTGGAAATTGATCAAGAGCCTACACAAGCACCTGGCTTCAGGTAGCTATACTGTAGGTGCAACTGTGCAGGGTACACATTACTGTAACTGGAAATACATCAAGAGCCTACACAAGCACCTGGCAGGTGCAACTGTGCAGGGTAACTGACTCAACCTGCCTACTCTATCTAACTTAAATCAAATGACACTGTCTCTCTGTCTATCTTTCTCCAGTCTCCACCGCAACACACTACACAAGGCCACCACGGAGGCCGCCTTATATAGTGTGGGGTGTGTACTAAACCCCCTGAGACATAAATGGCCAAAGCCTCCTTAGCTTTGGCCAATTATGGCTCTCTGTACACACAGCGCTGTGATTGACCAAGCATGCGGATGATAGTGTATGCTTGGCCAATCATCAGCCAGCAATGTACTGCGATGCCGCAGTGAATTATGGGCCTTGACGCGCCACTCGAATTTGGCACGAACGGCCCATATCGTTCGTAATTCGGCGAACGACCGAACACACCATGTTCGAGTCGAACATGCTTTCGACTCGAACACGAAGCTCATCCCTAGTGTTGGCACATCCTGATCCTACGTTACCGTTTATCCTTGAGGTTGATTCTTCCGAGACTGGTGTTGGCACCCTTCTGTCTCAACGTCCTACCTCTGAGAGTGCTATGCATCCTTGTGGCTACTTTTCCAAGAAATTGTCACATGAGGAGTGCAATTATGAGATTGGTGACAGGGAGCTGTTAGCGATCATTTTAGCCCTGAAAGAATGGAGACATCTCCTTGAAGGTACCACTGTGCCGGTTCTACTACGGTCTATTTTACTGACCATAAGAATCTCACATTCTTGTCTGAGTCTAAACGCTTCTCTCTCAGGAGGGTGCGATGGGCTCTTTTCTTGTCTAGTTTAAATTTCACTGTCTCATTCTTACCCGGTACTAAGAATGTAAAGGCTGACGCTTTGTCACAATAATTTTCCTCCACTTTCAAAATGGAGTCGGTTCCGGTTCTTGTGATTCCTCCTGATCGTATTCTGGCTACGGTTCGCAACAGCCTCACTTCTCCTCTGGGTGACAAAATTCTTGCTGCTCAAGTTCATGCTCCTCCTAAGAAACCTTGTGACCGCTGCTTTGTCCCAGAGAGTCTCCGTACTGCCGTGCATTTCAGACTTACCATTCTCCCAAAGCTGCTGGCCACCCTGGGAAGAATCAACTCTTTTGGGACATTTCCCAACAATTCTTTAGAGTAGAATCTCCGTGGTCTTCGTTCCACTTGGGCACAAGTTCAGGAGGCTTTGTGACATGCTAATGATAGGTACAGACTCCATGCTGACCGCAGATGCCTGCCTGCACCTTCCTACCAGGTTGGGGACAGGGTCTGGCTGTCATCTCGCAACCTCTGACTTCATGTTTCCTCTCTGAAGTTCACACCTCGGTTTATTGGGCCTTTCTGTATTCTTTGCAGGATTAACCCAGTGGTTTACGCATTAGACCTTTCTTCTAATATGCGTATCTCAAATGTATTTCAGCTCTCCTTATTAAAACCTTTGGTCTGCAACTGCTTTACCACCTCGGTGCCTCGTGCTCATCCTGTTCAGGTTGAGAACCATGAGGAGTATGAAGTACAGTCCATTGTTGACTCCTGTAGGTTCCGTGGGCGCATACAGTACCTGGTGCATTGGAAGGGGTACGGTCCGTAGGAACGCTCTTGGGTCCCATCCTCGGACGTACATGCCCCTGTCCTCCTCCGTGATTTCCATGAAGAAACTAGTTGAAACACTGTCCATGACCAAGTCACCTATGTTTTTAATTTACTACTGACTTTCTTTGTCATGTATTATTTATTAATAAACTTTTCAAATTTTTATATGATTGTCTACACATTCAATTGTATCTTTTTTGCATTGTACCAAGATAGTCCACTTGCTCCCCTTCTTTCTTTGGTGAACCCTGGTTGGGGACCAGGCTCCAAAACCCCTTATCTCACCCTGTACAGGTTGCATTGGAAAGGGTATGGTCCGGAGGAACGCTCTTGGGTCCCATCCTCGGACATACATGCCCCTGTCCTCCTCCGTGATTTCCATAGATGTTTTCCCCTCAAGCCTGGTGGTCCTCTAAGGGGAAGGGTCATTTAGGAGAGGGTACTGTCAGGGCTGGGCTCAGCCTTTCCTTCTCTGAGCTGGCCGCTCAGCTGTCGGCTAATTGCCAGCTCCTATCTCTCCACAGTGACTCACCTGTTGATGATATCCTGCTAATCAGTCCTGCCTACTTAAGCTGTCCAGCCCTGATTATCTCTGCCTTCACCTTGGTCACATCTCTAAAGACGCTCTCCTGTTTTCCTGTTAAAGATTTGCTTGGCTGACATTCCTCCTGGCTCCAGATCCTGCTTGCTGTTCTTTTACACTTATCTCTGGCTGCCTGACGTTTTGGCTTGTCTGACTATCCGTTCCTGAACTCTGGCTATGTTTTGACTATGTTTACTCTGTTTACCTTTTTTAATATTATTATTATTATTAAACAAGTGAGATTTAACTGTACTTCTGTCTGATTCATGGTTTCTGACAATGTGGAAGCTTATCTTGTAACATTTGAAAGAGTTGCTGTTCAGGAAGGATGGTAAAAAGAGCAATAGGCAGGACTGCTAGCACCCTTTCTGACCGGAGAACACAAAAAGGCCTATTTTGACCTGGAACCAGATGCCGCCCTGGACTATGAGACACTGAAAGCTGAGATACTTGCATGCCTGGGTGTCACCATTGCAGTCCGGGCTCAGCCGGTGCATCGGTGGGCATAAAGTAATGGCAAGCCACCCCAATCCCAGATGTATGACTTGGTACACCTCAGCAAAAATTGGCTGCAGCCAGAGACTTTGTCAGGCCCCAACATTGTGGTCATGAACTGTTACTTGCATGCGCTCCCTGCCTCTTTGAGGAAGTGGGTGAGCCATAGGGGCCTTAAGTCTGCAAACCAGTTGGTGGACCTGGTGGAGAGATATACGGCTGCTGAGGATTTGTTGAACTCATCCGTGACCCAGCCCAATGTCTCTAGGGGTGAAAAAACGCCCCCAGGATCCAGTAAGGCTGTTCCAGGGTTTAAGGGCTCGGGGGGAAAATTACAAGACTGTGGCTACAGATAATGAGACTATGGGCTCAGCATATTTCTGCTAACTGTTCCCTAAATGATGAACCAATGTAATGTGATAATGCTTATTTGAGAAAATGCATGTCTCTTTTTGCATAGGTGGAGTGTACTGCATCATGTCAGGGACGCATGGAAAAACAAATGTGTGTGAATTCAGTTGATGGATAGCCAGTCACTGCTCTGATAGATTCTGGTAGTGTTGTGACATTAGTTAAAGGTGATTGTGTAAATCCTGCAATGTTACTTCCTAGCACTTTTGAGGTTATTTGCATACATGGTGACACACGTAAATTATCAGACTGCTGTGGTTGAGGTTGATACCCCTTGGGGCATGGTGACACATTCAGTGGGGGAGAGATTTTCCACACTTTTGGAGTTTATGGGAAAACAAAATTGGTCAATAGGACAGAGCTCCCCCTGCTGAGGAAACACACCGGAACTCACTCCAGAACCTTTTGATTGCAAAATTTAAAGGGAAACTGTTGGTGTGTCCAAGGATGGGGTGGATCCTTTTCCTTTTTCTGTAATGGCTGAGGAGCGGGAAGAAATGGACACCCCCACAGCTTGAGGATAATGAACAAGAAATTATCCCTGACTCTAATAGTAAGAGTGGGCAGAATGTGGTGCCTGACTTAGAAGTCAGGAGAGGTGATTTTTGTATGGAACAACTAAGAGACACCACACTCAATAGAGCCAGAGAAAACATTAAGATGATGGATCGGGAACCTGTTGAACCTAATGTAGGGGTGTCTTTTCCCTACATGGCTCTTAAAAATAACTTGCTGTATCATGTGGTAAAGCAAGGGGAGGAGGAGGTAGAGTAACTAGTGGTTCCCAAACCCCGTCGCCAGAGGGTATTAGATTTAGCATGTAATGGGTGGACATCTGGATATAGAGAAAACCAAGGAGAGAATAACCCAGAGATTCTTTTGGCCTGAGTTAAACGCAGATATGAAAGAATATTGTAGGTCATGCCCAGAGTGTCAGTATTCTGCGCCATCGCCCCATTTTCGCAGTCCGCTGGTACGTTACCAATAATTGAAGTGCCTTTTGAAAGAATTTGCATGGATCTTGTGGGACCAGTAATAAAGTCTGCCCGGGGCCATCAGCACATACTGGTAATACAGGACTATGCCACACGATATCCTGAAGCCATTCCCTTGCGTAATACCTCAGCTAAGACTATTTCCAAAAAGCTTGTCCAGATATTTAGTCGTGTGGGTATTTCAAAAGGGGTATTAACGGATCAAGACACACCATTTATGTCCAGAGTCACTAAAGAATTCTGTAAGTTGTTTGAAGTCTCCCATCTCCGTACCCCTGTCTACCACCCCCAAACTGATGGTCTTGTGGAGAGATTTAACAAAATACTCAAAAACATGTTAAAAATGGTGGTGGACAAAACTGGGATAAATTGGGATTTTTTGCTGCCATACCTCATGTTTGCCATATGAGAGGTACCTCAGGCATCTACGGGGTATTCCCCTTTTGAACTACTGTATATTAGACATCCCAGGAGATTGCTAGATGTCGCAAAAGAAACGTAGGAGGGAGAGACCACGCCTTATAGAAGCGTCACTGAGCAAATCTCACTAATGCAACATAGAACCGTGGCTCTCATGCCGCTTGTATGGGAACATATGGAGCAAGCCCAGGAGGCCCGGAGAAGGGTTTATAATCAGGATGCCAAGACCCAAACCTTCAACCCTGGTGATAGAGTGCTGGTACTAGTCCCCATGGTTGAGAGTAAATTCCTTGCAAAGTGACAAGGTCCCTTTGAAATTATGGAAAGAGTAGGGTAAGTAAACTACAAAGTTTGCCAGCCAAGTTAGGAAACCAGAGCAAATATATCACGTTAATCTCTTGAAACCTTGGAAAGACAGAGAGATTTTACTGGCAGCCCTAATACTCCAAAAGGACATGTCCCCTGGGACACCTGAGGTACCCGTAACTCAAACCCTGTCAGTGGCCCAACAGAAGTAATTTTTCTCTTACTTGCCTGGACTGACCACAGTTATAGCATGACATAATTACTGAAACAGGCATCTGCGTAAATGCAAAGCCCTATAGAATAACCAAAGCAAGGCAAGAAGCAGTTGCAAATGAAATAAAGAACATGTTAGAGTTGGACATAATATAGGAGTCTCACAGTGACTGGTCAAGTCCCACAGTGTTGGTCCCAAAACCAGATGGAACTATAAGGTTTTGTAATAATTTCAGGAAGTTGAACAGTGTGTCCAAATTCGATGCGTACCCTATTTCTGGGGTCGGGAGCTTGTTGACAGATTGGGAAGTGCCCAGTACATAACTACTTTAGATCTGAATAAAGGTTATTGGCAAATACCCCTAACAGAATTTGCAAAAGAGAAAACAGCGTTTTCTACCCCCGAGGGGTCTTTCCAGTATAAGCAGATTCCTTTTTGGTTTGCATGGTGCTCCTGCCTCATTCCAGAGAATCAGGGCTGGATTAACATAGGGGCTTTTGGAGCTGCAGCTCCAGGCCCCCATCATAATATAGGCCCAAACTCTCTAGATACATACAATCACCATGGCCCGGCCGTCGGCCGCCAGCCGGCCGCTATTTAACTTGACATTGTCCAGGCAGCTGTATTATTTAGGCCCACATATATGAGTCTGTCAGCTCGAATGTAATTGCGGCTATATATTATGCAGAGAGGGAGCAGATGTTGCGGTGCGGGCGGTACCAGTGCAGTGCGCCACCGAGGCTGAGCGTGCTCGCACACTGTAGGTGGAGCTTGACGTCCCGGCCGGCGTGAGGTCATCCGGAGGACTTCCCTGGCATCCAGGGAGGCTTGATTGGGAAAGCACTGAGTGCTGTGTGCAGGCGGTGCTGCGAGCCAGAAGGTGGATCTGCATTCAGCATTCTGCATCTGTACAACTTCAAGTAAGCCATGGGCGCTGGGCTGGCCCACTGGGGAAGTCAATGTGAGACTCAGGCAGATGAGTTCTATTTGTGTGTGGAGCAGTGAGCAGGTGTACTAGTACTGTGTGTACTGGCTGAAGTGAAGTGGTTAACTTACTTTTTTTTGGGGGGGCGGCTATATCAGTGCAACTCATCACATCAGTGCAGGCAGCCCATCAATTCCCATTTAGTGCATCTCGTCAGTGCCATCTATCAGTGCAGCTCATCAGTGCCATCCAATCAATGCCAGTATAGTAAAAGGTGTACTAAAGCACTGATATGAACTAGCAAATAAATAAATAAGTGACAAATACTAGAAGATGGCCAAATAATATAGCTGCAATTATTGTGTATGTGAACTGATAACACACAAAAAAATATTGTTTATATTCGGAATGTATAATATTAACCTCCAAATATAACACGGTGTAACCTCCTAAAGGTTAATCAGTGAATCATGTGCAAAAATAAGCAAATGGAACCTATTATAAATAACATAAAATCCTTCACCATAACAAAATCCTATAACTAAATATCAATGTGATAATAAATTATTAAACACAATAAAAAAGAAAGAAAAAATAGATATATTAATGTGATGGACCCTTGAAAAAGTCATGTGTCTAGTGATGAAACCGGTCGGGAGGAGCCAGTGATGAGCAGTGCTGTGTGTGCACTGTTGGCGTGTGAGGAGATCCCAGCTGTTAGCTGTATGCAACTGACCTTACCATATGCGATTCATTCTGCTGGAAAGTGTGAGTGAAGTTTACCCTTAGCTTATAGGGAATATTTAATATACTATCTGCGCAATGGTCTCTTTCTTTGTTGTTTCATACTGCAGATGTTCTTTGAAAGCCAGAAGCCAGCCCATGCTAATGAGCAGCTGAATATATGAGCAAGCCATCTAGCACTGGGGTTACTCATTGAAACCTGTCCAAATTCATCAATCACCAAAGACATTTCTTCACAGCGGTATGCTGTCCTATTGAGATATTTGTGCACTGTGGTTCATTACATTAATATATCTCATTTTTCTTTCTTTTTTATTATGTTCAATAATTTATTACCACATTGATATTTAGTTATAGGATTTTGTTATGGTGAAGGATGTTATGTTATTTATAATAGGTTCCATTTGCTTATCTTTGCACATGATTCACTGATTAACCATTAGGAGGTTACACCGTCTTATATTGGGAGGTTAATATTAGCGCATCATACATTCTGAATATAAACAATCAATGCCAGTTCCATCATCAGTGCAGCTCATCAGTGCCATCCAATCAATGCCAGGGCCACCTATCAGTGCAGCTCATCAGTGCCATTCAAACAATGCCAGTGCCACCTATCAGTGCAGCTCATCAGTGCCACCTATCAGTGTCCACTAGTGCAGCTCATCAGTGCCTCCTATCAGTGCCACCTATCAGTGCCACCTATCAGTGCTGCTTATCAGTGCAGCTCATCAGTGCCATCCAATCAATGCCAGTGCCACCTATCAGTGTAGCTCATCAGTGCCACCTGTCAGTGCCCATTAGTGCAGCTCATCAGTGCCAGTGCCACCTATCAGTGCTGCCTAACAGTGCAGGCCATCAGTACCGCATAATAGTGCTGCCTCATCAGTGCCACCTTGTCAGTGCCCATAAGTGCTGCCTGTCATTGCCACCTATCAGAGCCCATCAGTGCTGCCCATCAGTGCCCATTAGTGCAGCTCATCAGTGCCACCTATCATTGACCATCAGTACTGACTGTCAGTGCCACCTATTAGAACCCATCAGTGCTGCCCATCAGTGCCCATTAGTGCAGTTCATCAGTGCCCATTAGTGCTGCCTATCAGTGCCCATTAGTGCAGTTCATCAGTGCCACCTATCATTGACCATCAGTGCTGCCTATCAGTGCAGCTCATCAGTGCCACCTATCATTGACCATCAGTGCTGCCTAACAGTGTAGATCATCAGTGTCACCTATCAGTGTCAGTGCCACCCATCAGTGCTGCCTATAAGTGCCCATCAGTGCCGCATAACAGTGCTGCCTCATCAGTGCCACCTTATCAGTGCCCATAAGTGCTGCCTGTCAGTGCCGCCTATCAGAGCCCATCAGTGCTGTTCATCAGTGCCCATTAGTGCAGCTCATCAGTGCCCATTAGTGCAGCTCATCAGTGCCCATTAGTGCAGCTCATCAGTGCCAGTGCCAGCTATCATTGCCCATCAGTGCTGCCTATCAGTGCAGCTCATCAGAGCCCATCAGTTCTGCCTATCAGTGCCACATATCAGTGCAGCCTCATCAGCGCCACCTTATCAATGCCCATCAGTGCTGCCTCATTGGTGCCCATAAGTGCCCATAAGTGCCCATCAGTGCTGCCTCATCAGTGCCGCCTATCAGTGTAGCATCATCGGTGAACATCAGTGAAGAAGAAAAATTAACTTATGGCAAAATATTATAACAAACTAAAAAAAACTTTTATTTTTTTTAAATGTCTGTCTTTTTTCATGTTTAGCAAAAAATAAAAACCCCAGTGGTGTTTAAATACCACCAAAAAAAGATCTATTTGTGTAAAAAAAATGGCAAAAATGTCATATGTGTACAGTCTTGCATGACCGTGCAATTGTCATTCAAAGTGTGAGAGTGCTGAAAGCTGAAAATTGGCCTGGGCAGGAAAAGGGGTGAAAGTGCCCGTAGGAAAGTGGTTAAAGGATAAGTTCACCTTTGGGAACATGTAACATGTTCCAACTTCCCATTGCAGCATCTCCCCTATCCACTGGATCTAGTGACAGCAAGAGGAGAATCTTCTCCCACAACTCGCTGTCACTATTTAAAAAAATACATTGTGGAAATATATAGTGGAAATAAATGGATTTTTAAAACAGCTTACCTGTAAAATCCTTTTCTTGGAGTACATCACGGGACACAGAGCACCATAATAATGACTATTTGGGTTATACGCTACCTTTAGGTGATTGGACACTGGCAACCAATAGTAAGACGGTTCCTCCCATATAACCCCTCCTACACAGGAAGTACCTCAGTTTTGTAGCAAGCAATGACGATCCCAGAAAAGAGGGGAGGGACCTCTGTGTCCCGTGATGTACTCCAAGAAAAGGATTTTACAGGTAAGCTGTTTTAAAAATCCATTTTTCTTTATCGTACATTACGGGACACAGAGCACCATAATAATGACTATTTGGGATGTCCTGAAGCAATGCACCTGAGGGGGGGGGGCACAATATCTCTAAGCCCCAACGGGCCTGAGATTATAAAGCTGCCTGCAACACACTGTGGCCAAAAACAGTCTCTTTTTGAGATTTAACATCCACCTGGTAAAACCTGGTGAACGTATGAACTGAAGACCAAGTGGCCGCTTTGCAAACCTGAGACATAGACACCTGTTGGCGTACTGCCCATGATGCACTAACCCCTCTAGTGGAGTGTGCTTTTAAATCCCAAGGTGGAACCTTGCACCTTAATCCATACGCCTGGATAATAGTCTGGGGAATCCACCTAGATATAGTTAAACTTGTTGCCGGCTGTCCTTTCCTAGGACCTTCTGGCAGGACAAAAGGCAGTCAGTCTTCCGAAAGGGAGCTGACATCTTTAAGTAAACTTTGATCGCTCTCAACACATCAAGTGAGTGAAGCGACCTTTCCTTCCAAGTCTTAGGGTTTGGAAAAAAGGAAGGTAAAATGATATCTTGATTCAAATGAAATTTGGAAACCACCTTCGGTAGAAAATCTGGACGAGGGCGCATGACCACTCTGTCCTGAAGAATCAAAAAAGGTTCCCTGCAAGAAAGGGCAGCTAATTCAGACACCCTTCTAGCCGATGTTATAGCCACCAAAAAAAAATTCCTGGTCAATAGGACAAAGGGAATATGCCCAATAGGTTCGAATGGTTGACTCTGCAAGGCTGACAGGACCAAGTTTAGGTCCCAGGGACACAAAGGTGGCTCAACCGGCGACCTTAGGTGCGTTACTCCCTTGACAAAGGTTTGTACGAAAGAATGAGATGCAATCGGTCTTTGGAAAAAAAACGATAAGGCCGAAATCTGTCCTTTAATTGTCCCCAGAGCCAGCTTCAAGTCTACTCCTGCTTGAAGAAAGGCAAGAACTCTTCCAACCGTATATTTATGAGGGTTCCACTTCCTTCCTTCACACCCGGAAATGTACGATTTCCAGACTCTATAGTAAATAGTTCTAGAAACTGACTTTCTAGCGTTTATCAGAGTAGATAAGACTGAACTCGAAATACCATGGTCTTTCAATACTCTGGTCTCAATAGCCATGCCATCAAATTCCGCAACCGTAAAGAAGGATGGAATATGGGTCCTTGAGACAACAGGTCTGGATGGCATGGAAGGACCAACGGGTTCCCCACTGCCAACTTCACAATCTCCGTGTACCAGGATCTCCGGGGGCCACGCTGGTGCCACCAAGATCACTGTTTTTCGTTCTTCCTAGTGAAATAAAATAAATAAAACTGCTGCGCCAACTCAATAAAATCGAGCAGCCAGCACTACCAATTAGACAAATTGTGTGTGAAAATCAAAAGTATAAAGTGCAGCGCTATATTCAAGTGAAGAATACATATATATGTGTAGGTGATGTTAAAGAGGTCAAAGTGTAAGTAACCTCTGTATAAAAGTATGGTGAAACCACCACTTTTATTTAATCTGTGTCAGTAACAGCTCTAATCAAAAACCTGTGAACTAAATAAAATAAACTCAATATAAAAGTGTTGTTGTACTCTAGTATAACAATCCCTACGTTAAAATTGTGCAACCTTATATTTACTCAAAAAATAACAAAAATATCCTCATAAGAAAGTGACAGATGTAACTAGATGGAACTCAACCATCATCATGGGAGAGTGACAAATACAAGTGGATTATAGCAAGTCTCTAAGATTATCACAGTTCATTCAAATGTGGGGGTGATCTAAGAACATATATGCAGATCTCATCTTGCTAGGTGCATGCTCAAAACAAGGGAAATTCTTCTTACATTCAACTATACAAGATGTACATAAAATGCCCTTACCAGAGGCGGTGGTCATGCAGGCTTTTACCGTTTAAACGGTAGAGTTAAAGGTGTCTCCGATCCTGGGATGGGGGCTGAGATGTATCTCACCACTTTAAATCCTCCTGGATGGGACCTCGTCCTCTTGGATGGGGAAACGTATTCCGTAGTCCACTGGAGTCCTCCACTGGATATCGCTCACTTGGCAGTCCCCATATATGATCAAAAAAGGAAAAAAGTTTTTTTTTGTTTTTTTTTTAACCCCAGTTGAAGTCTTGGTAGACGAAACGCGTCGGGTGTGTGACGCTACCACAGCCATCATAATTCACTGCGCTAGATCTTTGTTCATATGAGCAGAATTTTTAAACTTGATTTTGTACTTGGAAATTTTATCAATAAAATCTCCTGTTACTCGGGATTTTACACTATGCGGAAGCCTTTTTTCCTTTTTTGATCATATATGGGGACTGCCAAGTGAGCGATATCCGGTGGAGGACCCCAGTGGACTACGGAATACGTTTCCCCATCCAAGAGGACGAGGTCCCATCCAGGAGGATTTAAAGTGGTGAGATACATCTCAGCCCCCATCCCAGGATCGGAGACACCTTTAACTCTACCGTTTAAACGGTAAAAGCCTGCATGACTCATCGCCAACGGCCAGTGAGTCCACCGGCTCTGGTAAGGGCATTTTATGTACATCTCATATAGTCGAATGTAAGAAGAAGTTTCCCTTGTTTTGAGCATGCACCTAGCAAGATGAGATCTGCATACGTGTTCTGAGATCACCCCCACATTTGAATGAACTGTGATAATCTTAGAGACTTGCTATAATCCACTTGTATTTGTCACTCTCCCATGATGATGGTTGAGTTCCATCTAGTTACATCTGTCACTTTCCTATGAGGATATTTTTGTTATTTTTTGAGTAAATATAAGGTTTCACAATTTTAACGTGGGGATTGTTATACTAGAGTACAACAACACTTTTATATTGAGTTTATTTTATTTAGTTCACAGGTTTTTGATTAGAGCTGTTACTGACACGGATTAAATAAAAGTGGTGGTTTCACCATACTTTTATACAGAGGTTACTTACACTTTGACCTCTTTAACATCACCTACACTTATATATGTATTCTTCACTTGAATATAGCGCTGCACTTTATACTTTTGATTTTCGTTCTTCCTGTATTCTGCGTAGTAGGTGTGGCAAAATTTGGATCGGAGGGAAAGCATATATCAGAGAGTACTGATCCCAAGGAACCACTAATGCGTCTATCCCGACGGTAAGCGGATCCTTGGTCCTGGATACAAACTTGTCCAATTTGGCATTTTAATCTGGACGCCAGCAGATCCACATCTGGGGTCCCCCAGTGTTGACAGATCTGCAGGAAAACCTCGGGATGCAGGGACCATTCCCCTGGCAACAATTTTTGGGGACTTAGGAAGGCCGCCTGCCAATTGTCCACCCTCGGGATAAACACTGCCAAAAGAAACGGCACATGTTTTTCTGCCTAAGTCAATATGTAATTTACTTCTCTTTGGGCTGCCCGACTCCTGGTACCTCCCTCGTGGTTGATATATGCCACTACCGTGGAGTTGTCGGACTGGACTCGGACAGGAAGACCCCGCAATCTGGATGTCCAGAATCGCAGAGCCAGACGAGCTGCCTGAATCTCCAATAGATTGATGGGCAAGGTCCTTTCTGCCTGGCACCATATTCCCTGAACAGACGCCTCCTCCAAAACTGCTCCCCAGCCGAGTAGACTGGCGTCTGTAGTTACCACTCTCCAGGCTGCTGCTGGAAAAGATTTTACCTTTTTTAAATTGCTGGTTCTTAACCACCAAGAGAGGTTCCATAGTACCTGTGGAGATAGAACAATAAGATGATCTAAGGTTCGAGCAGACCTGTCCCAGGCTTCCAGAATACTGTTCTGGAACATCCTGGAATGGAACTGTGCATATGGAACTGTGTTGAAGGATGACACCATCTTGCCCAGCAACCTCATGCACAGCCGAATAGAAGGTCTTGGTTCTTTTTTCACCCTCTGGACGAGTTCCACTATGGAAAAGACCTTTAAGGGGGGTAGAAACACCCTTTCTTGGGCGGTGTCCAAGACCAGACCCAGATACACCAAGGCTTGGGTCGGGCAAAGGGCTGACTTGTCAACATTTAGAATCCAACCTAGGCGTTGTAAAACCCGTACTGTACTTGACACATTTTGAATCAGGATGGGGCAAGAGCAATGCCTTAGGAGAAGATCGTCCAGATATCCTACCACGGAGATCTTCTGGGACCTTAGAGAAGCCAAAACGGGGGCCAGAATCTTTGTGAAAACCCTGGGGGCCGTGGCCAGACCAAATGGAAGTGCCACGAATTGAAAATGACTGCCCTCTACTGTGAAACGTAGAAACCTCTGATGTGGACCATAAAAAGAAGGAGAAAGGGGGGATACCCTTTCCCCAAACAAATGGGATTTTAGAGGAAAGTACTGAGTCTAGTAGGTGAAGATCAAACAAGTTTGATAAAAAAATTTAACAATATTTATTTAGACATGATTAAAAATAGAAATGTCAACACATATACAGACATATGACCATCCAGTAGTAAATATCAGAATTCATACGTGACTAACAGCCAACATGTTTCGCAAAAGGATTTTCGCTTCATCAGGGCTAGACACGATATCATTGATTCATTTAAACTGTATAAACAATAAACAGTCTCAAATTACATAATGGTCATACATGAAATCAAATCATAACAATAGAAAAACATTAATTGCATAGAATTTTGCTCACCTACTATTAAAATTTCAAAAGAATAAGGCAATCACCACCATTCACCGGACATCAACTGCTAAACCAACTGGTGCGGATTGTCCCTGGGTGCCAGATCCCAGACGGACAATACCAGTAGGAGGACTGGACCACACAATTAGGGCAATACAGACTGGTAACCCGTACTGAAACAAAAACGGGAAACCCATAAGTTCCTCTGATCAAGAATTAATCATAAACAGTACTGCTGACGACCATTGACAGTCAATCATATCTAAAATGTGTGCGCGCATTCTGGCAGGGATGTTCGGACCGGAAGCAATGCCGGAGGTCAACCCTGACCTGATTGCTTCTGGTGGGACCGCACTATTCATAAGATGGAGGCGCCGGTGCTGTCTAATAGACGCATCCTGCAGCCATCCATCCTGACGGGCGGACGCACAACCATCCGATTAGGAGCTATCTCAGCTCCCTTCCCTCTATCTCCATACTTAGGGGTAAGTCTATACCCATCTGGACGCGCTTGTTTTGATCTATTTCTGTTTGGGGGATTATTGCTATACTTGAAGGGATAACTTAGGAACAGGGTCCATGCACAACTATTACTTTAGGCTTGATGCCTTACCTGGATCACTTATCCTATTTAAATATCTACATTGGGACACTATAGATACAGGCATTGTATATTTAATGGCCATTGACTGTAAATTGGGAAGATTGTTCCCTCCCTGCAATACAAGAGAAAGGTGTCCCAAGCAATTCACTGGCAGGCTCCGTCCCGCCCCCCCTCCCTACCAATTATGAATAGACTGCCCCCTATTTTTATAGATACCCTGATGTAGATGTCTTTAAAACACTATATACACTATGAATATACCCTATATGTAATGTACTCACGTAGGCGTTGGGTCAAAATTCCTTTAATATACAATATTTTAGATATGATTGACTGTCAATGGTCGTCAGCAGTACTGTTTACGATTAATTCTTGATCAGAGGAACTTATGGGTTTCCCGTTTTTGTTTCAGTACGGGTTACCAGTCTGTATTGCCCTAATTGTGTGGTCCAGTCCTCCTACTGGTATTGTCCGTCTGGGATCTGGCACCCAGGGACAATCCGCACCAGTTGGTTTAGCGGTTGATGTCCGGTGAATGGTGGTGATTGCCTTATTCTTTTGAAATTTTAATAGTAGGTGAGCAAAATTCTATGCAATTAATGTTTTTCTATTGTTATGATTTGATTTCATGTATGACCATTATGTAATTTGAGATTGTTTATTGTTTATACAGTTTAAATGAATCAATGATATCGTGTCTAGCCCTGATGAAGCGAAAATCCTTTTGCAAAACATGTTGGCTGTTAGTCACGTATGAATTCTGAAATTTACTACTGGATGGTCATATGTCTGTATATGTGTTGACATTTCTATTTTTAATTATGTCTAAATAAATATTATAACATTTTTTTATCAAACTTGTTTGATCTTCACCTACTAGACTCAGTACTTTCCTCTAAAATCCCATTTGTTTGGGGAAAGGGTATCCCCCCTTTCTCCTTCTTTTTATGATATATATTGACCAGGGATTGGAAAATTTTTCTGAGGTATCCCCTGACATAGTCCAACCATCTTCCTTCAACTCTGATGTGGACCGAAGATTGACACATGAAGGTACACGTCCTTGATATCTATGGACGCTAAATAATCTCCCTTTCTCAGAGATTTTATTATTGAACGAGCCAACTCCATACGGAAGGATCGGGCGTTTACAAAGAGGTTGAGAGCCTTGAGGTCCAAAATGGGCCTTACTTCCCCATTTGGTTTCAGCACGGTAAAAAGGTTTGAGTAAAACCCCTTGAATCTTTCCTTGTGCGGAACTTTGACAATTACCCCCTGCTTCAGCAGATGCTGCAAAGCTAGGAATAGGCATCTCTTTTTCTCTGGATCCTACGGAACCCTTCAGTACAGAAAATGATTTGGGGGGATTTCCCGGAACTCTATTCTGTAACCGTGTGTTGCAGTGGAAATGACCCATCTGTCATGGACCAGTTCTTCCCAGGCATGCAAAAACAGCTGAAGCCTTCCCCCCACCCATGAGAGCGGGGGCGCCCCCTCGCAAGGTTGACTTGGAGTTGGGCTTGGCTAGCTTTTGGGTCCAGGGCTTCTTCTGACCCTGGGGTCTTTTAAACCCAGACGGCTGAGGCCGCTTGGGGGAAGAAGCGCTAGGTCCTGGAGCATTGGGAATTTTATAAGAGGGTTGCCCACCTCTCCTTTTAATAAAGAAATAAGGGCTTTGAGGCCGTATAATGGCCCCAGGGACTTTTAAACGGTGCTGAAGTCAATGAAGTGAAAAGTATAAGATAAAACACATCTTTTATTTGGTACTCTTTAAAAGAACAGACATTTCGTCACAAAATGACATTGGGCAATGAATGTACAAAGCAAATACAAAAGGTATTGACATAGATGCAGAGATTAATACCACTCTCTCAACATGTTTCGCTTTCCCAAGCTTCTTCAGGAGATGTATTGTGGTATTATAATCAACTATAAAGATAGAAATATTACATGTCTGCTAATAAATTGCAATTTCATAAATTTATATTAATTTGATCATAACAAAAATATATATGAAAAGGGCATATTTAGACAAAATTAATATATGTACACATAAGTATATCAAGAGATAATAAGAGGAAGAGAAGAAAAAAAAAAAAAAATAAAAATAATATATATGACATTAGAGACTGCTATGCGATCTTACCCGCAGAGAAAAAACTATATACTGAGAAATGAATTTGTGCTTGATTGGTGTTTTGCTCTTCAGTCTGAAAGCCACTGAGGAGGCATGCAGAGAGGCATAAAAATTAAATTAAAAAATTGATGAATGGATGAGATTCTCTAAAAAGAGAAGCAAATCAGAAACAAGAGTATTAGTATTGTTCGTGTAAAGAAACTCTATAGTTGAATTGGCTAATGTAAATACTGAATGTATGAATGAAAAAATCATCCAAAGATGAACGTATACTGATATACCTTTAGTGGAATCAATTCATAAGTAAAAATTACATCCGAAGGATGGTAAGGAGCCAGATTGCTATATCTTCTGAATCGGTGGTACTTATAGTGCAGCAGGACGGCAGTGGAATGGGCAGCACACAGGACCAGACCGCCGACCAATGATTAGTCGGCACCTGAACCTAGAAGTTCATCTGTAGCCTGCCACAAAAGCAACCTAAAGATATATAAATAAAACAAAAGCTAAGCTTGGATTTCTAAATTTCAATCACATTAAAGAAAGAGTTTCTAATAAAGGATTCAGAAGGCATCAAGACAACTTACTATTGATGGTTACCATCGATCTTAGCAGCGCTCACATGAATAACCTCCGTCTGCCCAGCATATCACCAAACAGTAATGACAGAGATTGGCGGGAGATTCCCCGCTTTTAAACCCCTCCAGCGTGACGGCGTCTCACTCAGCATGTTAGGTCCTAATCAATGTCCCGTATGCTGGGTTGCCCTTTAATTGACAACTAGTGCTGCTGTCCTTTTCCCCTTTTTTGTTTCTTTTGAATTTGCCCCCGGTCCTATGGCCCATGTGGCGCTTATATTTGAGACATCTGATCTCCTAAAGATGACCGCCGATCGGACTCATTTACATGATGCCGCCAATGCACTTATCCATAGGATTAATATTTAGCCACAGCGGCTTCCTTAGTTCACTACTTCTGGCACTGGATTTTCAAAAATGGCCGCGATTCAGTCGCGCCGGTCAGACGCGGCTGACGTTTCTCATTCATTATGAAGCCGGAACATGGGCGCATGCGCAGTTGTCTTTTCGGTCCGCAGCGTGACGGCGAGTCAGACGCCGTCACGCTGGAGGGGTTTAAAAGCGGGGAATCTCCCGCCAATCTCTGTCATTACTGTTTGGTGATATGCTGGGCAGACGGAGGTTATTCATGTGAGCGCTGCTAAGATCGATGGTAACCATCAATAGTAAGTTGTCTTGATGCCTTCTGAATCCTTTATTAGAAACTCTTTCTTTAATGTGATTGAAATTTAGAAATCCAAGCTTAGCTTTTGTTTTATTTATATATCTTTAGGTTGCTTTTGTGGCAGGCTACAGATGAACTTCTAGGTTCAGGTGCCGACTAATCATTGGTCGGCGGTCTGGTCCTGTGTGCTGCCCATTCCACTGCCGTCCTGCTGCACTATAAGTACCACCGATTCAGAAGATATAGCAATCTGGCTCCTTACCATCCTTCGGATGTAATTTTTACTTATGAATTGATTCCACTAAAGGTATATCAGTATACGTTCATCTTTGGATGATTTTTTCATTCATACATTCAGTATTTACATTAGCCAATTCAAATATAGAGTTTCTTTACACGAACAATACTAATACTCTTGTTTCTGATTTGCTTCTCTTTTTAGAGAATCTCATCCATTCATCAATTTTTTAATTTAATTTTTATGCCTCTCTGCATGCCTCCTCAGTGGCTTTCAGACTGAAGAGCAAAACACCAATCAAGCACAAATTCATTTCTCAGTATATAGTTTTCTCTCTGCGGGTAAGATCGCATAGCAGTCTCTAATGTCATATATATTATTATTTTTTTTTTTTTTTTTTCTTCTCTTCCTCTTAGTATCTCTTGATATACTTATGTGTACATATATTAATTTTGTCTAAATATGCCCTTTTCATATATATTTTTGTTATGATCAAATTAATATAAATTTATGAAATTGCAATTTATTAGCAGACATGTAATATTTATATGTTTCTATCTTTATAGTTGATTATAATACCACAATACATCTCCTGAAGAAGCTTGGGAAAGCGAAAGATGTTGAGAGAGTGGTATTAATCTCTGCATCTATGTCAATACCTTTTGTATTTGCTTTGTACATTCATTGCCCAATGTCATTTTGTGACGAAATGTCTGTTCTTTTAAAGAGTACCAAATAAAAGATGTGTTTTATCTTATACTTTTCACTTCATTGACTTCAGCACCGTTTAAAAGTCCCTGGGGCCATTATACGGCCTCAAAGCCCTTATTTCTTTCTTAAATTCCATTGTTGGGACGTGGTGCTTTTGAATTTCTGGTTTCCTCTTTTCCAATTCATCTAGTTCTCCCTCTCCATTTAATAGGGAGTAGGGCACTCTTTCCTCCAGAGATCTTTTGGATATATTTTTCCAGATCCTCGCTAAACAAGCGCTCTCCATGGAATGGAAAAGCTGCGAGTAGCCTTTTGCATAGCGTCTCAGCAGACCAGTTTTTTAGCCACAAAACCCTGCGCATACAGATTGATAGTAACGCAAAAGGAGACATCTGCTGGATTGAGTCTTTCAATGCGTCCACTGCAAAACATAAAGCATGAGGAATTTCCGACAATTCCTCGGTAGATTCCTCCTGGCAAGGTAGGTTTTTTATCAACCTTTTAAAGCGGTCTTTTAGGGATTGTCAAATCCCAATAGCTGCAACTGCTGGCTGAACTGCTGCACCAGCCACCGCAAAAGAGGCTTTTTAATAAGGACTCTAGCTTTTTATCAGCCGGATCCTTAAATACCTGGGCATTATCCACTGGGCAGGTTAAACTCTTATTCACTGAAGAAATGGCGGCGTCCACCAAAGGTGTATCCCATTTCTTCCTGAACTTCTCCTCCATAGGATAAAAGATAGAAAACCCTTTTTGGAGGTAAGTATATCCTGTCAGGGTGGTCCCAGTCTGCGTAAACCACCTGCTCCAGTAATTGATGCAAAGGGAACGCTTGGGAACCTTGCTGAGGTCACAAGGATCCCAAAGTAGAACAGGAGAGTCCAGACTCCTGAACCGGGGGTAACTTAAACCCAATTCGTACCATCTCAGTCAGAGATTGGATAAACAATTTTTGGGATTGGGAGGCTGAAATTGGCTCCTCTGAGCCAGCGTCCTCAGCTGAGGATCCTTCAGCCTCTCCTTCCTCTGTCTTTTATGACCACCCCTTCCAAATCCTCCGCCCACTCTGGTTCCAGATCACCTGAACCCATCTGGCTATAAGAGTCCTGGTGCTCTAGTGATTCTCCACTTGGCCCAGGCTCAGAGGAGGGAGATCTGTTACACTTCTTCCCACCCTATGTTACAGAGGCAATCATGCCAGCTATCTTACCTTCAAGGCCCACTAAGGCAGATGCCAAATCATCCTTTGTAACATAAGCCGAGGCAGGTATATTGGTAGTGGCCACTATGCCTGACAAATGCAATGGCTCAGCCAGGCCAGATGCCGCAAGTCTTTCAGGGGAGACTGAGGCTACATCAGCATGGGGTTGGTCTCCTGTTTTTAAGGGAGGTACTCCTACCCCTGTGCCAGCCCTGCTCCCTGTACCTCGTTTTTTGGAAGACATAGCTTACATACGAGGAAAAAGAGTACTCCCCACAAACTGTAACCAGCCTTCAACCTGTCACAACTGTGTCCAAAACCTTCAGACTCACGTGCCCAAGTATCACTCTGTGCTGTCCCTGCGCACGCCAGGAGCTCCATAAGCCTTAGCCTGAGAGTGAGCGTGCGCGCACCCACGTGATCAGCGGCATGCCTGCTGCACGGCGCATCCGCCGTGTCCTAATGCACGCGGCACATCTGTCACATGCACAGTAGTGGCGCACGTGCACACTGACAGTGCGCACACCAGGGGCGCACACCGGCGGGGAGCACGCGGCACGCACACAGCGCATGCGCACACCCGCGCACGCCCACCATAATTGCGCGCCATACCGGCCATCTGTAATCCCAGACACAACTTTAAGGTTTACCAGCAGGTTTTTCAGAGGGAAATATATATATAAAAAATTCCCAAAGGGAGTACACACCGTCCCAAGCAGCAGGGCCTGTTTCACCAGTCCCAATCTTCCCCCATCTCGGCGGGTAGCGCCTCTGAGGACCTTCAAGGACCGGGTCCCCCATTTTTTGGGGTCCACACCCCTGGACCTGTAAAGCACCCTTCTGGTTTACCTTGGGCAAGTTTTGACCAGGAATACCAACTTAACAAGGGTCCAGTGCCATATAGGACATGTTACAAGCAAAACCTCGCTCTTGAACCGAGGCTCGGGTACCATCCACTTTAGCTTTCTTATGCCATCCAAATGGATCCGATTATAATGTCCTCACTGGGACATTATTGAAGAATTTTGAAGAGCTTCAACTGCCATGACCATCACCTTCAAGACACTGGTGAAAAAACTGAGGTACTTCCTGTGTAGGAGGGGTTATATGGGAGGAACTACTATTGGTTGCCAGTGTCCAATCACCTAAAGGTAGCGTATAACCCAAATAGTCATTACTATGGTGCTCTGTGTCTCGTGATGTACGATAAAGAAAATTGGATATGACGGAATGTTAATCTATGATGCTGGGGGTTATTATTGCTGCTACTGACACCAATGATGTGGGTTGTTATTGTGTAAACTGCCACTGATGTCATCCTGGGGGTTATTATTGCTGCTACTGATACAAATGCTTTTGGTTGTTATTCTGTAAATTGGCACTGATGTTTCCGGTTATTATTATGGAAATTGCCATTTAGGATGGGGGCTATTTTTTCCTAAACTGGCACTGATGCTGGGTGGATATAATTGCAGAAACTGGTACTAATGCGGTGGGTTATTATTGTGTAGACTGGCACTGATGCTGACGGTCCATCATTAATTATAGGTGATGTGTCAAAAAATGTGTTTATGGCAACCATATGAACCGTGCAGTGCTTATACAAAGGGTAAAATAAGTATTTTTCAGCAACAACCCATGCAATCCATAAATACAAAGAAACCAAAACAAATTGGTTCAGAAATGAAGTTCTGTGTAATAAAATGGAAGGACATGGGGGAAAATTATTGAATCCGCTAACTGAAATGTATTTAATACTTGGTACAAAATCCTTTATTGGTAATAAAAGCTTCAAGACGCAGGCTCCTGTATGGAGAAACTAGTCGCATGTGTTGCTCAGATCTTCAAATCTTGTCTTTAATTCTTGTCTTCAAACCTTGAAGGTTCTGTGGGCCTCTTTTATGAACTCTGATCTTTAGTTCTTCCCATATATTTTCTATTGGATTCAAGTCAGGTGATTGGCTGGGCCATTCTAACAGCTTTATTTTCGTTCTTTGAAACCAATTGAGAGTTTCCTTGGTTTTGTGTTTGGAATCATTGTCTTGCTGAAATGTCCGCCCTCGTTTCATCTTTATCATCCTGGTAGATGGCAGCAGATTTTTATCAAGAATGTCTTGGTACATTTTTCCATTCATCCTTCCTTCAAAGATATGAAGTTTGCCAGTACCGTATGCTGAAAAGAAGCCCCGCCAACACTATGATGTTCCCACCTCCAAACCTCACTGTTGGTATGGGGGTGTTTTTAGGGTGAAGTGACCCCCAAACATGGTGGGTATTATGGCATCCAAAGAGTTCCATTTTGGTCTCCTCTGACCAGACTATATTCTCCCAGTATTTCACAGGCTTGTCTAAATGTTGTGGAGCAAATGTAAACCGAGCTTCAACATGTTTTTTCTTCAGCAATGGAGTGTGCATACAGGCCATGTTGAGGAGTCCTTTACTTATTGTTTTCTTTGAAACAATTGTACCTGCTAATTCCAGGTACAATTTTTCATCTTCATTTTATTTATTTCCATAAAAAGGTCCACCGAAATCCTCAGCGCCAGGCCCATAATGTTCTTAATCTGGCCTTGCAGAGAATTATGGATAAGACATTAAGACCACATGGCCAATATGCAGCTGCCTATTTGGACGATGTAGTCCTCCACAATCCAGATTGGGAATCTCATTTGCCCGGGTCCAAGCAGTAGTAGATTCCCTTAGGACAGCAGGACTCACTGCCAACCCCAGAAAGTGTGCCATAGGCTTGGAGGAGGCCAAATACCTTGGTTACGTTATTGGTCAAGGGCTGATCAAGCCTCAGATCAATTAAATTGAGGCAGTTCAAAAGTAACCCCAACCTATAAATAAAAAGCAAGTTTGTGCACTTCTTGAGATCACAGGATACTACAGGCATTTTATACCCAAATTTTGCCACCATTGCAGCCCCACTGACAGATCTGACAAAGGGTAAAGGGTCGGTCACGATTAGGTGGAATCCTGAGGCAGAGGGGGCATTTCATATGTTGTGTACAACCTGTGCTCATGACCACAGAGTTCACAAAGGAGTTTGTGGTACAGACAGATGCCTCTGATGTGGGACTGAGTGAGGTACTGTCCCAAATCAGAGACGGTGAAGAGCACCCAATGGTCTACCTGAGCAAAACAGACATGAGAAAAACTATGCCATTGTTGAGAAGGAATGTGTTACGTACCTAATAGGTGAGCCCAAAGTGCAGAGGATGGCCTCTCTTACACCTCCGACTCGAGGCCCCTGATAGGATAGACAGGAAGCACAGGAGTGAGGAGTGGTACGAGTGCCTGGCAAGATCAACAGCAGGAGGTCAGTCCAGAGGTTCAGGAGATTCCTTTGCAGAAGACAGCAGGCAGGAACTGGTACAGCAGGCAGGGACTGGATCAGCAGACTGGAACCAGGAACAGGATGGATCAAACAGGCACAGCAGGCTGGAACTGGATCAATGAACTGGAACCAGGAACAAGCAGGATAAGATTTGTGGAAGGTCAGGCAAGCTGGGCCGGTTATCAGGCGGGCAGCAGAAGGATCAGAGAAGCATGCAGAAGAGTAGTCAGACAGGCTGGGGGTCAAATGCAGACGGATAGCAGGAGTGGTCTTTAGGCAAGCCAGGTCAACACAGGAACAGATTTCAGATATACAGGGAAACACACGGAATGCTGTAGAGCAGACAGCAACGTTCACCTGTGTCAGTCAGGTTTAAATAGCCCACCTGGCGCTAATGGGTGCGCGCGTGTGCGCACTCACATTGGCGCTCGCAATCGTGCATCAGCAGGTCTGGATCCACTGTTGCTGGCAGGATCTTCCTGACAGAATGTTTAGCTGTAAAATGGGCCTTAGATGCCCTGAAGTATTACCTGTTGGGGAGACCATTCAAACTAGTCACTGATCATGCCCCTCTCAAATGGATATGTGATAACAAGGAAAAAAACAGGGTGACAAGGTGGTTCCTTGCCCTTCAAGTTTTTAAGTTTACAGTGGAGCATAGAGCTGGTAAACTTCAGAATAATGCAGATGCCCTTTCCCATATTCATTGTCTAGTTGGGACAGTTGCTTATACGCAGGAGTTTGAGCAGGGGGGGAATATGTGACATCATAAAAAGGTGAGGTGATTGGATTGACATTATGTTTCACCTCGCATGCGTTCATTTCCCTAGAACTAAGGTGGGATCTGGTCCTGGTTTTACCAGCCACCTTGGCAGGGTTGGTTCTGGACCAGATTTTGCGATCCACGTGTGTCCACCAACAAGTGGCATAAATAAAGAAGGACTAGAGCAAAGGATTGCTCTTGGCCTGGGACTCAGGAAGCAAAAACCTGTGAGAGCTGCTTATGTGAAGTTTGCTTTGTAAGAGAAAAGGTTTGCATTATCTTTGTGTTGTGGATTACTGGGAGAAGCCCTTCACCTGTTGAGAAAGGAACCTGCAATGTTCAGTTAGTGCCTGGATGGCGAGGATTTGTTTTCTGTATTTGTTTGTGTTATTTTCACGCGACCTTTTACAGTTTTTCTCCATTGTTTTGGCTCATTTCTTGAAACAGAAATGACATTCTCAAAACTCTAAGTTCATTTGGCAAAATAGTCTTATGGCCCGTACACACGGTCGGACTTTGTTCGGACATTCCGACAACAAAATCCTAGGATTTTTTCCGACGGATGTTGGCTCAAACTTGTTTTGCGTACACACGGTCGCACAAAGTTGTCGGAATTTCCGATCGCCAAGAACGCGGTGACATCAAGCACGTACGACGAGACTAGAAAAGGCCAGTTCAGAACCAAGCGCGGCACCCTTTGGGCTCCTTTTGCTAATCTCGTGTTAGTAAAAGTTTGGTGAGAGACGATTCGCGCTTTTTCAGACTCGTGGTTTTCAGATCGTTTTCTGCTGTTCAGTTTGTGCTTGTGGGTTTGTATCTGCTCTTCAGTGCGTGCAAGCAAGTTCCGCGTGACTTAGTCATTGTATTCTTGTTCGTTCGTTACTGTTTTTCAGGTCGCTCTTCACAGGCCTTGCTGTTCTTCAGTGCGTTCTGTTACTTCGTTCTGAGCAGCCGACCGTTTTCTAGCCATGTTGCGTATGCGTACTCCTCGTAGAGTTCGTGCTGTGCGGGGGCTTGGTGTTGGGGTCCTGACCTTGACACAAGTCCAGTCCATGAACAGGGTGGGGGGGAGTTCATGGACCAAGAATTGGTTGCTTCAGCGTGACCAGTTCTCTCATATGCCTTTGCTCCGTGAGATCCGTGAGAATAATCCTGATGATTTCAGGAACTTTCTCAGGATGACGGACCCCGTGTTTCACCGTTTGTTGGCTTCGCTGACCCCTTATATTAGCAGGCAGGATACCTGCATGAGGCAAGCCATCACTCCGGAGCAGAGGTTGGTCGCTACCCTGCGGTATTTGGCGACAGGGAGAAGTCTGTAGGACTTGAAGTTCTCGACAGGCATCTCCCCCCAGGCTCTGGGTATCATCATCCCAGAGACCTGTTCTGCCATGATACAGGTCCTGCAGAAGGAGTATATGAAGGTAAGATTTTTATCCTTTAATATCACATTTTATTGTATTTAATGTTTGCTAATATATTGTATTTCTTTCCTCATTCCCTAATTACCATGATTGTAATATGCTGTGAATGTCCTCTTTGTCCTCATGCATGCTGGATTTTTATGTAATTCATTTTTTAGGTCCTTCATACAGATTGTCCTTCACTAACCTCTCCAGCATGTTCTCTCCTGGCCCTATATTCACCGCATGTAGTCACTTAAAACAATGTATTTTATCAGCTCCATAGTAGTGCTTTACCCCAAACACCCCCTAAAATGTTTGTAAATGTTATTTGAGCTTTAAATTCAGGCAGAGTGGCAGAGGCTTTTTTTGTGTGGTGTCCCCAAATCATTTTTAGTAACCCTCCCTCCCCCAACTGCTAAGTCAGCTGATCCCAATTCTCTATCCTCAATCATCTATCTGCTGACTTTGACAAACCCATACACACTATACCCATCTCTTTTGTGGTCAGATTAAGGGATGAATTCCCCAAAGCATGTAGTGCAAGGGCCTGCCTGTATACTTTCAAATGGTAATGTTTAAAGTTTTTGTATCCAATTATTATCTTGACAGGTAATAGCAGAATGTCCAAATGTCCTCAAATGTGTACAGTGTGTATTTATATCTTTGTATTATGACACTTCTTACCTGTCCAGTGGGCTGCCAATAGTCTAACTAAGGAGGGGCTGTTCCAAGTAATACCCTGTATTTAGGAATTCATCTCTCAATGAAGTGAAGAGGGTTACCTGTCCAAGATTTCCACACACCCCATAATGTTAGAAATGGCCCATGAGAGGGGGGGAGGGGGAATATGATAGGTGTACCTTATACTTTGGCGTTGTTAAATTCCCCTTAATAAATGCTATCTGGAGGTTGCCCCATAATGTTTTTGCCTAATCTGCTTGCCATGTTTCTGAGCAAAAATAGTAATTATTTTTTTTTCCTCAACAGTTTCCTTCCACGCCACAGGAATGGCAGACTGTGGCCTCCCACTTTGCCCAGCGGTGGGACTTTCCTAACTGCGGAGGGGCAATTGATGGGAAACACGTCCACATCGTCCCACCACCCAACTCGGGGTCATACTATTTAAACTATAAGGGGTTCAATAGTATAGTGATGTTGGCGGTGGTGTCGGCTAATTACGACTTCTTGTATGTGGACATGGGGAAGAATGGCCAAATGTCCGATGGTGGAGTCATCACCCAGACGGAGTTCTACAGGCATCTTCAGAATGGCAGCTTGGACTTGCCAGCTCCAGAGGACAATGTGGAAGGACTCCCATTCGTGTTCGTTGCTGATGAAGCATTTGCGCTGGGGGATCACCTGATGCGACCATTCCCGATGGAGGACCCTCACCCCGGAACAGAGGGTTTTTAATTACCGGCTGGCCAGAGCCCAAAGAGTGGTGGAGAACACATTTGGAATCCTGGCCAGCCGGTTCCGCCTATTTCTGACACCTATCCATATGGCGGAGTGTAAACTGAACCATATTATACTGGCGTGCTGTATTCTCCATAATTTTTTAAGGAAACATTCGGCCAACTATGCTGGCTCAGTTGGGCCTGAGGCCGGAGTGATACCTGAAACACTGACAGCGCTTGAAAGCGGCCACCCTGGCTTGCCCTCCCTGAGTGCCTGTGATGTCCAGTTACGATACCTGGAGTTCTTTGCGGGTAGGGGGGCTATCAATATGCCTTCAAATTTGTGAAGCCTTTTTCCAATAAAAAAGCAAAAAAATGAAAATCTTTGTGGACATTTACTGCTTGTGTTTGTTTTAGCTGACCCTGACAGATGTGGGGAGTCCTGAAAATGGCGTGATTGTGTAACCTTATACAAAGCACTGTTGGCTGTTATTTACTAAAGGCGTATACACTTTTTATACTACAAGTGCTCTTGAAACTGCAATGAAAATGCTCTTGTAGTGCAAAGAGGATTTGCCCTTAGGAAATAACCCCCATTTTCGCAATTACATCACCCCAAAAGTGTTGTAGTGTTGAGACAATAATCCACACATTCTTGATTAACAAACTTTTTTATACCTGCACAATCACATGTGCATTTACCAAAGGTTTTTAAAACAAACCAAAATGTTTGTTGTATAACAATTTTTGGGGTGGCATTATCAAAAATATAAATGTCCATTTAAGATAAAACAGGCCTGTGTAAAACCAACAAGAAAGACAAAAAACTTGAACTTACAAAGTTCACATATGGTAAAACTTGAAGGCAATATCAGACATGAGTATTTAGGAACTGTGTTTGATATTGCGTTCAGATGGGGTCAAATCACCCCAGGAAAAGCCAAATTTGGAAGATGCACCCCAATTTACGAATGTCAATATGTGCTAGCTGCCATCACGGGGGATCAAGGGACGTGTTTTGGGGGAGCAAGCCCTTCCTCACCGCTACTTTATAATTGAGGAAGGTGTGGCACCCCCAAAACGCGTCCATTGATCTCCCGTGATGGCAGATAGCACATGTTGGCACACTGTGTGCATCCTCCAAATTCGACTTTTCGAAACATTGCTAAAATATTAATATTAAAAGTGATTTTGTGGGGTTTTAAATTCGCCCCAAAACATCAATGATGTTATTATTTTTTTGAATCACATCATGTATTTTTTTCTGGATGTTTTGCAATTCTACATTACACCCCATGATCTCCCCGATCAGGATCTGGGCACTTTCAGATGTGAAAGGATCTCGATCCCTAACATCACGATCACCTAAAAAGAGAGAAACCAAACAAAAACAGGTATCAAAAATCTGCCACCATCCATCTCTTACCTGAGTCTGTGGTCGCAGACACTCACCTGTTGTGGTGCCAATTTCCACCACGTCTTCTTCTTCCTCCTGCTCTTCTTGGGTTGGGGGTATTTCACCTTCTTCCATAGGTGGGGGGTCTGTGGTCTCCTCGGATGAGGGGTGTCCTCCGAGTCTTTTCTCCCCTATGTAAAACAAAAATGGTATAATTAGCACACAGATATTTGATGGCAGAACTAGAAATAGGAAACATTGCTTGGAAGTGGGGTACAATTGTCTATTTTAGCCGAGTTCCAAGATGTTGCTTTTTTATTGGCCTTTGTCAAGCTGCAATACTTTACCTGTTTTGTACAAGCTTCACAGATGGAGACACCCCTATAGTATACACTGGAGCACCTGTGTGACCCCCTAATAAAAATGGTGTTCTTGTGTCCCACACTAGTGCTCCAGTGTCCAGATGTGAAAACAGCTGCTCAGTGTCCTCTCCTTACACAGAATCTAGTTTGCATTTCATTCTAGTAACAAACCCATCTACACAACCAAATATTTTGCATCCAAGTAGGCCCTAAAAAATGTCGGAAAATGCATATGGCCTAAACAATGGTGTTTTAGAGGGGTCCAAAAAAATGTTTGATACGAACGAATAATGGGCCCATGAACATTAAAATTGACATTTTAAACTGTACAACAATTAAGAAAAGCATATGGAGCAGCACGAACGTAAGAAAGACAAAAAGAATAGGAACACAGCACAACTACTTACTTTTTTGCAGCACTCTCCGGATCTTTCTGTACTGCTCGGGCTCTCTTAATTTCAGGTCCGACCACCGCTTCCTGAGCTGATCTTTCAATCGTCGTACCCCGAAATTCCTGTGAAGACTTTTGACCACTTTCGCCATGATCTTGGCCTTTCTGATATTGGGGTTGGGGTAAGGCCCATACTTTCCGTCATAGTCGGCCCTCTTCAGGATGTCCAACATCTCCCCAAAGGACATATTTGTGGCCTTAAATCTTCTCCTTCTGGATCGGGACGTGTCCGGATCCGGGCTTTCCTCCTCCTCGTTCCTGTAATTAGCACGCACCTGCTGTGACTCCGCCATGTGCTCTTCCCCCACTGCGCCGAGCGAAAAGGGGCGGGGAATAGAATAGAAAGAACGTCAGGGGCGGGCGGAGTTACACACATGCGCAGTGTATATAAAGCGTAACACACGTGCGTATTACGTACGATATGTGAGCGGAGGAAGGAGCATTGGACGCGCCGATCGTAAGAACGAAGGTAAGAGACAAACTTGTGCCTATACTGCTTCTACATTGAGGCCTATATTGTAACAAGATTAGGAGAGTTTTGTCTGACATTAGGCTTTGTCTTGTGTTGTGTCTTGCAGTGAACATGGATATGCTATTGAAAGACAATGACTTCATGTCACTATTCATTGATATGTTAAGGGAGCTGCCATGTCTGTGGGGGATTAACCACCCACATTACAAGAACCAAGCAAAGAGGAAGGCAGCACTGGAGCAATTGTGTGAAATTGTGAAGCAGGTGATCCCCATGGCAGACATCACCTATTTGAAGATCTTAATTGGTGGCCTGAGGAGTACAAATGTGAGGGAGCGCAAGAAAGTCCTGGATTCGCAGAGATCCGGAGCAGCAGATGACATCTATGTCCCCAGGATGTGGTACTACGACAGGCTGCATTTTCTGGCAAGTCAGACTGAACCCAGGCCATCCCTCTCCAGTCTTCCTTCCACGCTTCCTTCCCCCCCAGCTGAGGCTTCTGACGCCCAACCTGGGCCTTCCAGGCAACATGTGGAGGAGCCCAGATTGAGCCAGGTGTAGCATTCCTCTAAATATTTCTGGTTGTACAATCAATGATGTTAACTAGATGTTAGTTGGGAGTACTAATTTAGGATTGTGATTGATGAAGCAAAAAATAAAACCATGTCCCTTTTTCATACACAGGGAAGTCTCAGCCAGGAGGTGGCCGGGCCGAGCCGGCTGCCTGATATGCCGGTCCCTCACCTCCCCCTGGAAAGAGAAAGTGGCAGGAGGAGGAGTGCCCTAGAGGAGTCTGGCAGAGGACTCTTTTGGAGGGCTACAGAGGTCCTGGGAGCACCACACACCATGGAGGAGGACATTGCTGCCACCATTGCCTATAAAATGCAGAGGATGGAGGAGGGACAACAAGTCATGTGTGAGTCGCTCATATTGGAGCCTCTTACCAAAGGTATGAGGGGCCAAATTACATCTCAGACACACCTTTGCGAAATCCCACATGGTCCTCCTCCTCCTCCTCCTGCAGGTCCTCCTCCTTCTCCTCCTCCTCCCAGTCCTCCTCCTCCTCCTGCCACCTCTCCAACAGCACAGCCACAGCCCAGAAGGAAGCGTGGAAGGAAGACCAGAAAGTGAGGACCCTGGATCCAGTCTGGTCGGCCAAAAGATGCAGCCTCTTGTGGTACCACAGCCTGGGGACACACATGTCATCTGCTGCTTTCCGGATCTCTGTGAATTCTGGACCAGACTGCCCTCCCTTACATATGGACTCCTCAGGCCACCAATTTTGATGTTCAAGAATTGATGTCTGCCGTGGGGGTCCCAGGCCTCACTAATTTCTCCTGTTGATCCAGTGTTGCCTCCCTCTTTGTTTGGTTCTTAGCCCTTAATAAAGGAATTTTGGTTTGAATTATACTCTCCTATGTGTTTTACTTCAAAAAGGACAGTTTGTTTGTGAGGATTCAGGTACATTTCAAATATACAATGTGAAATGAACAAGGGACACCAACAACAAACAATCTCCTTGAGATTAAATAATAAAAGATATCAATGGTGTTGTGGTACCTTGACACACAAAACACATACAAAAATAGTCTGGAGTAAAAATAAAAATAACATTGAACAAAGATCAGCCTTGGAAAAAATACAAACATAAAATCTAAAACAAAAATGGCTTAAAATCCCCAAAAAAGAAAAAAAGAAAAAAGAAAAACAATATGTCAGATGTGACAAACAGCAATATATTCAGGGAATCCCAATAAAAAAACAAAAAAAAAGTTTGTGAGAAGTGTGTGTGAATATGAGCAGCAAAACTACTTAATTCTTCTCACATTATAAAGAAGAAGAGAGTGCGCTGTCTTAAACCATTTTTGACATTGCAGCGTGACGAAAGTGCTGTATCCATTGCGAACGCTAAGTTTACCAGAACGAGCTGTTCCGTGTCGGAATTTCTTCTGAGCATGCGTGGCACTTTGTGCGTCGGAACAGGCCACACACGGTCGGAATTGACGCGATCGGATTTTGTTGTCGGAAAATTTTATCTCCTGCTCTCCAACTTTGTGTGTCGGAAAATCCGATGGAAAATGTCCGATGGAGCCCACACACGGTCAGAATTTCCGACAACACGCTCCGATCGGACACTTTCCATCGGAAAATCCGACCGTGTGTACGGGACATTACAGTTCAGCACAACTCTATAACTCACGTGCAAAAGCTTATATCTCTCCCAAAACTGTTCACTCATGCTTTAAAACCATATTCCTTTCCCATATAAAGAGTCACTGCCCCCAAAATGGCAAATATTCTTCTCAATTGCTTTGGCTCATTTCTTGAAACAGACCAGACGTTCTCAACTCTCTTGGTGCTTTTGCCAAAATAACCTGGATGGTTCAGCACAACACCATGGTTCACCTTCAAAAGCTCATATCTTTCCCAAAACAGTTCACTCATGTGTCAAAAATAAATTTCTTTCTCATTCAAATAGTCAGTGCCCCCAAAATGCTTCATCCCTTTGGCATTGTGTAAGCACTGAAAGTCAAAATGTTTAGATGTTTTGTCTCTAAGGCAAAGGACCATTGAAATATCCCTCATGTCCACCTTTCAGTCTTAGCCCAGTCCTTCATTGACAATGGTTACTGTACAGTTTTTGTCTAGCTAATTGAATACAATTGTGTATAAAACTGAAAAAAAAGAAAAGATTTTAGGGTAAGTGTGGCCTCCAAGGTTTGACATCACACATTGCACTTATACTGCCAAGGAAAAATTACTTTACAGTATTGTAACCATTATCATTCACACACAAAGTAACTTCCATACATCAGAGTAAAAAGAAAATGTATACAGCATAATACACGAAAATATAAACACACAAACAAAAAACAATGAAAATTACATTTAGCCTACAATGCTATAAATAAAGCTGGAGTTTCACAACTACTGTACCATCTCTTCACTGGCCACCGTCCTCACCCTCCTGCCCATCCACATGCTGCTGTCTGTCTGGCCACAGATTCTCATCAACATTACAGCGTATATCCTCCCTTGCGATGCAACGAGGGAAGAAATGGTGTGCATGTCGCAACCATCCCCTACACTGATCTCCTGTAATATCCTCACAGGCAGTGTCCATTGCATGAAGCAGGGACCTTTAATCTTGAGCCCGATGCTCATACACTCTCCACCTCCAAGAAAAACTCCTCAATAGGGTTGAGGAAAGGAGAGTAAGGTGGTAGGAACACCATATCCATCCTTGGATGAGCAGTGAACCAGGCCCTGATAAGCAGGCCACGGTGGAAATTCACATTGTCCCATACAATTATATATTGTGGTGGGTGAGGCCCTATGAGACCTCTCTTATTTTCAGGGATCAAATCCAAATGAAGGTGGTCCAAGAAGATGAGGAGCTTCTGTGTATTGTATGGGCCAAGACTGGGGATGTGAGTGGCCACACTATTCTCAGAAATGGCAGCACACATAGTTATATTACCGCTGACCTGGGACATCCACTGTGGCCCGGTGGCCAATAAAATTTCGGCCACGTCTTCGGCCCTTGGCCAGGTTGAAGCCAGCCTCATCCACATACACGAGTATGTGAGAGGTCTCGTTTCCTTTCAATGCCATTATTCTCTACAATAGAGTAAAAAAAGAAAACATCAAATCAGTCATACAGAAGAGTGATAGACTACAGTTACAGACAGTTACATAGGAATGTTCTACACAAGTTCAATATATTACTGGCCAGTATTCCAGTGGTTCCAAACCTGGGGTACATGTACCCTATGCAGAGGTACTACAGGGGGTATTTGACAGAAAGGGGAGGGGAAAAATTATCAATGAGTAGACTTACTGAAATGTTACAGTAAAACCCACAGTATTAGATAGATTTACATGGGAGGCACTACTGTAATTGCAGCTCTTTGACCCTTTTTCTTACTGCATTGTATGTTATATTCTTCAAAATAAGGATTATAATGATAATTGCATCATACAGTAAGCTGCAGTTTTTAGACAAAATGTTTATAAATCAGATACGTAAATCAAATACTTTCATACCTGGATTACCTAGATTCAGAAATCAGGTAAAGTGGGTACTGAAACCAATACATTTTGGGAACCACTGCTTACGGTAATTGTAAAAAGGTTATCTTGATGGACAACCAGTGACTGACTTACATGTACATACTGGTACCGCAGCTCTTTCACTCTGTCAGAGTTCCTCTCAAATGGTACCCTGTAAATTTGCTTCATTGTCATTTGATGCTTCTTCAATATGCGGGCTATTGTGGAGGTCCTTATAGAGTGACATTTTGGAATATGGCTTTGTCTTGTAGGATTGCAGTGCGGATCTGTCTCAATGTGATGGCATTATTTGCAAACACCATGTTACAGATCTCTTGTTCTTGTTGTTTATTGAGAAGTTTTCCTCGGCCACCCATGCCAGGTTGTCGTCCAATCCTAGACATAATATTCAAAGGACAACACTCCATTCGTAATTTATACCTTATGTATTCTGTACAGAATGAGTTACCAATGTAATCGTATTGTTGTTTTACTTACAGTAACTTTACCACAATTCCAATGCATCACTGCACAGTGACTGGAATACTACTGTAAACTGTATCATCAGTATTGTAGAAAATAAACTATTCCATACTATTCCATAGTTTATTTTCTACAATATTTTTCTTGTTATTGTTAGTATCATACGTAACATCCCACTGAGGTAAGATACTGTAATACTGTAGGCCTATCACACACACACACATACACACACACTAAATGAATATGTAAATGAGTAAATAAACATATTTGTTGCTCTATGCACAGTGTCCTGTCCTATACATTATATAATTCCATCATTGACTGACTACATACCTGTTTTCCCTGCGAAAGGTTTGGATGATAGAGAAGACTGTAGAGCGAGGCACGTTAGGCTGCACTCGGCGACGTGCCTCCGCCATTGTGAGGCCATGGTTGATGACATGATCTATAATTGTGGCCCGAATTTCATCAGGGACAGCATAGTGTCTTCGTGCTTCTCTGCCTCTTCCCCCTATTCCACCACCACTCACCCTTACTCCTCTTCCTCTTCTTCTTCCTCTTCCTCGAGCAGGCAGTTTCCCTTGTTCATTTACTTGGCCAGGTGCCTCCATGTTCAGAAATTGTACTGGTCCTGCATGGTCAAGCTCTATATATACATGTTTGACAGCATTTACAATCATGGACAGCACCTTTCAGGTAACTAAACATACTGTTTGATTGGTCATCTGAGACCAACTCCGACTCCTCCTTTGTTAGTCAAGTTCTAGTTGCACCTGACTGTCAATTGCTGTAATCATTTTATCAAATGTTCCAAGAGATTCATATATGGTATTCATGGTATTATGTTCCTGAATAATTTTGACAATTGAACAGACTATTGTGCATGTGATGACTTAAACAATGAAATGACGCTGACACGTTTTGGAGAGAACAACCATTAGACTGAGAATTGACAATCAGTTTAGATCAACAAGATCTATTCACTTGGAAATTGTGCTAAATGTAGGCTACTTGTACTTAATCATTTGAAAGATGTACTGAGACATTGAGACATGTACTGAGACATTTGCAATTTTGATGAAATGAATGAGAAATTCAATTCAGTTGTGAACAATTGCCAAGTGGTTTGGAGATTTGTCCATGTTGTTTTGAGAATGTCATTTCTGTTTCAAGAAATGAGCCAAAACAATGGAGAAAAACTGTAAAAAATAAAGCTGGTTACAAGTCAGATTTTAAGAAACCTGCCATTTGGACTACATTTTTCCCAGGGAAGGTGAGCTAACCCCTGACAATATACAATATATATAAATTAACATGTGGAGTTATACTATATATCAAGACAGCCAATTAAATATAAAATAACATTAAATATATCTCCAAATATATAACCAACTAAGACGTATCAGGAAATCTTGCATTTAATTCATATCCAAAAAAGATTTTTCCAATACACAAATATATGAAAAAAGCAAATTAATCAGAAAGATCATTATGACTTTGAAAAGCAGTAACCTTCAAGTTATAAATTAAAAAACGTCCTTCGCGCTGGTGGATGATAAAAAGTGAAGTGGCCAAATAGTTAAATAAGTGGGTAGTGATATGTGAAACAAGTGATAATATTGCAGCAAAATGGGGGTGTTCACACCAACACTTAATAACATAAATATTTAAATATATTTTGCGCAATATTAAACCAAAATAAAATGTGTAGGTGAATATATAAAGTGCATATTATAATGCAAATGTGGGACACTGGTGACTATTGTTATTAATGCTGGGATCAATGATCTCTGTTTTGCAATATAATAATCGCTGCTATTTGCCAATATAGTGATAATATTCAAATAGTTGCAGTAAAATGCTAGAATAATAAAAATGCCACCCTGTAAACAGCATGAAAGAATAAACAATGGCAATTCCTGGTGAATAAAAAAACAATAAAATCTTCTAAAATCAATAATCAAGTGTTAGGATATTATAAATGCCACCCTGTAATCAGCATAAAAGAATACGTGCATAAAAAATGATAATTCCTGGTGGATAAGAACAAATGAAATCTCCTAAAATCAACAATCAAAAATGTGCAGTGAAACATAAGTGTAACCTTAAAAAATACACATGCATATGGTGGTCATTCAAAATAAGTGTAAAAAGTCAGTTTTGGTGCTACAATAAAGTGCAGGTGTTCAGGTAGAGAAGTGCTTTAGAAGGAAGTAAGTGGGTACTAATTAGGGATGAGCCGAACACCCCCCGGTTCGGTTCGCACCAGAACCTGCGAACGGACCGAAAGTTCGCACGAATGTTAGAACCCCATTGACGTCTATGGGACTCGAACGTTCCAAATCAAAAGTGCTAATTTTAAAGGCTAATTTGCATGGTATTGTCCTAAAAAGGGTTTGGGGACCCGGGTCCTACCCCAGGGGACATGTATCAATGCAAAAAAAACTATTAAAAACGGCCGTTTTTTCGGGAGCAGTGATTTTAATGATGCTTAAAGTAAAAAAAAAGTGATATATTCCTTTAAATATCATACCTGGGGGGTGTCTATAGTATGCCTGTAAAGTGACGCGTGTTTCCCGTGTTTAGAACAGTCTGTACACCAAATGTCATTTTTAAAGGAAAAAATCTCATTTAAAACTGCTTGCGGGTTTAATGTAATGTCGGGTCCTGGCAATATGGATGAAAATCAGTGAGACAAACGGCATGGGTACCCCCCAGTCCATTACCAGGCCCTTTGGGTCTTGTATGGATATTAAGGGGAACCCCGCACCCAAATTAAAATAAGGAAAGGTGTGGGGCCACCAGGCCCTATATACTCTGAACAGCAGTATACAGGCGGTGCAAACAAGACAGGGACTGTAGGTTTGTTGTTAAGTAGAATCTCTTTGTAATTTTGAACGGGTATATTTTTAACGTGTTTAGCTCCAGCCAAAAAATCTTTTTTAAGCTTTTTGGAAAACATAGGGAAGGGTTATCACCCCTGTGACATTTGTTTTGCTGTCTTTCCTCCTCTTCAGAAGATTTCACCTCACTTTTTGTCCCAATGAAAAATGTTTTTTGAAAATTTGGGTTTTTTTGTGGAACAAGGATTGGAAAGCATCAGTGGAAAGGAGAAATGTTTTTCCCATAATAACTCTTACAGGAGAGAATTTCCCTTCCTAGGGGTAGATTTCATCTCACTTCCTGTTGTCTCCTTCCGTTGCAAGTAGGAGTCGTTTGTAAGTTAGATGTTTGAAAGTAGGGTCCTGCCCTATATACTCAGCAGAAATTTGGGCCTTAGGTGTTGCTGTGGCCACAACACTGTAAGCCCTCACAGGGCCCTGCTGTGAAATATTAGATCAAGAATTGTAATTACATGCCCCTGTTGAACAGGAGCTGAAAAATTAGGCCTTAGGCACTGGTGCTGGTGCCACAACACTGCAACCCCTCACAAACACTCTAGTTGGAACGCAGGAACAAGCCCTGCTGCAAAGTATTGCATCAAAAATTGTAATTACACGCCCCTGTTAAACCGGGGCAGAAAAAATGGGCCTTAGGCACTGGTGCTGGTGCCACAACACTGCAACCCCTCACAGACACTCTAGTTGGAATGCAGGAACGAGCCCTGCTGCAAAGTATTACATCAAAAATTGTAATTACACGCCCCTGTTAAACAGGGGCTGAAAAATTGTGCCTTAGGCACTGGTGGTGGCGCCCAGAACCAAAAATGTTCTTACAAGCTATCAGCGTGATGATTGAGGAGGAAGAGGATAATTACTCAGGGATAGTCACTCAGCATCAGCATAGGCAGTCTTTGAAGGGATCTGAGATTTCAAAAAAAATTATTCGGTTACATCAGCATCAGGTGCTTGGTAGCTGGTGGTGATCCAAGACTGATTCATTTTTATGAAGGTCAGTCGATCGACCGAGTCGGTGGACAGACGCACCCTGTGATCGGTTACCACACCTCCAAGAAGCACTGAATGTGCGTTCCGAAAGAACGCTGGATGCAGGACAGGCCAGTAGCTCAATTGCATACTGTGCAAGCTCTGGCCAGTGATCCATCCTGAAGACCCAGTAACCCAGAGGATTTTCGGTGGGAAAGGTGTCCAAGTCTGATCTTGCCCCTAGGTATTCCTGCACCATGTAAAACAGACGCTGGCGATGGTTGCTGGAACCGATCATACCTTGGGGCTGCGGACCAAAAAATTGTCTGAACGCATCGGTCAGACGGCCACCTTCTCCACCGCTCCTTCTTTGACTGACCGAAGCCTCAGCAACACGTTGTCCAGAAACAGGAGTTTGTAACCTCCCAGTCTCTGGGAACGCGTTGCACAGACCTTTCTGCAAGGCCTCCCGAAGATGTTTCATCCTCTGCTCCCTCTGCGATGGCAAGATAAGGTCCGCAACCTTACCCTTATAACGTGGATCAAGGAGGGTTGCCAGCCAGTATTGGTCCTTCTCCTTGATACCACGAATACGAGGATCCTTACGCAGGCTTTGCAGGATCAGGGAGGCCATGCAGCATAGGTTTGCTGAGGCATTCGGTTCGGAGTCCTCTGGGTCACTAAGGACGACATGGTCCGCAGCCACCTCCTCCCAGCCACGTACAAGTCCATGTGTTTCTTGGGACTGATCCCTTAAAGACTGCTGCTGATGCTGAGTGCCAGGCTCCACCTCCATACTGACACAATCTTCCTCCTCCTCCTCCTCGTCCTCTTCCTGTGTGATCGGCGTGCACGCAGGAACACTGTCTGGATAAAGGGGGCCTTGAGAGCTAAGGAAGTCCTCCTCTTCCTGCCTCTGTTCTGCCTCAAGTGCCCTGTCCATTATTCCACGCAGCGTGTGCTCCAACAGGTGGACAAGGGGGACAGTGTCACTGATGCATGCACTGTCATTGCTCACCATCCTCATGGCCTCCTCAAATGGTGACAGGACAGTGCATGCATCCCTGATCATGGCCCACTGGCGTGGGGAAAAAAAACAAGCTCCCCTGACCCTGTCCTGGTGCCATAGTCGCACAGGTACTCATTGATGGCCCTCTGCTGCGTGTGCAGCCGCTGCAGCATGGCCAACGTTGAGTTCCACCTGGTGGGCATGTCACAGATTAGGCGGTTCTTGGGCAGGTTAAACTCCTTTGGAGGTCCGTCAGCCGAGCACTGGCATTATATGACCAGCGGAAATGCACACAGACTTTCTTGGCCTGCCTCAGGACATCCTGTAAGCCCGGGTACCTGCCCAAAAACCGCTGCACCACCAAGTTAAGGACATGAGCCAAACAGGGCACATGGGTCATTTGTCCCTGTCGGAGGGCAGAGAGGAGGTTGGTGCCATTGTCGCAAATCACCATTCCTGCCTTAAGTTGGCGTGGCCTCAACCACCTCTGAACCTGCCCCTGCAGAGCTGACAGAACCTCTGCCCCAGTGTGGCTCCTGTCCCCCAAGCACACCAGCTCAAGCATCGCATGGCATCTTTTGGCCTGCGTACTTGCGTAGCCCCTTGAACGACTACGGAGCACCGCTGGTTCCGAGGAAGAGGCCATGGAGGAAGAAGAAGAGGAGGGGGTGGAGGGGAGAGGTGTGTCACAATCATTAGCATTTTGGAGGCGTGGTGGCGGAACAACCTCCAACACTACTGCACCTTGTCCTGCATCCTTCCCAGCTGCCAGCAGAGTCACCCAATGCGTAGTGAAACTTAGGTAACGTCCCTGGCCATGCCTGCTGGACCATGAGTCAGCGGTAATATGCACCTTACCACTGACCGCCCTGTCCAGCAAGGCATGGACATTGTCTTCCACATGCCGGTAGAGAGCCGGAATCGCCTTCCGTGAGAAAAAGTGGCGTTTGGGTACCTGCCACTGAGGAACCGCACATTCCACAAACTCACGGAAGGGGGCAGAGTCTACCAACTGAAAAGGCAGCAGTTGAAGTGCTAGCATTCAACCGCTGGGCATGTGGATGGCTGGGAGAAAACTTCTTTTGGCGGTGCAGCAGCTGGGGCAGGGAAATTTGCCTGGTACAATCTGACGTCGGTGTACCAAAAGCAGATTGCCCACAAGTACTTGGCTGTGACACACCTAATTCTACACCTTCATTCCTCTCAGTGCAGGTCTCAGAGAGGACTGAAGGTCTAGTGGGGTTGGAAATCTCAGCTGATGAGGAGCAAGAAGAGGTCCTCTTTGTTCTTTGGTGTGGGTCTTTTAGATACGCTTGCCAACGAACTGCATGACAGGTCAACATATGTCTGGTCAAGCATGTGGTACCCAAGCGGGAGATGTTTTGGCCACGTGAGATACGCTTGAGACATATGTTGCAAATAGCAGCGGTGCGATCTGATGCACTCGTCTCAAAAAAGGCCCACACCAAAGAACTTTTTGAATAACGCGCAGAGACTGCAGCGCCCTGCACATGTGGAGCTTTGGGGTGTGATGCAGTCAATGTGCTGCCCTTAGGCTGGCCCCTGGAGGGCATCCTGCCTCATTGGTGATGTGCCGCCTCCTCCTCCTCCTCTCTCCTATCAGGCACCCACGTTGAGTCAGTGACCTCATCATCCCCTCCCTCCTCATCACTGGAGCAAACCTGGCAGTATGCTGCAGCAGGGGGAGCAAGACTGCCAGATTGCTGTCCTTCTTGGGCACCCCCTCTGTCCGTGCTCATGTTACTGCCTTCATCGAGCTCAGTATCATCATCAGAGCCTTCCAAACGCTGGGCATCCTCCTGGAGCATGTACTCAACACTGTGGTCAAACAGTTCGAGGGACTCCTCAGGAGGACATGGTGGGGCTAGGGAAGGAGTCACTGATGACATTGAGCCGAGGGAAGAGGCCGCTGCTTTGCCAGACAAAGTACCCTGGGCATGGGTGAGAGAGGATGAGGAGGATGAGGACGGCTTGGTCATCCACTCGACCAAGTCTTCCGCATGTTGCGGCTCAACACGGCCAGCTGCCGAAAAAAAGGCCAAGCGTGTCCCATGGCCACGTGCTGATGAGGATGCACCGTCTCCACGACCAGCACTAGACACAGAGCCTGCTTGCCCTCTCTTATTGGCTTGTGACTGTCTGCCTCTCCTTCTTGGCCTTCCAGACATACTAATGGCCTGTAGCTGCACTAAGCTGGGATATATACTGATACTGCAGCTAGCAAAATCAACTGCCTGCCTGTAGTATGAGAACACTACCAACCTTCTACAGGTAGCTTTAGCTGAACACTGTGAGGTGGACGCACCCCACTAACTTGTAGGTTTAGCTGAACACTCTGAGCAGGACGCACTGCACTAACTGTAAATAGTCTAGCTACCTGACTGTGGTACTAATAGGATCAAAAGAACACCAGTAATTTTCTTCAGGTAGCTGTAAATACTGTAACAAGACAAGCCTGCCTGTCAGTAGGAAGATAACAGGAACGGATCTAGCTGAACACTGTGAGCAGGACGCACTGCACTAAATGTAAATAGTCTAGCTGCCTGACTGTGGTACTAATAGGATCAAAAGAACACCAGTAATTTTCTTCAGGTAGCTGTAAGTACTGTAACAAGACAAGCCTGCCTGTCAGTAGGAAGATAACAGGAACGGATCTAGCTGAACACTGTGAGCAGGACGCACTGCACTAAATGTAAATAGTCTAGCTGCCTGACTCTGGTACTAATAGGATCAAAAGAACACCAGTAATTTTCTTCAAAATACTGTAACAAGACAAGCCTGCCTGTCAGTAAGAAGTTAACAGGAACGGATCTAGCTGAACACTGTGAGCAGGATGCACTGCACTAAATGTAAATAGTCTAGCTGCCTGACTGTGGTACTAATAGGATCAAAAGAACACCAGTAATTTTCTTCAAAATACTGTAACAAGACAAGCCTGCCTGTCAGTAAGAAGATAACAGGAACGGATCTAGCTGAACACTGTGAGCAGGACGCACTGCACTAAATGTAAATAGTCTAGCTGCCTGACTGTGGTACTAATAGGATCAAAAGAACACCAGTAATTTTCTTCAAAATACTGTAACAAGACAAGCCTGCCTGTCAGTAAGAAGATAACAGGAACGGATCTAGTTGAACACTGTGAGCAGGACGCACTGCACTAAATGTAAATAGTCTAGCTGCCTGACTGTGGTACTAATAGGATCAAAAGAACACCAGTAATTTTCTTCAGGTAGCTTTATATACTGTAACAAGACAAGCCTGCCTGTCAGTAGGAAGATAACAGGAACTGATCTAGCTGAACACTGTGAGCAGGACGCACTGCACTAAATGTAAATAGTCTAGCTGCCTGACTGTGGTACTAATAGGATCAAAAGAACACCAGTAATTTTCTTCAGGTAGCTTTATATACTGTAACAAGACAAGCCTGCCTGTCAGTAGGAAGATAACAGGAACTGATCTAGCTGAACACTGTGAGCAGGACGCACTGCACTAAATGTAAATAGTCTAGCTGCCTGACTGTGGTACTAATAGGATCAAAAGAACACCAGTAATTTTCTTCAAAATACTGTAACAAGACAAGCCTGCCTGTCAGTAAGAAGATAACAGGAACGGATCTAGCTGAACACTGTGAGCAGGACGCACTGCACTAAATGTAAATAGTCTAGCTGCCTGACTGTGGTACTAATAGGATCAAAAGAACACCAGTAATTTTCTTCAAAATACTGTAACAAGACAAGCCTGCCTGTCAGTAAGAAGATAACAGGAACGGATCTAGTTGAACACTGTGAGCAGGACGCACTGCACTAAATGTAAATAGTCTAGCTGCCTGACTGTGGTACTAATAGGATCAAAAGAACACCAGTAATTTTCTTCAGGTAGCTTTATATACTGTAACAAGACAAGCCTGCCTGTCAGTAGGAAGATAACAGGAACGGATCTAGCTGAACACTGTGAGCAGGACGCACTGCACTAAATGTAAATAGTCTAGCTGCCTGACTGTGGTACTAATAGGATCAAAAGAACACCAGTAATTTTCTTCAGGTAGCTTTATATACTGTAACAAGACAAGCCTGCCTGTCAGTAGGAAGATAACAGGAACTGATCTAGCTGAACACTGTGAGCAGGACGCACTGCACTAAATGTAAATAGTCTAGCTGCCTGACTGTGGTACTAATAGGATCAAAAGAACACCAGTAATTTTCTTCAAAATATTGTAACAAGACAAGCCTGCCTGTCTGTAAGAAGATAACAGGAACGGATCTAGCTGAACACTGTGAGCAGGACGCACTGCACTAAATGTAAATAGTCTAGCTGCCTGACTGTGGTACTAATAGGATCAAAAGAACACCAGTAATTTTCTTCAGGTAGCTGTAAATACTGTCACAAGACAAGCCTGCCTGTCAGTTATGCCGCGTACACACGGTCGTACTTTTCGTCTACAAAAGTCGGACAGCCTGTCCGACAGACTTCCGGCAGACTTTCGGTGGACTTGCGGCGGACTTGCGGCCTACTTTCTAACGACCGGACTTGCCTACACACGACCACACAAAAGTCGGTCGGATTCGTACGTGATGACGTACACCGGACTAAAATAAGGAAGTTCATAGCCAGTAGCCAATAGGTGCCCTAGCGTGGCTTTTTGTCCGTCGGACTAGCACACAGACGAGCGGATTTCAGGGTCCGTCGTAGTTACGAAGTAAAGTTTTGAAGCATGTTTCAAATCTAAAGTACGTCGGATTTGAGGCTAAAAAAGTCGGTTGAAAGTCCGGAGAAGCCCACACACGATCGGATTACCAGCCAGCTTTAGTCCGTCAGCGTCCGTTGGACTTTTGTAGACGAAAAGTACGACCGTGTGTACGCGGCATAAGAAGATACCAGGAACGGATCTAGCTGAACACTGTGAGCAGGACGCACTGCACGGTCGGACTTTGTTCGGACATTCCGACAACAAAATCCTAGGATTTTTTCCGACGGATGTTGGCTCAAACTTGTTTTGCCTACACACGGTCGCACAAAGTTGTCGGAATTTCCGATCGACAACCACGCGGCCACGTACACCACGTACGACGAGACTAGAAAAGGCCGGTTCAGAACCAAGCACGGCACCCTTTGGGCTCCTTTTGCTAATCTCGTGTTAGTAAAAGTTTGGTGAGAGACGATTCGCACTTTTTCAGACTCGTGGCTTTCAGATCGTTTTCTGCCATTCAGTTTGTGCTTGTGGGTTTGTATCTGCTCTTCAGTGCGTGCAGTCAGTTCATATCAGAGTTTTCTGTGTGATCTTGCCTGCTCGTTGCTGTTTTTCAGGTCGCTCTTCACAGGCCTTGCTGTTCTTCAGTGCGTTCTGTTACTTCGTTCTGAGCAGCCGACCGTTTTCTAGCCATGTTGCGTATGCGTACTCCTCGTAGAGTTCGTGCTGTGCGGGGGCTTGGTGTTGGGGTCCTGACCTTGACACAAGTCCAGTCCATGAACAGGGTGGGGTGGAGTTCATGGACCAAGAATTGGTTGCTTCAGCGTGACCAGTTCTGTCATATGCCTTTGCTCCGTGAGATCCGTGAGAATAATCCTGATGATTTCAGGAACTTTCTCAGGATGACGGACCCCGTGTTTCACCGTTTGTTGGCTTCGCTGACCCCCTATATTAGCAGGCAGGATACCTGCATGAGGCAAGCCATCACTCCGGAGCAGAGGTTGGTCGCTACCTTCAGGTATTTAGCCACAGGGAGAAGTCTGCAGGACTTGAAGTTCTCGACAGGCATCTCCCCCCAGGCTCTGGGGATCATTATCCCAGAGACCTGTTCTGCCATCATCCAGGTCCTGCAGAAGGAGTATATGAAGGTAAGATTTTTATCCTTTAATATCACATTTTATTGTATTTAATGTTTGCTAATATATTGTATTTCTTTCCTCATTCCCTAATTATCATGATTGTAATATGCTGTGAATGTCCCCTTTCTCCTCATGCATGCTGGATTTTTATGTAATTATTATTTTATGTCCTTCATACATATTTGCCCTTCAATAACCTCCCCAGCATGGTGTCTCCTGGCCCTATATTCACCTCATGTAGTCACTTAACAATGTATTTTATCAGCTCCATAGTAGTGCTTTACCCCAAACACCGTCTAAAATGTTTGGTAATGTTATTTTTGATTTAAATTCAGGCAGAGTGCCAGAGGCTTTTTTTTGTGGTGTCCCCAAATTTTTTGTAACCCTCCCTCCCCCCAACTGCTAAGTCAGCTGATCCCAATTCTCTATCCTCAATCATCTATCTGCTGACTTTGACAAACCCATACACACTATACCCATCTCTTTAGTGCTGTGATTTATGGATGAATTCCCCAAAGCATGTAGTGCAAGGGCCTGCCTGTATACTTTCCAATGGTACTGTTTAAAGTTTTTGTATCCTATTATTATCTTGATAGGTAATATCAGAATGTTCAAATGTCCTCAAATGTGTACAGTGTGTATTTATATCTTTGTATTATGACACTTTTTACCTGTCCAGTGGTCTGCCAATAGTGTAACTAAGGAGGGGCTGTTCCAAGTAATACCCATTATTTAGGCATTCATCTCTCAATGAAGTGAAGAGGGTTACCTGTCCAAGAGTTCACCCCCCCTATAATGTTAGAAATGGCCCATGAGAGGGGGAGGGGGAATATGATAGGTGTACCTTATACTTTGGCCTTGTTAAATTCCCCTTAATAATCTGCTATCTGGAGGTTGCCCCATAATGTTTGTGTCTAATCTGCTTGCCATGTTTCTGTGAAAAAATAGTAATGTTTATTGTTTTTTCCTCAACAGTTTCCTTCAACGCCATAGGAATGGCAGACTGTGGCCTCCCACTTTGCCCAGCGGTGGGACTTCCCTAACCGCGCCAGGGGCAATTGATGGGAAACACGTCCACATCGTCCCACCACCCAACTCGGGGTCGTACTATTATAATTACAAGGGGTTTAATAGTATAGTGATGTTGGCGGTGGTGTCGGCTAATTACGAGTTCCTGTATGTGGACGTGGGGAAGAATGGCCGGATGTCCGATGGTGGAGTCATCGCCCAGACGGAGTTCTACAGGCGTCTTCAGAATGGCAGCTTGGACTTGCCACCTCCAGAGGACAATGTTGAAGGTCTCCCATTTGTGTTCGTTGCTGATGAAGCATTTGCACTGGGGGACCACCTGATGTGGCCATTCCCGATGAGGACCCTCACCCCGGAACAGAGGGTTTTTAATTACCGGCTGGCCAGAGCCCGAAGAGTGGTGGAGAACACATTTGGAATCCTGGCCAGCCGGTTCCCATTATTACTGACACCTATCCATATGGCGGAGTATAAACTGAACCATATAATACTTGCCTGCTGTGTTCTCCATAATTTTTTAGGAAAACATTCAGCCAACTATGCTGGCTCAGTTGGGCCTGAGGCCGGAATGCAAAATCCATCAACACTGATGGCGCTTGAAAGTGGCCGTCCTGGCTTGCCCTCCCTGAGTGCCCGTGATGTCCAGTTACGCTACCTGGAGTTCTTTGCGGGTAGAGGGGCTATCAATATGCCAGACAATCTGTGAAACCTTTTTCAAATAAAAAACAACCAAAAGAAATTCTTTGTGGACATTTACTGCTTGTGTTTGTTTTAGCTGACCCTGACAGAAATGTGTTGAGTGCAGAAAATGTCGTGATTGTGTAACCTTATACAAAGCACTGCTGGCTGGTACTTCCTAAATGCAAAAACACATTTCACTACAAGTGCACTTGCAACTGCACTGAACCTGCACTTGTAGTGCAAAGTGTATTTAGGAAATAACCCCCATTTTTGCAGAAAACAGCAATTACATCACCCCAAAAGTGTTGTATTGTAGTGTTGAGACAATAATCCACACATTCTTGAGTAAACCACTTTTTTATACCTGCACAATCACATGTGCATTTACCAAAGGTTTTTAAACAAACCAACATGTTTGTTGTATAACAATTTTTGCAGTAGCATTATCAAAAATCCAAATATCAATTTCAGATAAAACAGGCCTGTGTAAAACCAACAAGAAAGCCAAAAAACTTGAACTTACAAAGTTCACATTAGGTAAAACCTGAAGGCTATATCAGACATCAGTATTTAGGAACTGGGTTTGATATAGCGTTCAGATGGGGGGAAATCACCCCTGGAAAAGCCAAATTTGGAATTTACGAATGTCAACATGTGCTATCTGCCATCAGGGGGGATCAAGGGACGTGTTTTGGGGGAGCAAGCCCTTCCTCAACGCTACTTTATTATTGAGGAAGGGGTTGCATCCCCAAAACGCGTCCATTGATCTCCCGTGATGGCAGATAGCACATGTTGGCACACTGTGTGCATCCTCCAAAATTTGGCTTTTCAAAACATAGAAAAAAAATTTCAAAGATTGGACCACAATAAAACAAGTGATTTTGTGGGGTTTAAATTCGCCCCAAAACATCAATGATGTTATTATTTTTTTTAATAACATCACTGATTTGTTGCTGTATGTTGTGCAATTCGAGATTACACCCCATGATCTCCCCGATCAGGATCTGGGCACTTTCAGAAGTAAAGCGTTCTCTATCCCTTACATCACGATCACCTAAAAAAAAGATAAAGAACAAAAAAAAAGGTCTCAAAAATCTGCCACCATCCATCTCTTTTACCTGAGCCTGTGGTCGCAGACACTCACCTGTTGTGGTGCCAATCTCCACCACATCTTCTTCTTCCTCCTGCTCTTCTTCTTGGGTTGGTGTTAGTTCCCCTTCTTCTATAGGTGGGGGGTCTGTGGTCTCCTCGGATGAGGGGTGTCCTCCGAGTCTTTTCTCCCCTATGTAAAACAAAAATGGTATAATTAGCACACAGATATTTGATGGCAGAACTAGAAATAGGAAACATTGCTTGGAAGTGGGGTACAATTGTCAATTTTAGCCGAGTTCCAAGATGTAATTTTATTATTGCCCTTTGTCAAGCTGCAATACTTTACCTGTTTAGTACAAGCTTCACAGATGTAGCCCCCCCTATAGTATACACTGGAGCACCTGTGTGGCCCCCTAATAAAAATGGTGTTCTTGTGTCCCACACTAGTGCTCCAGTGTCCAGATGTGAAAACAGCTGCTCAGTGTCCTCTCCTTACACACAATCTAGTTGGCATTTCATTCTAGTAACAAACCCATCTACACAAACAAATATTTGGCATCCAAGTAGGCCCCAAAAAATGTGTGAAAATGCATATGGCCTAAACAATGGTGTTCTAGAGGCTGAAAGAAAAATGTTTGATACGAACGAATAATGGGCCCATGAACATTAAAGTTGCCCTTTTAAACATTACAATTAATAAAAGCATATGGAGCAGAACGAACGGAATAAAGACAGAAAGAATATGAACACAGCACAACTACTTACTTTTTTGCAGCACTCTCCGGATCTTTCGGGACTGCTCTGGCTCTCTTAATTTCAGGTCCGACCACCGCTTCCTGAGCTGATCTTTAGATCTTCGTACCCCCGAAATTCCTGTGAAGGCTTTTGACCACTTTAGCAATGATTTTGGCCTTTCTGATGTTGGGGTGGGGGTAAGGCCCATATTTTCCGTCATAGTCGGCCTTCTTCATGATGTCGACCATCTCCAACATCTCCCCAAAGGACATATTTGTGGCCTTAAAATGTCTCCTTCTGGATCGGGACGTGCCTGGATCCGGGCTTTCCTCCTCCTCCTCCTCCTCGTTGCTATAATTAGCACACACCTGCTCTATATCCGCCATCATGCTCTTCAACCACTGCGCCGAACGAAAAGGGGCGGGGAATAGAATAGAAAGAACGTCAGGGGCGGGCGGAGTTACACGCATGCGCAGTGTGTATAAAGCGTAACACGCGTGCGTATTACGTACGATCTGTGAGCGGAGGAAGGAGCATTGGACGAGCCGATCGTAAGAACAAAGGTAAGAGACAAACTTGTGCCTATACTGCTTCTAGATTGAGCAGCAGATGACATCCATGTCCCCAGGATGTTGTACTATGACAGGCTGCATTTTCTGGCAGGCCAGACTGAACCCAGGCCATCCCGCTCCAGTCTTCCTTCCACGCTTCCTTCCCCCCCGGCTGAGGCTTCTGACGCCCAACCTGGGCCTTCCAGGCGATATGTGGAGGAGCCCAGATTGAGCCAGGTATAGCATTCCTCTAAATATTTCTGCTTGTCCAATCAATGATGTTAACTAGATGTTAGTTTGGAGTACTAATTTAGGATTGTGATTGATGATGCCAAAACTAAAACCATGTCCCTTTTTCATACACAGGGCAGTCTCAGCCAGGAAGTGGCCGGGCTGAGCCGGCTGGCTGATCTGCAGGTCCCTCCATCCCCCCTGAAAACAGAAAATGGCAGTAGGAGGAGTACCCTAGAGGAGGCTGCTATAGCATTCTTTTGGAGGGCTACAGAGGTCCTGGGAGCACCCCACACCATGGAGGAGAACATTGCTGCCTTCATAGCATATAAAATGCAGAGGATGGAGGAGGGCCAAAAAGTCATGTGTGAGGCCCTCATATTGGAGGCTCTTGAGAAAGGTATGAGGGGCCAAATTACAACCCCAGACACACCTTCGCGATGGTCCTCCTCCTCCTCCTGCAGGTCCTCCTCCTCCCTCTCCTCCAGGTCCTCCCAGTCCTCCTCCAGGTCCCCCCAGTCCTCCTCCAGGTCCTCCCAGTCCTCCTCCAGGTCCTCCCAGTCCTCCTCCTCCTCCAGGTCCTACTCCTCCTCCTGCCACATCTCCAACTGCACAGCCACAGCCGGGAAGGAAGCGTGGAAGGAAGACCAGACAGTAATTGGCCTGGGTTCAGTCTGGTCGGCCAAAAAATGCAGCATCTTGTGGTACCACAGCCTGGGAACATACATGTCATCTGCTGCTATCCGGATCTCTGTGAATCCCGGACCAGACTGCCCTCCCTTATATATGGACTCCTCAGGCCACCAATTTTGATGTTGAAGAATTGTTGTCTGCTGTGGGGGTCCCAGGCTTCACTAATTTCTCCTGTTGATCCAGTGTTGCCTTCCTCTTTGTTTGGTTCTGATCCCTTAATAAAGGATTTTTGTTTTGAATTATACTCTCCTATGTGTTTTACTTCAAAAATGATAGTTTGTTTGTGAGGATACAGGTACATTTCAAATATACAATGTGAAATGAACAAGGGACACCAACAACAAACAATCTCCTTGAGATTAAATAATAAAAGATATCAATGGTGTTGGGGTAACTTGACACACAAAACACACACAAAAATATTCTGGAGTAAAAATAAAAATAACATTAAACAAAGATCAGCCTTGGAAAAAATCTAAACATTAAAGAAAAAAAAAAGGCTTAAAATCCAAAAAAAAAAAAATATATAAAACTGTCAGATGTGACAACTAATAACAATATATTCAGGGAATCCCACTAAAAAAACACAAATAAAAGTTTGTGAGAAGTGTGTGTGAATATGAGCAGCAAAACTACTTAATTCTTGTCACATTATAAAGAAGAAGAGAGTGCGCTGTATTAAACCATTTTTAAGATTGCAGCGTGACGAAAGTGCTGTATCCATTGCGAACGCTAAGTTTACCAGAACGAGCTGTCCCGTGTCGGAATTTCTTCTGAGCATGCGTGGCACTTTGTGCGTCGGAACAGGCCACACACGGTCGGAATTGACACGATCGGATTTTGTTGTCGGAAAATTTTATCTCCTGCTGTCCAACTTTGTGTGTCGGAAAATCCGATGGAAAATGTCCGATGGCGCCCACACACGGTCGGAATTTCCGACAACACGCTCCGATCGGACGTTGTCCATCGGAAAATCCAACCGTGTGTACGGGGCATTACAAGACAAGCCTGCCTGTCAGTAGGAAGATAACAGGAACGGATCTAGCTGAACACTGTGAGCAGGACGCACTGCACTAAATGTAAATAGTCTAGAAGATAACAGGAACGGATCTAGCTAAACTGAATACAGTGTATATATATATATATATGCAACACCTGGGATGCATATATATATATATACACAATACACTTTAAGTGCAGCTAACTGACTGACTGTCCTGCCTAATCTAGCTAACTCAAATGAAATGACACTGTCTCTCTCTCTCTCTCTCTCTATCTCTCAGCACACCGGAACACACTGCACAGGGCCGCCGTACAGGCGGCCTTATATAGTGTGGGGCGTGTACTAAATCCCCTGAGCCATAATTGGCCAAAGCCTCCTTGGCTTTGGCCAATTACGGCTCTCTGTTCAGGCGGCGCTGTGATTGGCCAAGCATGCGGGTCATAGTGCATGCTTGGCCAATCATCAGCAAGCAATGCACTGTGATGCCGCAGTGAATTATGGGCCGTGACGCGCCACACGAATTTGGTGCGAACGGCCCATATCGTTCGCAATTTGGCGAATGACCGAACAGCTGATGTTCGAGTCGAACATGGGTTCGACTCGAACACGAAGCTCAGCCCTAGTACTAATATATGAAAAAGTCTGTGAGTAATTCTTCTATTTAATTTTGGAAATTAAGATGTGACAAATGTGTATCCTTCTGCTGCTGGTGTCTCCTAGTGTGGTCTCACAGAACCCTCACCTTCAATTGGTAGTATTCAGGCATTCAGTAACCTTCAAGTTATAAATTCATCTTCTCTCCATTTACAACAAAGCTTTGTGCTACATAACTACTCTGTTAACCTGCTCAGAGGTGTTCAACAATTAGCAAATAGATGTACTTTCCCATATTTAACTTCACTTTAACACACATGTATTTGTTCCATTGTATATACTAAGATCAGTTTTATGTAACTGGAATAATGAATTCTAATTAATTTATCATGAAGCAATTTGAAGCCCAATTTCAAGATAAATAAAAAAAATATCTAATCCATTTTACTCCTGCTCCCTGCAGAGTGTACAAAGATCAATATTAATACTCCTTTATTTATCTTGTTCTCCAATGAATGCTTACATGACCTCTGATCTCCCGATTCCTGATCCAGCAGTTCAAAGTCCAGCATTTATAAAGCTTGTTTGAGCTCTCCAAGAAAAAGGAAGAGGAGAGCTGAAGCTACAATCTAAAGAGCTTAGTGAGGAGCTCAGTGATTGGACTTGAAGGTAGGCAGGTGTAAACGGACACAAATCCATTTACACCCACCTGTCCATACGAATGCATAGACCTGCCAATCAAGTCTGCCTGAAAAGCAGGTGTGTCCATATGAAAACAGTCTTATAGTCTCCCTTTAAACATTATGTTTTATTTTACGTTGGACTTGATAGGCAATTATTTTTTTCTTAACTATTTAGGTGAATGTAATACTTTTACCAAGAGAATGGCTCTACTGAATTGCATGAATTTGCAAGCAAGTTTGCCTTTAAGTATTAATTCAAACTATCTGTGGATATCAAACAGCAGTCGCTGCTAGGACACACAGAAGAAAATGTATTTCTATGTGTCCAATTCACACTGCAATGCAGCCTAAACCCGCACTGCAGCAAGCTACAATAAAATGCAGACACGCATTTTATCCCAACACACCATACAAGATGTCATGACACTGTTCTGAAGCTCAGAGCAGCCCCCTGCTGTACAGCAACATGAATGAAGTGTCACTTTTGTGCACCTTAAGTAAAGTTTCTACGAAAAAAAGGGAGATGAATCGCGCACCACATCTCCCCCTACTGCATTCAGAACAGACAGCTGCTGGAGAGATAAACCACTGCAATTTAACCTTCCCCTTCCAGCTGCTGTCAATTCAGGGTGAATGGGCCCTAAGTAGGGATAGGGCGAACAGACCCCTGTTCGGCTCGCACCATAACTTTCGGACGCGGCAAAAGTTCAGGCCCGAATAACGAACCCCATTAAAGTCAATTGGACCCAAACGTCAAAAATCAAAAGTGCCCATTTTGAAGGCTTATATGCAAGTAATTGGACATACAATTGTTATAGGGGTCTGGGTCCTGCCCTGGGAACATGTATCAATAAAAAAAAAAGTTTGTGAAAAACGTCATTTTTAAATGAGCAGTGATTTTTTTATTTTAAAGTGAAAGCATAAAAATGAAGAAAATTCCTTGAAATATAGTGCTTGGGGGGTCCCCTTAGTCTACCTGTAAAGTGGCAGATCTGTACCATTTCTAGAATCTGCTGCAGCAATAATTGCATTTATAAAGTAAAAAAAAAAGACATGTTCCCTGCAAGCTACCTTTATATTGCTCAGCAAGAGCTGGGGAGGCAGTGTGTATGATGAGGCCACAATGTAGTGCACTGGGAACAAGATTAGAGATTTTTTGGATACATTCTGGTGTCACTTTGACTTTGAATAGAAATAACGGGTGCATAAAAATTGGTCTTTGGGTGTTGGTGGTGGCTTCCCATTGGCCTTGCTGTAAAAAATTGCAATGATATGCACCTGTCAAATAGGTGCTGAAAAATTGGTCTTTGTGTGTTAATTGTGCCCATGAAACCTATGCCAAAAACATTCTTCCAGATGAAATGATTGAACAACCTCAAAGCTAGGCAGCCTCGAAGTCCTGCAGAGATTCCACATCCCAAAAAGACTTAATCAGTGATATGGGCATCAGTGGCTTCATAGGTGGTAATCCAGGACTGTTTCATTTTTATAAAAGTCTATTCTCATGACCCAGTAAGTCAGTGGATCGTCAGCTGGAAAGCTTTCCATCTCTGTTTTGGCCCTAAAGGTAATCGTCCACGCTGCCGATGGGATGTGGAAGCTGTAAGCCCTGGGCGGCGAGGACTAAAAAAAATCCAAAATGCCTCACTTGGGAGGATGCCTTCTCCAACACTCCTCTCTTGACCAACAGAAGACTCAAAACTACGTTTTCCACAACACTGTAACCTACTGGAGTCAGGAAAAACATTCAATAAAATCATCTTTAACGTGTTCAAGAGATTTTATCTTCTGCACTCTCTGTGAGGACAGAATGAGTTCTGAGAACTTCCCTTTATAACGGTGGTCAGGGAGGGTTGCCAACCAGTAATCATCCTTCTCCTTTATGCCATGTATTCTTGGGTCCTTTCGCAGGCTTTGAAGCATGAGGTTGCTCATGCGCCTCAAATTTGCCGAGGCTTGAGAAGCAGACTCCTCTGGGTCACTCAGGATGACAGCATCTGGAACTTCCTCTTCCCAGCCACGTACTACTACCAAGGGTCCTGGGGTTGGAAAGCCATCGCTTACAGATTGACGTGTGTGTTCTTCTTCTTCGAAGCATATGAAAGAGCCAGAATCCTCCTCCTCCTCCTCCCCTCTCTCCTCCTGTGTGTTCTGTGACATAGGATTGATGGTGTCTGGATAAAGTGGGCCTTGAGAGGAAAGGAAGTTCTCCTCTTCCTTCTGCTGCGCGGCCTCCGGTGCCCCATCCATAATGCCACGCAGAGTCTGCTCCAGCAGGAACACAACAGGGATTGTGTCACTGATGCATACACTGTCACTGCTCACCATCCTTGTGGCCTCCTCAAATGGTGACAATACAGTGCCTGCATCATTAATGATCAGCCATTGGCGTGGGGAAAAAAAGCCGAGGTGGCCTGAGCCTGTCGTCATGCCATACTGGCACAGATACTCATTGATGGCCCTCTGCTGCATGTATAGCCATTGCAGCATTCCCAAAGTTGAGTTCCACCTGGTGGGCATGTCACAAATCAGCTGGTTTATGGGCAGGTGGAATTTCCGGTAAATTTCAGCCAAATGAGCCCTGGTTTTGTATGATTGTCTGAAATGGCTACAGACTCTTCTGGCCTGCTTTAGTACATCTTGCAACCCTGGGTATGTTCTTAGGAAACGCTGCACCACCAAATTGAGGACAAGTGCCATTCATGGCACATCTGTCAACTTTCCCTGTCCAAGGGTGGACAGGAGGTTTGAGCCATTATCAGACACCACCATTCCTGGCTCCAGCTGTCATGGTGTGAACCACCTCTGGGCCTGTCCCTGCAGAGCTGCAAGAATCTCTGCTCCGGTGTGGTTCCTGTCCCCTAAACACACCATCTGAAGCACTGCATGGCACCTTTTTGTCTGACTCTGGGAATAGCCTGTTGAATGCTTAGGGGGTACCTAATGTTCATAGGACAATTCTGCAGAGGAGGGCATGGAGATGGCAGAGGAGGAGAAGGAGGAGGGGGTAGAGCTCACAGGTCTGACTTCATCACCACCAGCTGTATGGAGACGTGGGGGCACAACAAGCTGCAGAACTGAGCCCTGTCCTGCATCCTTTCGAGTTGCAAGCAGCGTTACCCAGTGTGCTGTGAATGAAATATATTGTCCCTGCCCATGCTTGCTGGAACACGTGTCAGCAGTAAGGTGGATTTTATGGCTGACTGCCTTGCCCAACAATGCCAGAACATTCCCTTCCACGTGATGGTAGAGAGATAGAACGGCCTTACGTGAAAAGTAGTAGCGACTGGGAACCTTCCATTGTGGTACAGCACAGAACCTTCCATTGTGGTACAGCACATTGTGCAGAATCCACCAGGCTGAAAGGCAGAAGTTGGAGAGCCAACAGCTTTGACAAGCTTGCATTCAGACGCTGGGCATGTGGGTGGCAGGGACTGTGGTTTTTTTTCCGCTGCAGCAGATAGAGAAGGGAAGCAGGGAAGAGAAATTTGCCGGCTACAGTCTACAGCTGGTGGTGTGCTGCTAGGACCTGGGACACCCTGTGCTATACCATCATCCCTGTCAGTGGAGGCTGCTGAAAGGTAATGACTCATTATCGCAGGGGCAGACTGAAGTGGGTAAGGAGGAGGGACAGATTTGTGCCCCTTGTGTGGCTTTTAGGTGCTCTTGCCAACGGGCTGAGTGGTTGGACATTAAATGCCTGTGGTACCCAAATGGTTGGTGTTTTTGCCACGTTTGATGTGCCTGAGACACAGTTTGCAGATAGCAACAGTGCGATCTGCTGCAGATGTGCTGAAAAAGGCCCAGACAGCCGAGCTTTGGGGAGTGGGCTGGGAGATAACAGCTGCAGAATGTGATGGAATAGGGTGGCTGCTCTCTATTCTTTCTTGATGTCAGCCTCCTTGGGTTTGTGCCGCCTCACCTTCAGTTTCCTCCCCTGCTCTATGTGGCACCCAAGTCGCATCAGTGACCTCATCATCATCATTTCCATCTCCTCCATCTTCATCATTACCACTGGAGACAACTTGGCAATACGCTGCAGCTCAGGGAACATGAATGCCAATTTGTCTACCAGTGTTCCTCCCTCTCTCTAGGCTCATGTTCCGATCATCCTCAACCTCAGAACAAACAGATGAATCCAGTAATGGCTGGGCATCATTAAGGAGCAAGTGGCTAAGACATTGGTCAAATAACTCAGCTGACTCCTCAATGGCTGATGTTGGGGCTATGGCAGGAATAGATGTGGACACGGAGGCAGGTTTATGCACCCTGGCAACTGCAGGGGACTGCAAACTTGTCCTCTGCGTGACAGAGAATGAGGAGGATGAGGAAGGTTTAGTAAGCCAGTCCACCACCTCCTCTGCATGCTGTGGCTGGATAGCATGGGCAAACTCACTCGACAGAAGAAATGATGCCCTGCCTGAGGACTGACCACCACGTACACCTTTGCCCGTGGACACATTTGTTGCCGACCTCCTTACAGTGCCAAGGGAATGTCTGCCTCTCCTTGTTGTCCTCCCAGACATTATTGGGAGGGAGGGAGCGGTGCTTATAAGCAAATTTAAAGAAGGTGAAATCTGTAAGTAAATTCACTTTAATCAATGTAAAGAGGTGTTTGGTGCTCTTTAATTTGAGTACTCACACTACACAGACACACTCCATGGATACACTATAATATACTGCAATATATTGTGCCAAATGTACAGTGATGCACAGCACTATATGGCATTAAACTGGCAGTAATGCACACAAAACTGTATGGCGTTAAACTACAAGTAACGCACACAGAAGTAAATGGTGTTAAAATGGCAGTAACGCACAAAACTATATGGCGTTAAAATGGCAGGAACTCACACAGAACTATATGGCATTTAACTGGCAGTAACACAAGCAAAACTATATGGCGTTAAACTGGCAGTAATGCACACAAAACAATATGGCGTTAAACTGGCAGTAACGCACACAGAACTATATGGCATTAAATTGGCAGTAACGCATGCAAAACTAAATAGCGGTACACTGCCAGTAATGCACACAGAAGTATATGGTGTTAAACTGGCAGTAACGCTCAAAACTATATGGCGTTAAACTGTCAGTAACGCACGCAAATCTACATGGCGTTAAACTGGCAGAAACGTACACAGAACTATATGGCGTTAAACTGGCAGTAACTCACACAAAACTATATGGCGTTAAACTGGCAGTAAGGCACACAAAATGATATGGTGTTAAACTGGCAGTAATGCACACAGAACTATATGGCATTAGACTGGCAGTAACGCACACAAAACTATATAGCGTTAAACTGACAGTAACGCACACAAAACTATATGGCGTTAAACTTGCAGTAATGCATGCAAAACTATATGGCGTTAAACTGGCAGTAACACACACAGAAGTAAATGGTGTTAAACTGACAGTAACGCAAGCAAATAGACGGTGTTTAACCGTCACAACACTGACGCTATCTGAACTGTCCCTACTCTAGCTATACACTAATGTCAAGATTACTGACACAGTCTCACTACACTGAAACTATATGAGCTGTCCCTACTCTACACTAATGTATGTATGAAGGACACGGTCTCACTACACTACAGTGAAACTATCGGAGCTGTCCCTACTCTAGCTGCACACTATGCAAAGCTGAATGATGATCCTTCTCACTAAACTTACACTATCCCTAGACGGACACTAAACTAATATTCTATACTGAGATATAGAGATATATATATATATATATATATATATATATATATATATATATATATATATATATATATATATATATATATATATATATATATATATATATATATATATAATATTCTATACTGACAAAGATATAGACTAATTGAAGCAAAATAGTACAGTATAGCACACTAACTAACTAATAGCACTGAACAGAGCCCTGGTCTACCTCTCTCCACGCTAAAATCACACTGAAAATGGCTGCCATTGAAAGAATACTTTTATACTGTGGGGTGGGAATGAGCCATGATTGGATAAAGTCATGATGACAGTGTCCAATCATGACTCTGACAGTGCTCTGTGCCCTGATTGACTGAAGCTTTCACTGTTTCAGCCAATCAGGTCTTGCAATGCACTGTTCAGTGCCGAAATGCATTGTGGTCAGTTTGGGGAGGGGCGAACAAACGGTTGAATGACCCGTTTGTTCGGCTGTTCGCCGAATGACTGAACAACGAAACTTATGCTCGGGCCGAACCGTTCGCCCATCCCTAGCCTTAAGTGATTCAAATCCTCTTTATTACAAGGTAATAATCTGAAAATGTAAATTAAGTTACAATATTGATTTACATGGTCTAAAACATAGACATTTATAAAAGTTTTGAGTACTAAGAACTCTTGCTTTATCTCAGTGGGAACAATCAATGCAAGGATTCAGAAACAGTTGTTGAAATTGTTCTATTCTGAATATATTTGTGTAACAGCTGCTATACCCATAATTTAACAGTTATCCCAATGGGACATTTTTGTTGGATTTCCTTGGCCAAATATTTAAGAATTTTTTAATTTAGTAGACCAGATCAAACTGCCCTGTCCTTTTATGTGTAAAGGAAAATATTTATTAGATACTAAACAATTAACCCTATACACATGCAGTCCATAACTTACAGCTTCCGGCCAAGATATAATTTGTTTTGTGTAAATAACTGGATTGTTCAAACAAAAAGTAAAAATGATTAAAAAAAAACAAGCAACCACTGTTACCATTGCAGAGAGATGATGTGTCAACATGGTAAGATGGAACAGAAGGATCGATGTGATCAGTATGCCCAGGTCTAAGCACAAGACCTGCCAAATGATGGTGATATCAGAGGCTCCTGTGGCCACTCTCTATGCATGTCCACACAGTACAACTCAATAAGATTGAAAGACTAGGTTCACCTTTGCAAAAAATAAAATAAAAATATGCATGTTTTTACAGGAAACAAAATGTGTGTGTGTATTATTTTTTTTTTGCAGGAGCCTGCAAAGCATCACACCCACAATCAGTGGATTGTGGGTATAATGTCAGTCTTCTGCAAACACTTCCTCCAGCTCTCTGAAAGTGACAGCGGTTGTGGGGGAGAAGGGTGGGAGGGAAGTCATTTGCACCATATTACATTTTACACCCTTAATACAGGTGTAACATCATATAACATGGTGCAAAAGACGATCTTAGTTTATTAAAACAGAACTGAACATTTTTAAAATAAAGGTGGAAAGGTAGGTAATGCTATTTTATAACATAGATCTATACTCCTCTCCCATAAACCCCCAAAAAAATGTACCAGTGCTGGCATAGACCCAAGTACAGTATAAACATATGCACACTGAAATATTTTGTTTTGGAATTTTGTTTTCGTCTGAAAAATACATTTATTTAGTTACTCCCGAAATTCATTTTTTATTATTTCGTTAAAAAATGCATTCGTCCGAAAATCCGAAATAATTAAGATCAAATCTGTCATTGAAGGCTTATGGTGTCTGTCGAATGTTCTAAGAAGATTTGACGGAGCAGCTAAACTGTACAACGCCGCAATCATACATTTCCGGTCGAATAAACCGCCTACAAGTTATAGTAGCATTCTAAAGTTGTATGGCACTAGTAATAAATATATTTATTATTACTAGTCAACAAACATTAGAATTCTTCTATAGCCTATGGGTGGAGAATTTGGCCATAAATGTCCACTCGTAGTGACTGCTTTGTTGAATCTTCATGTCGAATCTTTTCTCTCTATGTTGAATAATCTTGGACTAATAGAGTTAGGTTAGGTGCATTCGACCTTTTTTGCTATTGTCTCTATAATGTTGAATCTTTTCTCTCTATGTAGAATAATCTTGGACCTAATAGAGCTAAGGTTAGGCACATTCGACCACAGGTTCGATGGACACAGATCGCTATTGTTAGCATCATGTCGAATCTCCTATCTATATCAAACTGTTGTCGCAAAAAACGAAAATAAAGCATTTGTTTATGTCGGATCTTTCAGTTTTCGGATTCTGCACGTTTGTTATCATTTGTTAAAACGATAAAGAAAATACCTGAAATTCGAACGAAGATGCATTCGGACGAAAACGAATGCACATGTCTACTGCATGCTTTGGTAAATTCATCCAGAAATATGAACACAAAAGAGGTAGGTATAGTGTGTATGGGTTTGGCAAAGTCAGCAGATAGAGGATTGGTTGGTTGACTTAGCGGTTGGGGGGAGGGTTCCAAATGATTTTGGGACCCCAAAAAAAGCCTCTGGCACTCTGCCTGTATTTAAGGACACAAATAAGATTTGTACACATTTTAGGGGGTGTTTAGGGTAAAGCACTACTATGGAGCTGACAAAATACATTGTTAAGTGACTAGGCTAGGTGTGTATGGGCCCAGGATAGCATGCTGGGGAGGTTAGTGAAGGTAAATATACGAAGGACAAAAAATAAACTTTAAAAACTTCTAGCATGCATGAGGATAAAGAGGACATTCACAGCATATCACAATCTTGGTAATTAGGGAATGATGAAATAAAAACAATACATTAGCAAACATTAAATACATAGAATGTGATGTTAAAGGAGAAATCTTACCTTAATATAGTCCTTCTGCAGGACCTGTATGATGGCAGAACAAGTCTCTGGAATAATGATCCCCAGAGGCTGGGGGGAGATGCCTGTCGAGAACTTGATGTCCTGCAGACTTCTCCCCATCGCCAAGTACCGCAACGTGGCAACTAGCCTCTGTTCAGGAGTGATGGCTTGCTGCATGCAGGTGTCCTGCTTCATAATATAAGGAGACAGCAAAGCCAACAAACGGTGAAAAACGGGGTCCGTCATCTGGAGATAATTCCTGAAATCAACAGGATTATTCTCACGGATCTCCCACAACAAAGGCATGTGAGAAAATTGGTCACTCTGGAGCAACCAATTCTTCATCCATGAACACCTCCCCACTCTGTTCATGGACTGGACTTGGGTCAAAGTAAGAACCCCAACACCAAGCCCCTGCACAGCATGAACTCTACGATGAGTATGTACCCACAAAATGGCTTCAAAATGCTTGGCTGGTCAGAACGAACTAACAGAACGCACTGAAAATCAGAAAGGCCTGACATAAGCGAGCTGAAAATCAGAAACGAGCGGACAAGAATGCACTGAAAATCAAATACTTAATATATAAATAAACCAGATGCGAACTGACTACACACACTGAAAACCAGTTACGAACCCACAAGAATAAACTGAAGAGCAGTAATGATCTGGAAAGCACGAGGCTGAAAAGCGCGAATCATCTTGTCAGGAGACTAGTAGACCAGACTGTGAGGACTGCACAGAGATAACCCAAAACGCATGTAAGCGAATAAATAATAATTTATTAAAATAGGTGATAATTCAGAGAATACAAACAGTGCAAAAACCAACACACAAACCCACTACAAACAATATATACAGCAAGGGGCAATACCAGAATCACAGATGTCAGCCAGGCCAGGGTCATACACAGCGGGTCAGCAGGAACAAGGGATATACCAGAAACATAAACGTTTAGCCAAGCCAAGGTCATACACAGGAGATAAGCAGCTGAACAAGGGCAGGTTAGGAGAGGGAGATAATGGATGGGATAGGATACAGGCTCAGGAGCAGGCTCAGGGTCAGGTTCAGTTACAGGTTTACAGGATACAGGTCAGGGCACAAGGAAGGAAGATACCAAGGCAAGCCTATGAGGGCTTGCCGGGTATTTATAAGGCTGTAGTAATTGACCTTATGTTACAGCTGAGTGCAGAGGGTGCCGTTTGCTCCACACTGCTGGAGTGCACCCGCTGGTGGACACCGGTACTACGGCCCAAGGGTGCAACAGTGCCACCAGCAGGAGAGACCTCTTACTGCAGGTCCCAGGTGTTGGAAGACACCCGCTGGTGGACACTGGTACTGTGATCCAAGAGACCGATAGCACCACCAACGGGTAAACCCTCTCATGACAGTACCCCCCCCCAAAGGAGCGGCCTCTGGACGCTCCAACAACGTGCAATTGTCCAAAGTTCATGGCCTCCAACCGGACAAGGTTGGGCCCAGGCTGGGCATTGGGTTCATCAAACTGGACAGTGGGTACATCTGAGAAGACAGCGGACACACCGAGCAGACAGCGGGCAGGAATACACCAAGCTGGGCAGCGGGCACTTTGAGCTGGGCAGCGGGCACTTCGAGCTGGGCAGCGGGCATTGGCACTTCAAGCTGGGCAGCAGGCACATCAGGCTGGGCAGCGGGCAGAGGCACTTTGAGCTTGGCAGCAGGCACTTCGAGCTGGGCAGCTGGCACATCAGTCTGGGAAGCTGGCACTGAGACATCAGGCTGGAAGTCAGGCACTGGGACAATCGGCTGGAAAGCAGGCACATCAGACTGGGAAGCTGGCACATCAGACTGGGAAGCTGGCACATCAGACTGGGAAGCTGGCACATCAGACTGGGAAGCTGGCACTGAGACATCAGGCTGGAAGTCAGGCACTGGGACAATAGGCTGGAAAGCAGGCACATCAGACTGGGAAGCTGGCACATCAGACTGGGAAGCTGGCACATCAGACTGGGAAGCTGGCACATCAGACTGGGAAGCCAGGCACTGAGACATCAGGCTGGAAGTCAGGCACTGGGACAATCGGCTGGAAAGCAGGCACATCAGACTGGGAAGCTGGCACATCAGACTGGGAAGCTGGCACATCAGACTGGGAAGCTGGCACATCAGACTGGGAAGCTGGCACATCAGACATCAGGCTGGAAGTCAGGCACTGGGACAATAGGCTGGAAAGCAGGCACATCGGACTGGGAAGCTGGCACATCAGACTGGGAAGCTGGCACATCAGACTGGGAAGCTGGCACATCAGACTGGGAAGCTGGCACATCAGACTGGGAAGCTGGCACATCAGACTGGGAAGCTGGCACATCAGGCTGGAAGGCAGGCATAGAGACATCAGGTGGAAATGCAGACACCGAGACATCAGGCTGAAAGGCAAGCTTCGAGACATCAGGCTGGAAGGCAGGCATGAAGACATCAGACTGGGAAGTGAGCACATCTGACTGAAAAGCGGGCACCGAGACTTCAGGATGGAAGGCAGGCATCAAGGCATCAGACTGGAAAGCAGGCACATTAGACTGGAGAGCGGGTACATCAGACTGGAAGGCTGAGACATCCGGCTGGAAGGCAGGCATTGAGACATCCGGCTGGAAGGCAGGCATCGAGACATCCGGCTGGAAGGCAGGCATCGAGACATCCGGCTGGAAGGCAGGCATCGAGACATCCGGCTGGAAGGCAGGCATCGAGACATCCGGCTGGAAGGCAGGCATCGAGACATCCGGCTGGAAGGCAGGCATCGAGACATCCGGCTGGAAGGCAGGCATCGAGACATCCGGCTGGAAGGGCAGGCATCGAGACATCCGGCTGGAAGGCAGGCATCGAGACATCCGGCTGGAAGGCAGGCATCGAGACATCCGGCTGGAAGGGCAGGCATCGAGACATCCAGCTGGAAGGCAGGCATCGAGACATACGGCTGGAAGGCAGGCATCGAGACATCCGGCTGGAAGGGCAGGCATCGAGACATCCGGCTGGAAGGGCAGGCATCGAGACATCCGGCTGGAAGGGCAGGCATCGAGACATCCGGCTGGAAGGGCAGGCATCGAGACATCCGGCTGGAAGGGCAGGCATCGAGACATCCGGCTGGAAGGGCAGGCATCGAGACATCCGGCTGGAAGGGCAGGCATCGAGACATCCGGCTGGAAGGGCAGGCATCGAGACATCCGGCTGGAAGGGCAGGCATCGAGACATCCGGCTGGAAGGGCAGGCATCGAGACATCCGGCTGAAGGGCAGGCATCGAGACATCCGGCTGAAGGGCAGGCATCGAGACATCCGGCTGAAGGGCAGGCATCGAGACATCCGGCTGAAGGGCAGGCATCGAGACATCCGGCTGAAGGGCAGGCATCGAGACATCCGGCTGAAGGGCAGGCATCGAGACATCCGGCTGAAGGGCAGGCATCGAGACATCCGGCTGAAGGGCAGGAATCGAGACATCCGGCTGAAGGGCAGGCATCGAGACATCCGGCTGAAGGGCAGGCATCGAGACATCCGGCTGAAGGGCAGGCATCGAGACATCCGGCTGAAGGGCAGGCATCGAGACATCCGGCTGAAGGGCAGGCATCGAGACATCCGGCTGAAGGGCAGGCATCGAGACATCCGGCTGGAAGGCAGGCATCGAGACATCCGGCTGGAAGGCAGGCATCGAGACATCAGACTGGAAGGCAGGCATCGAGACATCAGACTGGATAGCAGGCGCATCAGACTGGAAATCGGGCACCGAGACTTCGGCTGGAAGGCAGGCATCAGGACCGACTGGACAGCGGGCACATCAGACTGTGAGGCAAAGACATCAAGCTGGGAGGCAGGCGTCGAGACATCAGGCTGGAAGGCAGGCATCGAGACATCCGGCTGGAAGGCACGCATCAAGACATCTGGCTGGAAGGCAGGCATCGAGACATCCGGCTGGAAGGCAGGCATCGAGGCATCAGACTGGGAGGCAGGCACGTCAGACTGGATAGCAGGCGCATCAGACTGGAAAGCGGGCACCGAGACTTTGGGCTGGAAGGCAGGCGTCAGGACGGACTGGACAGCGGGCACATCAGACTGTGAGGCAAAGACATCAAGCTGGGAGGCAGGCGCCGAGACATCAGGCTGGAAGGCAGGCATCAGGACATCAGACTGGAAAGTAGGCACATTAGACTGGAGAGCGGGTACATCAGACTGGAAGGTGGGCACATCAGACTGGAAGGCAGAGACATCAAGCTGGAAGGCAGAGACATCAATCTGGAAGGCAGGAATCATGGCATCCGGCTGGAAGGCGGTCACCGAGACATCAGGCTGGAAGGTAGGCATCAGGACATCAGACTGGGAGGCAGGCACCGAGACATCCGCCTGGAAGGCAGGCACCGAGACATCCACCTGGAAGGCAGGCACCGAGACATCCGCCTGGAAGGCAGGCACCGAGACATCCGCCTGGAAGGCAGGCACCGAGACATCCGCCTGGAAGGCAGGCACCGAGACATCCGCCTGGAAGGCAGGCACCGAGACATCCGGCTAGAAGGCAGGCACCGAGACATCCGGCTAGAAGGCAGGCACCGAGACATCCGGCTGGAAGGCAGGCACCGAGACATCCGGCTGGAAGGCAGGCACCGAGACACCCGGCTGGAAGGCAGGCATCGAGACATCCGGCTGGAAAGGCAGGCACGAGACATCAGGCTAGAAGGTAGCCATCAGGACATCAGCCTGGGAGGCAGGCACATCAGACTGGAAAGTGGGAGCAGGTTGGGTTACTGGCAAGATGGTGTGGGTCGGGAAGAATTTTTGTTTCTTTTTTTGGTTTAGCCCATGCAGTTTTGTATGTAGGTGCAGGGCTGTAAGAAAAGAAAGTAGCTGGGCAGAAGGAAGACCAAGGAACTGTAGCTAGAGAAGGGTTTTGTGGGACTGTTACAGGTGGAGGAGAAGAGACAGGTGGATTGAAGGCAGGATAGGTGCGACACTTGGAGACTGGGTGGTAGTATTTGGTAGGGGGCTGATTAAACTGGGCTGTAGCTGAGGTTGCCATAGGCGACGGGGAGATAGATTTTTGGGAAGGCAGATGATTAATGGCAGGGCTGGAATATTGTGGCTTAGCTAAAGACAGGAGATCTGACCATGCCTGCAGCACAGGTTGAACAAACGCTGATTCACACACAGCCTGACTAATCAAGGATTGCACCGACTGGATGCAATTAGACAACACTTGCTGTGAACAGGAGGAATAATGTTCCATAAAATAGGCTGGATCATCCTCTAACAACCAAACCAGGGATTCAACTTGGCCATAATTGAAGGGGGGCAAAAAATCATCACTTCCCTCGGGAATGCATGACAGGGCTGGTTTTGCACATAACTGGATCAGGGGCTGAACATCTTCAAAAGACATATACCCCTGATCCACTAGGGAATGTGCTGATCGGATAGTTTCCATCAGCTGGTCACTAGTCCACCCTTTTAAAATCTGGCGACAATATTCGCCATCCTCTTCTGCTAGCAGAGAATAATCAATGATTTCATTGAAATCCATATTAGCAGACCCGACAAACCAGGATGGTTTCCTCAATGCAGCCACGTCTGGTCAGGGATGGCCTTGGTATACTGTCAGGAGACTAGTAGACCAGACTGAGGACTGCACAGAGATAGCCCAAAACGCATGTAAGTGAATAAATAATAATTTATTAAAATAGGTGATAATTCAGAGAATACAAACAGTGCAAAAACCAACACACAAACACACTACAAACAATATATACAGCAAGGGGCAATACCGGAATCACAGATGTCAGCCAGGCCAGGGTCATACACAGCGGGTCAGCAGGAACAAGGGATATTACAGAAACATAAACGTTTAGCCAAGCCAAGGTCATACACAGGAGATAAGCAGCTGAACAAGGGCAGGTTAGGAGAGGGAGATAATGGATGGGATAGGATACAGGCTCAGGAGCAGGCTCAGGAGCAGGTTCAGATACAGGTTCAGATACAGGTCAGGGCACAAGGAAGGAAGATACCAAGGCAAGCCTATGAGGGATTGTCGGGTATTTATAAGGCTGTAGTAATTGACCTTATGTTACAGCTGAGCGCAGAGGGTGCTGTTTGCTCCACACTGCTGGAGTGCACCCGCTGGTGGACACCGGTACTACGGCCCAAGGGTGCAACAGTGCCACCAGCAGGAGAGACCTCTTACTGCAGGTCCCAGGTGTTGGAAGGCACCCGCTGGTGGACACTGGTACTGTGATCCAAGAGACCGATAGCGCCACCAACGGGTAAACCCTCTCATGACGCATCTCTCACCAAACTTCTACTAACACGAGATTAGCAGAAGTAGCCCAAAGGGTGGCGCATTGGCTATTGAACTTCCTCTTTATAGTGCCATCGTACGTGTTGTACGTCAGTGCGTTCTTGATTATTGGAATTTCCAACATTTGTGCGACCGTGTGTATGCAAGACAAGTTTGAGCCAACATCTGTCGGAAATGAATCACAGGATTTCATTGTCGGAATGTCTGATCGTGTGTACGCAGCATAATGGCATCCCAGTCTTAGTCCGTAGGGTTCAACATTGTATTGGCCCACCATTTGCAGCAATAACAGCTTCAACTGCAGCTACAGACATAATTCAGGTATCATCTTTTAGAGCCGGCGATTCTGTGCACCATAAGAACAATCATAGCGGCAGTTCCACTGCTTGATCGTTCTTACAGGTGACGGGAGGGGACATCCCCCCTCCCGACACCCTCCGGTGCTTCTCTGGGCTCTCCTCATGTTGTAAATCGCTGCGCAAACTGTTGGTACTATATAAAACCTGTATAATAATAAAAAACTCTTCTATGGGAACGCTGTCCACCAGGTTCAGGAGTGTTTCTTTGGGAATGTATGACCATCCTTCTTGGCTCTCAGTCTCCGCTCTAATTCATCCCTAAGGTGTTCTATTGGGTTAAGGTCAGGACTCTGTGTAGGCCATTCAAGTTCCTCCACCCCAAAGTCGCTTTCTGCGATTCTGTGCACCGTAAGAACAATCATAGCGGCAGTTCCACTGCTTGATCATTATTACAGGTGATGGGAGGGGACATCCCCCCTCCCGCAGCCCTCCGGTGCTTCTCTGGGCTCTCCTGTGCCATCGGGTATCCGGAGAAAGAATCCGCCAGATGATGAGCATAGAGATTTCCGATGACCAGATGGTCAGCAGTCATCTCTATGACTGTCGTAGACCCGGGTGCGACGTTATGACTTCACATCTGGGCCGCGGTTGTAAGCAAAGCCGCGATCGCGGCTGGAAAGCATGGGACCGTTGGGGTGATGGAGTGATGTGGGGTTTTATAGCACCCATATCTCTCCATAAAGAGGACCTGTCACACACTATTCCTATTACAAGGGATAAAAAATGGGGAAAAAAATTGCGCTAAGATCAAGACTAAGGAATGGTTGTGAAACTGATTTCCAACCACTCAATGGTTCAGGAGCTGCAATTAATGTGTATAACATCAAGGAAATGAGTGGAAAAAATTTAGAAATTGCGCTACCCATATAAACCTAACCAAAAATTAAATGTGAACCAAATCTGTACAAAATCCTAAATAGGAGTGATCAATAGTATAGGTGATGAATGTAAAAATTAAATGAATAAATAAAATTCACCAATAGCTTATAAAACAAAAATCAAAATTGATAATAAGTCCATGTCAGATGAGTTGATGATAAAAATAGGCATCAATAATAAGTAGATAAAAAACCATATGTGCACAAGTTATATTAATCTTAAAAAACATAACATGAACAAAAAATAAAATAAGAAATTAAAAAATTCACCAGTGTACTGTGAAGTAAAGTCCATAAATTGTAAAAATTGTTACCCTCAAAAATCTGTGAATAAAAAGAAAAACTGTGTAAAATCGACCACTAATTCAGCAGGAATGCGCCCTTACCAGAACGTCATGATCCCCCATTATAGAGGATCAGAGAGAGCATGTATTAGACCATGAATAGGCTCCACAGGACATCAGGCATGATTACAGATACTGGGACACCCTCTCTTGACTAATCAGATCATTGTGTAGGTAACGTGGTACATAGAAAAAATAAGCACTCCAAATACTGTAAAAACCCAACAGCAATTTATTATTAAAACAGTAATGCACTTACAATGTAGTAGAAAAAGAAAGGCATGAAGTCTGGTGCACCGGCCAGAGCACAAACAGACAGCCAGTTTCTTCTGGATGTACGAAAGGAAGGTGACGTCAGCGCGTCGCTCCACCCTACGCGTTTCGTAATAACTTACATCGTCCAGGGCCACGGGCGGCGCGCTGCGTCACCTCTATTTATACAAGGAAGGCGTGCCCAGCCTCGCTCCGAGTCGACACAAACCCACGGGCATGCGCAATAGCAATTGAAAAAAAATGAATATGGAACACTGTCACATCGCCCACCCACATCCCAGAAATACATCCAATGTATGTAACGGTGCCACACTCAGCAGTGCTGCCGAGCGACACCTAGTGGGCAACATGAAAAACTTCCAAACAAAATAAAAATAAAAACAGGCAAAGATTGTTTTCTTTTTAAAAACAGCCACTCCAAAGGGTCATAACAACATGATTGTTTAGTATAGATATAAATAAATTGATACAGACATGTATATTTTAAAAGAAATTAAAAAATTCACCAGTGTACTGTGAAGTAAAGTCCATAAATTGTAAAAATTGTTACCCTCAAAAATCTGTGAATAAAAAGAAAAACTGTGTAAAATCGACCACTAATTCAGCAGGAATGCGCCCTTACCAGAACGTCATGATCCCCCATTATAGAGGATCAGAGAGAGCATGTATTAGACCATGAATAGGCTCCACAGGACATCAGGCATGATCACAGATACTGGGACACCCTCTCTTGACCAATCAGATCATTGTGTAGGTAACGTGGTACATAGAAAAAATAAGGGCTCCAAATAGTGTAAAAACCCAACAGCAATTTATTATTAAAACAGTAATGCACTTACAATGTAGTAGAAAAAGAAAGGCATGAAGTCTGGTGCGCCGGCCGGAGCACAAACAGACAGCCCGTTTCTTCTGGATGTACGAAAGGAAGGTGACGTCAGCGCGTCGCTCCACCCTACGCGTTTCGTAATAACTTACATCGTCCAGGGGCATGGGCGGCGCGCTGCGTCACCTCTATTTATACAAGGAAGGTGTGCCCAGCCTCGCTCCGAGTCGACACAAACCCATGGGCATGCGCAATAGCAATTGAAAAAAAATGAATATGGAACACTGTCACATCGCCCACCCACATCCCAGAAATACATCCAATGTATGTAACGGTGCCACACTCAGCAGTGCTGCCGAGCGACACCTAGTGGGCAACATGAAAAACTTCCAAACAAAATAAAAATAAAAACAGACAAAGATTGTTTTCTTTTTAAAAACAGCCACTCCAAAGGGTCATAACAACATGATTGTTTAGTATAGATATAAATAAATTCATACAGACATGTATATTTTAAAAGAAACATGTCCCGCTGAATAATAATAAATAGAATACCTAAAAAAATCGCAAATTGAATATCTAGATTCAACCGCCATGAATAATCCTTTCGTGCATCCAGAAGAAACGGGCTGTCTGTTTGTGCTCCGGCCGGAGCACCAGACTTCATGCCTTTCTTTTTCTACTACATTGTAAGTGCATTACTGTTTTAATAATAAATTGCTGTTGGGTTTTTACACTATTTGGAGCGCTTATTTTTTTCAATGGAACATTGCATTTTTGGAGAACTATATTAAGGCAGCTATAGTCCCAAGAAGTTTGCGGTGGGAGGTTACCCCCCAAAAAGAGGAACTAAATTTAGATGGCTGGTATAAGTATTTTAATGACGCTGGAGTAGATTTCTTGCGTTTCCTGGTACAAAGGAAGAGCAAGAAACTTGCGTGGCTTGATGATGAAATTAAACTTATAAAGGAGAAGTTGGTACCGTTCAATAATGGTGAGGAGTATAGGGAGTGCTCAAAACTCTCTTGAAAACTCTTGAAAAGGAGGAAAAAGACCAAAAGGTAAAAAGGAAGAAAAAGTTTATTAGGGACACAGAGGATTACCAATCTGGTTTTGTGTTTGTCTGGCAGAAGAAAATGGCCCTTGAGAACGAGGGAGATAATCCAATGGATACCTTGCCTCAAGGTACATCATCTAGTGGTTCAGGGATTAATCCCACACTTGTCCAACTGAGGAGAGTGTCTTATCACTCACCAAGGAGGGACACTTCATACAATAGAAACACTAGGAGTAACCAAGTTAAATCTTCTAACAAAGATCCTGCTCAGCCTTTCAGGAATAAGAAGACGAGGCAGGACAACCGGGTTCAGGTTCCACAGCGGGCCCCCCCACAACCTTGGGACAATAATCTAATGAGACAGGGATCGTATCCCCCTGTACAGGGCTATGATCAAACAGGCCTTCCCCATTATGGTGAGGATGGGGGGAACCAGAATTTTAATATTCCCATGCAAAATCGGTTCTTTCCTCTTTCAGATATGGAGGCACCTAGTAGCTCTGGTCCTAATGCAGGGGGTATGGTTATAATACCCCAAGGAGAAACAATGACTTGCACAATCGGAGTAATTATGGACCAGATTATGAACAACCAAGATTGGATTATTACCCTGGACTGTCTGGAAATCAGCTGAGATCAGATCATTATCCTAGATCTTCTGGTAACCAGAATAACCAGAGTTGGGGTTTTCCCAGGAACAACCAAGGACTAAAAAGGACCATAGAACAAAGAGAGGGACTAGAGGGGGAGGCGTGCCCAGTCAGCAAAAGAGAAAGAGAACATAGGTGCAGGGATTTATAATTTAAGCAAACAAGTACTAACAGACCCTGAGAGGAGGTTGCTTGATAAAGGTCTGAAGTTTGCTCCACCTAGGAGTTTGAGCAAATTTCAAACCTACATAGACACACATAAATACGTACGGAAGTTAAACATCAAACATTATTTATTGTCCAGCCACGTCAAAGGGGGCCCTGGTGTGGGGTCTGAATTTCAACATTCTGGTCTCTCAAACATTTCCCTCTTTAACCCCCTGGCTGCTATGACACTCTCCATTTGGGTTTTCAGAGATGTTGTTCTACGTGATTTAGAACACATCAAAGTCAAAAAGTTTAAAATGAAGAAGGACTTGGAAGTAGGCCTTGACTCCTTGTGTAACAACAAATCATTGGTCATCCGTCCAGCTGATAAGGGTGGGGGGATTGTAGTTTTGGATCGTTGTGACTATCTCAAAGAAATGCACTGGATTGTGGGGGATAGTGAGACCTACACCCCCTTAAATAGGGATCCTGTCTCTAAATAGAAGAGAGAACTGGAGAACATTGTTGATAGAGGCTTTATTAGTGGTATCCTCACCAAAAAAGAGTAACGGTTTCTTGTGCCCCTCGCACTCCAGTTATATTGTCATAAAAGACGTCCTGTTAGTTCAGCCATCGGCAGAAGATCGGTTAATAGAACTACTGTCAATAGAGCCAGAGGACGCGTGCGGAGGCACGTTGGCGCGAACGGACGCATGCGGGTGCGCGCTAATACGAGCGGGTGTACACGGGTACACGATGATACGAACGGGCACGTACGATCCGTACTCGGGCGTGCATGTGTGCACGCGGATATGGCAGATGTGCAGTGTGACAGCTTTTGGCGCCATTAGGCCTATTTAAAGGAGCCTGTCAGCATGCTTCCTTGCTGTCCGGTCTACAGCGTTCCCTGTGACCCTAAGCTATCCAGTATACCTGCTTACCTGATTCCTGTTACCCGGCTTGTTCCTGACTTCTCCTGTTTGCTGCCAGTCCTCGTCCTCGGCTTGTCTGACGATTCTCCTGCCTCATCCTTCGGTTGTTACCTGCCTGTCTGTTACCGATCCGGTCTGTGCCCTGACTACTCTCCTGATTCCGTTTGGTACCTGCTCTGCTTGCCTGTGTTTGACCCGGCCTGTCTGACTTCGCTAGTGCTTCCAGTGGTACTACAGAACACCTCCCTGCTGCCTGTTTGTTCCTGAGTTCCTGCCAGCTACAGTCCTTCTCTGTTCTATCGGTGGATCCAGTGTTCCTGTCAGTCCTCCTGCTGCTGCACCAGAGGTCCGGATCAGCTCCACACCCTGCCACTTGCCAAGCACTTGTGGCCCCCTGCGCTCTTGAGTCCCTGTCTTCTCTATCAGGGGCTCTCGAACCAGAGGCACACGAGAGGCTACTCCTTGCATTCTGGGCTCCACCACCAGGTACGTGACAGAACCAGACAGCCATGTCTGAGCCCACGCAGGGAGCCTCTTCCATGGATGAACTCTGCCGCCATCTTGCTGGACTTACCCAAGCAGTAAAGAGCCTACAAGAAGGCTACACCCAGCTGGAAGGCGGAGTCCAGGCTCTAGCAGCTTCCACACCCCCAGTATCTGGGACTTCTGCTTCACCATCAGTGGTTATGTTGCCGCCTGAACCCAGGGTCCCCACGCCTGAAAGATTTTCGGGTAACCGGAGCAAATTCAGGTCCTTCCGCAACTCGTGTGAACTCTTTTTTGCCCTTCAACCAAGGACTTTCTCCCTGGAGGCCACCAAGGTGGGGTTCGTAATCTCGCTGCTGACCGGTGAGCCCCAGTCCTGGGCCCATCGCTTATTAGAAAAGAAAGATACCTCACTTGATACCCTGGATACCTTCTTTCAGGCCATGTCATCATTATATGAAGACCCACAGCTGACCGCCACGGCAGAGGCAGCCTTGCACACCCTACAGCAGGGCCGCAGACCTGTTGAGGACTATGTGTCGGAATTCAGACGCTGGAGTTCCGACACAAATTGGAACAATGCCGCCCTACGGTATCAGTTCCGTATGGCCTTTCAGAATCCTTGAAGGATGAACTAGCCCGAGTGGGCATTCCTGAGACTTTAGAGGACCTCATAGACCTTTCCATCCAAATAGACAGACGCCTGAGAGAACGACATACGGAGCGATCTTCTGGTCCTGCTCGTCCTGTCTGGATGCTGCCCCGGGTGCCTAGTTCTCCCCACTTCGCTCCTCCAGCTTCTACTACCATGACCTCAGATACACCGGAACCAATGCAGCTGGGACTCTTACGGCCATCCCTCACTCCTGAAGAGTGTCAACGCCGCCGGGCTGGTAACCTGTGCCTATACTGCGGGGAACCCGGACACTTTGTACGAACATGCCCGGCCAAGCTTTGTAAGTGCCTCTCTGTCTCTCCTGCTCTTACCCCAGCTGCACTGAATAATATGTCTCACCTGGCTGTTCCGCTTCTTTTACAGCTCCCAGGAGGGAATATACCAACCAGCGCTGACATTGATTCCGGGGCCTGCAGTGGCTTTATAGACTTGTCCTTCGCTTCCAGACATCACATTCCCATCCGGCCCAGGGCGAAAGGACTTTCAGTATATCTGGCCGAGGGTTCTACCCTCAGATCAGAACCAGTAACCCAGGAAACAGTACCCATGCTCACCACCATTGCTGGCACTCATCAAGAGCTACTTTGTCTGGATGTCATTGAATCTCCTCTATTCCCCATCATATTAGGCATGCCATGGCTCAAGGCCCATAACCCGGAAGTTGACTGGGCCTCAGGGAAAATTGAGTTTCCTTCCTCTTATTGCCACCAACACTGTCTACCAGAAGTTACTCAAGCTCCCTCTCCCCTGTTGTGCATGGAAACTGATGCCGAGACCCGTCAAGATGTACCCGAAGTCTACCATAGCTTTCTGGATGTTTTCAGTCAAAAAGGGGCTGAGACCCTTCCTCCCCACCGGACATATGACTGCATGATTGAGCTCCTCCCAGGGGCAGAGATTCCTTTTGGGAGAATATTCCCTTTGTCCGAGTTAGAACTAGGAGTATTAAAAACCTACATTGATGACAATCTAAAGGAAGGCTTCATCCAACCTTCCACGTCCCCGGCAGGAGCAGGAATCTTTTTTGTGGAAAAGAAAGACCATTCCTTGCGCCCTTGTGTGGATTATCGGGCACTCAATAAAATCACGATCAAGAACCGTTATCCCTTACCATTAGTGCCAGAATTTTATTAGAGGCTGGGGTCTGCAGTAGTGTTTTCTAAGTTAGATCTTCGTGGTGCCTACAACCTTGTCCGCATTCGCAAGGGAGACGAATGGAAGACTGCTTTCCGTACTCGGTTTGGGCACTTCGAATATTTAGTCATGCCTTTCGGACTTTGTAATGCTCCTGCTACATTTCAGCATTTTGTGAATAACATTTTCAGAGACTACCTTGACCTGTTCGTTGTTATTTATTTAGATGACATTCTAATCTTTTCTTCTTCCCTAGTTGAACACCGTGAACATGTCAGAAACGTTTTGACCCGACTTCGCCTGCACGGTCTTTACGCCAAGCCTGAGAAATGTGTCTTCGAACAAGAGAGTATTCAGTTCCTTGGTTTTATTATTTCTGTGGAAGGCATCAAAATGAACCCTCAGAAGGTCTCCGCCATTCTGGACTGGCCCGCTCCTACTGACAAAAAAGGGATTCAACGTTTTGTGGGATTTGCAAATTTTTATAGAAAATTCATCAAGGGATTCTCCACCATCATTTCTCCCATTACAAAATTAACCCAACAGGGCCTCAAGTTCCACTGGTCTACGGAAGCTCAGATGGCCTTTACTACACTGAAGGATCTGTTTGTCTCAGCCTCAGTTTTAAAACATCCTGATTCTACATTGCCTTACATCCTGGAGGTGGACGCCTCGGAGATAGCGGTCGGTGCAGTACTCTCCCAAAGACAGGGGCCTAGGGCTCTTCTGCACCCAGTCGCTTTTTTTCCCCGTAAATTATCGGAAGCAGAAAGGAATTATGACGTGGGTGATCGAGAATTGTTAGCGATCAAAGCTGCGCTGGAGGAATGGCGATACCTGTTAGAGGGAGCAGCCCACCTGATTCTTGTTTATACAGATCACAAGAATCTGGAATATTTAAAGACTGCCAAGAGGTTGAAACCACGACAGGCCAGATGGGCACTGTTCTTTACTAGATTTTCTTTCCATATCACCTACCGTCCCAGGTCAAAAATATCAAGCCTGACGCTCTGTCACGGATGTACAGTGATTCAGAAGCACCTTCTCCGCCAGATACCATCTTGTCCTCAGGGAACTTTCTGTTACTCCAAGGGGATCTACTGTCACAGATCAAGCAAGCCTCCAGGAACATTTGTACTCCACCTGATACAGCCCTGCAGGCCAGAGATGATCTTCTGTGGTTTAAAGATAGGATCTTCGTACCTCAGGAGATGCGAACAGCAGCTCTTAGTTCTTGCCATGATCATATGTTAGCCGGCCATTTCGGAGTACATAAAACATCTGAACTTCTTCAGCGCACGTTCTGGTGGACATCATTAAGAAAGGACTGTAAGGACTATGTGGAAGCATGTGTCACCTGTATTCAAAATAAAAGCAGCAAGTCTAAAGCTTGGGGCCTGTTAAAACCACTATCTGTCCCGGAGAAGCCATGGAGGATGATCTTCATAGATTTTATTGTCGAGTTGCCACCTTCTGAAAGCTACACTACGATCTTCGTAATAGTGGATAAATTATCCAAGATGGCACATTTCCTACCAATGAGGGGTACCCCTACTGCTGCTGAAACTGCCAGGACATTTATTAAGGAGGTGGTGAGGCTTCATGGCATCCCTGCCAATATTACTTCTGATTGGGGGGTACAATTCACCTCCAAGTTTTGGAGAGCCCTTTGTGAATCTCTGAAAATTGATCTTGCGTTCTCTTCTGCCTATCACCCCCAAACAAATGGCCAGACGGAGAGAACGAATCAGACGCTGGAGCAGTATCTGCGCTGCTTTTCCTCGTTCTCCCTGGATGATTGGGCTCCGCTTCTTCCCCTTGCTGAATTTGCATACAACAACTCTGTTCATTCCGCTACAAAGCAAACACCATTTTTTGCAAATTATGGATTCCATCCTCTGTTCTTGTCCACTAACATTCTGGAGTGTCCAGTACCAGCTGTTCAAGAAAACCTAAACTTCTTCGAATCAAATAATAAGCTTCTGCAAGAGACTATGGCAAGGACCCAGAACTACAACAAAGAGGTGTTTGACAAGAAGAGAAGGGGGGAGCTTGATCTTAAACCTGGAGATTTGGTTTGGCTATCCACTTTGAATCTAAGATTGGCTTGTCCTTCCAAAAAATTGGGTCCCAAGTTTGTGGGTCCTTTTCCAGTGATGAGAAAAATTAATAATGTGGCCTACGAACTAAAGTTACCAGAATCATTCCGGATTCACCCAGTCTTTCATGTTGCCCTACTCAAACCTGCAGTTCCTGATCCTTTTGTCAACCGGAGGGTCAATCCCCCTGAACCCGTGATCATTGACGGAGAAACCGAATATGAGGTTGAGTCCATTCTGGATTGTAGGACGAGACGTAACCAAGTCCAGTTTTTGGTAAAATGGAAGGGGTATGGGCCTGAGGAAAACTCCTGGGAGCCGGAGTCCAACATCCATGTGAGGAGGTTGATTCTTGCCTTTAAAAGATCTCATCCAAGGAAGATGGCACAGTTGGGCATCCGGAGGCTGCCCCTTGGGGGGGCAATGTCATGAAAGACGTCCTGTTAGTTCAGCCGTGGGCGGAAGATCGGTTAACAGAACTACTGTCAATAGAGCCAGAGGACGCGTGCGGAGGCGCGTTGGCGCGAACGGACGCATGCGGGTGCGCGCTAATACGAGCGGGTGTACGCGGGTACACGATGATACGAACGGGCACGTACGATCCGTACTCGGGTGTGCACGCGGATGCGTGCAGACGTGCAGTGTGACAGCTTTTGGCGCCATTAGGCCTATTTAAAGGAGCCTGTCAGCATGCTTCCTTGCTGTCCGGTCTACAGCGTTCCCTGTAACCCTAAGCTATCCAGTATACCTGCTTACCTGATTCCTGTTACCCGGCTTGTTCCTGACTTCTCCTGTTTGCTGCCAGTCCCCGACCTTGGCTTGTCTGACGATTCTCCTGCCTCATCCTTCGGTTGTTACCTGCCTGTCTGTTACTGATCCGGTCCGTGCCCTGACTACTCTCCTGATTCCGTTTGGTACCTGCTCTGCTTGCCTGTGTTTGACCCGGCCTGTCTGACTTCGCTAGTGCTTCCAGTGGTACTACAGAACACCTCCCTGCTGCCTGTTTGTTCCTGGGTTCCTGCTAGCTTCAGTGCTTCTCTATCCAGTCAACAGTTCCAGTGTTCCTGCCAGAGTGGCTAGTTACAGCGGATGTGACCTCGCTCCACACCATTATCCCTCACCAACTGGGTTCGGAGGCTGTTAAATTGTATTTGGAGAGGGACTCTGGGTTGGCTTCATTACAGATTGACTTTATTATGGAGTTGTTAAGATATGCCGCTACTCATAATTATTTTTGGTTTGACCAACAGTTTTATTGTCAGGATAGGGGTGTGGCTAGGGGGGCTAAATACGCCCCCAGCCTGGCCAATTTATTTATGGCCAAATTGGAGGAGGACATCATCAAAGCCCATAATAGACCAGAAGTGGTCTTGTGGGCTAGATATATTGATGACGTCCTCCTCCTATGGGACGGCAGTGAGTCTGACTTGTTAGACTTAATGGCACTCCTTAATGACAATAACGGGGGTATTAAATTTAATTTTGAAGCAAGTTTGGAGGCAGTTAACTTTTTGGATTTAACAATCACAGTTAAAGAGGAGAGATTCATCATGTCTACTTATTTCAAGTCGATGGATAGAAACTCCTACATCTCCTCAGCCAGTTGCCACTATGAACCCTGGCTTAGGGCTGTTCCTTTTGGTCAATTTACGCGTTTGAGGCGCAACTGTACTGAGGTTGATGTTTTTGACCAACAGGCAACTGTTTTGTCGACTAGATTCATAGAAAAGGGTTATGACCCACAAATACTGTCCCAAACTGTAAAAAGGGTAAGGGATATGGATAGAACGTCATTCTTGGTTGATAAACCACAGCGGGTGGTTGATGAGAAAATGTCCCTGCCTTTTATCACAACGTTTTTGGTGCAGTTCCGGGATATCAAGAAATTAATCCAGAAGCACTGGCACCTACTAGGCAATGATTAGGTTTTGAGGGATATATTACCAGAAAAACTGCAGATTGTTTTCAAGGGGGTATCCTCACTTGGGAGTAGAATTGCTCCCAGGGTACAGGATCCCCTTAGAGAGAACAGATGTTTCTCTCATAACCTCACTGGTTATTATCGGTGTAAGAATTGTCAAGTTTGTTTCCTTAATAGGTGTAAGGACAGAAAGATCTGTAAGTTTGTATCCACCAGTACATCCCGGGCCTTTGAAGTTAAACCCTTTAGGACCAAGAGGGCTCTTCAGGTCAGACTGAACGAGCATATTAGCAACATAACAAAGGGCTTTAAAAACCATTCAGTCTCTAGACACTATGATGAGGTGCACCACAGAGACCCCTCTAACACACTGTATATGCAAATACAAGCCCCATTGGAGGGGTAGCTCATTAATTAGGGAGATCTCCAAACAAGAAATGCCTTGGGTATACCGTCTCAAAACTTATGCACCCTTTGGTTTGAATGTGGATATTTACGGTAATGCATTTATTAATAACTCTTAGTTTGCTAGTTTCCGTCATTATCCACATTCTGTTTGTTAATTTTATGTTGGTATATTTTTTTACCTTTTTCTTTACATGATTATGGTTGTGATCAACCGTTGTTCTATGTATTTTTCCGTATATATTGTATGATTTTATTCATTTGTGATCAATTCTCGTTTTGAGTCTTCACACCTTATGTATTTATTATTCATGGCGGTTGAATCTAGATATTCAATTTGCGATTTTTTTAGGTATTCTATTTATTATTATTCAGCGGGACATGTTTCTTTTAAAATATACATGTCTGTATGAATTTATTCATATGTATACTAAACGACCATGTTGTTATGACCCTTTGGAACGGCTGTTTTTAAAAAGAAAACAATCTTTGTCTGTTTTTATTTTTATTTTTTTTTGGAAGTTTTTCATGTTGCCCACTAGGTGTCACTCGGCAGTACTGCTGAGTGTGGCACCGTTACATACATTGGATGTATTTCTGGGATGTGGGTGGGCGATACGACAGTGTTCCGTATTCATTTCTTTTCAATTGGGGTTTGCACCTGATCCGGGTCATATCGGCTCGGCTGTGGACTATTTTAAATTACTTTTTAATGTTCAAGCTTTTGTTTCGAGCTGTTCTGGGCATTTGTGTTTGGATCGGTGTGCTAAACACTTCCTTGCGCTATTGCGCAAGGACGTGGGTTTGTGTTGGCTCGGAGCGAGGCTTGGCGCGCTTTCCTTGTATAAATAGAGGTGACGCAGCGCGCCGCCCGTGCCCCTGGACGACGTAAGTTATTACGAAACGTGCAGGGGGGAGCTACGCACTGACATCACCTCGTGCTCCTTTCGTACATCCAGAAGAAACGGGCTGTCTGTTTGTGCTCCGGCCAGCGCACCAGACTTCATGTCTTTCTTTTTCTACTACATTGTAAGTGCATTACTGTTTTAATAATAAATTGCTGTTGGGTTTTTACACTATTTGGAGCGCTTATTTTTTCTATGTACCACGTTACCTACACGATGATCTGATTGTTCAAGAGAGGGTGTCCCAGTATCTGTGATTGTGCCTGCTGTCCTGTGGAGCCTATTCATGGTCTAATACATGCTCTCTCTGATCCTCTGTAATGGGGGATCATGACGTTCTGGTAAGGGAGCATTCCTGCTGAATTGGTGGTGGATTCTACACAGTCTTTCTTTTTACTCACAGATTTTTGAGGATAACAATTTTTACAATGTATGGACTTTACTTCACAGTACACTGGTGCATTTTTTAATTTTTAATTTTATTTTTTGTTCATGTTATTTTTTTTTAAGATTAATATAACTTGTGCACATATGTTTTTTTATCTACTTATTATTGATGCATATTTTTATCATTAACTCATCTGACATGGACTTATTATCAATTTTGATTTTTGTTTTATCAGCTATTGGTGAATTTTATTTATTCATTTAATTTTTACATTCATCACCTATACTGTTGATCACTCCTATTTAGGATTTTGTACAGATTTGGTTCACATTTAATTTTTGGTTAGGTTTATATGGGTAGCGTGATTTTTTTATTTTTTCCACTATTACAAGGTATGTTTACATTCCTTGTAATAGGAATAAAAGTGATCAAAAACAATTTTCTAAAGATAAAGTGTAAAAAAAATAAAAAAATAAAGTAAAATAAACAATAATAAAATTTTTTTTTAAAGTGTCCCCGTCCCAGTGTGCTCGCATATAATATACAATATATAATATGAGGTCAAACCTTAAGAGTTTCAATTATGCAGTCAGGCAGGTCCCTGTACTACATGGTTTTGATAAATCTGAAGACAAAACCCTGCAGAAAATCTAATAGTGTGTATGGGGCCTTAGAGCGAGAGAAAAAATTGTAGCACTAGACCTCCTCTGTAACTCTAAACTTGTAACCTGTAAAAAATGTTAAAGCGTCACCTATGGAGATTTTTATGTACTGAAGTTTGGCACCATTCCTTGAGTGTGCGCAATTTTAAAATGTGACATGTTGGGTATCTATTTACTTGGCGTACCATCATCTTTCACATTATACAAAAAAAATGGTTTAACTTTACTGTTTTGTTATTTTTTAATTCATGAAACTTAAAAAAAAAAAAAAACACGTTTAAAAAATTGTTACGCAAATACCGTGTGACATAAAAAGTTAAAACAACCATCATTTTATTCCCTAGGGTGTCTGCTAAAAAAACATCTATAATGTTTGGGGGTTCTGAGTAATTTTCTAGCAAATAAATTATAATTTTTACATGTAGGAGAGGAGTGTCAGAACAGGCCTGGTATGGTAGTGGTTAAAGCATCGCCTATGGAGATTTTTAGGTACCGTAGTTTGTCGCCCTTAAACGGGTGTGCGCAAAGCGTCACATGTTAGGTATCTATTTACTCGGCATAAGATCATCTTTCACATTATACAAAAAAATTGGGCTAACTTTACTGTTTTGTTTTTTTATTTTATTATTTTTTATTATCTATTATTACAACGATCACCATTTTACTCCCTAGGGTCTCTGCTAAAAAATATATAATGTTTGGGGGTTCTAAGTAATTTTCTAGCAAAAAATGTGGATTTTAATTTGTAAGCAACAAATGTGAAAAATATGGACAACTAAAAGCAAACGTGACCTGTCACAACCTATAATTAAGCAATGGCATGCCTCCATTCCTACATGTATTGGCAATGAAAAGAGAAAAAGGAATGGGACTTTGCCTGAGGCATGTCGCTGCAAATAGTTAAAAATACTATTTTTTTTAATTTAAATTAGATTAGTTTTAAATTAAATTTGATATCACAATCACATATGATAGTGCATGATTAAATGAAACACAGTATACAATGTCAATAATTAATAATAATATATAATATAAATACACAGTAATAAAGTATTTAATACAAATATTTAACAGACATGATTAGTACAATAAATACAGCATAGATGATACAGAACATAATATAAATATAATTAGCAGGATTTACCCGTAGATACTCATACATCAATAGTGTAGATAAATACATATTATGGTTAGGGATGAGCTTCGAGTTCGAGTCAAACATGAGCTGTTCGCAAGTTCGCCGAACAGCGAACAATTTGGGGTGTTCGCAGCAAATTCGAATGCTGCGGAACACCCTTTAAAAGTCTATGGGAGAAATCAAAAGTGCTAATTTTAAAGGCTTATATGCATGGTATTGTCATAAAATGTGTTTGGGGACCTGGGTCCTGCTCTAGGGGACATGTATCAATGCAAAAAGAAGTTTAAAAAACGTCCGTTTTTTCGGGAGCAGTGATTTTAATAATGCTTAAAGTGAAACAATAAAAGTGTAATATCCCTTTAAATTTCATACCTGGGGAGTGTCTATAGTATGCCTGTAAAGGGGCGCATGTTTCCAGTGTTTAGAACAGTCTGACAGCAAAATGACATTTCAAAGTAAAAGAAGTTCATTGATAAAAACGGCATGGGAATTCCCCACAGGGGAACCCCGAACCACAATTTAAAAAAGAAATGACGTGAGGGTCCCCCTAAATTCCATACCAGGCCCTTCAGGTCTGGTATGGATATTAAGGGGAACCCCTGCCAAATTTTTTTAAAAAATGACGTGGGGGGGTCCCCCTTAATTCCATACCAGGCCCTTCAATTCTGGTATGGATATTAAGGGGAACCCCGTGCCAAAATTAAAAAAAAACTGTGTGGGGTCCCCCCAAAAATCCATACCAGACCCTTATCCGAGCATGCAACCTGGCAGGCCACAGGAAAAGAGGGGGGGATGAGAGAGCACTGCCCCTCCTGAACCGTACCAGGCCACATGCCCTCAACATTGGGAGGTTGCTTTGGGGTAGCCCCTCAAAACACCTTGTCCCCATGTTGATGAGGACAAGGGCCTCATCCCCACAACCCTGGCCGGTGGTTGTGGGGGTCTGCGGGCGGGGGGTTTATCGGAATCTGGAAGCCCCCTTTAACAAGGGGACCCCCAGATCCCGGCCCTCGCCCCTGTGTGAAATGGTAAGGGGGTACTACCCCTACTATTTCACTTAAAAACTGTCAAAAATTTTAAAAATGACAAGAGACAGTTTTTGACAATTCCTTTTTTTAAATGCTTCTTCTTTCTTCTATCTTCTATCTTCCTTCATCTTCTTCTGGTTCTTGTGGTTCTTCTGGTTCTTCTGGTTCTTCCTCCGGTGTTCTCGTCCAGCATCTCCTCCGCGGCGTCTTCTTCCCTTCTCCTCGGGCCGCTCTGCATCCATGGCATGGAGGGAGGCTCCCGCTCTTCTCTTCATCTTCTTCTATTCATCTTCTTCTCTTCATCTTCTTCTCTTCATCTTTTTCTCTTCATCTTTTTCTCTTCATCTTCTTTTCGGGCCGCTCCGTATCCATGCTGGCATGGAGGGAGGCTCCCGCTGTGTGACGCTTCTCCTCTTCTCATGGTTCTTAAATAATGGGGGGCGGGGCCACCCGGTGACCCCGCCCCCCTCTGACGCACATGGGACATGACGGGACTTCCCTGTGGCATTCCCCGTGACGCCACAGGGAAGTCCCGTCAAGTCACCGTGTGTCAGAGGGGGGCGGGGTCACCGGGTGGCCCCGCCCCCCGTTATTTAACCACTTCAATACCAGGCACTTATGCACCTTCCCGCCCAGACCAATTTTCAGCTTTCAGTGCTCTCACACTTTGAATGACAATTACTCAGTCATGCTACACTGTATGCAAACAAAATGTTTATCATTGTCTTCTCACAAATAGAGCTTTCTTTTGGTGGTATTTAATCACCACTAGGTTTTTCATTTTTTGCGATATAAGCAAAAAAAAACTGCGAAAATTTTGAAAAAAGCGTACTTTTTTTTAGTTTCTATTGTAAAATTTTGCAAACAAGTCATTTTTCTTCATAAATTTGTGCCAAAATTTATACTGCTACATATCTTTGGTAAAAATAACCCAAATTAGTGTATATTATTTGGTCTTTGTGAAAGTTATAGAGTCTACAAACTATGGTGCCAATCACTGAAAATTGATCACACCTGATGTACTATCTCACCTGAAGGCCTATCTCATTTCTTGAGACACTAACAAGCCAGGAAAGTACAAATACCCCCCAAATGACCCCTTTTTGGAAAGTAGACAGTCCAATGTATTTACTAAGAGGCATGGTGAGTTTTTTTGAAGCTGTAATTTTTTCCCACAATTCTTGGGAAAATTAAGATTTTTTTTTTTTTTTTACACAAACTGGTCATATTAACAGGTTATTTCTCTCACACAGCATATGCGTAATTGCAACTACACCCCAAAATACATTCTGCTACTCCTCCTGAGTATAGCAATACCACATGTGTGAGACTTTCACACAGCCTGGCAACATACAAAGGGCCAGCACTGAAGTAGCACTTTCAGGCGTTCTACAAGCATAAATTGCACATATCCTTTCTCAACCACCTATTACACTTTTGAAGGCGCTGGAGCACCAGGACAATTGAATTGTCCACAAAATGACCCCATTTTGGAAAGCACACACCCCAACGTATAATCTATGAGGCATAATGAGTCTTTTGAACGGTTCATTTTTTTCCAGAAGTTTTTGGAAAATGTGGAAAAAAAATGAAAATGCATTTTTTTTACACAAAGTTGTCCATTTATAAGATATTTCTAACACATAGCATGTACATAGCAAAAAATGACACCCCAAAATGCATTCCTCTACTCCTCCTGTGTATGGCGATACCACATGTGTGAGACTTTTACACAGCCTGGCCACATACAAAGGCCCAACATTGAAGTAGCACTTTCATGCGTTTTACAAGCATAAATTGCACATATCCTTTCTCAACTACCTATTACAGTTTTGAAGGCCCTGGAGCACCAGAACAATGGAATTATCCACAAAATGAACTCATTTTGGAAAGCACACACCCCAACGTATAATCTGTGAGGCATAATGAGTCTTTTGAACGGTTCATTTTTTTCCAGAAGGTTTTGAAAAAAGTGGAAAAAAAATGAAAATGCATTTTTTTTTACACAAAGTTGTCCATTTATAAGAAATTTTTAACACATAGCATGTACGTAGCAAAAATGACAACCCAAAATGCATTCCTCTACTCCTCCTGATTATGGCGATACCACATGTGTGAGGCTTTTACACAGCCTGGCCACATACAAAGGCCCAACATTGAAGTAGCACTTTCATGCGTTTTACAAGCATAAATTGCACATATCCTTTCTCAACCACCTATTACAATTTGAAGGCCCTGGAGCACCAGGACAATGGAATTATTCACAAAATGACCCCATTTTGGAAAGCACACACCCCAACGTATAATCTGTGAGGCATAATGAGTCTTTTGAACGGTTCATTTTTTTCCAGAAGGTTTTGAAAAAAGTGGAAAAAAAATGAAAATGCATTTTTTTTTACACAAAGTTGTCCATTTATAAGAAATTTTTAACACATAGCATGTACGTAGCAAAAATGACAACCCAAAATGCATTCCTCTACTCCTCCTGATTATGGCGATACCACATGTGTGAGGCTTTTACACAGCCTGGCCACATACAAAGGCCCAACATTGAAGTAGCACTTTCATGCGTTTTACAAGCATAAATTGCACATATCCTTTCTCAACCACCTATTACAATTTGAAGGCCCTGGAGCACCAGGACAATGGAATTATTCACAAAATTACCCCATTTTGGAAAGCACACACCCCAACGTATAATCTATGAGGCATGATGAGTCTTTTGAACGGTTCATTTTTTTCCAGAAGGTTTTGGAAAATGTGGAAAAAAAATGAAAATGCATTTTTTTTACACAAAGTTGTCCATTTATAAGATATTTCTAACACATAGCATGTACATACCAAAAATGACACCCCAAAATGCATTCCAACACTCCTCCTGAGTATGGCGATACCACATGTGTGAGACTTTTACACTGCCTAGCCACATACAAAGGCCCAACATTGAAGTAGCACTTTCAGGCGTTCTACAAGCATAAATTGTACATCTCATTTCTCAACCACCTATTACATTTTTGAAGGCCCTGGAGCACCAGGACAATGGAATTGTCCACAAAATGACCCCATTTTGGAAGGAAAACATCCCAACGTATAATCTATGAGGCATAATGAGTCTTTTGAATGGTTCATTTTTTTCCAGAAGTTTTTGGAAAATGTGGAAAAAAATTGAAAATGCATTTTTTTTTACACAAAGTTGTCACTTTATAAGATATTTATAACGCATGGCATGTACATAGCAAAAATGACATCCCAAAATACATTCTGCTACTCCTCCTGAGTATGGCGATACCACATGTTTGAGACTTTTACACAGCCTGGCCACATACAGAGGCCCAAAATCCAAGTAGCACCTCCAGGCATTCTAGCAGCATTAATTACACATATCATTTTCTGACTACCGATCACATTTTTGAAGGCCCTTCATATTTCTAACACATAGCAGGTACATACCAAATAACAAAAAGATTACCTGTGGTTTTAGAAGTGCAGTGGTCCACAGAGGCAGCAGGCAGGAATGAGGTCAGCGACAGCAAATGCAATCATCCAGGCAGCAGGCAGGAATACTGTCCATAGTTCATACAGGCAGAGATACTGTCAGCACAGCCAGAGCACAGCCAAAGCACAGGTCCAGGTAGCAGGCAGAGGTGTCCCAGCAGAAATACTGTCCAAAGTCAGTAGAGGCAGCAGGCAGATATATGGTCAACACAGACAAAGTATTGGTCCAAACAGCAGGAAGAAACATGGTCCATAATGTCATGGGTCATTACAGGCACCAATATGGTCAGCACAGTCAAAGTATTGGTCCAGGCAGCAGGAAGGACCATCAAGCTTAGGGCCAGGGGGACAGGGGTAGAGGCTTCTCCCACCCAAATTGCTTTGAAGCCTCCGGGCAACCAGACCCTGTTCTGGGAGCACAGAAAACGAAAAACTGTTTTTCTCTACTCAGAACGCTATTCTGAAGCCCCTCACATATGTGAGACCCCTGTGTACTAAAGTAGATGGCCAAAAGATCAGTCCAAGTGGCAGGCAAAAACATGGTCGATTAACAGGCCAAGGACGGTGCACGTGGAAGTCAGAAACGTTGTTTAAATCGGCAGACAGAGGCATCGTCGGTAAACAGGCTGAGGTTGGTGCACGTGGAAGTCAGAAACGTGGTTTAAATCGGCAAGCAAAGACATCGTCGGTAAACAGGCCAGGGTCAGTTAATTAACATGGTAGCAGGCAAATGGGGAAATGGCAGTCTGGTAATAATACAGGGAACTAATATTGGATGGATGTATGATAATTTTTGAAGCAATCTCCGATGCACAGGCCAGGTTGGGAGGGACATTGGGGACAATAATAGCTGGAATCTCTTCTTATTCCTCCTCTGCTGCATACACGGCATTTCAATTGGCGTCTTTTTCCAGATTCTGTGGGAGGAATTCTATAGGGAAAGTGTTGCTCGTGAAGTCGACTCACATTATCCGAGCGAATGCTTCCTGGGGCGGGACCTTGTTGATAAATGAGGGCAGTGACAATATCTTCAATATACTTGAGGTAGGTGACTTGTTGGTTTTGAGTTTCTTTTTGGTAGCAGACAAACGAATTAAAAAGGGCCATGTGAAACAGGTGAAAGGCAACTTTCTTGTACCAGTAACGGGACTTTCTGGTTGATAAATAGGGCTGTAGCATCTGATCGTTTAAATCCACCCCCCCATATACATATTGTAGTCGTGGACACATTCGGGCTTTACAATGGGGCCGCGTCTTCTTTGGATCTCCACCACGGTGTCATTGTGGATGGTAGAGAGGATGTGGACATCTTTCTTGTCCCTCCACTTCATGGCCAACACCTCCTCGTTCCTCATGAATGCCGATTCTTCCGTTTTGTAATTTTTTTGTCAACAGATTTTGTGGGAATCCCTTACGTTTTTTTTTAAGGTACCACAGGCCGGGTTTTTTTTTACTGTAAAGTTGATGAAAAAGGGGCAGGCTGGTATAATAGTTGTCGACATATAAATGGTATCCTTTTTCAAACAGGGGGTATACCAGCTCCCAGACAATGTTCCCACTGGTTCCAATATATGTGGGGCAGTCACAGGGCTGGAGCTGGGAGTCTTTGCCTTCGTAGATCCGGAATGTGAAGACATATCCAGTGGCTCGATTGCATAATTTATTTAACTTCAGCCCATACCTGGCTCTCTTGCTTGGTATATACTGCTTGAAGTGCAGTCGGCCAGTGAAATCTATGAGGGACTCGTCCTCACAAATTTTTTGGTCTGGGATGAAAACTTCTCTAAATCGCTGGGAAAAGGAATTGATTAGGGGGCGTATCATGTACAATTTGTCATGGTTGGGATGATCTCAGGGAGGGCACTGTGGGTTGTCATTGAAGTGGAGAAAACGCATAATCATGTCTTATCTTGTCCTGGACATGACAGCAGAATATATGGGCATGTATTGGATGGGGTTGGTGGACCAATATGCATGGACTTCGTTCTTTTTTGTAAGCCCCATATTGAAAGTTAGGCCCAAAAACAATTTAAATTCATCCACTGTTACACATCGCCACTGGAACATGCGGGCGTAGGAAGAATTGGGGTTGGCAGCAATAAATTGGGATGCATACAAATTAGTTTGATCCACCATATTCTGCAGAAAATCTTGTGGGAAAAATAAAGAAAAATAATCGAATTGAGAAAAATTTGTAGTGTCGGGCTGCACACCTGGCTGTGCGGTGAAATGGGGGATGATAGCGGATCCTGAGTTGGCAAGCAACCATAAGGGGTTTGCCAGGGCATCGGGAAGGTAGGACTGCGGCTGGGTTCTTCGGGTTGGGCGGTTTATTCCAGTACTTGTACTGGGCTCCTCTTCCTGGGGTCTGGCGCTGCTGGTGGTAGGCAGATCTCATGGTCTTGGTCCTGATCTTGGTCCTGATCTCATTCTTTTGGGAGGGCCGGTTTCCTCCGCAGACTCGGACTCTGATCTACTATCCTCCACTGGCTCGTATTCCGAACCAGAATCGGATGATGTGAGCTCCCCGCTGCTCTCATCATCCGACATGGCAAGAATCTCATATGCCTCCTCAGGTGTGTAAACCCTTTGGGACATTATGGCAATGCTTATTGGCGGGCCTGTGTAATGGTACTGCTGGTGGTAGTGGTACCGATTGAGGCATTAGTGGTGGGTCTGTGTGGTGGTACAGATGGTGGTATGGGTGGTGGTGGTACCAATGGTGGTACGGGTGGTGGTACCGATGGCGGTACGGGTGGTGGTGGTCGTACCGATGGCGGTACAGGTGGTGGTACCAATGGCGGTACGGGTGGTGGTGGCGGTACAGGTGGTGATGGCGGTACAGGTGGCGGTATGGGTGGTGGTGGTACCGATGGCGGTACTGACGGTGGTACGGGTGGTGGTGGTACCGATGGCGGCACTAGTGGCGATACTGGTAGCAGCCTGTGTGGCAGTATAGATGGTGGGCCTGATGGAGGTACTAGTGGCGTTACTGTAGGTGGTACCGATGGCGGTACTGGTAGCCTGTGTGGCGGTACCGATAGCGGTGGGCCTGTGACAGATGGGCTGATTGACAGATGGGCTGGTTGACAGATGGGCTGATTGACAGATGGGCTGATTGGCTGGGCGGTGTGACAGGTCCTCTTTATTGGGGGGGGCCGTGTTGTGCACAGTACAATACAATAAAATGTCAGACAGACACTGATTTTACTCACTGATCCCTGCTCTCTCCTCGCACGATCGGTGTGTAAGGAGAGAGCAGGGATCAAATGGTATAGGCTACTCAATGTTTACATTTGTGACCGGCTGTGATTGGACACAGCCGGTCACATGGTAAACAGCCAATTTCATTGGCTGTTTACCCTGATCAGGGAAGCGCTGTGTCCAAGGGACACTCGCCTTCCTCGATCCCTGCTCTGCATGCCTTCGGCGGCGCGCACGGAGCGCGCCGTCGAGTTTGTTGTGACAGGTGATCGGCTGTGACTTTGACACAGCCGATCACGGGGTAAACAGCCAATGAAATTGGCTGTTTACCATGATCGGAGAAGCACTGTCTCCGAGGGACACACGCCGACCCCGATCGCCGCGATGCGCGCCGGCATGTTATCCTGCTGGACGTCATATGACGCCCAGTCAGGATAACGCAACCACTTCCCGGATGTCAATATGCTATTGACCGGGCGGGAAGTGGTTAAGAACCATCAGAAGAGGAGGAGCGTCACACAGCGGGAGCCTCCCTCCATGCCAGCATGGATGCTGAGCGGCCCGAAAAGAAGATGAAGAGAAGAAGATGAAGAGAAGAAGATGAAGAGAAGAAGAGGAAGAGAAGAAGATGAAGAGAAGAAGATGAAGAGAAGAAGATGAAGAGAAGAGCGGGAGCCTCCCTCCATGCCATGGATGTGGAGCGGCCCGAGGAGAAGAAGGGAAGAAGACGCCGCGGAGGAGATGCTGGACAAGAACACCGGAGGAAGAACCAGAAGAACCACAAGAACCAGAAGAACCAGAAGAAGAAGAAGATGAAGGAAAATAGAAGATAGAAGAAAGAAGAAGCATTTAAATAAAGGAATCAAAAACTGTCTCTTGTCTTTTTTAACATTTTTGACAGTTTTTTTTTGAAATGGTAGGGGTACTTTTGTACTCGCTTACCATTTCACACAGGGGGGAGGGCAGGGATCTGGGGGTCCCCTTGAACTGATTTATCAATACTGATGTGTATTGTCGGACCGGCAATGCATTAATAGCCGCGAGTAGTTTTAAATTACTTTTTTTCCTTTGAAATGTCATTTTGCTGTCAGACTGTTCTAAACACAGGAAACATGCGCCCCTTTACAGGCATACTATAGACACCCCCCAGGTACGAAATTTAAAGGGATATTACACTTTTATTGTTTTACTTTAAGCATTATTAAAATCACTGCTCCCGAAAAAACTGACGTTTTTAAAACTTTTTTTTACATTGATCCATGTCCCCTGGGGCAGGACCCAGGTCCCCAAACACTTTTTATGACAATACCATGCATATAAGCCTTTAAAATTAGCACTTTTGATTATTCATGTTCGTGTCCTATAGACTTTAACGGTGTTCGCGTTTTTGAACAAATTTTTTGCCTGTTCGCATGTTCTGGTGCGAACTGAACAGGGGGGTGTTTGGCTCATCCCTAATTATGGTTAAAATTCTTGATTAAGGCAAGCTTGTCTTGGCACCATGTGTTGGAAACTCTACTCGTTTCACGGCATACATACACTCATTAGGAGTAGGATGCAAAATTATACTGATAAGGTAAATGGATAAAGTATCTATTACAGTTTTTCTCCATTGTTTTGGCTCATTTCTCGAAACAGAAATAACATTCTCAAAACTCTAACTTCATTTGGCAAAACAGTCTTACAGTTCAGCACAACATTATAACTCATGTGCAAAAGCTCACATCTCTCCCAAAACTGTTCACTCATGCTTCAAAACCATATTCCTTTCCCATATAAAGAGTCAGTGCTACCAAAATGGCAAAGATTCTTCTCAATTGCTTTGGCTCATTTCTTGAAACAAACCAGACGTTCTCAACTCTCTTGGTGCTTTTGCCAAAATAACCTGGATGGTTCAGCACAACACCATGGTTCACCTTCAAAAGCTCATATCTTTCCCAAAACAGTTCACTCATGTGTCAAAAATAAATTTCTTTCTCATTCAAATAGTCAGTGCCTCCAAAATGCTTCGTCCCTTTGGCATTGTGTAAGCACTGCAAGTCAAAATGTTTAGATGTTTTGTCTCTAAGGCAGAAGACCATTGAAATATCCCTCATGTCCACCTTTCAGTCTTAGCCCAGTCCTTCATTGACAATGGTTACTGTACAGTTTTTGTCTAGCTAACTGAATACAATTGTGTATAAAACTGAAAAAAAAGAAAAGATTTTAGGGTAAGAGTAGCCTCCAAGGTTTGACATCACACATTGCACTCATACTGCCAAGGAAAAAATACTTTACAGTATTGTAACCATTATTATTCACACACAAAGTAACTTCCATACATCAGAGTAAAAAGAAAATATATACAGCATAATATACGGAAATATAAACACACAAACATAAAACAAGGAAAATTACATTTAGCCTACAATGCTGTAAATAAAGCTGGAGTTTCACAACAACTGTAACATCTCTTCACTGGCCACCGTCCTCACCCTCCTGCCCATCCACACGCTGCTGTCTGTCTGGCCACAGATTCTCATCAACATCGCAGCATATATCCTCTCTTGCGATGCAACGAGGGAAGAAACGGCGTGCATGTCACAACCATCCCCTACACTGATCTCCTGTAATATCCTCACAGGCAGCGACCATTGCATGGAGTAGGGACCTCTGATCTTGAGCCCGATGCTCATACACTCTCCACCTCTAAGCGGAGAAAAACTCCTCAATAGGGTTGAGGAAAGGAGAGTAAGGTGGTAGGAACACCATATCCATCCTTGGATGAGCAGTGAACCAGGCCCTGATAAGCGGGCCATGGTGGAAATTCACATTGTCCCATACAATTATATATTGTGGTAGGTGAGGCCCTATGAGACCTCTCTTATTTTCAAGGATCAAATCCAAATGAAGGCGGTCCAAGAAGATGAGGAGCTTCTGTGTATTGTATGGGCCAAGACTGGGGATGTGAGTGGCCACACCATTCTCAGAAATGGCAACACACATAGTTATATTGTCCCCTCGCTGGCCTGGGACATCCACCATGGCCAATAAAATTACGGCCACGGCTTCGGCCCTTGGCTAGGTTGAAGCCAGCCTCATCCACATACACGAGTATGTGAGAGGTCTCGTTTCCTTCCAATGCCATTATTCTGTACAATAGAGTAAAAAAAGAAAACATCAAATCAGTCATACAGAAGAGTCATACACGACAGTTACAGACAGTTACATAGGAATGTTCTACACAAGTTCAATATATTACTGGTCAGTATTCCAGTGGTTCCAAACCTGGGGTACATGTACCCTATGCAGAGGTACTACAGGGGGTATTTGACAGAAAGGGGAGGGGAAAAATTATCAATGAGTAGACTTACTGAAATGTTACAGTAAAAGCCACAGTATTAGATAGATTTACATGGGAGGCACTACTGTAATTGCAGCTCTTTGACCCTTTTTCTTAGTGTATTATATGTTATATTCTTCAAAATAGGAAAAGAAGGATTATAATGATAATTGCATCATACAGTAAGCTGCAGTTTTTAGACAAAATGTTTATAAATCAGATACGTAAATCAAATACTTTCATACCTGGATTACCTAGATTCAGAAATCAGGTAAAGTGGGTACTGAAACCAATACATTTTGGGAACCACTGCTTATGGTAATTGTAAAAAGGTTATCTTGATGGACAACCAGTGACTGACTTACATGTACATACTGGTACAGCAGCTCTTTCACTCTGTCAGATTTCCTCTCAAATGGTACCCTGTAAATTTGCTTCATTGTCATTTGATGCTTCTTCAATATGCGGACTATTGTGGAGACGCTTATAGAGTTGACATTTTGGAATATGACATTGTCTTGCAGTGCGGATCAAACACCATGTTGCAAACACCATGTTACAGATCTCTTGTTCTTGTTGTTCATTGAGAAGTTTTCCTCGGCCACCCGTGCCAGGTTGTCGTCAAATCCTAGACAAAGAATTCAAAGGACAACACTCCATTCGTAATTTATACCTTATGTATTCCGTACAGAATGAGTCACCAATGTAATCGTATTGTTGTTTTACTTACAGTAACTTTACCACAATTCCAATGCATCACTGCGCAGTGACTGGAATACTACTGTAAACTGTATCATCAATATTGTAGAAAATAAACTATTCCATACTATTCCATAGTTTATTTTCTACAATATTTTTCTTGTCATTGTTAGAATCATACGTAACATCCCACTGAGGTAAGATACTGTAATACTGTAGGCCTATCACACACACACACACACACACACACACACACACACACACATACACACACACTAAATGAATACGTAAATGAGTAAATAAACATATTTGTTGCTCTATGCACAGTGTCCTGTCCTATACATTATATAATTCCATCATTGACTGACTACATACCTGTTTTCCCTGCGAAAGGTTTGGATGATAGAGAAGACTGTAGAGCGAGGCACGTTAGGCTGCACTCGGCAATCTGCCTCCTCCATTGTGAGGCCATGGTTGATGACATGATCTATAATTGTGGCCCGAATTTCATCAGGGACAGCATAGTGTCTTCCTGCTCTTCAGCCTCTTCCCCCTATTCCACCACCACTCACCCTTACTCCTCTTCCTCTTCTTCTTCATCTTCCTCGAGCAGGCAGTTTCCCTTGTTCATATACTTGGCCAGGTGCCTCCATGTTCAGAAATTGTACTGGTCCTGCATGGTCAAGCTCTATATATACATGTTTGGCAGCATTTACAATCATGGACAGCACCTGTCAGGTAACTAAACATACTGTTTGATTGGTCATCTGAGACCAACTCCGACTCCTCCTTTGTTAGTCAAGTTCTAGTTGCACCTAAATGTCAGTTGCTGTCATCATTTTATCAAATGTTCCAAGAGATTCATATATGGTATTCATGGTATTATGTTGCTGAATAATTTTGAGAATTGAACAGACTGTTGTGCATGTGATGACTTATGACAATGAAATGATGCTGACACGTTTTGGAGAGAACAACCATTAAGCCGCGTACACACGGTCGGACTTTTCAGCTACAAAAGTCCAACAGCCTGTCCGACAGACTTTCGACGGACTTTTGGCGGACTTTCGACGGACTTGCGGCGGACTTTCTAAAGAACAGACTTGCCTACACACGATCACACAAAAGTCCGTCGAATTCTTACGTGATGACGTACACCGGACTAAAATAAGGAAGTTCATAGCCAGTAGCCAATAGCTGCCCTAGCGTGGGTTTTTGTCCGTCGGACTAGCATACAGACGAGCGGATTTTTCGACCGGACTCGAGTCCGTCGGAAAGATTTGAAGCATGTTTCAAATCTAAAGTGCGTCGGATTTGAGGCTAAAAAAGTCAGTTGAAATCCGGAGAAGCCCACACATGATCGGATTACCAGCCAGCTTTAGTCCGTCAGTGTCCGTTGGACTTTTGTAGACGAAAAGTCCGACCGTGTGTACGCGGCATAAGATTGAGAATTGACAATCAGTTTAGATCAACAAGATCTATTCACTTGGAAATTGTGCTAAATGTAGGCTACTTGTACTTAATCTTTTGAAAGATGTACTGAGACATTGAGACATGTACTGAGACATTTGCAATTTTGATGAAATGAATGAGAAATTCAATTCAGTTGTGAACAATTGCCAAGGGGTTTGGAGATTTGTCCATGTTGTTTTGAGAATGTCATTTCTGTTTCAAGAAATGAGCCAAAACAATGGAGAAAAACTGTAATATAAAGTGCCCTCTAAAGGGGGAAAAAATATAACAAAAGCAAATAACTTCTCAGTTACTCACAAAACAGCTCACAACCCATGCCGAGCTCCTAAAGGGGATAGGCGGTGGTGCCTAATATACTGTCTCGCTTGGGGTTGAGGCAGGAGACCCCCCCAAAAGGGATAGGAACTGAATGGAGAGCCATGGGACATGTTAGACCGTCACAACATGATCCCTGGGTATAATATACGTGCACTTATCATGATCCTGGTTCTGTGAAAGAAAGGGGCATGAGTGAAAAAAATGAAAGCAAAAAAGTATAAAAAATGATATATGGATAAAAAGTACCGTATTTATCGGCGTATAACACGCCCCCCAATGTAGGAGGGAATTTTAAGGAAAAAAAACTTTTAGGAGGGAAGTTGAATGGAAAAAAACTTACATTTAAATGCCCTTCATTGCAGCCTTCTCAGTGCAGCCTTGCCCCAGTGCAGCCATGTCAGTGCAGCCATGTCAGTGCAGCCTTGTCAGTGCAGCCATGTCAGTGCAGCCTTCTCAGTGCAGCCATGTCAGTGCAGCCTTCTCAGTGCAGCCTTGTCAGTGCAGCCATGTCAGTGCAGCCATGTCAGTGCAGCCATGTCAGTGCAGCCTTCCCCAGTGCAGCCTTACCCAGTGCAGCCTTCCCCAGTGCAGCCTTGTCAGTGCAGCCTTCCCCAGTGCAGCCTTGTCAGTGCAGCCTTCCCCAGTGCAGCCTTACCCCAGTGCAGCCTTCGATCCTCTGTCCCTGCCATCCTGGGATTCAAAATCGCCGACCGCGATTTGAAAATGGCGCCGCCGGCGCCGAAATACACAGAGCCAGTCCTCGGCTCTTCCCGGCGGCTCTCGTTCACTTTCGGCTCCACTCGTAGTCCCGAGCGGAGCTATCCGAACCTAGCCAAGTAGGTTCGGATAGCTCCGCTCGGGACTACGAGTGGAGCCGAAAGTGAACGAGAGCCGCCGAGAAGAGCCGAGGACCGGCTCTATGTATTTCGGCACCGGCGGCGCCATTTTCAAATCCGGTCGGCGATTTTGAAGTTGTGACAGCTCGGGATCGCAGGGGATCGGCGTATAACACGCACCTGCGATTTTCCCCTGATTTTAAGGGGAAAAAAGTGCGTGTTATACGCCGATAAATACGGTATATATATGTGTGAAAAGGTAAATATTCAAAACTCAACTAAAATGTCTGATAAGTGAAGCATGTACAGTATGTATTCCCAAATGAGGCAATGGTGTGTGTATATATATATATATATATATATATATATATTTTTCATATTTCATATATATATATATATATATATATATATATATATATGAAATATGAAAAATGTGTGTGTAAGAGAATCTCATTAGGGAAGCCAAAATATATGTGCACAACATAAGTGTATGTGAAATTAAGAGGTGATATGGGTGCTCTTCAATAGGGGTGCACAGATGAAAAACAAGGACAATAACCTACTATATATGTATACAGAGTCAATAGATGACCCCCCAGTTACCTGTCAAAAAGAACCATAAGTGAGATCCTTTCCTTGTGATTAAATCATGCAGCATGATCAGCCGACTAGTCCAGGTTGATATACATACCTCCAGTCCAGGGCGGGTCTCTGCCATTGTCATGCCTAAACGTCATTGTAGCAAGAGAGAGGTGGGGGAACCAGCACACTTATGGTACAATCAACCTTAGTGGATACCTGCCAGCCTCAGTTGCGGCGTGGGATGGAAAGAGATCACCTCCGCACCGCAGCGTCACAGGGTACCACGCGTGGGGCGTATCTACATGATGCTGATGCTCTGAGATCAAACCCTGCCCCTATTGCAAGGCAAAGATGAGCTGGGGGGAAAGAGCTGGTGCACATCGCAACCTCGGAAGTAAAGCAAAACAGAAACCCAGACCCCACAACCCATGGGCTGGGCTGGCTATTTGATGGAATGCAATTAAGTAGGGCAAATGTAAAAGAAGAAATTTATTGGGGTAAACTATATTAATAGTAATAATAATATTAATAATGATAGTGTTGCACTGAGGTTTGCCAAGAGCTGACTAAGATGGATAAATATATGTACAAAAGTGAGTACACCCCTCACATTTTTGTAAATATTTTATTATATCCTTTAATGTGACAACACTGAAAAAATTACAATGTACAACTACAATGTAAAGTAGTGAGTGTACAGCTTGTATAACAGTGTAAATTTTCTGTCCCCTCAAAAGAACTCAACACACAGCCATTAATGTCTAAACCACTGGCAACAAAAGTGAGTACACCACTAAGTGAAAATGTCTAAATTGAGCCCAATTAGCCATTTTCCCTCCCCTGTGTCATGTGACTCGTTAGTGTTACAAGTTCTCAGGTTTGAATGGGGAGCGGGTGTGTTAAATTTGGTTATCACTCTCACTCTCTCATACTGGTCACTGGAAGTTCAACATGGCACCTCATGGCAAAGAACTCTCTGGGGATCTAAAAAAAAGAATTATTGCTCTACATAAAGATGGCCTAGGCTATAAGAGGATTGCCAAGACCCTGAAACTGAGCTGCAGCAAGGTGGCCAAGACCATACAACAGTTACACTCAGAACAGGCCTCGCCATGGTTGACCAAAGACATTGAGTGCACGTGCTCAGCATCATATCCATTGCTGCAGAGGTTGAAGGGGTGGGGAGTCATCCTGTCAGTGCTCAGACCATACACCACACACTGCATCAAATTGGTCTCCATGGCTGTAATACCAAAAGGAAGCCTCTTCTAAAGATGATGCACAAGAAAGCTTACAAACAGTTTGCTGAAGGCAAGCAGACTAAGGACATGGAACCATGTCCTGTGGTCTGATGAGACCAAGGCAAACTTATTTGGTTCAGATGGTGTCAAGCGTGTGGGGCAACCAGTTGAGGAGTACAAAGACAAGTTTGTCTTGCCTACAGTCAAGCATGGTGGTGGGAGTGTCATGGCCTGGGTCTGCATGAGTGCTGCTGGCACTGGGTAGCTACAGTTCATTGAGGGAACCATGAATGCCAACATGTACTGTACTGAAGCAGAGCATGATCCCCTCCCTCCAGAGACTGGTCCACAGGGCAATATTCCAACATGATAACGACCCCAAACACACCTCCAAGACAACCACTACCTTGCTAAAGAAGCTGAGGGTAAAGGTGATGGACTGGCCAAGCATGTCTCCAGACCTAAACCCTATTGAGCATCTGTGGGGCATCCTCAAACGGAAGGTGGAGGAGCGCAAGGTCTCTAACATCCACCAGCTCCATGGAGGAGTGGAAGAGGACTCCAGTGGCAACCTGGGAAGCTCTGGTGAACTCCATGTCCAAGAGGGTTAAGGCAGTGCTGGAAAAAAATGATGGCCACACAAAATATTGATACTTTGGGCCTAATTTGGACAATTTTCACTTTTGTTGCCAGCGGTTTAGACATTAATGGCTGTGTGTTGAGTTATTTTGAGGGGGACAGGAAATTTACACTGTTATACAAGCTGTACACTCACTACTTTACATTGTAGAAAAGTGTCATTTCTTCAGTGTTGTCACATGAAAAGATATAATAAAATATTTACAAAAATGTGAGGGGTGTACTCACTTTTGTGAGATATTGTATATTAACTGTAATTACTTAACTAAAAATTACAAGTGGTTAGCTGGAGGTCTGTATGAGTAGGAATGAGCCCGATGTTCGAGACGAACGTAAGTTTGACTCAAACATTGGGTATTCGAATAGCGAACAATTTGGGGTGTTCACAGCAAATTCGAAAGCCGCGAAACACCCTTTAAAAGTCTATGGGAGAAATCAAAAGTGCTAATTTTAAAGTCTTATATACTTGGTATTCTCATAAAAAAGTGTTTGGGGACCTGGGTCCTGCCCCAGGGGACATGGATCAATGCAAAAAAAAGTTTTAAAAACACACATTTTTTCGGGAGCAGTGATTTTAATAGTGCTTAAAGTGAAACAATAAAAGTGAAATATTCCTTTAAATTTCGTACATGGGGGTGTTTATAGTATGCCTGTAAAGTGGCGCATGTCTCCCATGTTTAGAACAGTCCCTGCACAAAATGATATTTCTAAAGGAAAAAAAGTCATTTAAAAGTACTCGCGGCTATAATGAATTGTCGGTCCTGGCAATACAGATAAAAGGAGTCATTGAAAAAAATGCATGGGATCCCCGAGTCCATTACCAGGCTCTTTGGGTCTGGTATAAATATTAAGGGAAACCCCAAATAAAAATTAAAAAAAAAATTGCGGGGGTTCCCCTCAAATTCCATACCAGGCCCTTCAGGGCTTATTAAGGGGAACCCCGTGCCAAATTTAAAAAAGAAAATGGCGTGGGTCCCCCCAAAAATCCATATCAGACCCTTTTCCGAGCACGCAACCTGGCAGGCCGCAGGAAAAGAGGGGGACGAGAGAGCGCCCCCCCTCCTGAACTGTACAAGGCCACATGCCCTCAACATGGGGAGGGTGCTTTGGGGTAGCCCCCTGTTAATGGGGACAAGGGCCTCATTCCCACAGTCCCTTTGGGGGGCTACCCCAAGCACTCTCCCCATGTTGAGGGCATGTAGCCTGGTATGGTTCAGTGGGTGCTCTCTCTTCCCCCCTGTGGCCTGCAGGTTGCATGCTCGGATAAGTGTCTGGTATAGATTTTTGGGGGGACCCCAATGCCATTTTTTTACATTTTGGCGCAGGGTTCCCCTTAAAATCCATACCAGACTTAAAGGGTCTGGTATGGATTTTGAGGGGGACCCCACGCCATTTTTAAAAAAAAAAATTAGCTTGGGTTCCCCTTAATATCCATACCAGACCTGAAGGGCCTGGTATGGAATTTGGGGGGACCCCCACGCAATTTTTTTTTAAAGTTTGGTTCAGGGTTCCCCTTAATATTCATACCAGACCTAAAGGGCCTGGTAATGGACTGGGGTGGATCCCATGCCATTTTTTTCAATTAATTCTTTTATCTGTATTGCCAGGACCAACAATTCATTATAGACGCGAGTACTTTTAAATGATTTTGCTGGTGCTTCCATGGCAGCATACCTGTGATAAGCTCCGCCCTGGACTCCTCACCTCAGGATAATTAATACATTATAAAAGAGACAACTCTTACCCCCAATAGTATTCTCCTTTTTTTCTCATACCTGATGGATAGTTTTCAGTGCGGGCCCTTGGCCTCTGCCTTAGGCAGCTTCCATCTGGGTTCAGGCCTCTCCCAGATGCAGTCCCCTGTCTTGGACTGCTAAACAGCGCTGAAAAGAGGGGAGCCCCTTCTGAGGGTCTTTTGGGGCAGCAGCGGTTTCATAACTTGGAACAAAAGTCCTGCATTTTTCTGCTTAGCTGATTTTCGTGGTGGGGGCAGGTAAGGGCTTTCTTTTCTACATGCCTATACGTTTTCCTTTTTCTCCGGTTCTCTGTCCCTTCTCTCTTCGATCGCTTCCTGTGCCTTGGGATACTGAGTGCCATGGCGCGAACACGCCGCTGTGGACACTGTTTTCATCAGCCTGCGTAGCTGGCAATTGGCCGGGTGACGCTCCCGGACGCTCAAGGCATGCGCAGACGGCTAACGCATGCGGCGCCATCTTGTTTGTGGGCAAAACTATGTAGTTTTTCCCTCACTTCAGATAGGAGTGTCTGGAGGCGGCTTAGGGGGGAGGGATGGGTGTTCCCGCCCCTCCTTTTCACTATTTAGTTCTCAGGGCTTCATTATATCCTTAGGCTCTTCCCTGCAAGTCTAGCCTCTTGGATGCTCCTTCAGTACAGATCGTGTATGGTGAGTTCTCTTTTGTTTCAGGTTTGATAAAGGCTGTTTAAAGTGTTAAAAAAAATAAAAAGTTTTTTTTTAGGACATATTGTTACTTTTCTTATGCACAATTTATTGTGGTGAGTAACTTTTTTTTCTTTTACCTTTTTTTTTTTAAATCATAAAAAAAGGAAGAGGAAATTTTAAAATACTGTTTTTTTTTTGTTTTTAGAATGAGGGGGAAAGGCAGTTTTCTCCCCGTTCATTATTTTAAGCTTTCCCTTTACCTTTCTCTAGTGTTTGTTCTGCTGATTTTGCGCCCTCTTCCTGCCCCCACAGTTATGAGTCAGCTGCCGTCAGACCAAGACCCTTGTTTTCTTAGGTAAGGGCTCGCACCTATTCAAAAAAAAAAAAGGCTTTTTCGGTTTTTAGGCAAAAGAGTGCCTTTACGCTGTTACTCTCGTTTCAGCCCTTTACGCCAAGACATGTCTAATAAGACTTCTGGTCGTCACAGTGGAAATCCCGGCCAGGCTCTAGTCACAGTCGGTCGACTAGTTCCCGACACCATTCTGATGGGAGGTCAGCATCTAAGAGAGGTCGGTCTCCTAGCCCTGCCAGGCTGGAAAAAAGTTCAAAAAAATGCCGGGTGTGTGGAGTAACCCCGATGCCAAATAAACTGATCTGCAAAGACTGTCTCCGGGGTTATGCTGAACAGGAAAGAGCTGAAGCCCAGCAGGTGACAGACTTAATAAAAAAAAGTGGTAAAGGACTCATTAGCTGAGCTAATGGACTCATCTCCCTCGCAGGTCATAGCTAGTGGACAGGTGCACCCTTCGGAGTCATCCCTGCCCGGCCCTTTTTCAGCGGGTCCTGCAGTGGCCACATCAGTGCCACCTCCCCAGACCACATAAGGATGAATAAGATGATTCTGCGGAGGAATCAGAGCCTTCGGGCTTCAACTTCTCTTTAGTGCAGCCATTTGTTTCTGCGGTCAAGCAGACCATCGGCTGGGAGGGGGCGGAAGAGCCGACTAAGAAGACCAAATCTTTTTTTCCATTTTTAAAGAAAAAAATTTCTTTTTTTCCCTTTATGGAAGAATTAAAGGATCTGATAGAAGGGGAATGGAAGAAGACGGACAAATGCTTCTCCATAAACCGGCTTCAGAAGTTATATCCTTTAGCAGAATCTGACTCTGTTCTCTTGGACACTCCTCTGGTGGTCGATGCTGCAGTGGTGCGCCTAGCTAAATATGTCACCCTACCAATGGAGGACTCAGCCTCCTTTAAAGACCCGTTGGATAGGCGCATCGACTCCGATCTAAAGATGGCCTACCAATTGGCAGGAGGAGTCTACAGACCAGCCATAGCGTTAGCATCAGTCTCTAATGCCATCAGGATCTGGTCCGAGAACATTGAAGTGGCCATTCATCAAGATGTTCCTAAAGAGGATATCATTAAAGCACTAGACGAACTAAACTTATCTGCAGACTTTGTGGGAGAAGCAGCAATCGATTCAGTGAGGTATTCAGCAGGATGTATGTAGAGACTATTCTTGGTTTGATTGATTCTGAACTCAACATGTTAATTGAATGAGCTGATCACATTGTCATCTATACAATGTAGGAGACGGGCCGACCTCTATTGGAGCTCCTGCTATTGTGAGAAAATGTCCTGTGGTTGTACTTATTATAATTAACTCTGTTACTGTGTGAAGCTCGGTGACCACAAGCCTGGCAAAAGGTCATGTCTCAGTCACCTAGACTGTATAAAGGATTAGATAATTAGCTCATGTTAATTAGGTTACAGTTGTATTGTTAGAGGAGGTTCCAACAGCATATAAAGTCTTGTAATTTTGATTCTAAATAAATATAGTTCATGTTAGCATCTAAGCAAGTCTCCTCTTGTTTTATGCTTGGGAGCGGTTGGAATATCTGATATCTGTATCCAGACTACAAGGAAGTGGTATACTGACGGAAGCACTCAAGTGGAGTGTGGGACATTCCGTGACAGTGTCGGCCTCTCAAATTTGAATACTACCTCAACTGCTCTCACAGGGGAGGTTTGTGCATCCAGCTCCTCACAAACTGAATCTGCATGTTTGGATGTTGAAAGGGAAAGATTCCAGTCTTTAGGTTGTTCTTCAAGTGTCATTTCAACTCTTTTGAAAGCCAGAAAACCTTCCACGAATTATGTTTGTTCAAAAATCTGGAATAAGTTCAAATTATTTGTGGAAAACAAAGATTCAGATCCCACAGTTCTGTCCACTGCTCTCCTCTTGGAATTTCTACAAACTGGCCTGGACCTTGGTCGCAGTCTAAGTTCACTTAAGGTTCAAGTGGCGGCTTTTTCGGCAGCTACCCAAAAGAGATGGTCAGAGGATTCGCTCATAGTACAATTTCTCAGAGCAGTTAAAAAAATTCAGCCTCCAGTAAGGCGATCTTTTCCTGCTTGGGATCTGCCCTTTATCCTGGACTGTCTGATGTCTCAGCCTTTCGTCCCACTAGAATCTGCTTCCCTGTGGAACCTAACACTCAAAACAGCTTTTTTAAGTGCCGTTACTTCAGGGAAAAAGGCCTCAGAGTTGCAAGCGTTAGGGGCAGAAGATGAGCACATTTCTTTCTTTCCGGATAAAGTGGAGCTACGTACAGTACAAGGTTTTGTCCTAAATGTTTCTTCTCGGTCTTCTCTATCAAAAGCCTGGGTGCTACCTATCTTTACGGATCCGCTCTCAGGCTCTCTGCAAGAATTGAACATTTCCAAAGTTCTAAAATGTTACCTGCAAGCTACAAGCCCCTTTAGAGCATCAAATAGATTGCTCATTCTTCCTTGGGGCAGGAATAGAGGGAAAGAAGCTGCACCAAGAACTATCGCCTCCTGGATTTGCAAGTTAATCCAAAAAGTGTATAGGGGTAGAGGGATAGAGCCACCGGCGGTGAAAGCCCACTCAAAGAGGGCAGTTTCTGCATCATGGGCTGCAAGGGCCAGTGTTTCCCTGGAGACCATTTGCAAAGCGACCATGTGGTCTTCCCCAAACACATTCATGCATCATTACAGGATTGATGCAGGGGTACTCACTTTGGTGGAATTTGGAAGAAAGGTGATTAATTCAGCTCCCGTGTTGCCTTATTAAAATTTTCTTTATGAGCATTACCCACCCTATTGTTATCTATTTATTTTATCACAGGTATGCTGCCATGGAGGCCCCAGGAAAACGGAAAATTGTATCATACTTATCTTAATTTTCCTTTCCTGGTGCCTATCCATGGTAGCATACATGCCCTCCCATGGTATTCGATTTAATAGGAGAATGCTATTGGGGGGTAGAGTTGTCTCTTTTATAATGTATTAACTATCCTGAGGGGAGGAGTCCGGGGCGGAGCTTATCACTGGTATGCTGCCATGGATAGGCACTAGGAAAGGAAAATTACGGTAAGTATGATACAATTTTCCGTTTTTTTCCTTTAGAAATGTCATTTTGCTCTCGGACTGTTCTAAACATGGGAAACATGCGCCACTTTACAGGCATACTATAGACACCCCCCAGGTACGAAATTTAAAGGAATATTTCACTTTTATTGTTTCACTTTAAGCATTATTAAAATTACTGCTCTTGAAAAAACTGCCATTTTTAAAACTTTTTTTGCATTGATACATGTCCCCTGGGACAGGTCCCAGGTCCCCAAACACTTTTTATGACAATACCTTGCATATTAACCCTTAGAATTAGCACTTTTGATTTCTCCCATAGACAATTTATTATAGCCACGAGTAGTTTTAAATGACTTTTTTTCCTTTAGAAATGTCATTTTGTGCAGGGACTGTTCTAAACACGGGAAACATGCGCCACTTTACAGGCATACTATAGACACCCCCCAGGTATGAAATTTAAAGGAATATTTCACTTTTATTGTTTCACTTTAAGCATTATTAAAATCACTGCTCCCGAAAAAACAGCTGTTTTTAAAACTTTTTTTGCATTGATACATGTCTCCTGGGGCAGGACCCTGGTCCCAAACACTTTTTATGACAATAACTTGCATATTAACCCTTAAAATTAGCACTTTTGATTTTCACGTTCGTGTCCCATAGACTTTAAGGGTGTTTGAACTAATTTTTTGCCTGTTCACATGTTCTGCTGCAAACCGAACCAGGGGGTGTTCGGCTCATTCCTATGTATAAGTATATGTAGCGCTGGTAGATTTTTAATCTACTACTGATAGGTGAAGTTAGATTTGCCTCTGTTCCAGCTTGGCTGAGTTGCGTGTAGTTCCACAGTGTGTCGGTGGGTGTCGTTGTCCCCATGGGTCGGTGTTGGAAAGGCAACGTGTTGAAGCGTATGAGTGCTCCCCTGTCCCGGAGACAACTCGGTGGAGGTGGTCCTCCGAGTTGCATTCTGGGAGAGGGTATTTATGGGACAGACGCCATGTTTGGGGGTCCTTTTTCATCCACCTGCTGGCCCTCCTGGCCGACAGGTATGCAATAGGAATACCACCTCATGGTCCTCCGTTCCGGAGGCCCACTTCACTGCAGCGTGTGGGTGGGCCCAGAAGCCTGTCTGGGGCCTACCACAGTGGCAGAGGAATGGTCCTGGGCTGTCTATCCTGTGAGAAGAAGCTGGACAACTGAGGAGATCCCAGGGAAGGACCCGTCATGGAAGGATCATGCAGAGTGCTGGTCCAGAGAGGGGCCTGGTGACTCAGTTGGAGGATGTATCCTGAAGTAATCTTACTGCATAGTACTGCCGGGTTGGCTTAAAGGTTCAAGTGCTGTGCCTGATATCCACCGTAAACCATTACATCCTGTGGCAGATCATACCGGTTCTGTTTCAAACAAGTCTGTGGCAGAGACTTTTGTTCGTGCTACGTACTGGCTGCTAGGCAAGTGAGAGAGGCCTATCCAGGCGGGCAAAGATTGAATCCCACAAGGGGAGTGTGTTCAACTACAAGTGTTCAATTCCTAACAAAGTACTAAAGAATACTACGGAAAGGTATTTGAGCTTCCCTGCAACTTTCCTTCTACCTGTTTCCTGCTACTTCCTTTATTACCTGTTCATTAAAGCATTGGAAAAGATACTCAAGTGTTTGGTGCCTACATTGTCCGGAGGTAAACTCAACGGGACCCTAGACCCAGTGCCTATGAAACAGAGGTAGCGAGGGTGAAGGTAACAGCCTGCTTTAAACCAGCAGCTCCACCGTGAGTTAGTGCTACATGTGGGGGCGTCGTCCGTGATTTGTTGCCCATCAACTTCCCGCAACCTAGAGAAGTGTTTCACCGGGAGTTTACGGTGAAAGCTGGACTTTGTCAATTTCTCAGTAGAAGAAGAGGTTAAAGTTGCAGGACTTTATTTCTGACTGCGTAGGCGGCGGGCGAGAGTGAAAGACCGGGAGCTACGTGATCAGAGGAACAAGTGGGAGGAGCCTAGCCTACTTGATACCACATGGGACGTGTGTATGTGTGTTGGCGCCAGAGAAGAAGAGAGGCCTCGTGATCGTGCTGAGAAGATCAGAGTGTGGCCATGTCTTTTTCGGTGATGCAACCGTGGCACCTAAGATGTTCCCTACGAGCACCGCTGCGGGTGCTATGCTGATCGGAACCTTGCTTATGGATACCGGCATTCATCTGAAACCGCAGGGGAAGTTTGTTCTTTATACAGTCGGAGATATTGAAGGGCTGGGAGTGCTTTGCCACAAGTGTGAAGGACTGGCCATACATCTCCGTCCATTTTGTCGCTGCCCGCAATGTAGAGAGTATTTGTTTGTGGTTGAACAACCTACTATGTCGCCTTGTGCTTATCGTATGGACTGGGCTACAGGTATTGCCACAGTGGAAGCTGCTGCTACTGTTGAAAAAGAACGGCAGGCCGTGATTTCGCCTGTTGTCACCGAAAGTGTTCCTGAGAAAGATACTGAGGTAACTAGCTCATCAGCGGACATTACTTTGATTTCTGCGTCCACTACGCCTATCCCCGTTGTACCTGTCCAGAGGAAGGTGGGATATGTAAAGGCTTCCCGCGGCCGTGGTCGAGGCCTACCCCAGAGACTACCCAAACTGGAGAAGTCCACGTCAGGAATGGGTGAGAGATCACAGGGGAATGTATCTGGGACTTTATGTAAATATTTGTCGGCAGAAGAGTTGAGAGATTCGGAGATAGATTCCATGTCGGATCTCTCTGGTGATGATGATTTATTTGAGACAATGTCGCAGGAACTGTTATGGGCTCAGGGAGAAGATGTTGCTTCTGCCTTGACTTTTTCAGAATGGACAGCCCTGGATTCTGGGAGAACATCGCCTTGTGTGGAGCCACACAGTACTATCAAGGAGACATTGCCTAAAGTTACTACTTTGCTTCCGACACCCGTCGGGTCTATGGTGAGCAAGTCATTGAACTCTTGTGTGCCCCCTGGTTTGGGGAAAAATAGATTGTTGCCTAAACTTACACGTTTGCAGAGAATGCTTAACAAGCGTGTGGCTACGGAATATGGTTTGGAGTTCCCCTATGTTACTCAGGACATTATGCAAGAGATTGAAGCCAACAGGGAGCCGGGAGCTCTGGTACAGTGAAGCTGTTTGGGACTATTTGTCTGTGCCTAAGTCTTTCCGGAAAACTGGATATTCTGTTGCTGTGGATGAACACTTCAGTGGATGTTTCCTACACTGGAACTATAGTCGGCACACTAATGCTGACAAGGTGGTCATTTGCAGACCCGGAAAAGATGACGTAGTGTACTTCATTACTACAGTGGATAAATTGGAAAAACACTGACATTGCCAGATCCTCGGTTTTACTGGTGATTATGGATAAAGAACTGTGGGGTATGTAGATAGACAGTGTCAGTATTTAGAGATCTTTGTGATCAAGATTTGATGTCCATCTCAGTGTTTCTAAATCCCAGGCCCGTTTTGCTAGCTGGACTTCCTTCGTTTAAAAGATATGATATACCTAAATATATATGTAGGGATGGACTCCTCAAGTTATTTTAGCTGGTTCCTTAAAGGGAATATAAGAAAGATTATGGGAAGAAAGTTTCACTTTTCTTTCAGAATGAGAATTTGCTCCTAAACTGTATATATCTCGTGTGTGTGTTTAACTTTGTTTCTTTTCAGGAGCAAGTGGACCTACTATCAAGCTGTTAGGCTTTTCAACTAGATAGATAGTGGGGTTGCAACAGTCATAATGTGGTTTTGTTTGCGGATGTGAACATATTGTTTAAAAAAAAAAATGTTGAAATTGTAATGTCTTTCGACTGTCTTCTTTTCTTCTTTTACTTTAATCTCAGTTTTAAGCTCAAATACCTACTCTCAGGCTTGGGAGTTATTTTTGACAGACGTTGAGGACAACGTCTATTATAGTGGGGGGAGTACGTAGCGCTGGTAGATTTTTAATCTACTACTGATAGGTAAATTTAGTGGGTTACTTGTTAGGTGAAGTTAGATTTGCCTCTGTTCCAGCTTGGCTGAGTTGCCTGTAATTCCACAGTGTGCCGGTGGGTGTCGTTGTCCCCATGGGTCGGTGTTGGAAAGGCAACGTGTTGAAGCGTATGAGTGCTCCTCTGTCCCAGAGACAACGAGGTGGAGGTGGTCCTCCGAGTTGCATTCTGGGAGAGGGTATTTATGGGACAGACGCCATGTTTGGGGGTCCTTTTCCGTCCACCTGCTGGCCCTCCTGGCCAACAGGTATGCATTAGTAATACCACCTCATGGTCCTCCGTTCCGGAGGCCCACGTCGCTGTGGTAGGCCCCAGAAGCCTGTCTGGGGCCTACCACAGCGGCAGAGGAATGGTCTTGGGCTGTCTATCCTGTGAGAAGAAGCTGGACAACTGAGGAGATCCCAGAGGAGGACCCGTCATGGAAGGATCATGCGGAGTGCTGGTCTGGAGAGGGGCCTGGTGACTCAGTTGGAGGACGTATCCTGAAGTAATCTTACTGCATAGTACTGCGGGGGTTGGCTTAAAGGTGCTGTGTCTGATATCCACCGTAAACCATTACATCCTGTGGCAGAGGATCTTACCGGTTCTGTTTCAAACAAGTCTGTGGCAGAGACTTTTGTACTGGCTGCTAGGCAAGTGAGGGAGGCCTATCCAGGCGGGCAAAGATTGAATCCCACAAGGGGAGTGTGTTCAACTACAAGTGTTCAATTCCTAACAAAGTACTAAAGAATACTATGGAAAGGTATTTGAGCTTCCCTGCAACTTTCCTTCTACCTCTTTCCTGCTACTTCCTTTATTACCTGTTCATTAAAGCATTGGAAAAGACACTCAAGTGTTTGGTGCCTACATTGTCCGGAGGTAAACTCAATAGGACCCTAGACCCGGTGCCGGTGAAACAGAGGTAGCGAGAGTAAAGGTAACAGCCTGCTTTAAACCAGCAGCTCCACCGTGAGTTAGTGCTACATATATATGTAACAATGTGATGGGTATGGCATCACCCATCACATCATTACATATATAAAAATCGGGTGTTTTCCACCCAGATATATGAACTAAAAGCAAACGTGACCTGTCACAACCTATCATTAAGCAATGGCATGTCTCCATCCCTACATGTATTGGCAAAGAAAGGAGAAAAGGGACTGTCAGAAATAGGCTTAGGCATGTAAGGGTTAAGTCAAACAGACTATAACAGACACAGGTGTAACCCAAGTTGAATTATAATGCAGTCAAATGGCTATAGTAAATTGACAGAAGAAAGGATTTATGATCCCAGAACAAGAGGGGCAAGAGGAGACTTTTAGTCAGTTGACTATGTCTAGGCCCTGATGGCACAAGAAATATAGAGTAAGCAGTAGAGTTGGGTGAACAATTCAGGCCTAGCACAAGTTTGGCCCGAACACTGCCTGTTCGCCCATTCGACAAACACCCAAATTTGCGTGGGGCTCAGCAGGGCAGTATTCCAACATGATAATGACCCCAAACACACCTCCAAGACAACCACTACTTTGCTAAAGAAGCTGAGGGTAAAAGTGATGGACTGCCAAGCATGTCTCCAGGCCTAAACCCTATTGAGCATCTGTGGGGCATCCTCAAATGGAAGGTGGAGGAGCGCAAGGTCTCTTCCACCCACCAGCTCCATGATGTCGTCATGGAGGAGTGGAAGAGGACTCCAGTGGCAACCTGTGAGGCTCTGGTGAAGTCCATGCCCAAGAGGGTTAAGGCAGTGCTGGCAAATAATGATGGCCACACAAAATATTGACACTTTTGGGCCCAATTTGGACATTTTCACTTAGGGGTGTACTCACTTTTGTTGCCAGCCGTTTAGACATTAATGGCTGTGTGTTGAGTTATTTGAGGGGGACAGGAAATTTACACTGTTATACAAGCTGTACACTCACTACTTTACATTGTAGCAAAGTGTCACTTCTTCAGTGTTGTCACATGAAAAGATATAATAAAATATTTACAAAAATGTGAGGGGTGTACTCACTTTTGTGAAATACTGTATATTAACTGTAATTAGTTAACTAAAACTTACAAGTGGTTAGCTGGAGGTGTGTATGAGTATATATATAACAATGTGATGGGTATGGCATCACCAATCACATTGTTACATATATAAAAATTGGGTGTTTTCCACCAAGAAATATGGACAACTAAAAGAAAATGTGACCTGTCACAACCTATTATTAAGCAATGACATGCCTCCATCCCTACATGTATTGGCAAAGAAAGGAGAATAAGGACTGTCAGAAATAGGCTTAGGCATGAAAGGGTTAAGTCAAACAGACTATAACAGACACAGATGTAACCCAAGTTGAATTGTAATGCAGTCAAATGGCTATAGTGAATTGACAGAAGAAAGAATTTATGATCCCAGAACAAGAGGGGAAAGAGGAGACTTTTAGTCAGTCCACTATGTCTAGGCCCTGATGCCACAAGAAATATAGAGTAAGCTGTAGAGTTACCTGTTCCCCCATTCGACAAACACCCAAATTTGCGGGGGGGCTCGGCAGGACGTTCGCCCACTGAGCAACTCACAATGCACTGTGCGTTGCACAGTGCATTCTAGAGCCCTAATTGGATGAAGCAATGCACCTGACCGCTGGTCGGGTGCAAGGCTTTCCCCAATTAGGGCACAGAGCATACTCTGAGCCATGATTGAATAAAGTCATGATTCTTTTGCCCAATCATGGCTCAGTGCTCATAGTCCCACCCTACACTATAAAAGGTTCCTTTCCATAGGAACCTTTTGCAGTGTGTTGTTGGAGTGAAGATTGATAGAGCAGGGCTGTTTGCTACTAGTGAGTTGGTGTGTTATTGTGAGTGTATAGTTTCAGTGTAGTGTTAGTGTAGTGTTAGTGTAGTGTGAGTAGAGTGTGAATATAGTTTAGTGTTTCAGTGCAGTGTTAGTGTAGTGTGAGTATAGTGTGAGTAAAGTAGTGTGGTGTAGTGTGACTATAGTGTAATGTGTCAGTGTAGTGCATGAAAGGGTTAAATCAAACAGACTATAACAGACACAGGTGTAACCCAAGTTGAATTGTAATGCAGTCAAATGGCTATAGTGAATTGACAGAAGAAAGGATTTATGATCCCAGAACAAGAGGGGAAAGAGGAGACTTTGAGTCAGTCCACTATGTCTAGGCCCTGATGCCACATAGAGTAAGCTGTAGAGTTGGGTGAACAGTTCAGGCTGAGCCATGGTTGAATAAAGTCATGATTCTTTTGCCTGATCATGGCTCAGTGCTCATAGTCCCACCCTACACTATAAAAGGTTCCTTTCCCTAGGAACCTTTTGCAGTGTGTTGTTGGAGTGGAGATTGATAGAGCAGGGCTGTTTGCTACTAGTGAGTTGGGGGGTTATTGTGACTCTGAGTGTATAGTTTCAGTGTAGTGTTAGTGTAGTGTGAGTAGAGTGTGGGTATAGTTTAGTGTTTCAGTGCAGTGTTAGTGTAGTGTGAGTATAGTGTGAGTATAGTAGTGTGGTGTAGTGTGACTATATTGTAATGTGTCAGTGTAGTGTCAGTATAGTTTTGTCAGTATAGTGTGAGTATAGTGTGTCAGTAGAGTGTGAGTATAGTATAGTGTAGTGTCAGTGTAGTGTTAGTGTGATGCAGTGTTTAACAGCAGTAGTCCTCAATTTAAAGTGCACCAAACACCAGTTTTCATTGAATAAAGTGCATCCAATTACACATTTTCTAGTATGTATTCAATTTGGGTAATAAGCCCCCCATCATGTTAGGAAGGCCAACAAGGAGAGGCAGACATTCACATGCCACTTTGAGGGGGCAGCAGCATCTGTGTCCACAGGCAAAGGTGGATGTGGTCCCTCCTCAGGCAGGGCCCGTTTTTCTCTGTTTAGTGATGTTGCCCATGCTATCCAGCCACAGCATGCAGAGGAGGTAGTGGACTGGCTTACTAAACCATTCTCATCCTCCTCATCCTATATGACCAAAGCTGAGACTAGTGCGCAGTCCACCGCAGTTGCCAGAGTGGTTTATTCTGCCTCCCTGTTCACAGCTACTCATGCCATAGCCGCAGAATTATGTATTGAGGAGTTAGCTAAATTAATTGAACACAGCGTCAGCCATTTGCTTCTTGACGATGCACAGGCATTACTTGATTCTGATGTTGGGTCTGAGGTTGAGGAAGGGAGTAACATGAGCCTACAGAGAGGGGAGAACACTTATAAACAACAAATTGGCAGTCATGTTTCCCTAGCCGCAGCGTATTGCCAAGTTGGCTCCAGTGATAATGAGGATGGAGGGGATGATAATGATGATTGATCACTGATACCACTTGTGTGCTGGATAGAGCAGAGGAGGAAAGCAAGCGGTAGGAACAACCCCAACGAGGTAGGATGTACTCCAAAGGCAGCTATCATGGAAGAGTAGAGAGCAGCCACCCTATTCCATCAGATTGTTTAGCTGTTATCTCCAGGCCCACTTCCCACAGCTCAGCTGTGTGGGCCATTTTTTAGCACATGTGTAGCTGATCCCACTGTTGTCATTTGCAATCTCTGCCACAAGCAGATCAAGCATGGCAAATACACCAGTCATTTGGGTACCACATGCTTGCAAAGGCATTTAACCTCCCACCACTCATCCCATTGGCAAGAGCACCTGAAAGCCACACAAAAGGGATGCAATTCTTCTCCTCCTCACTTTTCACCTTTTAGGTATACCCCCGCTATATCTCATGACCTCTCAGCAGCCTCCACTGACGGGGATGATGGTATAACAAAAGGTGTAACAGGTCCTTTCAACACATCTGCCAGCAGCACACCACCAGCTGTAAATTATAGCAGCCAAATTTCTCTGCCCCAGCTGCTGCATCAAATACACTCCCTGCCACCCACATGCCCAGCATCTAAATTCCAGCTTGTCCAAATTTTTTTGCTTTTTTTTTTAGTCCTTGGCATCCAGGGCTGTCATCTTCCACATCCCATCATCAGCATCTGCATCATATGGTCAAAGATTATCCAGGGGCAAAAACAGACGTGGAGAACTTTTCAGTAGACGATCCACTGGGTTTCTGGGTCATGAGAATAGACCACTGGTCAGAACGTGCCCAGTATACGATTGAGCTGCTGGGCTGCCCTGCATCCAGCATGCTTTCCAAACAGGCATTCAGTTTGTGACAAATAAAAGAGTGTGTCTGTCCATAGACTCCGTTGACCCGCTGACATTTGTCAAAATGAATCAGTCCTGGATTAGCAGCAGCTATCAAACAACTAATGCTGATGTTGCTGATAAAATGTTTTTGGGACATGGAATCTCTGCAACACTGTCTAGGCTGCCTAGCTTTGTGGGAGTTGATTTTATCTTGAAGTAATTTTTTGATATAAGTTTCATGGGCACAATTAACACCCAAGGACCAATTTTTCTGCACCTATTTGACAGTTATAATCTGATAATTGTGATGAAATTATTGCTTTCATCAAGAGTACCTCTAGCCATTCCCTGCTCTCTCCGGCGGTGTGTTCTCAGAGCATTCCACATGGAAATATTTTCTTTCTTTCACTTGTCTGTAAATCAGCAGCAGCTTCAGCAGAAGAATGAATTTGCCCCTAAATCCAAAACCTTTCCTTAATGGCCTTACTGGTAAGCCTGTAATGGTGAAACTGAAGTGGGGTATGGAATACAAGGGATACCTGCGAAAGAGACACCAGACTTTATCTAAAAAAATTGTTAATCTTGGCCTGAGTGTACTTTAATTTTTCTTCTTTGCATAAGGCTTGCTCTCTGTGGTGCAATTTTTTTTTTATTTTCACCCAAAGCCTACCAAAGACACCAGAACTTATCCAAAAAATCTCTAATCTTGTTCCGAGTGCACTAAATTGTGACCTCATCAAACAGACTGGCTCCCCAAGCCATTGTTTACAAAATAAACAAAGCTTGTAGGGAAAAATCAATTTAAATGTAATTTTTTTCTTTATATATGTCCACTTTGCTGCAGCGGGTTCTATACACGGTACAGATGCAGCACTTTACAGACAAACTAAGGGGACCCCACAGGCACTACATTCAAAGCAATTTTTCATTTTATTATTTCACTTTAAGCATCATTAAATCATTAAAATCACTGCTCCTTTAAAAATTATCATTTAAAAAAAAATTGCATTTATATATGCTCCCAGGGCAGTACCCAGGCCCCCATACCCTTTTTATGGCCAATAACTTGCATATAAGCCTTTAAAATGGGCACTCTTTATTTTTTAAGTATGGTTCGAAAGACTTCAATAGGGTTTGGTGTTCGGGTGTGAACTTTTTGCGATGTTCGGCTGTTCTCGTGTGAACCAAACCGAGAGGGGTTAGGCCCATCTCTAATAGTGACACAGCCAGCACCTGGCTATACCTATGTATTGCTCACTGCACTCATTGTGCACACATCACTAATAATATTTCAATTAAATGTTGCATTTTTTGAGTCCTGATTGAATGCAGCCTGCCTATATTACGCCCCTTGTTACCATAAAAGTACAATTTTAATATTAATGTGATATTAGGAGGAAACACATACACAATATTGGTATAATGTTCAGAGCTAAACCATCTGATGAAAAAGATTAAAGTTTAAAATTTTAATGAAAAGGCATGCATCTGCATGCTGATACATGAAGGTGCAACCATGTGAATGGTGAATGGATTGAATGTTCTGGGGGATAAATATTGATTTAAAGATATATGCTAAGCTAATAGCGATACGCCTAATATCCATATTACCTACACTCATACATCCTGATCAAACAGGATTCACCCAAAACAGACAAACTTCTGATGCCACCCGTAGAATCGTGAATATCATCCATATGGCAGAACTACAGAGGAGGCCTTCTCTGCTTCTCACGTTGGATGCAGAGAAGGCCTTCGATAGGGATGAGCCGAACACCCCCCTGTTCGGTTCGCACCAGAACATGCGAACAGGAAAAAAGTTTGTTCGAACACGCGAACACCGTTAAAGTCTATGGGACACGAACATGAATAATCAAAAGTGCTAATTTTAATGGCTTATATGCAAGTTATTGTCATAAAAAGTGTTTGGGGACCTGGGTCCTGCCCCAGGGGACATGGATCAATGCAAAAAAAAGTTTTAAAAACGGCCGTTTTTTCAGGAGCAGTGATTTTAATAATGCTTAAAGTCAAACAATAAAAGTGTAATATCCCTTTAAATTTCGTAGCTGGAGGGTGTCTATAGTATGCCTGTAAAGGGGCGCATGTTTCCCGTGTTTAGAACAGTCTGACAGCAAAATGACATTTCAAAGGAAAAAACCCATTTAAAACTACTCGCGGCTATTGCATTGCCGACAATACACATAGAAGTTCATTGATAAAAACGGCATGGGAATTCCCCACAGGGGAACCCCGAACCAAAATAAAAAAAAAAATGACGTGGGGTTCCCCCTAAATTCCATACCAGACCCTTCAGGTCTGGTATGGATTTTAAGGGGAACCCCGCGGCAAAAAACCCCCCAAAAAAACGGCGTGGGGTCCCCCCAAAAATCCATACCAGACCCTTATCCGAGCACACAACCTGGCAGGCCGCAGGAAAAGAGGGGGGGATGAGAGTGCACCCCCCCTCCTGAACAGTACCAGGCCACATGTCCTCAACATTGGGAGGGTGCTTTGGTGTAGCCCCCCAAAACACCTTGTCCCCATGTTGATGAGGACAAGGGCCTCATCCCCACAACCCTGGCCGGTGGTTGTGGGGGTCTGCGGGCGGGGGGCTTATCGGAATCTGGAAGCCCCCTTTAACAAGGGGACCCCCAGATCCCGGTCCCCCCCTGTGTGAAATGGTAAGGGGGTACTTATCCCTACCATTTCACTAAAAAACTGTCAAAAATGTTAAAAATGACAAGAGACAGTTTTTGACAATTCCTTTATTTAAATGCTTCTTCTTTCTTCCTTCATCTTCTGGTTCTTCTGGTTCTTCCTCCGGCGTTCTTGTCCAGCATCTCCTCTGCGGCGTCTTCTATCTTCTTCTCCTCGGGCCGCTCCGCACCCATGGCATGGGGGGAGGCTCCCGCTCTTCTCTTCATCTTCTTCTTCTCTTCTTCTCTTCTTCTCTTCTTCTCTTCTTCATTTTCTTCTCCGGGCCGCTCCGCATCCATGCTGGCATGGAGGGAGGCTCCCGCTGTGTGACGGCGTCTCCTCGTCTGACGGTTCTTAAATAATGGGGGCGGGGCCACCCAGTGACCCCGCCCCCTCTGACGCATGGTGACTTGACGGGACTTCCCTGTGATGTCACGGGGAATGCCACAGGGAAATCCCGTCATGTCCCGTGCGTCAGAGGGGGTGGGGTCACCAGGTGGCCCCGCCCCCCCATTTTTTAAGAACCGTCAGACGAGGAGACGCCGTCACACAGCGGGAGCCTCCCTCCATGCCAGCATGGATGCGGAGCGGCCCGGAGAAGAAAATGAAGAAGAGAAGAAGAGAAGAAGAGAAGATGGAAGAAGAGAAGAAGATGAAGAAGAAGATGAAGAGAAGAGCGGGAGCCTCCCCCCCATGCCATGGGTGCGGAGCGGCCCGAGGAGAAGAAGATAGAAGACGCTGCGGAGGAGATGCTGGATGAGAACGCCGGAGGAAGAACCAGAAGAACCAGAAGATGAAGGATGATAGAAGAAAGAAGAAGCATTTAAATAAAGGAATTGTCAAAAACTGTCTCTTGTCATTTTTAACATTTTTGACAGTTTTTTAGTGAAATAGTAGGGGTAAGTACCCCCTTACCATTTCACACAGGGGGGGCGAGATCTGGGGTTCCCCTTGTTAAAGGGAGCTTCCAGATTCCGATAAGCCCCCCGCCCGCAGACCCCCACAACCACCGGCCAGGGTTGTGGGGATGAGGCCCTTGTCCTCATCAACATGGGGACAAGGTGTTTTGGGGGGCTACCCCAAAGCACCCTCCCAATGTTGAGGGCATGTGGCCTGGTACGGTTCAGGAGGGGGGGGCGCACTCTCATCCCCCCCTCTTTTCTGCAGCCTGCCAGGTTGCGTGCTCGGATAAGGGTCTGGTATGGATTTTTGGGGGGACCCCACGCCGTTTTTTGGGTTTTTTTGGCGCGGGGTTCCCCTTAAAATCCATACCAGACCTGAAGGGTCTGGTATAGAATTTAGGGAGAACCCCACGTCATTTTTTAAAAAATTTTGGCCGAGGTTCTGCTTAATATTCATACCAGACCTGAAGGGCCTGGTATGAAATTTAGGGGGACTCCCACGTCATTTTTTTTTAAATTTTGGTTCGGGGTTCCCCTGTGGGGAATTCCCATGCCATTTTTATCAATGAACTTCTATGTGTATTGTCGGCAATGCAATAGCCGCGAGTAGTTTTAAATGGGTTTTTTCCTTCGAAATGTCATTTTGCTGTCAGACTGTTCTAAACACGGGAAACATGCGCCCCTTTACAGGCATACTATAGACACCCCCCAAGTACGAAATTTAAAGGGATATTACACTTTTATTGTTTGACCTTAAGCATTATTAAAATCACTGCTCCTGAAAAAACAGCCGTTTTTAAAACTTTTTTTTGCATTGATCCATGTCCCCTGGGGCAGGACCCAGGTCCCCAAACACTTTTTTATGACAATAACTTGCATATAAGCCTTTAAAATTAGCACTTTTGATTTCTCCCATAGACTTTTAAAGGGTGTTCCGCAGAATTCGAATTTGCCGCGAACACCCCAAATTGTTTGCTGTTCGGCGAACTTGCGAACAGCCAATGTTCGAGTCGAACATGAGTTTGACTCGAACTCGAAGCTCATCCCTAGCCTTCAATCGCATACATTGGCGATATTTGGCCGAGGTGTTGAGGTCATTTGGGTTTGATGGTGGTATATTCACGGCTATATTGGCTTTATACTCTAAACCATCTGCTAGAGTATACATGTCTGGTGTCCTATCTACGCCCTTTACCATATCAAACGGCACTAGGCAGGGGTGCCCATTATCCCCTTTAATTTTTAATCTTCTGATGGAACCCCTGGCCATATACATTAGAAACCATCCTCTTATTAAAGGCTTCCCAACTAACGACGGCGATCACACTATCAGCTTATTTGCTGACGATATAATTTTGATATTAACAGAAGTGGGTCCTTCCCTGGCAGCGGCATACGAAACCTTGAATATGTTTAATAGTATATCTTACTATAAGATCAATGAAGGCAAATCCCACATATTAAGTCTAGGAATAGACAAACATACAGAAACCAGACTTAAGGCTCAATACCCTTTTTCAATGAATACGGAGGGAATACAATACCTTGGCATCACCCTGACTGCAAAGACTGAACAATTGTTTGAGGCAAATTACACTTCATTTTTGAACCAACTCACCCCCAAATTAAACGCCATCTCCAAAACTGAATTAACTTGGTCTGGAAGGTTGGCAGCATTCAAAATGAATATATTACCATAATTTCTCTATTTGTTCCGCACCCTCCTCATCCCAGCCCCAAACTCTTTTTTCTGCAAGGCACAATCACTAGTCAACAAATATCTATGGCAAGGAAAGAAGGCTAGATGTGCCTTCCAGAAATTGATCAAAGCTAGAAGTGTGGGTGGAGTGGGCCATGTCCTTATAAAAGACTATTATCAAGCAGCCATTTTAGCACAGATTCACCAATGGTTCTCACACAACCACACACCCAGATGGTACGAATTAGAAAATCAACAAAGTCCAAACAAAAAAATATCAGACCTACTCATGGCAAGTTCTTTTATGACACAACCACCCAGAGACATCTCACCCACCATAATAGCATCACTTCGTGCTTGGAAAACTCTTTTGAATACCCCCATAGATGATACTCCCTATAAATCAATCCCTTTACCCATATCATCCCTACAGCTCTTAATACCCAATTTAAATATCAAGCATTGGGGGTCTAAAGGCATCGGTAATGTCACAGATCTCCAAATTGGTCCATCTATTAAAACTTTAAGAACACTCCAAATAGAGTATAATTTAAATAATAATGATCTGTTTACATATCTCCAGATCTCATACTTGCTAGCAAAAATTCCTACACCATCAGTTATACTACCCTGGAAGATAGCCTTATACCTATCAAATCCCACCACTACAATTAAAGACATCTCACTATTTTATAGCGTTCTGAATCAAAATTCAATCTTTGTTAAATCAACCTCCATGAGAACATGGGAGATTGACATGTCAACCACGTATTCGACTGAGCAGTGGAATAAGGCGCTGACATCCATCTATAAATCCACTAAAAGTGCTAATTTATGGAAACTATATCAAAAATTATTGTTGAGATGGTACTTAACACCCACGAGAATAGCAAGGTTCAACCCACAAACATCTCCACTATGCTGGAGACAATGTGGTCACAGAGGTTCACTAATCCACATATTCTGGAAGTGTCCACTACTACAACCCATATGGTCATCCATTTTTAACATAATAGATCAAACCATAGGGACAAAAATCACTAGGAAACCAGAATTAGCCATTTTATCCCTAGGAATTGAACTGATCTCCCCCCCCCCCCCCCCTAAAGGAAAATAGTAACACGCATACGATTGGAAATCACTAGACATTGGAAACAAAAAGCTGTGCCAACTTATACCGAAATAATAAGAAACACTAATTTACACGTATCGTACAAAATAATGTTTGCCATTTCCCAAAATAATACCCAGTCTATGCACACATTATGGAAGCCATGGTTAGATTGGTATAATCTAAATAAAGTTTAATACAAACTACCTATTATCCAAACAAAAATTGTCAACCTATGTTCCTCTATTTTAAGCATATCCCAATGTTGGTTACAAGTTCAAAGTTATGTGAATAGATTACTAGAAACTCTTTAAGACAGAATAAACTGAACATAAACCACAACAACCAGGATAAGTGAGCGAGGGGTGGATTACACGTGTCTGTCCTTGTCCAACACCGCAGTTTGTCCCCAGATGGGGCGGTGGGGGAGGAGGGGAGACAGTGCGCGTGCCGCAAAGTGAGGGGCATCCCAAATGTACTAGTGAAAACCATGGCTGCGTTTCAGGTTGCGGTTATGGGGCTCACACCTAGTTAAATGTTCCTTCTTGGTAGAGCAATATATATATTATAAATATATCTATACCAAAATGTTATATTTTACTTTACAAATGATCTGTCTATACATGATACATAACTGTGTTTACCTTATTTTTCTATTTGATAACTATTCCTTTTACGCTTTGTAATGATTCAAGAAAAAATATCAATAAAAATTATTGAAATGAAAGTTCTGGGGAATGAACTCCTAAAAATTAGTCTCTAAAAAAGTCTCTAAATGGAGGCTGTAAAGGGAGTGAAGCTGCTTCAGGCGCGGGCTAGGGAACCCGATCACTGTAAACAAAAGGAAAGCAAAAGGAGGAGAGAGAAGCGCCAAGCCAATCCTTTAAACAGCTTAGGAATTTATTCAGTATATAAGTATAAAACAACACTAAAAACTTGCGTGAAAAATGTTGGAGCACTTGCAGAGTGCTAGAACGGGTGGGAGCTTCCACTTGCAATGTCACAGGAGCACAGGAGGACCGCTGGAAAGTCTCTATTGAAGGATCCACGAGCTCTGTGTTTTATCCACAGCTGGAGCCTCGATAAGCCTCATGGAGACTTCAACTGTGTGTCTCTGGGTGGGAGTGGTCTAGGACTGTCAAACTGGGGAGCCGCCCACACACTGTCTGGCCAATCAGAACGAGTTTCGAAGGCACGACCTTGCCTGTTTCATTAGCTGATCCTCTAACAGTCACATCAGATTTATATAGAGGATACAATTAACCCACTCTGAGCCGCAACTAGTGGTGTCAGCTGGGAAGATAATGATTTAAAAAGCTATATGCTATAATTGTTAAAAAGCAAGTGTACTTAGAGACATAATTTAAAATGTGTACTATATGTGTGGAAAAATATGTGAGAAAAATATATATAAAAAATATATATATATATAAAGATGAAAATGAAAAATAACGTTATCGGTCGCTAAAAGGAACATTTGATGGAATAGATCTTAGGTGGGTAAATGCCTGAGTGTGTACGTTGTCTTGTAAAAAAGGTGAACAGGATGCTTAAAATTAACTAGATGCAACAGTGATACATGTGTATACATATAAATACACATACTGTAAGAGAACTGTTGCGTTCCGGGTTCAATCGCGCGCGCATAAGGGATTCTTTGGATCGCAGACGCGCCAATGCACGCGCGCAAAGGAATGTGCGCGCCCACGGGAGAGCGTCCACGCGCCCCCTTGGCGCCAGACAGCCTATTTAAAGGGCACACTGACTGTAACAGATGCTGACTGATCTTCAGCTGTTCCTGTACCAGTACCCTGTGTTTTGCTTGTCTGCCTGATATCCGTTGCTGAACCCTTGGCTTCCCCTGACCTTGCTTCTGGACTCTCCCTCATCCTTGATTACTGGTTCCTTATTCCGGCTTCCTATTTGACTCTGCTCCTGCCTGATGATTTGGTACCTTGCTGCATGCCTGCTTCCGAACCCGGCTATTCCTGTGACTCCGCTCTTGTCTCCTGTTTGGCTCTAAGCTGCCTGCCAAGTTGCTGCATCTCCGCTCCTGCGATCTGCTGCGACTTCCTGCATACCCAAAGTCACATCATCTGCCTCAAACTTCCTGGGATACATCTGCAGGCATTCGTGTTCCTCCTTTCCTTTGGGTCCTTCTGTTTCCACTCTCAATGGGACCCGGGTTGGAAAAACAAGGGAGGCCGACCTTGTCACTTCAGACTCCGATAAGGTACGCGACAGTATCAGCCAGCCAGCAATGGCGTCTGAAGGGGAGGCCTCACCTGTTATGGACATCTGCCGAGCAATTTCTGCACTAGCCCATACTGTACGGAATCTCCAAGAGGACCTGGGCCAAATGGAAGATCGTCTACCGAACCTGCTTGATGTTTCATCTGCCTCTACCCACCTTGCGCTTGTGAATGCTTCTGTGCAAACTGACTTTTGCCTGCTCAGCAAAACCTCTCTGCCTCCTGAACCCAGAGTACCCTTGCCTGAGCATTTTTCAGGGGATCGCAAACTGTTCCGCACTTTCCAAAATGCCTGTGAACTTTATTTTTCCTTGTTACCGCGAACCTTCTCATCCGAGAATATTAAAGTGGGATTTATCATTACACTCCTACAAAATTAACCACTCTCCTGGGCTCATCGTCTTAGAGAACATCATGATCCGGCCTTGTCTACCGCTGACTCCTTTTTTTCAGCCATGTCCCAACTGTATGCTGACCCCTTCCTCCAACAGACTGCTGAATTTACACTTGGTAAACTCCAACAAGGCTTGAGATCCGTAGAGGACTATGTAACTGATTTCCGTGTCTGGAGATACGCAGTGGAATAAAGCCGCTCTACATCATCAATTTCGTCTTGGACTCTCTGACACATTAAAAGATGAACTTGCCCGAATAGGAGTACCATCATCCCTGGAAGATCTGATCCATCTTGCTATCCAAATTGACCATCGACTGCGGGAAAGGCAATCTGAGAAAGCTAGTACCAAGCCATCTACTTCCTCAAGAGTTTTTGCTTCTGTTTCTACAGTCACGTCCAGATTACCAAGGGGACCCCACAAGAATAAGGAGCACCTTGAGTCTCCCCGCAGAAGCTTTCTAAGACCACCACAGTCTTCCTCCGAACGCCTCCGGCAACTACATGATGGACTATGCTTTTACTGTGGAGGAGCAGGCCATTTCATTCAGGCTTGTCCCATAAGACCTGCCAAGACCACTCCTACTCCACCTTACATAATGCATCTTCCTGGGAGGGATCTGCTACATCTCCCTCTTTCGCTCCAGTTTAAGTTGCCAGGGAGACCTATTCCTGTAACCGCAATTATAGACTCAGGAGCCTGCAGTTGTTTTGTGGACTCAGCCTTTGTCACTTTACATCAACTTCCTGTATGTACCAAAAGGCAGGAATTTACTGTGCATCTGGCAGATGGCTCTGGTCTCAAGTCTGGGCCTGTTACACAAGAGACTGTACCCATTCTTTGCCAAACTTCTTCAGAACATCAGGAACTGCTCCGTTTGGATGTCATAACTTCCCCCATGTTTCCTGCTATCCTGGGGTTACCTTGGCTGAGGGCCCATAACCCTCATATTGACTGGCTCACCGGAGATATCTCCTTTTCCTCTAATTATTGTCAGAGACATTGCTACCCGAAAAAATTTGTTAATCCTGCTCCTCTCCTCAGCATCCACTCGGACCCTGAAACTATGAAGTTAGTACCCATAGTGTATCATGAATTCCTGGACGTATTTAATAAAAAGAATGCAGAGAGTTTACCTCCCCACCGGACTTACGATTGTCCCATTGAACTTCTACCAGGGGCAGAGATTCCCTTCGGCCGAATTTACCCTCTCTCGGAACCCGAACTAAAGGCCTTACGCAAATACATAGATGAAAGTCTAGAAAAAGGTTTTATTCGGGCCTCTTCCTCTCCAGCAGGGGCCGGTATCTTTTTTGTGGAGAAAAAAGATCACTCCCTGAGGCCCTGTATTGACTATCGTGATCTTAACAAAATAACTATCAAAAACCGGTACCCACTTCCCTTAATTCCCGAGTTGTTCCAGAGACTGCGCGGAGCACGAGTCTTTTCCAAGCTTGATCTGATAGGTGCCTACAATTTGGTGCGAATCAGAAAGGGAGATAAATGGAAGACTGCCTTCAGGACACGCTTTGGGCATTTTGAATACCTAGTTATGCCCTTCGGTCTCTGCAACGCCCCAGTCACCTTTCAGCACCTCGTAAATGATGTTTTTCGGGATTTCCTTGATCTGTTCATCAACTAGATGCAACAGTGATACATGTGTATACATATAAATACACATACTGTAAGAGAACTGTTGCGTTCCGGGTTCACTCGCGTGCGCATGCGCGCATAAGGGATTTTTTGGATCGCAGACGCGCCAATGCGCGTGCGCAAAGGAATGTGCGTGCCCGCAGAAGCGCGTCCACGTGCCCCCTTGGCACCAGACGGCCTATTTAAAGGGCACACTGACTGTAACAGATGCTGACTGATCTTCAGCTGTTCCCGTACCAGTACCCTGTGTTTTGCTTGTCTGCCTGATATCCGTTGCTGAACCCTTGGCTTCCCCTGACCTTGCTTCTGGACTCTCCCTCATCCTTGATTACTGGTTCCTGATTCTGGCTTCCTATTTGACTCTGCTCCTGCCTGATGATTTGGTACCTTGCTGCCCGCCTGCTTCCGAACCCGGCTATTCCTGTGACTCCGCTCTTGTCTCCTGTTTGGCTCCAAGCTGCCTGCCAAGTTACTGCATCTCCGCTCCTGTGATCTGCTGCGACTTCCTGCATACCCAAAGTCGCATCATCTGCCTCAAGCTTCCTGGGCTACATCTGCAGGCACTCGTGTTCCTCCTTTCCTTTGGGTCCTTCTGTTCCCACTCTCAGCGGGACCCAGGTTGGAGATACAAGGGAGGCCGACCTCGTCACTTCAGACTCCGATAAGGTACGAGACACATACACATGCACACCTCGTCACAGGGGGATAACTATACCAATAGGTAGAAGGTTACAGCAATGAGTATACATGAGTTGTGACTGTAATTCAAATAAAGGTTGGCTTGTTATTTGAATGGGAAGATAATAACGGTTTTGGAGAGTTCATAAGGATCTATAAGGTATATTGAAAACACAAAACTAAATAAATAAATACAATTTTTTTTAAAGATTTAAAAAAACTGTGTGCTTAAGAGACTTATTGGATATTCAATCTCAATAGTCTTTCACCTGAAGGCCTGAATGAAGAGTTAGAAGTCAGCACCATCATCTAATCTTCCTCGCTCCCACTGGATGATCCCCAGGACCCCCCCCCCTTTCCACTCCTTCCTTCCCATCCTCTCCCCAGTTCATGCTGTCCCCGAAAATACCCCCCAGGGCATTTTCACATGCATGCTTCTTGTTATGTGCACAGGGTATTTGGTTTGCAACAACAAACGTACATGCAGTTGCTCCCACATATGTGTAATTTGCCACTATTACATATGTGTAATGTGCAACTATATATCTATATACCAACTCTCTATATATATCCTTTCATGGGTACATACTAATTGATTGATTCATTAACCACTTAAGCCCCGGACCATTTGGCTGGCCAAAGACCAGAGCACTTTTTGCGATTCGGCACTGCGCCGCTTTAACTGATAATTGCGCAGTCGCGCGACGTGGCTCCCAAACAAATTTGACGTCCTTTTTTTCCCCACAAATAGAGCTTTCTTTTGGTGGTATTTGATCACCTCTGCGGTTTTTATTTTTTGTGTTATAAACAAAAAAAAACGACAATTTTTTAAAAAAAACGCATTATTTTTTACTTTTTGCTATAATAAATATCCCCCAAAAATATATAATAATCACAATAAGCGTTTATTGATTGGTTTACACAAAAGTTATAGCGTCTACAAAATAGGGGATAGTTTTATGGCATTTTTATTGATATTTTTTTTTTACTAGTAATGGCGGCGACCAGTGATTTTTATCATGACTGCGACATTATGGCGGACACGTCAGACAATTTTGGTGCGATTTTGGGACCATTCACATTTATACAGCGATCAGTGCGATTAAAAATGCATTGATTACTGTGTAAAGGTGACTGTCAGTGAAGGGGTTAACCACTAGGTGGCGCTGTAGGGGTTAAGCGTGCCCTAGGGAGTGATTCTAACTGTGGGGGGGAGGGGCTGTGTGTGACACTACACTGATCACCGCTCCCGATTACATAACATTTCTATTTCACTTCAAAAAAATATTTTTTTTTCCAAATTACCCTCTTCCTGGTAATTTTTTTTTTGTGTTTTCAATATACCTTCTAGACCCTTACGAATTCTCCAAAACTGTTATTATCTGTCCATTCGAATAACAAGCCAACCTTTATTTGAATTACAGTCACAACTCATGTATACTCATTGCTGAAACCTTCTACCTATTAGTATAGTTATCCCCCAGCGGCGACGCGTGCATGTGTATGTGTATTTTTATGTATACACATGTATCAGTGTTGCATCTAGTTCATTTTAGCATTCCTTTTCACCTTTTTTAAGACAAGGTATACACTCGGGCATTTACCCACCTAAGACCTATTCCACCAAATGTTCCTTTTATCCAAACTGACTGATAACGTTATTTCTCATTTTCATATATATATATATATATATATATATATATATATATATATATATATATATATATATATATATATATACAAATATTTTATATATATATTTTATATATTTTATATATATGATTCACATATTTTTCACACATATATTACACATTTTAAATTATGTCTCTAAGTCGTACACTTGCTTTTTAACAATTACAGCATATAGCCTTTTAAATCATTATCTTCCCAGCTGACACCGCTATTTGTGGCTCAGAGTGGGTTAATTATATCCTCTATATAAGGCTGGGTTCACACTGCTGCGGTGCGGGAACGCAGCGAATTTACTGCGGGTTCCCGCATCGCACCAACTCGCACGGCAGTTCACACTGCCATATGCGAACTGCTGGGGAGTGTCATACAATGTTAATGACACCCCCAGTTCAGCCCACATATCGCACTGCGAACTGACAATTCGGACATGTATCGGATCGCATAGGTGTGAACACCCATGCGATCCGATTCTGGTCCGAACAAAAAAAAGGGTCCTGTGCGAGTTTGGACCGAATGCAGTGCGATATCAGCCATACTATCTGTATGGCTGATATCGCACAGCACAGACATCGCATGTGATGTGAACAGCTGTGCACTGCGAATCACATATGATGTCTGCCACCGCAGCAGTGTGAACCCAGCCTTAATGTGATGTGACTGTTAGAGGATCAGCTGAGGAAGAAGGCGAGGCCGTGCCTTCGAAGCGTTCTGATTGGCCAGACAGCGTGTGGGCGGCTCCCCAGTTTGACAGCCCTGGACCACTCCCATCCAGAGACATACAGCCAACATCTCCATGAGGCTTATCGAGGCTCCGGCTGCAGCTAACACACGGCACTCATGGATCCCTCAATAGAGAGAGTCCTCCTTTGCTCCTGTGACACTGCACATGGAAGCTCCCACCCGCTCTAGCACTCTGCAAGTGGCCCAACTTTTTTAAAGCAAGTTTTTAGTATTGTTTTATACTTATATACTGAATAAATTCCTAGGTTGTTTAACCACTAACGCACCTAACCACCTAACGCAGATATACTGCGGCAGAATGGCACGGGCATGAAAAATCACGTATCTGATACTCCCCGGTGCCCGAGGCGGTCGGCATCATTAGGGGAGAGATCCGTTCTGAGGGGGAGGCCACTTATTCGTAGCCACCATCTCGTAATCGCTCCCAACGAATGACAATCTTCCCCTGCTGCTGTAATGTAAACAGCGGCAGAGGAAGTGATGTCATCTCTCCTCGTGTCGGTCTTTTCGTTCCGGCGCCAAGGAGAGAAGACATCAAGTAAGTCTGCACAACACTACACTAACAGTAGAACACTCTAGGCACACTTTTCACCCCCCAATCACCCCCCAATCACCCCCCGATCACCCCCCTGCACCCCTTGTCACAGTGACACCAATAGCAGTTTTTTTTTTTTTACTGATTACTGCATTGGTGTCATTTGTGACCGTTATAAGTGGTAGGGCAGTTAGTGGTAGGCCTCTTTAGGTCTAGGGTACCCCCCTAACCTCCTTAATAAAGGTTTAACCCCGTGATCACCCCCCGTTGCCTGTGTCACTAAGCAATCATTTTTATGATCGCTGTATTAATGTCACAGGTGACGCTAGTTAGGGAGGTAAGTATTTAGGTTCGCCGTCAGCGTTTTATAGCATCAGGGACCCCCATATACTACCTAGTAAAGGTTTTAATCCCCTGATTGCCCCCTAGTTAACCCTTTCACCAGTGATCACTGTATAACTGTTATGGGTGACGCTGGTTAGTTAATTTTTTATAGTGTCAGGACACCCGCCATTTAGTACCTAATAAAGGTTTAACCCCCTGATCACCCGGCGGGTGATACAAGTTAGGTTTTAGGGTCAGATAGGGTCTGCGTTGCCCCAGGCAGCGTCAGGTTAGTGCCAGTACCGCTAACACCCACGCACGCAGTATACACCTCCCTTAGTGTTGTAGTATTTGAACGGATCAATATCTGGTCTGATCAGATCTGTACTAGCGTCCCCAGCAGTTTAGGGTTCCCAAAAACGCAGTTTTAGCGTGATCAGCCCAGATACCTGCTAGCACCTGCGTTTTGCCCCTCTGCCTAGCCCAGCCCACCCAAGTGCAGTATCGATCGATCACTGTCACTTACAAAACACTAAACACACATAACTGCAGCATTCGCAGAGTCAGACTTGATCCCTGCGATCGCTAACAGGTAGCGTTTTAATACAGTCGCTAACAGTCAGGAGCTTTTTTACCTGTGAGTCTCACTAGTGTACCACTAAATTTAGAGCCCAAAATGGCAAATCTAAGGTACACTAGTGAAGAGGCCTACATGTTTCTGAGCATGACAGATAGTGAAGAGGAAGTCACTCATCTGTCAGATTCAGGCTCAGAATACGATCCTGTAGAGGACAGCGGCTCCATGACAGATAGCTCTGACGACGGAGTTGTTGTCCCTGCCAAGGTTAGGCGTACCAGACCCTGAACTTCTACTTCTGTTGTTGATGTGCAAGAACTGCAGGTCCCTCGTATGGAGCAGAGCAGTACTAGCACCGCTATTACTTCAGGTGAACTGGCAAGCACCAGCGGCCTAGTACACCCTGGTCGTAGTCAATCCAGCACTGCAGTATCATGTGGTGACGTGGCGAGTCCCATAAGTGCAGTTCAAGCTGGTGAGGTGGCAAGCAGAAGTAGTGTCCCGCTGCCACCAAGAAGACGAACACAGGCCTGTCGTGCCCATAGTGCCCTTCCTGCTGCATTCGCCAACCCTAATTGGGAACCCACCACTTCTGCAGCACCCGTACTTCCCCCATTCACTGGTCAACCCGGCATTCAGGTGGAAACAGTTGATTTTACGTCACTTGATTTTTATTCGCTGTTTTTCACCGAAGATCTCTATAGATCTATTGCAGACCAAAGCAATTTGTACGCTGGTCAACACATCACCACTATTCCCCAGTCCTCCCTTGCCAGAGATTGGAGACCAATTACGGTTTCCGAATTTAAGCTCTTTCTGGGCCTTTCCCTCAACATGGGCATAACTAAAAAGAGTGAGTTGCGGTCTTATTGGTCCACTGACCCAATTCACCATATGCCCTTGTTCTCTGCCTCCATGACCAGGGCACAATATGAGCAGATCTTGCAGTTCATGCACTTCAATGACAATGAACTCTGTCATCCTCGTGGAGACCCTGGATACGATCGGCTCTACAAAATTCGGCCCCTCGTAAACCACTTCAACCAACATTTTACAGACTTGTTTACTCCCCATCAAGTTGTCTGCGTTGATGAGTCCCTGATTAAGTTTTCTGGCCGCTTGTCATTCAAACAGTACCTTCCCAGCAAGTGTGCCAGATACGGGGTCAAGATGTATAAGCTCTGTGACAGGGCCACAGGCTATACATGTAGTTTTATGGTTTACGAGGGAAAAGATAGCCACGTAGAGCCGACAAACTGCCCTGACTACATAGGAAGAGCTGGCAAGATTGTGTGGGACTTGGTGTCACCCTTATTCGGAAAGGGGTACCACTCGTACGTGGACAATTATTACATGAGCGTGCCACTTTTTAGTCACTTGTTTGATCAGCAGATTGGAGCATGTGGCACCGTGCGACCTAATCGCCGGGGCTTTCCCCAGCAGCTTGTAGTTTCCCGTCTTAGGCTGGGGGAGAGAGCCTGCTTGAAGTGTAAAAACTTGCTCGCTATGAAGTTGAGGGATAATAAGAATGTTTTCATTCTTACCTCCCTTCATGCAGACACAACGGTCCAAATTACTACGGCGACTGGTGTTGTGGAGAAACCCCTCTGTGTCCACGAATATAACCAAAATATGGGAGGTGTGGACCTCAATGACCAGTTGTTGGCACCATACCTAATTGCCCGTAAGACCAGATGCTGGTACAAGAAAGTGTCTGTTTATTTATTTCAATTGGCTTTGCTAAACGCTCATGTGCTATACAGAGCTTCAGGATGGACTGGATCCTTCCTTAAATTTCAGGAAGAGATCGTCAGAGCCCTTCTGTTTCCAGATGGTGCTCCACCTCACCTTCCCCAACCAAATGCAGTAAGCGGGCTGCATAAGAGGCATTTTCTTTATGTCCTCCCGAGTACCCCTACCCAATGAACCCCCCAAAAAAGATGTTGTGTCTGCAGCAAGCGCGGATATAGTTGTGACACCCGCTATTATTGTCCCTCCTGTCCTGACAATCCTGGTCTTTGCATTGGTGAATGTTTTGAACGCTACCATACACTAATTGAGTATTAGCATAGGGTACAGCACTGCATAGACTAGGCACACTTTCACAGGGTCTCCCAAGATGCCATCGCATTTTGAGAGACCCGAACCTGGAACCGGTTACAGTTACAAAAGTTACAGTTACAAAAAAAAAGTGTAAAAAAAAAAAAGTAAAAAAAACAAAAAAACAAAAAATATATAAAATAAAAAAAACAAAAATAGTTGTTGTTTTATTGTTCTCTCTCTTTTCTCTCTCTATTGTTCTGCTCTTTTTTACTGTATTCTATTCTGCAATGTTTTATTGTTATTATGTTTTATTAAGTTTGCTTTTCAGGTATGCAATTTTTTTTATACTTTACTGTTTACTGTTTTATTGTTAACCATTTTTTTGTTTTCAGGTATGCCGTTCAGCTGCAGAGCGAATTTATTTATCTTGACAGCAACAGCGTTTGCTCCCACGATACATAAAGCCGTGACTCCAGCGCTGTCGGAGGTGATTTCACCACCACAGTTAAAAAAAAAAGCATATATGCCAAAGCATGGGGGCAGCACGGGCGGATGAGCGATTTGCTCCTACCTTTTGTGGGTGGATGCCCCCATGCTTCGGCATATATATATTTTAGGCACAGGTTGCATTAAAAAATGTTTTATTTTTCATAATATTTTTTTTTTATTTGCTTTGCAGGTATGGTAAGTCTTATAGGGCGTACACACGGTCGGACTTTGTTCGGACATTCCGACAACAAAATCCTAGGATTTTTTCCGACGGATGTTGGCTCAAACTTGTTTTGTCTACACACGGTCGCACAAAGTTGTCGGAAAATCTGATCGTTCTAAATGCGGTGACGTAAAACACGTACGTCGGGACTATAAACAGGGCAGTGGCCAATAGCTTTTATCTCTTTATTTATTCTGAGCATGCGTGGCACTTTGTCCGTCGGATTTGTGTACACACGATCAGAATTTCCGACAACGGATTTTGTTGTCGGAAAATTTTATCTCCTGCTCTCCAACTTTGTGTGTCGGAAAATCCGATGGAAAATGTCCGATGGAGCCCACACACGGTCGGAATTTCCGACAACACGCTCCGATCGGACATTTTCCATCGGAAAATCCGACCGTGTGTACGGGGCATTATACTGTAATGTTACTTTGTTTTATTGTTAACCATCATTTGCTTAGCAGGTACGCCATTCAGTTGCAGCGCGGATTTATTTATCTTGACAGCGTTTGCTCCCACGATACATAAAGCCGTGACTCCAGCGCTGTAGGAGGTGATTTCACCACCACAGTTAAAAAAAAAGAGCATATATGCCGAAGCATGGGGGCAGCAGAGGCGGAGAAGCGATTTGCTCCTACCTTTTGGGGCGCATGCCCCCATGCTTTGGCATATATAAACGGTGCATGTATGCTCATCATTAGAAGTGGGTGGATGAAGGGAGGTATTCTAATGGTGGGCATACCCACCGATCAATCTCTTTTTTTCATTCAGCCCACAGGCTGCATGAAAAAAAAGTTTACAATATATGCCCAACAAGGACCAGCAACGTACTGGTATGTTGCTGGAATTTGAGTGGTTATACGAGAATGATGCCTGCAGGTTTAGGTATCATCTTGGTATCATTCTTTTCAGCCAGCGGTCGGCTTTCATGTAAAAAAAATCCTAGCAGCTAATTAGCCTCTAGACTGCTTTTACAAGCAGTGGGAGGGAATGCCCCCCCACCGTCTTCCATGTTTTTCTCTGGCTCTCCTGTCCCAAAAGGGGACCTGAGAATGCAGCCGGTGATTCGGCCAGCTGACCATAAAGCTGATCAGAGACCAGAATGGCTCCAATCATCTCTATGGCCTAAGAAACCAGGAGCTATGAGCATTTCATGACTTAGATTTCACCGGATGTAAACAGCGCCATTGGGAAATTGGGAAAGCATTTTATCACACCAATCTTGGTGTGGTCAGGTTTGAGGGCAGAGGAGAGATCAAGGGTCTAATAGACCCCAATTTTTTCAAAAAAGAGTACCTGTCACTGCTTATTGCTATCATAGGGGATATTTACATTCCCCGAGATAACAATAAAAATAAATAAAAAAAACGAAAGGAACAGTTTAAAAATAAGATAAAAAAAACAAAAAATAATAATAAAAAAAGCACCCCTGTCCCCCCCCTGCTCTCGCGCAAAGGCGAACGCATGCGTCAGTCTGGTGTCAAATGTAAACAGCAATTGCCCCATGCATGTGAGGTATCACCACGAAGGTCAGATCGAGGGCAGTAATTTTAGCAGTAGACCTCCTCTGTAAATCTAAAGTGGTAACCTGTAAAGGCTTTTAAAGGCTTTTAAAAATGTATTTAGTTTGTCGCCACTGCACGTTTGTGCGCAATTTTAAAGCATGTTGTGTTTGGTATCTATGTACTCGGCCTAAGATCATCTTTTTTATCTCATCAAACATTTGCGCAATATAGTGTGTTTTAGTGCATTAAAATTTAAAAAAGTGTGTTTTTTCCCAAAAAAAGCATTTGAAAAATCGCTGCGCAAATACTGTGTGAAAAAAAAAATGAAACACCACCATTTTAATCTGTAGGGCATTTGCTTTAAAAAAAAATATAATCTTTAGGGTTCAAAGTAATTTTCTTGCAAAAAAAATATTTTTTTCATGTAAACAAAAAGTGTCAGAAAGGGCTTTGTCTTCAAGTGGTTAGAAGAGTGGGTGATGTGTGACATAAGCTTCTAAATGTTGTGCATAAAATGCCAGGACAGTTCAAACCCCCCAAATGACCCCATTTTGGAAAGTAGACAAGCTATTTGCTGAGAGGCATGTTGAGTCCATGGAATATTTTATATTGTGACACAAGTTGCGGGAAAAGACAAATTGTTTTTTTTTGTTTTGCACAAAGTTGTCACTAAATGATATATTGCTTAAACATTAAATAGTGTAACCAGCGCGCATCATATCTTAGTGTGTATTAAATATAAGTGATCCCGATAGTTATGACTACTATTGGTATACCACACTTAAAGCCATTTCAATCCGGCCAAAAACTCATGAAAAACGTTATTACTATAGACATATATTTTAAAAAATCGTGAAATTGACTTATCTTTCTATATTAGGAACATTTAAATCCTATACTCACACCACGTGTTCAACAGTGAAACAAAACATGTGTTATTAATTACAATGTTACTTATGAAAATCAATCCACAACAATGTAGTGAGCACCCTGAAACATATGTTGCTAGTAACAATGTTACTTGTGACTATCAATTCGCAACAATGTGGTGAACACCATACATATCCAAATTAGTGCTAAAAATGTTTATCAGTGGGACACTTATTCCCCTTGAACACCTTAGATGTAGAAACAATGATCAGTCCTTGATGGAAATATGCTAGGTTGATATTAGCACCAATCTTCTTTATAGAAAGAGACACACCGATATTCCTCCTTTTCACAAATATGGTAAAAAAGGCCGCTTACCGGATCAGATGGATCTCAGGTTAGTGAGATCAGATGAGCAGGTTGCATTAGCCTGCCGGCCTTAGATTATCACCTGGGCGTTTTCCTGGGAGATTTCCTCAGCCACTGTGCTCCAATTCACAGGCAGATCTGGGCGTTTTCCTGGGAGATTTCCTCAGCCACTGCGCTCCAATACACAGGCAGATCTATCCTCACTGATACAATGTATCGGGTTTCAAAATATTAGTTCATCCATACAGAAGATACACCTCAGTGGGAATAAAACGAAAAGGGCTCCATAGTGCAAATGTGTTTCATAGATTTATTCAAAATCTCTTTCACAGTCACTTTAAAACAATTCTTTCCACTGCAAATGTTCACAGCAACACTCCACTGCACATCAGGAACTACAAATCAAAAAAACTCCCAAGTATACACCAAACGGAACTCAGATAAAAAATGGGAACCAGATAAAAATTAGCTAAAAATCAGCATACATGCAGAGCGGGAGCAAACCGGCTGACTGCATGGAGAAAGACCAGACAAACGTGATGGCGTCACAGCCTCTAGCTCCACCCGACGCGTTTCCCCTAAACAGGCTTCCACTGGGAACGGAGACATGACTGAGTGCTGACACATCACGTTTTTATACTCATATGGCAGGAGACACAGGAAGTGACATTCATACATCTCCTTCCTGTGGTCACTTGATATAAAGTTATTTTTTCTTTAAAGACTGCTCTTTAAATATCAAAACTAACTACTTTTCATCACCACTATATAGGGAAGAAAGAAATTAGCTCAAAAACAAGAAAAATTTAGAAAAATTAAAAAAAATAAAAATTTTTATCTTTTTATTAGAAAAATATTTTTCTTTCATATGTATAATTGGGCGTTCCTGATTCGCACTTCCATTTATTATACATATATCAAACTTTAAATGACATATATTACTATTAATCATCCTCTAGTTCACTTTTAATCAGCTCCTCTGTATGGTTATGCAGCAGTCTAACCAGAAAAATACAAAGGAACTTCACATAAGGAACCAGAAATTCTCTCCTAGCAGAGGATTAATATAACTTTTACATATACCCCTGACATTATCTTCAATAAAAACATATAATAAATACAAAGGATCAATACAGATTCTCAAAAAATTATTTTTAAAAATTCTCAAAAAATTATTTTTAGAAATTAGGAAGACTATCACCCATTATCTATTGTCAATGTAGCAATTGATATCCCACTCCACGTTGAGTCCTAGGGGTCTATAACATTGGAGGTCATATATCCATCTGGTTTCACGGCGAGAGATGGACCTTCTCATATTGCTTCCCCTCCAATGGGGGGTATATTTTTCTATTGCTATTACTTTCAAAAGTGCTGTATTCCTGTTGTGATGTATTCTAAAGTGTTTTGAAACACTATGTCCTACAAAACCCCTCCTAATATTTCCTAAATGTTCCCCTATTCTGATGTTGAGGGCCCGGGTGGTCCGCCCCACGTATTGTAACCCACAGGGGCAAATTAGCAAGTAGACCACCCCTACTGTGCTACATGTGATAAAATCCTTGATGTCATATATTTTAGTAGTTACATTAGAGGAGAAAGTTGAGGTTCTAATCGTCTGGGAGGTTTTGCATACCTTACACCTCCTACAGGGAAAAAACCCTTTTAGATTCCCGAACATACTTATCTTAGGGGGAAAATCTATGGCACTTGGTGCCAATTTATCTTTCAGTGTTTGGTTTTTCCTGAATATAATATTAGGTCTGGCAGGAAGGATAGGGCCCAGAATTTCATCTCCCCTTAAAATATTCCAATGCTTTTTCATAACTTTGTTGACCCACCTGTACTGTGATGAAAAAGTGGTGATGAAGGCCCACTCAATATTGGCTATTTTAACCAGCTTTAACCAGTTAAAATAGCCAATATTGAGAGAGAACAACTCCTGAAACCTAAAACCAATGTGAAGGAAGGCATAAATAAAGATTTTGAGTGGGCCTTCATCACCACTTTTTCATCACAGTACAGGTGGGTCAACAAAGTTATGAAAAAGCATTGGAATATTTTAAGGGGAGATGAAATTCTGGGCCCTATCCTTCCTCCCCCTAAGATAAGTATGTTCGGGAATCTAAAAGGGTTTTTTCCCTGTAGGAGGTGTAAGGTATGCAAAACCTCCCAGACGATTAGAACCTCAACTTTCTCCTCTAATATAACTACTAAAATATATGACATCAAGGATTTTATCACATGTAGCACAGTAGGGGTGGTCTACTTGCTAATTTGCCCCTGCGGGTTACAATACGTGGGGCGGACCACCCGGGCCCTCAACATCAGAATAGGGGAACATTTAGGAAATATTAGGAGGGGTTTTGTAGGACATAGTGTTTCAAAACACTTTAGAATACATCACAACAGGAATACAGCACTTTTCAAAGTAATAGCAATAGAAAAATATACCCCCCATTGGAGGGGAAGCAATATGAGAAGGTCCATCTCTCGCCGTGAAACCAGATGGATATATGACCTCCAATGATATAGACCCCTAGGACTCAACGTGGAGTGGGATATCAATTGCTACATTGACAATAGATAATGGGTGATAGTCTTCCTAATTTCTAAAAATAATTTTTTGAGAATTTTTAAAAATAATTTTTTTGAGAATCTGTATTGATCCTTTGTATATATTATATGTTTTTATTGAAGATAATGTCAGGGGTATATGTAAAAGTTATATTAATCCTCTGCTAGGAGAGAATTTCTGGTTCCTTATGTGAAGTTCCTTTGTATTTTTCTGGTTAGACTGCTGCATAACCATACAGAGGAGCTGATTAAAAGTGAACTAGAGAATGATTAATAGTAATATATGTCATTTAAAGTTTGATATATGTATAATAAATGGAAGTGCGAATCAGGAACGCCCAATTATACATATGAAAGAAAAATATTTTTTCTAATAAAAAGATAAAAAAAAAAATTTTTTTTTAATTTTACTAAATTTTTCTTGTTTTTGAGCTAATTTCTTTCTTCCCTATATAGTGGTGAAGAAAAGTAGTTAGTTTTGATATTTAAAGAGCAGTCTTTGAAGAAAAAATAACTTTATATCAAGTGACCACAGGAAGGGGATGTGGGAATGTCACTTCCTGTGTCTCCTGCCATATGAGTATAAAAACGTGATGTGTTAGCACTCAGTCATGTCTCCGTTCCCAGTGGAAGCCTGCTTAGGGGAAACGCGTCGGGTGGAGCTAGAGGCTGTGACGCCATCACGTTTGTCTGGTCTTTCTCCATGCAGTCAGCCGTTTTGCTCCCGCTCTGCATGTATGCTGGTTTTTAGCTAATTTTTATCTGGTTCCCATTTTTTATCTGAGTTCCGTTTGGTGTATACTTGGGAGTTTTTTTGATTTGTAGTTCCTGATGTGCAGTGGAGTGTTGCTGTGAACATTTGCAGTGGAAAGAATTGTTGTAAAGTGACTGTTAAAGAGATTTTGAATAAATCTATAAAACACATTTGCACTATGGAGCCCTTTTCGTTTTATTCCCACTGAGGTGTATCTTCTGTATGGATGAACTAATATTTTGAAACCGGATACATTGTATCAGTGAGGATAGATCTACCTGTGTATTGGAGCGCAGTGGCTGAGGAAATCTCCCAGGAAAACGCCCAGATCTGCCTGTGAATTGGAGCACAGTGGCTGAGGACATCTCCCAGGAAAACGCCCAGGTGATAATCTAAGGCCGGCAGGCTAATGCAAAATGCTCATCTGATCTCACTAACCTGAGATCCATCTGATCCGGTAAGCGGTCTTTTTTACCATATTTGTGAAAAGGAGGAATATCGGTGTGTCTCTTTCTATAAAGAAGATTGGTGCTAATATCAACCTAGCATATTTCCATCAAGGACTGATCATTGTTTCTACATCTAAGATATTCAAGGGGAATAAGTGTCCCACTGATAAACATTTTTAGCACTAATTTGGATATGTATGGTGTTCACCACATTGTTGCGAATTGATAGTCACAAGTAACATTGTTACTAGCAACATATGTTTCAGGGTGCTCACTACATTGTTGCAGATTGATTTTCATAAGTAACATTGTAATTAATAACACATGTTTTGTTTCACTGTTGAACACGTGGTGTGAGTATAGGATTTAAATGTTCCTAATATAGAAAAATAAGTCAATTTCACGATTTTTTTAAATATATGTCTATAGTAATAACGTTTTTCATGAGTTTTTGGCCGGATTGAAATGGCTTTAAGTGTGGTATACCAATAGTAGTCATAACTATCGGGATCACTTATATTTAATACACACTAAGATATGATGCGCGCTGGTTACACTATTTACTATTTATTTTTTGGGTCTTCTGTATTTATGGACTAACACGAGCAGCAGCACAATTTTTTTATTTTTTGTATGGTTAGTGCAAAATCACGTTTCTTTATATATTGCTTAAACATGTCATGGGAATATGTGAAATTACACCCCAGAATACTTTCTGTTGCTTCTCCTGAGTATGGGGATACCACATGTGTGATACTTTTTGTGAGCCTAGCCATGTACGGGCCCCCGAAAATCCAGCACCGCTTTCAGGCTTTCTAAGGGTGTAATTTTTTTATTTCACTCTTCACTGCCTATCACAGTTTTGGAGGCCATGGAATGCCCAGATGGCACAACCCCCCCCCAAATGACCCCATTTTGGAAAGTAAAAACCCCAAGCTATTTGCTGAGAGGTATGGTGAGTATTTTGCAGACCTCACTTTTTGTCACAAAGTTTAGAAAATTGAAAAAATAAAAAAAAAAGTTTTTCTTGTCTTTCTTCATTTTCAAAAACTAATGAGAGCTGCAAAGTACTCACCATGCCTCTCAGCAAATAGCTTGGGGTGTCTACTTTCCAAAATGGGGTCATTTGGGGGGGGGGTTGTGCCATCTGGGCATGTTATGGCCTTCAAAACTGTGATAGGTAGTGAGGAGTGAAATCAAAAATTTACGCCCTTAGAAATCCTGAAGGCGGTCCTTGGATTTCGGGGCCCCGTACACAACTAGGCTCCCAAAAAGTCCCACACATGTGGTATCCCTGTACTCGGGAGAAGCAGCAGAATGTATTTTGGGGTGTAATTCCACATATGTCCATGGCATGTTTAAGCAATATATCATTTAGTGACAACTTTATGCAAAGAAAAAAGTTTGTAATTTTCCTCAACTTGTGTCAAAATATAAAACATTCCATGGACTCAACATGCCTCTCAGCAAATAGCTTGGGGTGTCTACTTTCCAAAATGGGGTCATTTGGGGGGGGGGCTGTGCCATCTTGGCATTTTATGGCCTTCAAAACTGTGATAGGTAGTGAGGAGTGAAATCAAAAATTTACGCCCTTAAATACGAAATACTGAAGGCGGTGCTTGGTTTTTGGGGCCCCGTACGCGGCTAGGCTCCCAAAAAGTCCCACACATGTGGTATCCTCATACTCAGGAGAAGCAGCTAAATGTATTTTGGGGCATTATTCTACATATAACCATGGCAGGTGTGAGCAATATATCATTTAGTGACAACTTTTTTAATTTTTTTAGCATTATTCAATCACTTGGGACAAAAAAATGCAATATTCAATGGGCTCAACGTGCCTCTCAGCAATTTCCTTGGGGTGTCTACTTTCCATAATGGGGTCATTTGGGCGGATTTTGTACTGCCCTGTCATTTTAGCACCTCAAGAAATGAGATAGGCAGTCATAAACTAAAAGCTGTGTAAATTCCAGAAAATGTACCCTAGTTTGTAGACTCTATAACTTTTGTGCAAACCAATAAGTATACGTTTATTGACATTTTTTTTTACCAAAGACATTTTGGCCTAAATGTATGACTAAAATTGAGTTTATTGGATTTTTTTATAACAAAAACTAGAAAATATCTTTTTTTTTCAAACTTATTAGTCTTTTTCCGTTTATAGCGCAAAAAAAATAACGCAGAGGTGATCAAATACCATCAAAAGAAAGCTCTATTTGTGGGAAAATAAGAATGCAAATTTCATTTGGGTACAGCATTACATGACCGTGCAATTAGCAGTTAAAGCGACGCAGTGCCAAATTGTAAAAAGTGCTCTGGTCAGGAAGGGGGTAAATTCTTCCGGGGCTGAAGTGGTTAAAGGGTTGGCTTGGCACTTCTCTCTCCTCCTTTTGCCTTAAAAATTAATGTGATACCTACGTTATAATGTGTATAAAAAACTTCAATTGTGCTGAATAAACAGATAGACAGAATAAACAGAAGAATAGTGCAGTTAACAGCTTACAGCATATGAAGTACACATCTGCTGTAATAATAGTTTAGAGGCAAGAGGGTATAGTCACAAGCAGTGGCGGCTGGTGCTCAAAATTTTTGGGGCACAAATAAACTGAAAAATTATGAAAAATAGTTAAAAAAACATCAATTGCAGCCTCACCGTGCCTATCAAATACAGTCACTGTGCCCAGCAAATGCAGCCACTGTGCCCAGCAAATGCAGCCACTGTTCCTATCATATGCAGCCATTGTACCCATCAAATACAGCCACTGTGAACATCAAAAGCAGCCACTGTGCCCATCATATGCAGCCACTGTGCCCATCAAATGCAGCCACTGTGCCCATAAAATGCAGCCACTGTGCCCATCATATGCAGCCAATGTGCCCATCATATGCAGCCACTGTGCCCATCAAATGCAGCCACTGTGCCCATCATATGCAGCCACTGTGCCCATCATATGCAGCCACTGTGCCTATCAAATGCAGCCGCTGTGCCCATCATATGCAGCCACTGTGCCTATCAAATGCAGCCGCTGTGCCCATTATATGCAGCCACTGTGCCCATCAAATACAGCCATTGTGCATATCAAATGCAGCCACTTTGCCCATCAAATGCAGCCAATGTGCCCATCATATGCAGACACTGTGCTCATCAAATGCAGCCACTGTGCCCATAAAAATGCAGCCACTGTGCCCATCATATGCAGCCACTGTGCCCATTAAATACAGCCACTGTGCCCATCAAATGCAGCCAATGTGCCCATCCAAATGCAGCCACTGTGCCCATCAAAATGCAGCCACTGTGCCCATCATATGCAGTCACTGTGCCTATCAAATGCAACCACTGTGCCCATCATATACAGCCACTGTGCCCATCATATGCAGCCACTGTGCTCATCAAATGCAGCCACTGTGTCTATCCTATGCAGCCACTGTGCCCATCAAATGCAGCCAAAATACCCATCAAATACAGCCACTGTGCCATCAAATGCAGCCACTGTGCCTATTAAATGCAGCCACTGTGACCATCATATGTAGCCACTGTGCCATCATATGCAGCCACTGTGCCTATCAAATGCAGCCACTGTGTCCATCATGTGCAGCCACTGTGCCCACTGAATACAGTCACTGTGTCCATCATGTGCAGCCACTGTGCCCACCAAATACAGCCACTGTGCCCATCATGTGCAGCCACTGTGTCCACCAAATACAATCACTTTGCCCATCAAATGCAGCCCCTGTGCCCACCAACCCCCCAACTTGCAGGGCTCACAGCTCTGGCGGCATCCCCAACCCCCCCTGCATGTTCTCTGACAGCACCCCCAACCCCCCGCACGCGGTTCTGACAGACCCCCTGGCACTTACCGCCAGGCAGCAGCTCCTCTCCAAGTGCACCAGAGCGGCGGCGACCTCTGCTCCAGCACGTGTATGCTCCACCCCTCTTCCTTTGCACCAGGCATCCAATAGGGTGGCCTGGCACTTTTGCCAATCAGGAAACAGGTCTGACACCCTGATTGGTGGGGAGGAAGGTTAGTGTGAAAACAATGCCCAGTGCAAGAGGAGCGCTAGGGAACATATGAACCAAAGGTGCAGTTCCACCTATGCTGAGCCCCTAGATAAATAGTTAAAGTGGACAGGGATCCACAATGGGTAACAGGGTTACCAAGTCCACAGGGACTAAGAATAATGCAGATTAAACAGCTAGAGAAACATGTTTCTATTTGAGCAGGATGGATCAAGGGTGACAAACAAATTAACACTAGACATAGAGGGAAATTTTGTATTGAGTTGTGGAATTAATTTAGGGTCAGGCACCACAACTAGTAAATTTGAAAACATGGGAAAATGCCAAAACAAAAATCAGAGTCAAATTTTATAGGAATAGTATAATTTTCGGCCCTGGCCCAGACACAATACTTTACATGTGGTCAGAGAAGGATGAGCATATGGCTGTCCATCTGATCATAGGAGCTGGAGTAAGTTGAGTACAGGATTACAGTACATGGGATGCAGGGGATATCAGAACAAAATAAGGAAAGCAGAATTTAGGGAGGTAAAACTAACTTAAGCAGGGAAATTTTGAAGAGAGTTTTTTTTTGTTTAATAATTATTTATTGTGAATTCAAATAGAAATCAATACAAAATGAAATGTATGAAAGTAAAAGGTAAAAGAAACATAAGATATTAATATAATAAGTTACAGATCTCTTAAACATGTAACTCCCAAAATGTAATTTTACTTATCCAAGAAATTGTACATATTGCATACATTACCACCTACAGTACATAAGACACGTCATTTTCAATTCATTTTTTTTTTTAAGAAAGGAGAGGAAAAAAAGAAACAGAAGAGGGGGAAGAAAGAAAAGAAAAAAAAGGGGGGGAGTTTAAGGAAAGGAAAGCAAATATGTACTACGACAAATGCCAAACATTAGATAGAATAAAAGTAGGCCATGCTTAGTCAAAAATGAACCTCATTAACATTCAAGATTGAAATCCATTAAAAATAAAAAACCGTTAGAGGTCTGAAATTATATTATAGTACAGTGTAGTAGTTTTAAACTCAAACCAGATTGAACCCCTAGCCATATATGTTAGGTCTTCCATCAAACTAAGATTAATTTTATAAGTTAACCACGCAATCACCTCAATCTAATCTCTTGATTACCCTGTAGGTAGCTGTCAATAATGATATGTGTCCCCACACCTGAATCAAGTTTATCAAAGTAAAAATTTTAGGGCTGCAGAAAAAGCCTAAATTTGAAAGAAATTATATTTTGAAGTGAAACAAACTCTACCAAATGGTGACCCCTAAGTGATAGCACCCCCTCTGGAGGGTGTATTAATATAATATTTAACAAGTGAACATTAGTATTTATAAGCAATCAATATAATCAAAGGAGTAGATAATCAAACAGGGATGGTGCAACCCCCTTGTGTACTCTATAGATCATAAATGTGTTAGAACTATTTATGAAACACCAGCCCAAACAAAAACTTCAACGTGCATATCTTTTTTTCTGACTCCATGCATATATGTAAATTGCAGTCCAAAACTGTGCAATCTTCCTTTTTTGTTGTGTTGAAAATTCTTAAATGTGCAAAGACCACCATGTGACTCCATGTGATACCATTAGTCTTAACAGTTCACCTCCATTCATCGACCTATATGTTAATAAGTCAAAAGCGCATTTGCCCTTTAGGCTGGGACCAGCAAAAGTAATGGCTGAAGATTCTTATGCAGAAAGACTTTTAAAGATGACAGCTCAAATGACCAAAACTCTTCATAAATCAATTCCTCTTAATTGGGATATAAGGTGCTCAAAAGAACACAGAAAGAACCATCATTGTGAAACATGCATAAAAACTTCAGATTTATTAAAATAACATCTTAAAATACACTCTTTTTTTAATGTGCACAATGTCTAGTGCACTTAAGTGTAACAGCAGTTACTGGGACACTAGCCCCTTAAGAAGCATAAACCACCGATATCACCTCTTAGTGTTTGTTGACATCCAAAAATGCAATGACGTGACTGGTTCCACCCCAAAGCGTTTCATCACAAACACATAACTTTCTCAAGGGAGAAAGTAAGAAAGTCACGTGGTGGTGTTGAAATGCATTGGGCGGGGCCAGTGACATTATTGTGTTGTCGGACGGCAACAAACAGGGTGGTGTACCCGTCTGGTTCGGGGGCTTTGCCCAGAGGCATTGATTTTAAAGCTGCATAGAATTCCTCCTCTGTGAATTCTGCTTTAAGCTTTTGGAGAGACCAAGTGGGGAGTTTGGGAAGATGCACCTACAGCAAATATTGTAGACAAAAGAGTTAAAAGAAAGCGAGAGAATGATATGCATGTGTTGTGTAAAAATTGGAAAAATTTAAGAGATTTTAAAGAGATAATCATTTATTTGTGTGAATGGGTATGCTGGGGCTTTAGGTCCTACATCTTTTGTGTGTACTGTTAGCTCTGTACAGATGTGACCCCCTCCCTTTTCTCTTTCTCATGAAAATTAGTGTGTTGGGATGAGACATCAGTGATAAGACTGGCAAGGACACCCATTATATGACCACTAGTAATAATAACAATATGTACCTGGTTAGTTAATTTGATAAACAATGTGATCACAATTATTTTGAATCTGTTTTTGAAACATGGTAAAATGAATGTTAAATTTAAAAGTGCATATAGTATAAAATAACACAAATTAAACATCCTTTGATACGGAAACAGTGCATTTAAAAAAAGGGAAATGAGGTGAAACATCCTCTTTTAGGCTCGGTTCACACTGCAGTGATGCGGGAACTCTGCAAATCCACTGCAGGTTCCTGCATCGCATGTCTCCTGGCGGCAGTTCACACTGCCCTATGCAAACTGCTGGGAGTGCCAATTGAAGGTAATGACCCCCCCAAATCAGTTTGCATATCACAGTGCGAACTGCTAATTCGGACAGGAATCGGATCGTGCTGCGGACCAAAAAAAGGGTACTGTGTGAATTTGGCCCAATTGCGATGCAAATTCAGCCACACTATCTGTATGTCTGAAATTGAGTCTCACAGAGATCGCATGTGATTTGCACTGCAGTGCAAATCACATCCAATGTCAAAAATTGCACCAGTGGGAACCGGCCCTTAAAGATTTATAGCTGTGTAATTGGAAATAGGGTGTGATATTGAGATTATCACTTGAGTATTAATTTCTCATATGATGTAAACAATTTTATCTAATGATATAGATATATTTTAGTTGGTTTGGGCAGCCTTTGGTTGAAATGAAATACAGGTTATTGGGAAAAATTGTAATATGGGGTTACTGTAGATTAAGATGAGGTGGTTATACTGCATAATACTTAACAGGGCCTAGATAAATGGAATACAAAATAACCTTTTCTATAAAAATGAAATCTGAAGGTCTGATAATTACTTGATGTGCGGTCCACACACACACACATCCTCTTACCCATACACACGCTCAGATTTTCTGCTGATTTTTGTCTTCATTTTTACCAAAACCATGTAGTGCAAGAGCCTGCCTGATTGCATACAAATTGAAACTCCTAAGGTTTGACCTCATATTATATGGTTTTGGTAAATCTGAAGACAAAAATCAGCAGAAAATCTGTTAGTGTGGGAGGACTCCAATATGGCCGCGTAAGCCGGGAGCTCCTCACTACCCGAGCCAGCCAGCCGCCCTAGCACCGAATTGGAGCCAGCCGCCGGCCCGCACACAGAGGAATCTGACAGGGGAACACATCAGCACCCCCCCTATGCCAGGAGGAACAGCAAGGAGGGATCTGGGACCCCAATTCTCCGCCAAAGGAGTGCAGGCCAAATCCAAGATGGCGGCCGCGTCTCAGCCACGAGACACGGTCCCAGGGGGAATGACTGAGAACAGGCAAGTGATCGCCCCTGCTGTATTAGCCTTCTCTCCTCAAGCAATCTCCACAGCCCCCCACAATGCATACCCCTCACCATACACTACAGAAGATCAATCCCTGGCTTCTTATATGTTAACTCCTTTGGGGAATACCTCTACCCTCCAGATCAATAATAATACTATGGGAGGCCCAGACCATGACATGCCCCAGAATGCAGGAGATCTCTTCATTAAACTTTCGGAGCTACTGGAGCGGGGTCTGACTAACAGGGCCCACAAAATAACAAATTACATTCGTTCTGATTTTCAGAACCTGGGCAACAGAATAGAAGCAATTGAACAGAAACTTGATTTCACAGTGTCGAGGGCCAATCAAAACACAGATCATATTCAGGTTATACAAGAACAATTGGATGTAGCCTTAAATAGGATCGATGATCTGGAAAATCGTTCGAGAAGGGAGAACTTCAGGGTCAGAGGCATTCCAGAATCTTGCACAGACGTCCCCACAGCGGTCCAAGACCTGATTAAAATCCTCATACCTGCTATATCCCCACACAAGCTGGAGTTAGACAGGGCTCACAGATCCTTGGGACCCCCCAGGAAGGATGGGTCCCCCAGGGATGTCGTGGTGAAACCGCATTACTACGGAGTAAAAGAGGACATTATGAAACTCTCTCGTCAGCAATCACATATCACCTTTCAAGGACATAATGTTTAAATATTTGCGGACATTTCACCTATGACGATACAGAAGCGCAGAGCCCTCAAACCGCTTTTAGTGATCCTGGCGCAGAAGGAAATCAGATACTGGTGGGCTTTTCCCTTTGCGCTAAAATTTACCTACAAAGGTAAAACCCACTCATTCACCAATATACAGGAAGGAGAACGGGTCCTCCTTTCCCTGAAGCTCATATCACAGGATTCAGCAATGGACATGTCGAACATACAAGCAGGATCCTCCAAGCGACCTACCCCTGCCAGTCCAGTTTCCCCCTTATGGAAAACAAACAAAAGCAGAGGGAACCTTTGCCCACCTGATTCCGGAAGTACTTCATAATAATACATCCATCTCCTCAGGGACAGGCCAAGGGAGTTATTCTCCCTGAAAAATCTCCTTTTTGATTTTGGGCCCCCCCCAGAATCCCCCCCCTTGGTTTGTGTGGCCTTGCTATAGTTTCCCAAGGGATGACGGAGTCCCCCCAAACCCAGTCAATCTAGCGAGCCTGAGACCTCGGGACTGAAGGGCTTCACCCTAGCAAACCATTGGTTTGCCATCCAAAACATGATTGCAGTTATTACTCACTTCTCAGGTTCTAACTCTGCAGGACTTTCTCCCATTGGTCCTCCTCTATGCTTTTGCAGACCACCCTGTTCTCTATCTCTCGCAACTACAACATGTCCCCGTTGGCTAGTCATTTGACTCTCTTTTCTCATCGATATACATGGCACCAGCTCATGGAGTTGAAGATACACAGACGCACAAGGAAATTCCCTGAGAAGGAAACTTCACAGACTCTAATGGAACTCATTGAGGGCACACCTGCGGATTCCTAACACATACCCCTACCACCCCAGGACTTTGAAAGTTCAACCCTTAGGAGCTTTGGGTGCGCCCCTCCCCCATCCCCCCCTCCTCCATTCTTCCCTCCCTTTTCCCAACTCCCCCCTTTCCCCTCCCCCCCCAACCTCTTCCTTTCCCCCACACCCTTCTCTGGTCTATTTAGATCTTCGTTAGACAACGTAAGCCGGCTGGCTTAGATTCATACTTCAAATATTGTTATAGTTCTTATTTTGGTTCACCATAACGTTATCGAAAGTATTTTGTTTTTGTTTTTTTACCAATAGGGTTGGCGCTGGCTGGGGTAGCAGTCATGCACCTCCATCCATCCCACGACAATGGTTACTCCATTTTCGGGAGATGGACAGTTAGCCCCTTTTGAGGGCCACTATGGTTTTTGGTTCGGCGACATTGGGAGGATCCTTTTTCCCTCCCGATGTCGCAGGCCCTTGTTGGGCCAATTTGCACTATATCGTTCGCTCTCTCTTTTCTATTCTTCTAATCTTTTATTTTCTCGTGCCAGTCCCCAGATGATGCCACTCCGCTCCTCTCCTCCAGGTTCCAGATCCTGCTCCATCCCTCAAGAAACAATTTACCAAAGTATCTCAGAGGAAGTAGGTGTTGTCTATCTTATTATGCTCCCCCCCCTTCCACCACCATGTCAAGTGACACCATGCCTCCATCATCCATTTAGTTAGTATCACATAACGCCCAAGGCCTTAATTCAGCTATAAAAAGACGAAAAATGTTTCAGACCTATCAATCCCAAAAAATGGCAGTAGTTATGCTTCAGGAGACCCATTTCCCCTCAAGATATTCCCCATCATTTCTGCATGCTAATTACCCCCAATACTTCTTAGCTAACGCAGAAGATAAAACCAAAGGTGTAGCAATTCTATTAGCGAAAACTTGTACATTTAAGCCCCTACTAGTACACAGGGACCCAGAGGGTAGATTTATTTTAGTTAAGGGCAAGATAGATGATAGTTTGTACTCATTCATATCCTACTATTCTCCCAATAAGGGCCAGATGAAGTTTTTTCAAGCGTTGTTTCAAACCCTAAGCCCTCTTTTGGAAGGAACAGTAATATACGGAGGTGACTCTAATGTTGCTTTCGATCAAGTCCTGGACAAATCCAAACCTCTCGCTGCACAACCCACCCGCCCCACGAAATCCAGTTCCCAGATAGCGAAATTGATTTATCAACAAGGCCTAGCTGACATCTGGAGAGAACTTAACCCCACAAAAAAAGATTTTACTCACTATTCGAACCCTCATAAAACCTACTCCAGGATTGATCACATTCTAATTTCAGCGATACATATTCCATTCTTGCTCAAAGCCTATATCAAGGACACAGCCCTATCAGACCATTCTATGGTGGTCATCTCTCTACAAGGTCGATTCCACAGACCTCCCACTTCCCACTGGAGACTCAATGAAAATCTACTTAAGGACCCTATTTCAGTTAAAGAAATTGGGAAGGAGCTGAAAGATTATTTTTTGCGAAATGATGTGCTGAGACCCTTTGGGCAGCTCAAAAAGCTACAATCTGGGGAAAGCTCATTCAAATGTCTTCACAACGTAAGAAGGAAAAAGCAGCGGAGATAGAGAAACCTGAGAGGGACTTCTCGGCCTTATGCAAACGACACAAAAGGGACCCTTCTAAAGTCCTAATAGCTCAGATAGATGCAGCTAGAGTAGCTTTAAACTTAGCTCATACAGTTAAGGCCGAGAGATCTTTAAATTGGAATAATGCGAAATTTTACTTTCAGAGAGATAAGATGAGTACGCTGTTAGCGAGAAAGCTTTCCCCCAAAAATAGTGCCTCTATACTCCCTAAAATCATATTGCAGGATGGATCCACAACCCTTAATCCCCAAAAAACCTTACAAGCCTTTCAGTCATTCTACTCTAAACTATATCGAAAAGGCAACACCTTAGAAGATTCTACCATAGTTTCCTTCCTAGATGACCTAAATTTGCCCACTCTAAGTAGAGACCATGTAGAAATCATGGAGACACCCTTCACAACAGAAGAAACATTAGATGTGATTAAAAAATTAAAAGGGGGTTCAGCATCTGGCCCAGACGGCTTCTCTAATCAATACTATAAAACCTTTGCAGACACTCTAGCACCGCGTATTACAAAATTTTTTAATTCCAAACAGGAAGGGACCCCGGTGGAGTCTCAACTAAATATGGCTTTCATTTCAGTAATTCCCAAACCCGACAAGGACCCAATTTTAGTAAAACTACAGATCCATATACCTTATTAACAACGATTTTAAAATACTTACGAAAATCCTGGCCAACAGAATAAATTTGTTCATCAACCAATATATTCACAGAGACCAAGTGGGTTTTATCCCGGGAAGGCAAGGCCCAGATCAAGTTAGACGGGCGATAGACATTGTCTCACTACTACAATCTGGATGGGATGGAGGCCCCCGCCAGGAAGGCCTATTACTATCGTTGGACCTTCAAAAGGCCTTTGACTCCCTCTCTTGGCCTTTCTTTTTTGCAGTCCTGAGAAGATGGGGATTCGGGGAAAACTTCTTGGGGATTCTAAAAGCCCTACACTCTAACCCAATTGCCAAGGTCAAATTACAGGGATACTACTCGGACCCCATACAAATAGCCAGGGGTACCAGACAGGGATGCTCCCTCTCCCCTCTGATGTTTGCTCTGGCGATTGCAATTAGATCTAACCAAAATATCAAAGGTGCTCGATGTAGACCAAACACCCACAAGTGCGCTCTATTTGCTGACGATATCCTTCTCTTTGTCACATCCCCAACGACCTCCCTTCCTAACATATGCAAGCTCCTGGAATCCTTTGGGTCCATATCAGGACTTCAAGTCAACATAGACAAATCCCAAGCTCTAAATATTTCATTGCAACCCTCAGAAGTAGAAAGGCTCAAACCTTCATTCAAATTTAAATGGAGAGACTCCACCATCCGATATCTTGGGATAAACCTTACCCCCAAGTTTGAACAGCTTTATTAGGCTAACTTTCCTCCCATGTTCCGCAAACTAGAATCTGATCTCCTATCTTGGTCCCGATACAACATTTCATGGCTAGGTAGAGTACATTCTATCAAAATGACCCTATTGCCTAGGCTTCTCTATTTATTTAGATCACTCCCGATAGAAATTAGAAGAAATCATCTCAAGGCGTTCCAGGGGAAGATTATTAAATTTATATGGGGAAAAGAGGGTTACAGGCTAGCCTGCAATATTCTTTATAGCCCCAAAACGAGGGGGGACTGGGTCTGCCTGACCTTTTTAGGTATTACCAAGCAGCTAGACTAGCCCAGCTCTCAATGGTCTACTTTAGATATGAGAAACCCGATTGGATAAATATAGAGAGACAAGCAGTCCCGACACACACCCTAGACTTCCTCCTATGGTGCCCCATGAAATCTATGCCCTCTGTTCTATCACCGATGTTATCCCAGTCCTTTAAATTATGGGATACCCTGAAACATTCCCCAGCCCTGACCTCAGTCATTCGCCCACTCGACCACATTTTTCATAATCCCCGCTTTGGACCGGGCATGGACATCAAGTCCTTCCAATGGTGGCTGGATAAGGGGATGTATCGTATTGGACACTATTTTTCTCCCTCTGGACGGATCACGTTGAAACACTGTGTTGATAAACTCGAGCTCCCGGGCTCAGAGAAATTTAGATTTTTCCAGATCTCTCACTTCCTCTCCTCTTTAAAGAAGGGGCATTCCACCCCTCTAGAACTCACACAATATGAGCGATGTTGCGGCCAAGCATTAGACATAAAGGGGGTATATCTCTCATATATGCATCACTCTTAGAACCCACCACCAAATTTTCCTACATGGAGGCATGGGAGAGGGATCTGCGGGAGACCTGGGACCTGGAGGAGTGGCACAGGAGAGGAACAAGAGCCTTCAAAGTTATTTTAAATATTTCTTTGATTGAAGCTAATTTGAAAGTGTTGATGAGATGGTACCTTGTTCCCTCCAGATTGGCAATTATGTTTTCTTCCACCTCCCCATTGTGCTTCAGAGACTATCAAGCCCAGGGTTCCATGCTTCTTATATGGTGGGAGTGCCCGAGACTAAGAGGTTTCTGGAACAAAGTGTTTACTTTAATTTGAAAAGTCACAGGCTTTCCTGTCATGAAATCACCCTACTTAGCTTTGCTTAATGCCCAAATTCCTAAGATTCCAAAACATGTCCAAAAGTTGATAGCGTTTATGCTTCTAGGAGCTAAAACCACCATAGCTAAGGCCTGGAAGCAACCCACGGTATCTTTCCAGGCAAAAGAAATATTTTGTGGATCATGTCCCAAGAAAAATTGGTCAGTACTATGATGGACACCACTAAGTCCTTTGAGGCAACATGGGAGCCCTGGGCTAGACATATGGGCATATCCTTCATTCCTGGAGTTCAAGCGATACAGACAAGCTCATGAAAGACCCTATCTGGCAACTGGTTTCTAAACCTTTCTTTCTTCTTTTCTTCCTTCTATCCCTTTTACTCATATGATTTATTATCACAGTTTCGGTTTACCAGTGTAATCTCTCCTACTACTCCTGCTTGGAGTAGAGCCTCTAAAGTCAACATAAGCACTAGAGTCCTTTTCAGGACTCAAAGACTCATAGCGGATCCTATTAATTGAGTAGAGAATCTGATGGAGAGGCATAATTGCCTCTCTAACAGACTCTCCAATCTCTCCAGAAACTGTTGTGATTTCTGAGATGCGAGACCAGCAATGGTCCCTAGGGAGTAAAGCCTCTCTCCCTCGAGCTGGTGGGCACCTGACACAGTGTGATCAGGGGTGTCGGGATCGCCGACTCGTTCAAGGGTTTCTAGATACTGCTTTCCATTTCCCTCAAGTCTCATTTACAAGTCGCTATGTATAACTTTATTGTGCATTCAGTTGGCTATACCCTGGCTAGTACAGGCAATGTCTGATTGTATAATGGTATATTTAAATTGTACTGTACTGCTCTTTAATAAAGTTTTTTTTTTGAAAATCTGATAGTGTGCATGGGGCTTTAGGATAGATGCCATCTGCAGCCAGCTGTTTTATAGTTTTTTGATCTGGCTTTTGATTTTTCTGTTCAGATTGTTGGTACTTTTTGCTTTTATTTTATTTTTATTTTTGAAATCCAAAGCAGAATGTGTGGATTGTGAAATCATGTGTCTTTTCCTTGTAATTGCAATGGTAAGCTGAAGAAAACCTTGGATTTATGGATATCTCTACATGACCGCACAGTATTGTTATAAAATATTATGTTGTGACATGAAGGACTTGCTAAAACTAACAACAGAGCAAGCAAAGATTATAATATTGACAGGAAAAGGTTGTCTTTTTAGAACATGAAACTGAAGTTCTTACGCAAAGAGCATGATAGAAAAAAAAAAGCCATTGAGAAATATTTCATGCAAGCTGCATTCAGTAATGAAGGGCTTACTCAGCTATATCAGAGCAGTAGCTGCATGCAAGGTGCTACTAGACAAAGTTAAAGACATTATTTTGGTCAATTATTTAATGGTCCCACATTCCTTGCAGCAAATATTGCAAACAGCCAAGCTTAACATTTGTCCAGTGAAAGGATCACAAAATATGAATTTGTATTGTTTATGTACAACTCTAACAATAAAAGAATTGTACCATTGAACCCAGTCACCTTATTGGCTGTATTGGAGGAGGCTGGAGACAAAAAAAACAACTTGTTCAATTCATGATGTAAGAATAAGCTGCTGTGAGCCCAGTGTAGGACACAGTCCCTGAAGACCCAGATATTTGCTCTTTTGTAGATTTGATCCCAGTTTTATACCTAGGATGGCAAGATCCATAACAAATATGCAGTAATCACCCAGAAGGACACTCTGTATTCAGTCACTGAATCCTGCTTCCCCAGCTCAAGAAGCAGAGCTTTATGCTTTAGCTTGATTGGCTATCTTCAGCCTTCCAGCTTTTTGCTGAGTTAGCCATAATAAAATTAAAATGCATACATTGAAAATGTCAGAGGTATATAGAAAACACCGCGCTAACCAGTAAAATAAATAAAAGCTGCTGCATACAGTTTGACAAAAACAACAAAATAGGCCTATGGAAAAATGCAGCGCATGTACAAATGAACATAGGTCTTTAGAATGGTGAAACAGTAAAGAAATCACTAATTAACCACAGGTGCCTTGAAACACAAACGTCCATAGATGGATGTGAATGTCCAACCGCACAGGAGGTGTAAGTACTCCAAGGGGTGGTGATGGTCTGGTGGTTGTCAGAAAACACCTGGCATCATGCAGCGACTTCCCAACCGAGAAACTGGGTCCCAATGGGTCATTCAGAGAAAGTACAAAAAAGCCTCTTACCAGATCCTGTGGATTCCCATGTCAGCGACAGGGAATCGCATGCGCAGTTTGTCACAAATGATGTGGAATGGGAGCTCAGGAATCGCCAATCGCTTGGATTGTGGTCTGTATGGATCTCGGCCAGCAACCGGATGGGTCCTCACAACGAACCGTCCTCACACCGAACCGTCCCAGCGTGCATCAGAAGTTTCACAAACGGTCCCCCGAAGGGCCTACCCTAGCAGTTGGAAGTGTGGTAATCTAGAAACAGGCTTCTGTCATATATTATGGTCCTGTCCCAAACTGTGCTCTTTCTGGGAGGAGGTAGTGCAGTTTATAACCTCGCTATTAACAATTCCAATCCCACAGACCTTATTGTTTTACTTGTTACCATAGGTGTTACCAAAAGCTGAACATCCCTTTCAGAGATTACAAAAAGATACAGTATATCTAGATGTACAGGTCAGGATCTTATGAGTATGCACTTGTCTGCATGGACATGTTTTGTAAATGGCCAGGAGTTTGGCCAGTGACAAGTGCTACTGCAAAGGTCACAGTAAAAAGTGTTATCAGAAGTAGTTTGTAAATGCAAAAAGATAAAGCTAGATTTTATGGGAGTTTTATGGGAGTTCTTACAAGAAGGTTTGACATCTTATTTTACACCCTTATGCCGCGTACACACGGTCGTACTTTTCGTCTACAAAAGTCAGACAGCCTGTCCGACAGACTTCCGGCAGACTTTCGGCGGACTTGCGGCGGACTTGCGGCATACTTTCTAACGAACGGACTTGCCTACACACGATCACACAAAAGTCCGTTGAATTCTTACGTGATGACGTACACCGGACTAAAATAAGGAAGTTCCTAGCCAGTAGCCAATAGGTGCCCTAGCGTGGCTTTTTGTCCGTCGGACTAGCACACAGACGAGCGGATTTCGGGGTCCGTCGTAGTTACGAAGTAAAGATTTGAAGCATGTTTCAAATCTAAAGTACGTCGGATTTGAGGCTAAAAAAGTATGTTGAAAGTCCGGAGAAGCCCACACACGATCGGATTACCAGCCAGCTTTAGTCCGTCAGCGTCCGTTGGACTTTTGTAGACGAAAAGTCCGACCGTGTGTACGCGGCATTACCATCTACAATGAAGTGGAAAAGTAAAGTAGCTAAGGGGATGTCAGAAACTAGAAAACTATAGCCTGAATGTCTTCTAATATTTTATTTAAGCCCCTAAGGAGATATTGGACTCACTTGCTTATATTTTTCTCAGAAGCTGAAGGCCTCCACTTGGATCTCGCAGAGAATGTTGCTGATCTATTAAGGTTTTTGACAAACTCATTTATGTGTTTTCTCCCCAATTCCAGATCCTAACAGTTTGGAAGGATCTCATAAACTAAAGCCAGGTGACTTATGGATTGTTAAGAGACATTTATATCTAAGGAAATGATTGAAGACACAACACAGCATCTGTTTCATGTACAGTTTACAAACATTTAAGGAAAAGTCACCTGGATCCACACCAGACATTGCAAAAATAACTAAATTAAAGTATCTCTTTATTTGGTTTGTTTCCCTCTTAGGATCACAGTCCGGGGTACTATTTATTCAAATTCTTTAATTGTAATGGATAAAAATATATATTTTTAATGTGATTTAAAAAGTAGTTCAGCCATGTTGAAGTCATATTGTCTTTTATATGTCTTCCATTTTAAGTAGCATTGTCTGTGTTTAACTATGCTGATAACTTAACATGTCTACAATTAAGCTACAAGACCATTCTGGCCACATGATCTGAGTGCACAGCCAATTACTTTATACATTTTAATTTATCAAACATTTGTTTTTCTGAAAGTTTTCATTACAATAAATGGTCATTTTTATTATAATATAGCTGCTCTCAACTATTATATTCTCCTCAATGGGATTTGCCTCATTGGCCAGGACTACCTCCACCTAAGCATATGGAGGTTCCAGGTTAAAGGTGATAGCAGGTATGGTTAGTGATTAAAATGTAAAATGTTGATCAAAAGAGGGGATATTATAAAAGAAATTGTACATTCTGTATGTAGCACCCTTGTCCCAAAGCAGGGCTATAGGTACATTTAGTTGTGCTGGGTGGTAGCCAACCTGGCTAATTTGTAGTTTCTAGAGGTTAAATGGCTTTCCTTCTAATCCTGTTTTAGCTGTGGTTTCTCCTTTTTGTCAGTAGGTAGCGCTGTTGCCTTTGACATTAATATGATGAGCTACAGTGAATTCAGGTTATGAATAAACATACCTTTCTCAGCCAATCAGACTGGCCGCTGTGAATGCTGGGAGAAGGTATTTATTTGAAAGAAGTCAGGTGATCTGGGTCTTCCCCGCCCAGGCTGCAGTCTGAGTGGGATGTGTGTGAAACAGCTCCTGGCTGCTAGGCCTGAAGCCTGAGGCCTATTCAGGTGCTCTTCTGGCTGCTAGGCCTATCTGGGTGTTCAAGATTCTGCTGAGAAAACTCTGCTGAATATTCAGAAACAATTCTGAGAGGGATGGATTTCTAGAGAAGTACCAGAGGTGACTCTTCATGGACCAGGGATCCATGAGGTGGCTGGGAGAGCTTTAGGAGAGAACTCATCCAAAAGAATTCAGTATGTTGCAGTGAGTAAAGCTCAGTTATTATAGGAGACAGCCTATCCTACAAAGTACAGATGTGCTGGTTCAGCTTAAAGGCTCTTTTTCTGTACTGCTGTCTGCCTAATATCACCTTTTTCGCTAAGGAGTCTGCCTATCTGCTGATCATTACTATTTTTGACTATGGGTGTCTGCGCCCTATCCCCTCTCTCCTGCATTTTTCCTGTTGTGAGAAAGAAAACTTCTCTTTGTTCAAGCATAAAAGTTACTGGCACCCAATTTCTATCTTGTTCATCACCCACCATGCCTAGTAACCTGCACGCTGAGGAAGAATGTCAGCCCTCCCTGCCTCTGGGGATCACCACCAAGCTCCCGGAATATTGGGGTAGGCGCTACATATATAACTGTATTCTATTTTGAATGCTTTGCCTATATATTGAACTCATTGTGCACACATGATTACATGTTGCATTCTTTTGAGTCCTAAATAGAATTTAGTCTGCCTATGTTAAGCCTCTTGTTACCATAAAGCCGCATACACACGAGTGGAATGTCCAACAGAAAAAGTCAGACGGAAGCTTTTCATCGTATATTCCGATCGTGTGTATGCCTGATTTTTTTTTTCGAAAATTCTGACGGACCTAGAAATAGAATATGTTCTAAATATTTCCAAACCAATTCCTACCGGGAAAACCTATTTGGCTACTGGCTTATGAACTTCCTTTTTCTAGTTCCGTCGTAAGTGTTGTACGTCACCACGTTCTTGACGGTTGTACTTTGGTTTGACTGTGTGTAGGCAGGACCGCTTGAATGGAATTCCATCGGAGAAACCTTCGGAGTTTATTCTGACGGCAAAACCAGTCGTGTGTATGTGGCATAAACATAATTGTAATGTGATACCTACGTAATCTTGTGTATAAAAAACTTCAATTGCACAGAATAAACAGAAAAGTAATTTGGAAAGATGCTGAGAGTATCTTTTGTGTATGTTCCATATTGCAGTAGTTATTAATGTGGAACCACTAATCAATATGAGGATAGGAGTTGCCTATCTATAAAATTTCCTGAACAGTCAACATAAAAATTACATTGACAGCAAAGAGGTTCATTTTATATTCTCGGTGGTCAAGCTTGAAACCTGAGACACTGTAGCTGATGAGGACCTCACTGTTTTTGCTAGGGGCACCATAAGGGGATTGAAAATGAGGGGGGACAAAGGGCGACAAAGGTCAACCCTGCCTTGTGCCATTTGTGATGTGGAAGGTAGAGGATAACATAGCTGAACAATACACTTGTGCTGAAGGGCGAGAATATAAAGCTAAAAGTACAGAGAGTATGCAACCTTGAAACCAAAAATTTTGTAGTGATAAATATAGGTAGTTCTAATGCCTTCTCTGCATCTAAAGATAGACGCAGAGAAGGCACTTTGGGGGCTTCAGCGTGGTGTATGATGTTAATTAAATGTCGTGTGGCATCTGTAGCCTGTCTTCCTTCTGTTAATCCTGATTGTTCTGGGTGAATTAGAGTGGGAAGCAGAACGATGATCCTATTAGCTATCACTTTGGCATTCAATTTAAGGTCATGATTTAGTAAAGAGTAGGGATGAGCTTCGAGTTCGAGTCGAACTCATGTTCTACTCGAACATTGGCTGTTCGCAAGTTCGCCGAACAGCGAACAATTTGGGGTGTTCGCGGCAAATTCGAATGCCGCGGAACACCCTTTAAAAGTCTATGGGAGAAATCAAAAGTGCTAATTTTAAAGGCTTATATGCAAGTTATTGTCATAAAAAGTGTTTGGGGACCCGGGTCCTGCCCCAGGGGACATGGATCAATGCAAAAAAAAGTTTTAAAAACGGACGTTTTTTCAGGAGCAGTGATTTTATTAATGCTTAAAGTCAAACAATAAAAGTGTAATATCCCTTTAAATTTCGTACCTGGGGGGTGTCTATAGTATGCCTGTAAAGGGGCGCATGTTTCCTGTGTTTAGAACAGTCTGACAGCAAAATGACATTTGGAAGGAAAAAACTCATTTAAAACTACCCGCGGCTATTGCATTGCCGACAATACACATAGAAGTTCATTGATAAAAACGGCATGGGAATTCCCCACAGGGCAACCCCGAACCAAAATAATAAAAAAAAAATGATGTGGGGGTCCCCCTAAATTCCATACAAGGCCCTTCAGGTCTGGTATGGATATTAAGGGGAACCCCAGCCAAAATTTTAAAAAAAAATTGACGTGGGGTTCCCCCTAAATTCCATACCAGACCCTTCAGGTCTGGTATGGATTTTAAGGGGAACCCCGCGCCAAAAAAAAAAAAAAAAAACGGCGTGGGGTCCCCCTAAAAATCCATACCAGACCCTTATCCGAGCACGCAACCTGGCAGGCCGCAGGAAAAGAGGGGGGGACAAGAGTGCGGCCCCCCCCCTCCTGAACCATACCAGGCCACATGCCCTCAACATTGGGAGGGTGCTTTGGGGTAGCCCCCCAAAACACTTTGTCCCCATGTTGATGAAGACAAGGGCCTCATCCCCACAACCGTGGCCGGTGGTTGTGGGGGTCTGCGGGCGGGGGGCTTATCGGAATCTGGAAGCCCCCTTTAACAAGGGGACCCCCAGATCCCGGCCCCCCCCCTGTGTGAAATGGTAAGGGGGTACTTACCCCTACCATTTCACTAAAAAACTGTCAAAAATGTTAAAAATGACAAGAGACAGTTTTTGACAATTCCTTTATTTAAATGCTTCTTCTTTCTTCCTTCATCTTCTTCTTCTTCTGGTTCTTCTGGCTCTTCTGGTTCTTCCTCCGGCGTTCTCGTCCAGCATCTCCTCTGCGGCGTCTTCTATCTTCTTCTCCTCGGGCCGCTCCGCACCCATGGCATGAGGGGGGAGGCTCCCGCTCTTCTCTTCATCTTCTTCTTCATCTTCTTCTTCATCTTCTTCTTCTTCTTCTTCTTCTTCTCTTCTTCATCTCTTCTTCCTTCTTCATTTCTTCTGCGGGCCGCTCCGCATCCATGCATGGAGGGAGGCTCCCGCTGTGTGATGGCGTCTCTTCGTCTGACGGTTCTTAAATAACGGGGGGCGGGGCCATCCGGTGACCCCGCCCCCCTCTGACGCACGGTGAATTGACGGGACTTCCCTGTGACGTCACGGGGAATGCCACAGGGAAGTCCCGTCATGTCCCGTGCGTCAGAGGGGGGCGGGGTCACCGGGTGGCCCCGCCCCCCGTTATTTAAGAACCGTCAGACGAAGAGACGCCGTCACACAGCGGGAGCCTCCCTCCATGCATGGATGCGGAGCGGCCCGCAGAAGAAATGAAGAAGGAAGAAGAGATGAAGAAGAGAAGAAGAAGAAGAAGAAGAAGAAGATGAAGAGAAGAGCGGGAGCCTCCCCCCTCATGCCATGGGTGCGGAGCGGCCCGAGGAGAAGAAGATAGAAGACGCCGCGGAGGAGATGCTGGACGAGAACGCCGGAGGAAGAACCAGAAGAGCCAGAAGAACCAGAAGAAGATGAAGGAAGAAAGAAGAAGCATTTAAATAAAGGAATTGTCAAAAACTGTCTCTTGTCATTTTTAACATTTTTGACAGTTTTTTAGTGAAATGGTAGGGGTAAGTACCCCCTTACCATTTCACACAGGGGGGGGGCCGGGATCTGGGGGTCCCCTTGTTAAAGGGGGCTTCCAGATTCCGATAAGCCCCCCGCCCGCAGACCCCCACAACCACCGGCCACGGTTGTGGGGATGAGGCCCTTGTCTTCATCAACATGGGGACAAGGTGCTTTGGGGGGCTACCCCAAAGCACCCTCCCAATGTTGAGGGCATGTGGCCTGGTATGGTTCAGGAGGGGGGGGGCCGCACTCTCGTCCCCCCCTCTTTTCCTGTGGCCTGCCAGGTTGCGTGCTCGGATAAGGGTCTGGTATGGATTTTTAGGGGGACCCCACGCCGTTTTTTTTTTTTTTTTGGGCGCGGGGTTCCCCTTAAAATCCATACCAGACCTGAAGGGTCTGGTATGGAATTTAGGGGGAACCCCACGTCAATTTTCGGGGTTGCCCTGTGGGGAATTCCCATGCCGTTTTTATCAATGAACTTCTATGTGTATTGTCGGCAATGCAATAGCCGCGGTAGTTTTAAATGAGTTTTTTCCTTCAAAATGTCATTTTGCTGTCAGACTGTTCTAAACACGGGAAACATGCGCCCCTTTACAGGCATACTATAGACACCCCCCAGGTATGAAATTTAAAGGGATATTACACTTTTATTGTTTGACTTTAAGCATTATTAAAATCACTGCTCCTGAAAAAACGGCCGTTTTTAAAACTTTTTTTTGCATTGATCCATGTCCCCTGGGGCAGGACCCAGGTCCCCAAACACTTTTATTGACAATAACTTGCATATTAGCCTTTAAAATTAGCACTTTTGATTATTCATGTTCGTGTCCCATAGACTTTAACGGTGTTCGCGTGTTCGAACGAATTTTTTTCCTGTTCGCATGTTCTGGTGCGAACCGAACAGGGGGGTGTTCGGCTCATCCCTAGTAAAGAGATGGAATGGAAATTTTGGGGAGATCTAGGATCCTTCCCTGGCTTTAGTAATGTGATTATTAGAGCTTTTAGCATTTAATCTGGAAAAGAAGAAGCAGCAACAGCAGCACTGAACAGCGATGTGAGAGGGTCCAGAAGGAGGGGTTTAAAGTACTTGTAATACTCATTCCCAAAACTATTGGGCCCTGGTGATTTGTTGTTTGGGAGGGAATCAATAGCTTTACCTATTTCAAAACTAATAAATGGCGTGTACAGAGATTCCAACTGAGAGGAGGCTAGGCTGGGTAGCTGAATGTCCTTTAGAAAAGAGTTTATGGCATGGACAGTAGGTTGGTTAATGCTAGGGTTGTCCTTAGGATTGTAAAAAGAACTGTAATATGCACTGAAGGAGTTGGCTATATCTTGAGGATTAAGCAAATTTTCTTTAGTGATTGGATGGTAGAGATATGGAATGGATGTTTTAAGTCAGTGGCCTTTGAGGTGTTGGGCTAAGAGCTTACCCGTCTTGTTACCAGTAGCTTAGAAAATAGTTTTAAGGCGTCTATTGGAATACTCAAATTGCTCCAATAGTAGGGAGTGGAGGTCTAACCTAAGGTGACCCAATTTGTTTCCCAATTTGTGACCCAAGTTGTGGATTTGCCAGTTGTTTGTTTAAAGACTCAATGTGTTGGATCTCTCGCAATAAGCTGCAATGTCTTCTTTTTAGCTTTGGCCACTTGTTGAATAATAACACCATGCGTAAAGACCTTATGAGCTGCCCACAGCATGGCAGGATCTGTTACCGAGTCCTTAGAGAGACAAAGAAAGTCATCCAAATGGTTTATTTACGTTTCCGTGTAGAGTGGTGATTGTAAAATAAGGGAAATCAAAAAAACAGCATGGGGTCCCCTCCAAAACCTATACCAGGCTCTTTGGGTCTGGCATAGGTTTTAGGGGAACTCCATGCCAAAATGTAAAAAAATTGGCGTGGGGTCTCCCCAAAATCCATACCAGACCCTTGTCTGAGCAAGCAGCCTGGCAGACCAGGAAAGGGGGGACAAGCTCCCCATCCTGAACCATACCAGGCCGCTTGCCCTCAACATGGGAAGGGTGCTTTGGGGTCCCCCCAAAGCAGCTTGTCCCCATGTTGATGGGGACAAGGGCCTCTTCTCGACAACCCTGGCCATTGGTTGTCAGGGTCTGCGGGGGGGCTTATCGGAATCTGGACAAGGGGGCCCCCAGATCCTGGCCCCCCTATGTAAATGTGTATCGGGTACATTGTACCCCTACCCATTCACCAAAAAAAGTGTCAAAAAGTAAAACCACAACAGACAGTTTTTTAAAAATTACTTTATTAAAAAAAAAATGTTCCATGATGTCCATCCATCTACAATCACGCCGCTCGATGGACCCAAAATTAGCAAAAAAAAAAAAGGTCTGCCTCAATGGAAGTCCTCCCGGCAACTGCTGTCTCTTGGTCATGACAGCTGTTATATAGGCAAGGGCAGGGCCACCCTGTGATGTAACCAAGTGACCCCGCCCCCATTCTGACATCATGTGATGACACACAACATCAGAAGGGGCTGGGTCATCCGGTTACGTCAGTGGGTGGCCCCACCCTTGCCTATATAAGAGCTGTCAAAGCAAAACGACAGCAGTAGCTGGGAGGCCTCCCAAGGAAGCAGAGATTTTTTGTTTGTTTTTTTCTATTTTTCGGGTCCGTCAGGCGGCGTGATTGATGATAGATGTACACCGTGGGACACTTTTTATTTTTTAAATTTTTTTATAAAGGAATTGTCAAAAACTGTCTATTGTGTTTTTTGACACTTTTTTTGGTGAATTGGTAGGGGTACAATGTACCCGATACCCATTCACATAGGGGGAGCGGGATCTGGGGGCCCCTTGTTAAAGAGGGCTTCCAGATTCCAATAAGCCCCCTGCCTGCAGACCGCGACAACCAATGGCCAGGGTTGTTGGGAAGAGGCCCTTGTCCCCATCAACATGGGGACAAGGTACTTTGGGGGGACACCAAAGCACCCTCCTCATGTTGAGGGCAAGTGGCCTGGTATGGTTCAGGAGGAGGGGTGTTAGCTCATCCCCCCCTTTCCTGGCCTGCCAGACTTCTTGCTTGGATAAGGATCTGATATGGATTTTGGGGGGACTCCACAACAATTTTTTTTACATTTTGGCACGGAGTTCCCCTTAAAATCTATACCAGACCCAAAGGGCCTGGTATGAATTTTGGGGAACCCCACACTGTTTTTTTTTAAATTTGGCATCGAGTTGCCCTTAAAATCCATACCAGACCCGAAGGGCCTGGTATGGACTGGGGGGAACTCACGTCAATTTTTTTAATGATTTTTCATCTATATTGCCAGGAGCCAGCAATACATTCCTTTAGAAATGTAATTTTTCTGTGGCACTGTTCTACACATTGCACAGTTGCGCCACTTTACAGGCAGACTAAGGGGACACCCCAGGCACGATATTTGAAGGAATATTTAATTTTTATTGTTTCACTTTAAGCATTATTAAAATCACTGATCCTGAAAAAAAGGTAATTTTAAAAACTTTTTTTGCATTGATACCCCTAGGGCAGCACCCGGGTCCCCATACACTTTTTATGGCAATAACTTGCATATTAGCCTTTAAAGTGAGCACTTTTGATTTTTCATGTTCATGTCCCATAGACATTAATAGGGTATGTATGTTCGCTCAAACTTTTTGCTTGTTTGCATGTTCTGGTGCCAACTGAAAAGGGAGGTGTGCAGCTCATCCCTACTATTGACATTGAAAAAATTCTATGTGCATGGATAGAAAAATGGTTATAGGAACATGTTCAGAGAGTATTGATAGATGTTTTTTTCTAAATAGTCTAGAGTAGAGATGGGAAAGCCTGGGAAAAAAAGATTGAGAAATAACATTTATTTTTTACATTTTTTCCAAAGACGGTTTTTGTTTTTTTCCCGGAAAAAATTTGGAAAACAAAAAGAAGTGTGGAATCTGTTCTTTCACAATGAAAAATAATATATCTACAACATGGTATTCAAACTATATAACATGAAGACTCGGTGGCAGGATTAATTTAATCAAAATGGTGTGGATGCCACAAATATTATACATAGTACACAACTCCCCAGTATGGATCCCAAAGTATTGGTTTAGGAAACTAGAAGGGGTATTTAGGGAATTGATTTGGAGGAATGGCCCAGCAAGAATCCGCTTGCAGGCACTACAGCGCCCGAAAGATATGGGAGGGTTTGCGTTGCCGAACCCGGAATTTTATTTTTTGGCAGCACAACTACAATATATGAGAGGGAGCAATTCACCTATGAGGAAGGAGCGAGGGAATGACTTATTACTAAACGATACAAAACATAGCACAGTAGTGGAAGCTGTGGAGGCAGACTCATTTGAAACCAGATGTTTAACAACACAACTACTGGTAAAAGTTTGGAACACTGCTAAGACCATATTGGGCTAAGGCAGGTTCTCTGAATTTTCCCCTTTCACTGGGGAAGGTGGATAAATGGGCCAGGAAGGGTATTGGCTTCCTGGCACAGTTATATAGGGAAGGTAGACTGAAATCATTTCAGGAAATCAGTGCAGAATTCGAACCAATTATTTTATAGCTATTTACAGGTCAGACATGCGTTGAATATGCAATTTAAAGGGAAAATCCCAGAACTGAGTAAAATGCCGTCCCTTGAGAGGTTGGTTAAGGCAGGTTCATATAAAGGGTTAATATCAGGAATGTATGAGAAGATAAGGGGGGCAGCACAGAAAGGTGAGGTGGAGCGTAGTAGCAGGACTAAGTGGGAAAGGGATGTGGGGCCAATGAGAGAGGATCAATGGAGTAGAGTCTTGGCTCTGGGCCCCAAGGTCTCGTTATCACCATCTCAGACCATATCACACCTATACCTGCTGCATAGATCCTATTACACACCTGCAAGGCTGTTTTTGTTTGGGAAAAGACCGAATGCAGAATGCCCAAGATGTGGAGATGGGAGGGGTGACCTGGTGCACATGACCTGGCGATGCCCCAAATTGCATAGATATTGGCAAGGTATAATTAGGAAGATCAATGGGGTATTTGGGATGTCGCTAGATGCAGGGGCCAGGTTATGCCTCTTGGGGTTAATAGAGGAGGAAGGGGTACGGGGCCATGTCCAGACTGCAGTGACTAGATGCCTGTTTCAGGGAAGGTTGCTAATTGCTCGTAAATGGCAGGAAAAAAAACCCCCAACAGTAAGGGAATGGGAGAAAGTGGTGAATGGAACGATCGATAAGGAGGAATATATATATAGGAAAAGAAAGAACCATAAGCAGTTCCTTAAAATATGGAAACAGTGGTTAGATTCGGAATCAATTAAATAGGTGAATGTGAATGTGTGTGAATGTAGTAGGCGAGAATGGTTGGAATGGATAGTAGGGAAGGGGATGGGGAGGGATGAAGGGGGTAAGGTTGATAAAAGGAGAAATGGGGTTTGTTTTTCTGGAATTATCATTTGGTGTTATTGTACCCTTATGCTTTCTTTTATGTTGCTCATGCTAACCGCTCTTTTCTTTTGTATACGGTTATGTAATGTGACTAAGAGTGTAGAAAACAAATGAAATTTCTTAATAAAAATTATTTAATAAAAAAAAAAAACTAATTATTACTACCTTACTAAGGATAATCCAGATGCATCTGGATCATATTAACCCTTGAAATATATGTGCATATTCACATTTCAAATTGTCAATAATTCCCAATTGGATAAATCATATATTTATCTAATGTTATCTCCATACCCCCCCCTTGTACTAACATTTTCCAGTTACCCAAGATACTAAAAAAAATCTTAAAAAAAAAAAGAGAAAAAAAAAATATATAACATGAAGACCTTAATGAAAGATTTCTGAGACTTTAAAAGTCTTAACTTATTGCAAGTTCTCTCAGTTGAAGACAAGTAAATCCTGGAATACAATTTGAGTAACACTGTACTTCTCAAAGCAGTTCTCAATCAAGAAAAATATGATTTTCTGCCACTAGGGGGCATTTCAGGGAAAAGCTCCAGTTTAGTTTCCTTGTAGGCTTCATCTTGTACCTCCTACAGTTGAGTGATTGTTGAGATATAATAGATGATAGTTTCTGTCCTCTCAGGCCTTAATTGACAGGTAAGGGGGTAAATTTGTCTGAAAATTAATTTATCTTTATAACCTTTAAGACCCCTTTCACACTGGAGCGTTTGCAGGAGCTATAGCGTTAAAAATAGCGCCTGCAAACTGCCCTTTCACACTGGAGTGGTGTGCTGACAGGGCGTCAGAAAAAGTCCTGCCAGCAGCTTCTTTGGAGCGGTGAAGGAGCGGTGAACTTACTGCTCCTCCACCGCTGCTCCCTACTGAAATCAATGGGGCAGCACTGCGATACCGCCGGCAAAACGCCGTTCTGGCGGCATTTTTCAGGTGGTTTCAACCCCTTTTCAGCCGCTAGTGTGGGGTTAAAACCACCCTGCTAGTGGAGGAATAGTGTCGCTAAAATGAAAGGGCTTTTTATAATAATAAGATAAAAGGTAAAACTGCGCTATTTTGGAAGAAATACAAGAACTAGAGCAGCTACATATAAATGTGACTAAAATTTGTAAACTCAGGGTGAATGTGAATGTAGCGCTAATAAAAGCTGTGTGAAGCAGCTAAATAGTCTGAAAATTGTTAAGAAATGGTAATAATGATAAACATGTGGATAAACATGTGAAAAATCTAAGCATGGGAATCTGAAAAAATAACAAAAAACTAGTGAAAATAAAAAAGTAAATCTCAAACGAAAAATAATGGTGGTATCAATAAATGGTCCATCTAACGATGGACAACTTAGTGTAAACAATATAGGACAAAAAAGGAAAATGTCTTGACAACTAATGTCCCAAAAGATGAAGGTTTGTGGAGAAACCAGGGAGTCCGTCAGATAATAAACATCTTCAAGTGGGCAATCGGAGACATCAAATGTGTTGTTGACAGCAGATATCACAAAAAAGGAATGAAATGGGTACTCTTACCGGAGCGTGTGGATCTGGATGTCAGCGACACCAGATCAAGCAAGCATGAATGGAAGCAGCATGAGGTATCCTAGGATAATTGACAGGAAAACTGGAGCAGATTCGGGTGTCCACAGAAGGCGGCATCTCTCCGATGAGCTGGTCATAGATGGAACAATCGTTGGGCCAGTAATGGCCAGATCAATAGAGTAAACGGGTTTGTGGTGGAAAATATGTGGAAAACAAAGGGGGGTTCCAGATAGTGCAGCTCAAAACAACTCTGGTTTTATTTGCATAAAAGCAGCATACAGCAACTATAAAATGTGATCACAATAATAAAAATAAAGCAATGTTGGGAGCAATGAAGCAAGGCCCTATGCGTTTCGTCCCAAATGGACTTCTACAGGGGCATCAAACAGCTCCCCCAGATTGCAACATATATACAAGTACTGAAAAGCCTAAAACAAATGGCAACCAATCAAAAAATGAATTAGCTAATTGGTTAGAATAGGCTAACCAATGGGGACGATGGACAGATGAGCCTCCCACAGGTGAGCCTATCAAATAAGGAAATGTTGTAACATATGATAATAGTAAAATAAAAAACCACAAGGGCTGAAAACCCGCAAAATTCGGCAAAGACAGGCACCCAATCAGAATCAATGGCCACAATGCGGCTATATCGCTAAGCCAATCAAGGATCAAATGTCAGTCTAAATGGCGGAAGTGAGTTGTCACTAATCCCTATACTCGCGCCAAAAGGGAGTCACTCCCAGACCGGAAGGGGAGGAACGTCTTGGCCGAATGGACGTCCACCTCCGACCGAGGCTGGAACGATGACCAATGGCATGGGACGCCCTCTGTTCGGAATCAGGAAGTGTCCACCCCGGAGCGAGGCTAGAACCGCAAGTCACGTGTGTGACGTTCACCATGTGACTCGCTGGCGTGACACGTGACCATGTACGTACGGCCAACAACGAATCGTATTGCGTCACTCAGTTATACCAGAGAAACCAGTGTCAGCAATGATGAAAATTCATTAAAAGAAGAGGCGAGCCTTGGTGCCAGGACAAAAGTAAAGATAAATGTACAGTAGATGAAATGTGCGGACCAATCTGACATGTGGAGACAACTCCCATCTGTAATGATACTAGGAATTCAGCAACAGCCAGGAAAATGTTGGATATAAAGTGACCCCTCAAAAGACCTATGTGATAGATATGCAATAATAGAAGGGTGATAGGTTTGTAATAGTGATGGTCAAATCAAATGTATGAAAACAAGATGTGTGAAATAAGAAAAATAGAAATAAAAATAGAAAAATAAGGAAAATTAGAAAAATAAAATAAGATAAAATATGAATACAAAATAACAAATAAAAGAGACTAAAATATAAAAAAAATAAAAAAAAATAAATGAAAATAAAAATAAATATAAATATGAAAAAAAAAGAGAGGATGAGTGAATGGATGAATGGAAATATCTAAGCCTTATTAATAAATGAATTGATGTCCCACTCAGCGTTAAGTCCAAACGGTGAGTAGGTCTTGAGCCGAAAGATCCAATAGGTCTCAAGTCGGGATACCCCACGTGTGCGAGATTCACCCCTCCAATGGGGGACAAACTTGTCAATAATGACAAATTTCGTCCCCATGGGGTCACGATCGTGGTAATCAAGATAGTGTCGTGGAACAGTGTGATTGGTTTTATCATTCTTTTTGTTGGTCAAATGTTCATTCACACGAACTGTAAATGTTCGTGCAGTGAGTCCTATGTATTGTTTATTGCAAGGACAGGTAATTAGATAAACTACGAATTTAGTGGCACATGTGGTAAAATTTTCCATGGGGTAGGTGCATAGAGTGACTGAGGATTGGAAGGTGTCACTCTTACGTCTGCCACAAACGTTGTGTGAGCAGACTTGCATCTACGACACGGATAGTATCCCTTGCATTGTTGGAAGAAAGGGGTATGTTTAGAAGGATCGATCACATTGGGTGCGATCTGTCCTTGGATGCAAAGAATTCCTCTGAATATAACACCAGCCTTATCTGGAATAGCAGGGCCTAACAGTTTGTCACATTGAAGGATTGACCAATGTTTTTGATTAATTTGTTTGATTTGTCTGGATTGAACTGAGTAAGTGGTGATAAAAGACCATCTAAACCTATCATTCGTGTCATTTGTGGGAGATGACTTCAATAAAGAGTTCCTGTCTATTTTGGGAACTCTTTCAATTTCGAAATCCAAAGTATTGGGTGAATAGCCCTTTTCAACAAACCTATTTTTCAAAATAGTAGACTGGCTGAAGAAGTCCTCTAGCCGGGTACAATTTCTCTTCAATCTAAGAAATTGGCTGCAAGGAACTGACTTCAGCCATTGTGGATGGTGACAGCTGTCGACCGGAATGTATGAATTCCGGTCAGTGGGTTTGAAATGGGTAATAAACTCAAAATGGCTGTCAACAATTTTAATCTCAAGATCAAGGAATTGAATGGAAGTACGACTGGCCTCATAGCTAAGACATGTACCTCTGTTATTAGAATTAAGAAAGGTCATGAATTCATTAAGCGATTTGCGATCGCCATTCCACAGGAGGGGGATGTCGTCTATGTTTTTGGCCCAAAGGACCAGTTCAAGTCTACTGAGAGCATAGACAACATCCTCCTCCCATTTGGCCATGAATAGATTGGCCAAACTGGGGGCAAACTTTGCCCCTCATAGCCACTCCCCTGGTCTGTAAATAAAATTTGTCCTGAAACCAAAAATAATTATGTTGTGTGGCAAATCTAAGAAGTTCCATAATGAAATTCTGTTGAATTAAGGACAGAGTGGTATTGTGCCCTAAATCGTGTTCTACTGCATCGAAACCTAAATTGTGTGAAATACAAGTGTACAGAGAGGCCACATCCGCCGTAACGAGGAGCATGCCCTCTCTGTACTCAGTGGACTCCAATAGTCGGATGGTGGCACCAGTGTCCTTCAAATAAGAGGGCATTGAGTAGACCACCGGCTGGAGGTGGAAGTCCACGTATTTGCCAATTCGGGAAGTCACTGAGTCAATCCCGCTGACGATTGGACGTTCAGGGGGAGTGACTGGATCCTTATGTACCTTTGGAAGGTAATATATAGTAGGGATCCGAGGTACAAGTGGTACAAGAAAACTCCATTCTTTTTTATCAAGGATGCCAAGGGAATATCCCTCACTCACCAATTGAGTGAGGGACCGTTTGTATTTGGCAGTTGGGTCAGAGTGAATGAGACTATAGGTGCTCGAGTCTCCCAAAATCTCATTCATCCTGGAGACATAGTCATTTTTATTCAAAATTACTATGGCTTCACCCTTGTCGGCGGGGCGTATAATCAAATTTTTCTGTTCACAAAGTGATTTCAATCCTTTCCTAATATTAGGATCCAAAAAGGTTTTCTTGTTGGGTAAGCTCTCCAAGTCTCATAATACAAGGCTACGGAACACATTAATGGCAGATGCCATAGTCCCAGGAGAGTTGAATAGTGACGGGTTAGAAAGACCTGTATGTGTATGGCCATCATTGTTAATAGGAGTAATCCTAGGGGGAGAGAAAAGAAATAACATTGAATGTTAATGTTACGTATATATTTTTGAATGTCTATAAACGTGGAAAACTTATTGGGGGTCTTAGAGGGAACATATTTCAGGCCCTTATCTAAAATCAGTTTTTCTTCACCAGTCAGAACAACAGAACTTAAATTGAAGATACACGAACCTACTAGCTTCTTTTTCTTTTTGCTTTGGATCCTCCACCCCCCCTCTGGTGCCTCTCTTTTTTTCTGGACTTCTCTGGTAATCAGACATGGGTATTGGAAAACCTGACTGGTAAGAGGGTCCAGGTAGGTCTTGGTTATAGTGATAGGGGGACCTCGATAGCAGGTCTACCTCCCTATCATCACAACCATAGGGGTTCCGATAGGGTTCCCTTGGTCCCCTAGTTTGTAGAGGTAGAAATCGATTGTGTGTGCAAATAGGGGTTTGTGGCGTATACTCATAATCGGAGATATTTTGGTTGTATTTAGGGATGAGCCGAACACCCCCCTGTTCGGTTCGCACCAGAACTTGCGAAACAGGCAAAAAATTTGTTTGAAAATGCGAACACCGTTAAAGTCTATGGGACATGAACATGAATAATCAAATGTGCTAATTTTAAAGGCTTATATGCAAGTTATTGTCATAAAAAGTGTTTAGGGACATGATCAATGCAAAAAAAAGTTTTAAAAACAGACGTTTTTTGGGAGCAGTGATTTTAATAATGCTTAAAGTGAAACAATAAAAGTGTAATATCCCTTTAAATTTCGTACCTGGGGGGTGTCTATAGTATGCCTGTAAAGGGGCGCATGTTTAACGTGTTTAGAACAGTCTGACAGCAAAATGACATTTCAAAGGAAAAAAAGTCATTTAAAACTACTCGCGGCTATTAATGAATTGCCGGTCTGACAATACACATAAAAGTTCATTGATAAAAACGGCATGGGAATTCCCCACAGGGGAATCCCGGACCAAAATTAAAAAAAAAAAATGGTGTGGGGTCCCCCTCAAAATCTATACCAGACCCTTATCCGAGCACGCAACCTGGCAGGCCACAGGAAAAGAGGGGGGACGAGAGAGCGCCCCCCTCCTGAACCATACCAGGACAAATGCCCTGAACATTGGGAGGGTGCTTTGGGGTAGCCCCCCAAAACACCTTGTCCCCATCTTGATGGGGACAAGGGCCTCATCCCCACAACCCTTGCCTGATGGTTGTGGGGGTTTGCGGGCGGGGGGCTTATCGGAATCTGGAAGCCCCCTTTAACAAGGGGACCCCCAGATCCCGGCCCTCCCCCCTGTGTGAAATGGTAAGGGGGTACAAAAGTACCCCTACCATTTCACAAAAAAACTGTCAAAAATTTTAATAATGACAAGAAACAGTTTTTGACAATTCCTTTATTTAAATGCTTCTTCTTTCTTCTATCTTCTATCTTCCTTCGGTTTCTTCCTCCATCTTCTTCTTCTGGTTCTTCTGGTTCTTCCTCCGGTGTTCTCGTCCGGCATCTTCCTCCGCGGCGTCTTCTTATCTTCTTCACCTCGGGCCGCTCCGCATCCAAGATGGCATGGAGGGAGGCTCCCACTGTGTGTCGCTTCTCTCTTCATCTTTTTCTCTTCATCTTTTTCTCTTTTTTGGCATTCCCCGTGACGTCAGAAGGGGTGGGGTTACGTAACGGGTGACCCTGCCCCCTCTGACATCACGGGGAATGCCACAGGGAAGTCCCCGTCAAGTCCCTGTGCATCAGAGGGGGCGGAGTCACTGGGTGCCCCCCCGTTATTTAAGAACCGTCAGAAGAGGAGAAGCATCACACAGCGGGAGCCTCCCTCCATGCCATCATGGATGCAGAGCGGCCTGAAAAGAAGATGAAGACAAGAAGATGATGAAGAGAAGAAGATGAAGAGAAAAAGATGAAGAGAAAAAGATGAAGAGAGAAGCGTCACACAGCGGGAGCCTCCATCCATGCCATCATGGATGCGGAGCGGCCAGAGGAGAAGAAGATAAGAAGACGGCGCAGAGAAAGATGCCGGACGAGAACACCAGAGGAAGAACCAGAAGAAGAAGAAGATGGAGGAAGAAACCGAAGGAAGATAGAAGATAGAAGAAAGAAGAAGCATTTAAATAAAGGAATTGTCAAAAACTGTCTCTTGTCATTTTTAACATTTTTGACAGTTTTTTGTGAAATGGTAGGCCCTTCCCATTTCACACAGGGGGGAGGGCCGGGATCTGGGGGTCCCCTTGTTAAAGGGGGCTTCCAGATTCCAATAAGCCCCCCGCCCGCAGACCCCCACAACCACCGGGCAAGGGTTGTGGGGATGAGGCCCTTGTCCCCATCAACATGGGAACAAGGTGTTTTGGATGGAACGAATTCCTCTGAATATAACACCAGCCTTATCTGGAATAGCAGGGCCTAACCATTTGTCACATTGAAGAATTGTCCAATTTTTCTTGTCGATTATCCTAGCATACCTCATGCTGCTTCCATTCATGCTTGCTTGATCTGGTGTCGCTGACACCAGTAAGAGTACCCATTTCATTTCTTTTTTGTGATATCTGCTGTCAACACATTTGATGTCTCCGATTGCCCACTGTTTATTATCTGACGGACTCCCTGGTTTCTCCACAAACCTTCATCTTTTGGGACATTAGTTGTCAAGACATTTTCCGTTTTTGCCCTATATTGTTTACACTAAGTTGTCCAACATTAGACAGACCATTTATTGATACCACCATCATTTTTCGTTTGAGATTTACTTTTTTATTTTCACTAGTGTTTTGTTATTTTTTCAGATTCACATGCTTAGATTTTTCACATGTTTATCCACATGTTTTTCATTATTACCATTTCTTAAAAAATTTCAGACTATTTAGCTGCTTCACACAGCTTTTATTAGCGCTACATTCACATTCACCCTTTTTATGATAATGTTCGCCCACAGCATAACATGTAACTAAAGTTTGGTCAGTAAAATGTTTTTACTTTTTCTCCCCTTAGTAAAATGGTGAGACAAACATCTAGAGTTTGGAAACATTTCCAGAAATATTCTTTTCCAAATGCTACAAGGATGACAAAACACATCCTTGCATGCCAGAGGTGCCCTAAAGACAATAAAATATACTTTATGAGGACCATAATGAAAGTGCAAGTAGCTTTTCCTTTCAGACTCCTCATTCCAGAAACTTTCTTTCTGCTGCTTCTGGATCATCATAAAACAGTTTTTTTTTTCACCAGCAGCATCTTCATTTATAGATAAAATGACACTTGAAAATCATGAGAAGATTGATCAAGATCTTGCAAGAGAAATATATGCTTCTGGATCAGCATTGTCAATAACTGAAAATGCATGTTGTCTGAACCCCCTACGCACAAGTCCTGGGTGGCATCTGTAGACAAGGCTTTGCTCCTAGAAAACCACATTTATACATGATGGGGAATTCCAGGTAAGTTTGAAAAGCTGTGGGGATTGTAGCTAGATAACACTGGCCTTAGCCCAAGGAAGCTGGTATACCAGAGAGTATTTGTGTGTCTGAACAGACCATAAAGATCTGAGGATTATTTTTTTTTATTATTTAGATGATTATATGAGATTTGAGGTGATGGAGTTATATCTACACTGTGTTAGTGTAGCTTTTTGATATGCATTGCACATATATTTGATATTGCCTATGTAACTACTGCTGTTGATTGTGTAAGTGGTTGCAAAAGAGTATTGCATTGTCTTATTTTTTGGACTGTAATGTTATTTGTTTACTACGATAAACATTTTCCTGATTTAAAAAATAAAATGCATATTGTCAGGAAGCTTTTAAATTATTATGAGGGAAAGGAGGGTGGTTACCTGTTCTCATGTATATCTGAAATGTTCTTAACATATACACTCCTTGTTATTCCATTTGTAATAAAAAATACACTTTTAAAAAGCAAGTTTAGTTTATTTATATTTGAATAAGCTGTCCTTTTATTTCAAGCATAATACTTTTATATACACTGCATTTCACTTTCCCAGTGTAACAAAACAACTTTGAGTTTGTTAAACTACCCCACAGTGATTGTTTTTTTCAATTGTTCCATTTTCCATGGCTTCAAAATTTCCAGAAATGTTGCATCTCTAGTCTAAAGTTATGAGCATTGTGCTCCAGGGCTCTGCTTTGGAATCAATTCTGCTTAATTTGCTTATAAATGATATAGTGGTTGGAATAAACAGTTCACTCTTATGCCCTGTACACATGATCGGACTTTCCGACGGAAAATGTGCGATCAGAGCTTGTTGTCAGAAATTCCGACCATGTGTAGGCTCCATTGGACTTTTTCCATCTGAATTTTCTGCACACAAAGTTTGAGAGCTTGGTCTAAAATTTTCCGACAACAAAATACGTTCGAGTAAGTTCCGATTGTGTGTAGACAATTCCGACACACAAAGTGCCACGCATGGTCAGAATAAATTAAGAGACAGAAGTGCTTGGTCTGGTAAAACTAGCGTTCGTAATGGATATAGCACATTCAGCATGCTGCAATGTTTTAAATTGTTTAATGCAGCGCATTCTCTTCTTCTTTATAATGCTAGAAGAATGAAGTTGTTTTGCTGCTCATATTCACACAGACTTCTCACAATCTTCTTCTTTATTTATTATTTCTCGTGATTTCATGAATATAATATTTTTATTTGTCAGATCTCCCGAATATTTTTTTTATTTTTATATTTTTATATTTTTAATTATTTTGTGGTTGTTTTTTTTTATTCAAGATCTCCTGTTTATTTCCATAATTTTTTTGTGGGTTTTGTGTGTCAAGTTACCACAACAACATTATTATCTTGTATTTTTTAACCTCAAGGAGGTTGTTTGGTGTTGGTGTCCCTTGTTAATTTCACATTGTATTTTCAAAATGTACCTGCCTACTCACAAATAAACTGTCTTTTTTGAAGTAAAACACATAGGCAAGATTTGTTTTAAAAAAAATACTTATTAGGGGTCATAACCAAATAAAGAGGAGGGCAACGCTGGAGAAACAGCTGAAATTGGCGAAGCCTTTGGCCCCCATTGGTGGCCTGAGTCCATATATAAGGGAGTACAATCTGGTCCAGTAGTCCAAGAGGTCAGGAACAGCAGCAGATGACATACATGTCCCCAGGCTGTGGTCATTCAAGCCCTGCATCCATCAGACCAGACTGTACCCAGCCCATCACTTTCTTGTCTTTCTTCCACTCTTCCTTCCAGGCTTGCTTCCAGGCTGTGGCTGTGGTGTTGGAGGTGTGGCAGGAGGAGGATGGTCCAACTCACACAGGTGGGTTTTGTTGATTTGTCCCCTTAAAGCCTTATTTAGTGTGTGGTACATGATTTCCTCACACAAGAGGCGTTGCCCCTCCTCCATGTCCTGCAGTTTGCATGCAGCCATGGAGGCAAAGGTCTCTTGATGAGTGGGGGTGGTTCTGAGGGCCACAGAAACCTCCCCAATCAGCCTGAGTGCTGACTCCTCCACGTTCCTCCCCTTCCTGGGTTTTTCGGTTGGAAGACGGAGGGGAGCAACCTGGGATTCTGTGAGGCTACTGGGCCAGGCCACCTCCTGGCCGACGATAACCCCTGCCTCCTTCTGGCTGCCACATTCCACGCCCTCCTCCTGGCTGAGGTCTTCCTGTGTATGAAAAAGGGACATAGTTTTGGTTTTTGGTTCATCAATCACACACAATTTTCAGCTCATGACTATTGCAAATTGAATGTTAACAAATATAAAAGACTATCCTTCTGACCTCAGCATTTTTCATTCTTGTCCCAATTATTTGTGGCTACTACTGTCTATTAATATTTAAATGCTTTTATTAAATCAGCAATTACAGATCAATATTAACATCTAGTAAACATAATTTATTTCTTGAACAGAAATTAACAATGCTATACCTGACTCAAGCTGGGCTCCTCCACTTGGAAGGAAGCATGGAAGGTAGGGTTGAGAGGGATTCCCTGACTTCAGTCTGGTCTGACAGAAAATGCAGTCTCTCATAGTACCACAGCCTGTGGACATAAATGTCATCTGCTGCTGCTCCTGATCTCATGGAATGCTGGACCTTCTTGTGCTCCCTAAGATAAGTGCTCCTCAGGCCACCAATTTTGGCGTTTAAATAGGGGATGGTTGCCGTGGGGATCTGCGTCTTCACCAACTCCAGCAGTTTCTCCAGCGTTGCCTGCCTCTTTAATTATTTTATTATATTGTGGATGTTTCACCAGCCAGTTCCCTGTACTTGTCTATGAAGATTGAGAGAAAGCTGTGGTCTTTGAACACATCCATTTTCTCTGCAAGACACAACAAAAGACAAACCCTAATATTAGGCTAAACTCTCCTAATCTTGACCCAATATAGGCCTCAAATATAAGCAGTATAGGCCATTGATGCACCAAGTTTAATTTGTACCTTCATTAGAACGATCGTCGCTTCCGTTACTTCATCCCCCACTCACAGATCGTACGTATGGCGCACGTGTGTTACGCTTTATATACACTGCGCATGCGTGAAACTCCGCCCGCGTCGCCCGCATGGTGGAGACACAGCAGGTGCTTAGTAAGAGTAATGAGGAGGAAAGCCCGGAGCAAGAAACATCCGGATCCAGGAGGAGGAGGTTTAAGGCCTCAAATATGGCCTTTGTAGAGATGGTGGACATCTTGAAGAGGGCTGACTATGATGGGAAGTATGGACCTTACCCAAACCCAAATGTGAGAAAGGCCAAGATCATGACTAAAGTTGTGACAGGAATTTTGGGGTACGATGATCCAAGGATAAATTGAGGAAAGGCTGGTCAGACCTGAAACTGAGGGAGCACGATCAGTACAGAAGGATCAAGAGAGTTATTCAAAAAAGTAAGTAGTTGTCATGTGTTCCTATTCTTATTATTACTTGCATGCTGCTCCATGTGCTTTTCTTTACTGTTGTACAGTTTAAAATGGCAACTTTCATGTTCATGGGTACATTAATCCTTCATAGGAAACATTGTTCGTTCGCCCACTAAAATACAATGTTTTGGGCAGATGCAGTTAACTACATTTGTTCAGGCCTATTTCTATTTTAACCACTTCAGCCCCAGAAGAATTTACCCCCTTCCTGACCAGAGCACTTTTTGCGATTCGGCACTGCGTCGCTTTAACTAACAATTGCGTGGCGTGCGACGTTGTACCCAAACAAAATCAACGTCCTTTTTTTCCCACAAATAGAGATTTCTTTTGGTGGTATTTGATCACCTCTGCATTTTTTATTTTTTATTTTTTGCACTATAAACAAAAAAATAGCGTCAATTTTGAAAAAAAGCATTATTTTTTACTTTTTGCTATAATAAATATCCACCAAAAATATTTAAAAAAACATTTTTTTCCTCAGTTTAGGCCGATGCATATTCTTCTACATATTTTTGGTAAAAAAAATCATAATAAGCGTTTATTGATTGGTTTGCGCAAAAGTTATAGCATCTACAAAATAGGGGATAGTTTTATGGCATTTTTATTGATAATTTTTTTTTTACTAGTAATGGCGGCGATCAGCGATTTTTATTGTGACTGCGACATTATGGCAGACACATCGGACAATTTTGACTCATTTTTGGGACCACTGGCATTTATTGATCAATGCTAAAAAATTGTATTGATTACTGTAAAAATGTCTCTGGCAGTGAAGGGGTTAACCACTAGGTGGCGCTGTAGGGGTTAAGTGTGTCCTAGGGAGTGTTTCTAACTGTGGGGGGAGGGGCTGTGTGTGATACTACACTGATCACCGCTCCCGATCACAGGGAGCAGAGATCAGTGACAGTGTCACTAGGCAGAATGGGGAGATGCTTGTTTACATTAGCATCTCCCCGATCTTCCTCACCGTGAGACGATCGCGGGTATCCCCACGGACATCAGGTCATGGAGCTCCCAGCGGGTGCGTACAGGTACGTTAATCTGCCTGTACGTGCCCTTCTGCCGAAGTATATCTGCGTGAGGTGGTCAGGAAGCTGGGAAAAGAAGTTTGTTGTCTAGATGGGTATGTAACTAGAATGAAATGCAAACTTCATTCAGTGTAAGGAGAGGACACTCAGCAGCTGTTTACACATCTGGACGCAGGAGCACTAGTGTGGGACACCAGAACACCCTTTCTATTAGGGTGTCCCACACAGGTGCTCCAGTGGATACTATAGGGTTGTCTCCATCTGTGAAACTTGCACAAAACATGTAAGTATTCCAGTTTTGGAAAGGGAAAAAAATTATGTTTTCAGCTTGGAACTTTGCCAAAAAAAAACAATTGTACGACACTTCCAAGCAATGTTTCATATTGCTAGTTCTGCCCTCAAATATCTGTGCGCTAAGTATACCTTTTTTTGTTCACATAGGGGAGAAAAGCCTTGGGACATCTTAGGAGACCAGGGACCCACCACCTCTGAAAGAAGGGGAACTCCCCAAAACACAAGCAGAGGAGGAGGGAGACATTTTTGAAATTGGTGAAATAGTCACCACAACAGGTGAGTGTCTGAAACCACAGCTTCAAGTAATAGATGTATGCCTGCATATTTATAATACATGGTGTGTTTTTTGTTTTTTTTTTAGGTGATGTGGATGTTGTGGAAGAAGAATGTCATTTCATAAGTGAAAGTGCCCAGATCCTCTGGGAGATAATGGGGTGCAATCGCGATTTAGAAAATCTAAAGGAAAACATCAATGAAGAACATCATTGATGCTTTAGGGAAAATATAAAACACCCAAAAATAACAAAATTTTTTCTTGTCTATTTTTGTTTTTCAATATAAATGTATGCGTTTTGTGGGTGCAACCCTTTCCTCGCTACTAAAGTGGCTGAGATGAAGGGGTTGCACCCCCAAAACACGTACCGCCATGTTGACATTAGGCATGGGTTTAGGAGGGAAATTCCCAGTTTGAATCCCAATTTGTGTGCATATTCAAAATTTGGCTTTTACAGGGGTGACATCACCCCATCTGATGAAGGCAATATCAACACATTTTGGACATACTAATGTCTGATATTGCCTTCACTTTATCAAAGTTGAACTTTGTAAGTTCCTAAGTTGTGTGTGGTATGCTTTGAAACATGCCTGTTTAACCAAAAAAGGCTATTTCTAATTAATGTGACCAAAAAAAATGTTATACACCAAAGATGTTGGTTTGTTCAAAAACCCTTTTATAAATGCACATGTGAATGTGTTTTGAGTAAAAAGTTTTATAATCAACAATATGTGGCTTCTTCGTTCATTGTTTCCAGTGACAATGGGAGTTATTTACTAAAGGCAAATCCACTTTGCACTACAAGTGCAGTTTCAGTGCACTAGTAGTGCAAAGTGGATTTGCCTTTAGTAAATACCACCCACAGTGCTTAATAATTTGCCACAATCACGCTTTTTTCATGACTCCCCAAATTTCTGTCATGGTGCTGAAAATGATGAATATTTCTGTCAGTAATGCCTTACATACATTACCAACAAAAACAAGGTGTGTGTGTAGCAGACCCACAACATAATAATAATAGTTAGCCAAAGAAGAGATTGTCACCTCATGTCTCAAAGAAATTTTGTTTGCACTGTTGAAGAAAAAGGACAAAAAAAAGACCATTAGATAATCGAGGCGACAGCTAAAAGAAAGCCAAGCAGTAAATCAAAGCAAATATTAGTTCAGTTTCAAAAATAAATTTATTTTCAAAATGTCCCAGACATTGTCTGGCATATCAATGGCCCCCCTACCCGCAAAGTATTCCATGTATTTTATACGGACCTTGTGGGCCGCTTTGGGGGGGCAAGCCAGGACGGCCAGTTTCAAGCGCCATCAGGGTTTGTTCATTAATAAGTCTGGCCTCAGGCCCAACTGAGGCAACATAGTTAAAAGAATTTCTCCTTAAAAAGTTGTGGAGAACACAGCAACAAAGGATAATATGATTCCGTTTATATTCTGCCATGTGTGTGGGTGTAATAAATAGGCGGAACCGGCTGGCCATTATTCCAAACATATTCTCCACCACTCTTCTGGTTCTGGCCAGCCAATAATTAAAAACTCTCTGGTCCAGGGTGAGGGTCCTCATAGGGAATGGCCGCATAAGATGGTCCCCCAGGGCAAATGCTTCATCCATAATGAAGACGAACGGGAGTCCTTCCACATTGTCTTCAGGAGGTGGCAAGCCCAAGCTGCCATTCTGGAGATGCCTGTAGAACTCCGTCTGGGCGATGACTCCACCATCCGACATCTGGCCATTTTTCCCCACGTCCACATAGAGGAACTCATAAGTAGCGGACACCACCGCCAACATCACAATACTATTAAACCCCTTGTAATTATAATAGTATGACCCTGAGTTGGGGGGTGTGGACATGTTTCCCATCAATTGCCCCTCCACAGTTGGGAAAGTCCCAACGGGTGACAAAGTGGGAGGCCACAGTCTGCCATTCCTGTAGCGTTGAAGGAAACTGTGGAGTCAAACAAGAAAAAAAAAATAGTCATTTTGCACATAAACATTGCAAGCAGATTAGACACAAACATTCTTGGCCAACATCAGTATAACATTTATTTTAAGGAGTATTTAAAGACAAAAGTACAAGGTCCACTTATCAGATTCCTCTCCCCCTCTGATGGCTCATTGTAAAAATTTAAGGGGGGGATGTTTTGGACAGGTAACCCTCTCCACTTCATTGAGAGCTGAATGCATACATAATGTGTTTTACTTTGGCCAGCCTCTCCTTACTTACACTATTGGCACTGGACAGGTAATAAGTGTCATAATAAAAAAATATAAATACACACTGTCCAAATTGAAGCACAATTTTACATTCTGCAATTACCTATCAAGATAATAGCAGAACAAAACTTTAAACAGTACCATTTGAAAGTATTCAGGCAGGCCCTTTCACTACATGCTTTGGTGAATTTTCCATAAATAAGACCACAAAAGAAGTAGGTATAATGTGTATGGGTTTGGCAAAGTCAGCAGATAGAGGACTGGTATCAGCTGACTTAGCGGTTGGGGGGAGGGAGGGTTCCAAATGAGTTTGGGCCCCAAAAAAATGCCTCTTGCACTCTGCATTAATTTAAGGACACAAATAACATTTATACACATTTTAGGGGGTGTTTAGGGTAAGCACTACAATGGAGCTGACAAAATACATTGTTAAGTGACTAGGCAAGGTGTATATGGGCCCAGGATAGCATGCTGGGGAGGTTAGTGAAGGCAAATATGCATGAAGGACAAAAAAGGAGCATTAAAAGCTTACAGCATGCATGAGGAGAAAGGGGACATTCACAGCATATTACAATCATGGTAATTAGGGAATGAGGAAAGAAATACAATACATTAGCAAACATTAAATACATAGAATGTGATGTTAAAGGAGAAAAACCTAAAATAGTCCTTTTGCAGGACCTGAATGATGGCAGAATAGGATTCTGGGATAATGATCCCCAGAGCCTGGGGGGAGATGTCTGTAGAGAACTTGATGTCCTGCGGACTTCTCCCCGTCGCCAAGCACCGCAACGTGGCGACTAGCCTCTGCTCCAGAGTGATGGCTTGCTGCATGCAGGTGTCCTGCCTGCTGATATAAGGGGTCAGCAAAGCCAACAGATGGTGAAAAATGGGGTCCGTCATCTGGAAATATATCCTGAAATCATCAGGATTATTCTCACGGATATCACGCAGCAAAGGCATATGAGAGAACTGGTCATGCTGGAGTAACCAATTCTTGGTCCATGAACTCCTCCTCGCCCTGTTCATTGATTGGGCTTGTGTCAAAGCAAGAAGCCCAACACCAAGCCCCTGCACAGCACGAACTCTACGACGAGTACGTACCCGCAACGTGGTTTCAAAACAATCAGCTAGTCAGAACAAACTAACAGAAGGCACTGAAGAACAGCAAGGCCTGTGAAGAGCGAGCTGAATATCAGCAACGAGCGGACAAGAACGCACTGAAAATTAAATATGAACTGACTGCATGCACTGAAAAGCAGATACAAACCCACAAGCACAAACTGAACAGCAATAAAACGATCTGAAAAGTGTGAATCGTCTCTAACCAAACTTCTACTAACACGAGATAAAAACGAGATTAGCAGAAGGAGTCCAAAGGGTGGCGCACTTGGTATTGAACTGCCCTTTTATAGTCCCGTTGTACATGTTGTACGTCACCGCGTTCTTGACGTTCATAAATTCCGACAACTTTGTGCGACCGTGTGTATGCAAGACAAGTTTGAGCCAACATCCGTTGGAAAAAATCAGATGAATTTTGTTATCGAACTGTGCGATCGTGTGTACGAGGCATTAGCGCTCACTGAGGATATCACAATATATAGGGCAATACCTTTACAAAAAGACCTCTACAAAATAAAGGGGTGAGCAGCTACATGGCAATGAGGTTTAATATTGAAAATATAACGTTATACACCTAGGGGCAAAAAATGTGTATACAAGATCATCAGAGATCCTCTGGGTTAATTTGGAAAGGAAAAATATCTGGGGATCTTTGTAAACCACAGACTCAGCAATAGCATGCAATGCCAAGCTGCAGCTAGCAGGGCTAGCAGACTACTCTAATGCATAAAATGGGTATTTAATTTTAAAGGATAAAACTATAATCCCACCACTTTATAAAACTCTGGTTCTGCCTCACTTTTAGTATGCAGTTTGGTTTTAGTTATCAATCCTCGGGAAGGATGTCCTTGAACTGGAAAGCGATCAGAGAAGGGCAACAACATTAAGAAGGGTGTTGAAAGACCTCAGTTACAAAATGTTAATGTATTCTCCCTGGAGAAAAGACAAAACTCTCCTATTCTTTACATCAAAGGAAACTGACTAATGGCCCATACACATGATCCAAAAATTGGATGACAGATTGTCCTGTTTTTTTTGCATTGTACAACAAAACAAACGGACCAGCACTCTATGGGTTGAAGAGTAAACACAGTACCACAGCAGACAGTTGAACATGATTAGTCCTAGTTTATTCAGTAATGCATGTAAAAGAACAATCCTGTTGTCAGACAGGAAGGAATATGAGGTAGGTAAAAAAGAAATCAACAGCTTACAGTTTCACAGAAGATCCATGGAGCAACAAGGAGCTGACGGCATTGGGGTTTACCAAAAAAAGACCTTGAAAAAGTGTAGATGCGCGAAAGGCATTCTCAAGGCAACCACCACAGCTAACAGGTCACCCAGGTCCATGAGGTGCTCCAACGACCAGCACCCCTAGAACACCAGGAATGCTGACTGACATCCACATTGGCCCATCCAGCCCTGGTTTTCCATCTCTCTGAGGTCTACATCATTTTGGGACACTCCCACGCATCTGGGATTCACATCCATTGATGTTCAGATGCTGTGAACGTATAGCGTCACCCACACTGTAGCATTGTGGCTTTCTCCCTTCCACCTGTCAGTATGATAGTTAACTTGGCGTCCCAGCCACGTGCAGCTTACAGTTTGGGTCTCCACCCTCCCGCTGTCAATCATCTTCGCTTTCTCCTCCAGCACATCCAGCCCTTCCCCACGCGCTGGTGAGCGTGTTCCACATTCGGCCACAGTGCAGCAGGGGTATTGGTGCCCCCCATGCTGCAGAAGGTTTTTTTGTAAACCCCAATGCCATCAGCTCCTTATTGCTCCATGGATCTTCTGTGAAACTGTAAGCTGTTGATTTCTTTTTTACCTACCTCATATCCCTTCCTGTCTGACAACAGGATTGTTCTTTTACTTGCATTACTGAATAAACTAGGACTAATCATGTCCATGTCTGCTGTGAGACTGTGTTTACTCTTCAACCCATTAAGCATTGGTCCATTTGTTTTGTTGTACACTGTTTATCCATAATCTCCAGCGATGGCTGCCATCCAACTGCACTGGGTTCAGATCCCATCTCATTAACCATGCCCTTTCCTCCCCATCCACAGATGGCCATGTTTTAGCGCTGATGTTACTTGTTGTATATCACTGTTTTTTTTTTTTACATGCTATTCGCATATCAAAAATAAAGAGTTTACTAAAGTTACGAAAATTCTCGTACGACAGAAAAAAAAATCGGAAGTGATGTGACCTGTTGTAGTGTATTTGTATTGTGTTTTCGGACGACAACTGTACTGATTAAATGAAAATCATCAGATCTGTTATCATATGAGAAAATGTTTCATGCTTGTTCCATCGGATAATATCAGATGAACTGTCGTGATGAGCTCTCGAAGGCTCTGTACTAATGATCCGTATGGGCTATTAGCATCTGTTTGACTTGCAGTTAACATGGTGCTGCACATGCGATCAGTTAGGCCATCGGCCATTTGATGGCTTGACAGTAGTATTAAGAGCAAAAGGAATTGTGAAAGTTTTCATTCATGGCATGCCTTGAATGTAACTGTTTTAGTAAACAGTTAAATCATTCGGTTTCATTCAGATATAAGAGGGTATATGATCAGACTATACAAATCAATGATGACTGTATTTTTGAGAAGAAACTGTTTAATCTAAGGCAGGGGTGTCAAACTCAATTTCATTGTGGTCCGCATGAGCATTATGGTTACCCTCAAAAGGCCAGTTATATCTGTAAGACTATAAAAATGTATCTACTTCTTATCTTTGTAAATAATTGTCACTGCGTTAAATTATTACTGGTTTTAGTAATAACTTAAGAAAAAAGCTGTGAATGGCAGATGCAGACCAGCACAGAGCCCACTCACGCTCCTGGAGCAAGTCTGAAAAGGAGGGTCACATCGCAATGGTATAATCCACTAATGGTCACTGCCATTATGGTAATAATGGTATCAGTGTGGGTGTGTAATATGTCTTTTATATGAACCTGCAATACAGGATGTGTTAAATTGCCAGGAGGCCATATTCTAATTACTAATTCAGTAGGTGAAAAGGCTTTTCGCATACGCGTTGGTGCCTAAGCTCATTTATCTAAACAATGGGACCCAAACCTCTTTGTTCTACAAATATTCACTTCAAAGGACCCCTCGTTTAGATATGCAATGAAGGTGGCCAGCCTGTAATCAATACTTAACTTCCCTGAAAATGTCATGTACCTACAAGTTAAGTTTCCCGCTCAAAATAGTCTGTGCCAAGGATTTGCATTAAAGGGGCTGACTTATGCAAAGTATAGGGATTGAAGATTTAGCCAATCCTTAACCAAGAATAGGGAGGCCCACCAATCAGAGCCACGCCATGCCAACCAATGAAGTACCTGTCTATAATGATATACACAGACTAGATGGGAGGGAAGAGAACACTCTCTCTGGTAGGGCAGTCACCAGAATGGATCCATCACGTACAGTAGCATGGTAACTATGGAATACCTCCCTTGCACTTAGATCTAAATGTTTGTCTTATGTCTTTCTGTCTTGCTGTTTGTAGATTAATGTTTTGAGTAATATACTCTGTATTCCTTCATGTAATCCATGATTTTTTCCCTTTTCCTGTGCAATAGATAGATTGCTGTGTATTAGTTTAGGTCTCCTTACTATTTGCCAATACATTTTTGATATTGTGTTAAAGCTTTCTCTCATGGTCAAATAACTCTCATTAACCCAAATCATATCTGAGAGATGTTAAGTCTCAAAATATAACGTTTGGGTAACAGGAGGATCCCCAAATCAAGATATCATCCACAACTATCTCACATGGCTGTCCAACAAAGAGCTGTTCCATACATCTCCGAAAGGCTTCGCTTTTAGTTGAAATTCCATATGGCATCTATAAGCATTTGTATCTCCCATATGGGGTCAGAAAGGTTGTGAGTAATGATGATTTTTCATCCAGAGGGATTTTGCCAGAATCCATATTTTGCATCTAGATTGCTGAATACCAAGGGTGTGGTTTGGTGCCATTCTGAGATGGAAGCTTGATCATCCAGCTCCTGATCACAGGGTCACACTCGCAGCCTTGCAGAGAGAACAAGCACCGGCATGAAGGGAAAAACCTAAGGGGAAGTTTCCCAGTCTTGGTCCACATCCTGACCTCGCTCTCCACGGGATCCGGGCACCCAGCTCAGCTGCAAGATCCTGGAGATCTTCTGGACACGGGAAACCTCGGCCTCCACACAGGCCTCTACACACGCTCCATGCATTTCCAGCCAGAGCCCTTCAGACAGGAGCCGCTCACAGTCTTCAGCTCCATGACCAGCCTCTGATCAGCCACCCACCCTCAGTGACCTCTTATTGGTGGCAGCAGACATCAAAGAGACCCTAGCAGCCACAATATCAGACCTCAACCATGATATCCAGTCCATGGCCATGTGGGTAGAGGTGATTGAAGAGACTACAGCCCGCCATGATACTCCAATCCACCAAGTTAGGCAGGTATCTGATGTCCACACAATGCAGCTCAGAGAGCTACATTGACACCTAGAGGATTTCGACAATAGAGGTTGCTGCCACAACCTAAGGGTAAGAGGTCTTCCTGAAGCTGTTGAAGCTAACCAGCTTTCACAGGCTGTCATGGCAATATTTAATGATGTACTTGGCAGATCACTGGAATCCCCTATAGAATATGAATGCCTTTACAGAGCTCTGAAACCCAGAGATACAGACCCCCCCAGAGATGTTGTGTGTTGCCTAGTTAACTTTAGGCTTAAAGAGGAGATTTTTAGAAGGGCAAAAGACCGCCACAATCTTCTATATCATGGGACAGAAGTCACATTTTTTTCAAGACCTCTCCCCTATAACTCTTCAAAACAGGTGAGACCTACGACCGCTTCTTGATTTGCTACGCACCAAAGGGCTCCAGTATCGATGGAAATTCCCATTCTAGCTGTTGCTTTCGGCAATGGGACGCACAGCTAACTTGTGAGTCCTGGAAGACCAACGAGCCTTCTGCAAAACCTTGAACTTACCTCTCATTGAATTACCAGATTGCTGAGATGAGCCACATCCATGGATGCAGGACCGGTCTGAGATGACTTCCATATCCGACACCGTCGATCATCATCACCTTCGGCAGCAGCTCCTGGAATTGTAAATGGCAACAGTCTGACAGCTTCTCCTGCACATAGAAGAGTACATCATGACTGCTCCACATAGTTCAGCTGTCTACGGCCTAACTTCTGCAGAAGACACCTTTTTCAGGCACTTTCCATCTTACACCTTGGATCTCTCCCCTATAATTCTGCAGTGATGTCATGACCCCTTCACAGTCTCATCTACTATAATAATACTCTGATTTCTACTTACTCTTTCACATTTCAGTATACCCCGTGCATATGGAGATCGTATGACTTTCAGCTAGACTGCTGCACTGACAAACTGTCAAATCCCTACACCTCCCCGACCAGTTATTCCTGCTGCTTCTTGTAAGGACTTGTTTAGAAGTCCTGGAACTCCTAAAGGGAACTTTACAGCATAGTGAGTAACATAGGGGGTTCCTCAATGGAAGACAACAGCATCTTACTCTACTTCAAACTCTCTATTAATGTTGTAAGGCTTATGACTATTTCATAAATTGACCCGCCTTCACATGACTTACCTAGACCTTTGCTTTCCTCCCATATGCTAGTGTTCTCTTTTCGGTACTTAGGGGTCAACATTCAAAATGGGTCATTATGAGTGCCCAAATACTTGAGACACCCCGAACAGGGAGACTTAGATGCTGTTCCTTCCAATCAGAGTCTATCCTGTTAAGGGTAACAAAGTGAAATCCTCATGCTGACAAAATCCAGGTCTTCTTACATAATGTTGAATTAAGTACCGTTTTGTGGTCTTTTTTTTTGTTAGCCTCAAATTTTTTATGATAATGGCTGATATACAGCATATACCTGGTGTCTACTTATTAACACTTTTTTGTGCCAGGGTGCAGTGTATGCCTGACCCCCACATCATTCTCCCCTGGACTAGCCACACAGTTCTTAGCTAACATCTGGCCCCACCCTATTATCCAAGCTCACCAAGTCTTCCAGGATGGTACAATTTTAGACCTCAGCACTCTGTCCACCCATATGATAGGAAACTCATTTCCTTTCTGGATGTACATGCAAATATGCCATTTTCTTTGGGATATTGACCGCTCCTCTTTAGTAACTCTGTCATAAACAGGTGTGACCAGAACTTTGTGGAATGCAACAGAGTGAACCAAAACATATGTAAGGTGAAAAAGTAATGTAGTTTATTTGGATAAGTGAACACAGATATAAACACACCTCCAATACCAAACAATGTAAAACAAATCAAATAACCAAACAGTGACCCACAAAGAACTACAATCTAAATTAGTATATACAGCAGATAGCGAATACTAGAATCGTAATTGTAGCCAGGCCAGGGTCATATAAGGGAGCTCAGCAGATGGGGCAAGGAGCAAGACAGGACAGGGAGAAGGTGGAAGGTATCAGGCAGCAGGGCAGGGGTATAGGATAACAGGATCACAGGAGGAACAGGTTCAGGTTTCAGGTTCAGTTTCACAGGATCACAACATCACAGGTCAGGGCTCAAGGACAATACCAACGCAAGTGTGTGAGTGCTTGCCGGGTATGAATACACATCTCCTGCAGTCTCAGGTGATGCCTATTTGCAGGAGATGATGTCAGCTCCAGATTACTAGGAGACACCTGCTGGTGGACACCAGTACTTTGGCCCAAAGATCAGACAGTGCCAGCAGCAGATGAAACCTTTCCTGACAGCTCCAGACTGCTAGGAGACACCCACTGGTGGACACCAGTACTGCGGCCCAAAGATCAGACAGTGCCACCAGCAGATGAAACCTTTCCTGACAGCTCCAGACTGCTAGGAGACACCCACTGGTGGACACCAGTACTGAGGCCCAAAGATCAGACAGTGCCACCAGCAGATGAAACCTTTCCTGACAGTACTCCACCTCGAAGGAGCCACCTCCGGATGCTCCAACTAGCCATAGCTGTAAAAAGTCCATGGCATCAAGCTGGGCAGTGGGTAGAGGCACATCAAGCTGGGCATGTATAAAGTCCATGGCATCAAGCTGGGCAATGGGCAGAGGCACATCAGGCTGGGCAGCGGGCAGCAGCACATCAAGCTTGGCAGCGGGCAGTGGCAAATCAAGCTGGGCAGTGGGCACAGACACATCAAACTGCGCAGTGGGCACAGGCACATCAAGTTGGGCAGCGGGCACAGGCACATCAAGCTGGGCAGGGGGCACAGGCACATCAAGCTGGGCAGCAGGTAGCGGCACATGAAGCTGGGCAGCATGTAGCGGCACATCAAGCTGGGCAGCAGGCAGCAGGCACATTAAGCTGGGCAGTGGGGAGAGGCACATCAAGGTGGGCAGCGGGGAGAGGCACATCAAGCTGGGCAGCAGGCACAGGTACAGCAAGCTGGGCAGCGGGCACAGGCACATCAATCCTGGCAGCAGGTGTGACCAGAACTGTGTGGACTGCAACAGAGTGAACCAAAACATATATAAGGTGAAAAAGTAGTTTAGTTTATTAGGATAAGTGAGCACAGATATATACGCACCTCCAATACCAAACAGTGTAAAATACATAAAACAACCAAACAGTGACCCACAAAGAACAACAATCTAAACTAGTATATACAGCAGATAGGGAATACCAGAATCGTAATCGTAGCCAGGCCAGGGTCATATATGGGAGATCAGCAGATAGGGCAAGGAGCAAGACAGGACAGGGAGAAGGTGGAAGGTATCAGGCTACAGGGCAGGGTACAGCATAACAGGATCACAGGAGGAACAGGTTCAGGTTTCAGGTTCAGGTTCACAAGATCACAGGATTACAGGTCAGGGCTCAAGGACAACACCAAGGCAAGTGGTAAACATGTGCTGGAGATGCTCTAAGGTACCGGGCATGCTCCTGCCTTCACTTCAATTGTTTTGGACCGAGGTGCATGACATAACTTCACAAGTTACCACAGTTCCCTTGGAACGTACCCCAGCTCAGTTCCTTTCCCCGCCACTCAGCCCATCCTATCCAGTCCTATCGCAAATCCATAGTTATACACATTATTAATGCCGCTAAACTTTGCATTTCTTTACACTGGGGCTCCTCTCATGTACCGCCCATAACTGAATGACTCAAGCGCATAGGTGAAATTGCAGAGATGGAAAAGTTGACCTGTATAGCACACGATTCCCCTTCCAAATTTTCACTTCTCCATAAGTAACTAAGTATCATAGACCAAGACCCCCCACTCATGTCATACTTCTTGCTGTTGTCGATGCCCCCCCATTCATACAAGAGGTTAGTCAGGGAGGATTCACATTGATGGGGCCTTTTGAACAGAAGTATAGGCTCTGTAACTTGAATGCATTTAAATATTCCCCCGTTGTTATATAAGAATCATAACTAGAAAACATATTTTTGTCTGCAGTGGAGGCTGTATTTTCTCCCTCTACCCTTACCTCTCTTTTACCCCTCTTTTTCTCCTTACCCTTTCTCTTTCACCTTCTCTTCTCTACTACATTTCCCTCTAGCTTAACCTCCCCACTTCCTTTTCCTCCCCTCTTTGCATTTTCAACTTTAGGACCTCTTCCGCAGAAGCTCTATACTTCTCAAGCTCAAACAAACCTGAACATTGATCCGTTAACTACATTCAACATTTCCTTTACTTAACATAGGAATGAGGCTTCAGTTACATATCCTGGTGGTTTCGATTGAAAACTTGTACGCTCTGACTTATCTCAATTATGTATCAGCGTAGGTTCCGTTGGATGTTGGGTATTATTGCTGTCCAGATACCATATCTGTAATATGCATTTCCTATTTCTTATTTGTTGTAGTACTTACACACTATTGATGTGACTTACATTTATATTTTCAAAAAATGTTTTATTGGAACAAAAAAAGAATGCTAAAGACCTTTTCCTGTGGCATATCAGTGATCACTTTCTCTACAGTTTTTAATGGGTGATAAGGCCTCAGGAGAGCCTTATTAAGGTGCACATGATCAATAAATATGCAGACATTGCCATTTTTCTTGACTACTGCTCCCATGGCAGACACTCATGGGGTAGCCTTCTGCACTGGTGCAATGATGCCCAGTCTAGTCATCCTCTCCAACTTTTGCAAGACTTTGTCTTTTATAGCCAGTGAGATCCTTCAACGGTGGCACACACAGTAGGCTGTACCGTTTCATCTAAGCGCATGTGATACATGACTGGAAGCTTACCAACAGTGTCAGTTCAAAAAAAGTCCTCATAAGTAGTCATCTCAGGAGCCTGTTGTTGTACTGCATGTACTTCTGGACTGAATTGGATTAGATTTAAATGCATGCTGTCTGGTAAGCCTAGTAGGCTCTTAACATTTCTATTCACAATGTGGAATAGCAGCTTCTCCCCTGATAGATCCAAGGTAGAACTATTGCCAAGGTAGAAGCTCCAATCGCCCTCAAACATGGCATCGTCAAACCCCTCCTAAAGAAGCCCAACCTTGACCCTAAGGACCCTATCTATCGCAGACCGATAACAAGCCTCAACACCATCTCCAAGATTCTTGAGAAAGCAGTAGTACAACAGCTACAACACCACCTGGACACACACAAACTCCTGGACCCTCTGCAATCAGGCTTCCGCCCAGGCCATGGCACAGAAACGGCACTTCTCAAAATATGGGACGACGCCCTCAAAGCAGCTGATGATGGAGAATCATGTCTCCTGGTACTGCTGGACCTCAGTGCAGCATTCGATACAGTGGACCACAACACTCTACTCATCCGCCTCACAGAAGTAGCAGGAGTCACAGATTCAGACCTACAATGGTTAGCATCCTTCTTAGGAAATCGCTCTCAGACAGTGAAACTTGGAGCTTTCACCTCTGAAACCCGCGCAATCTCTTGTGGAGTCCCTCAAGGTTCACCCTTGTCACCAGTGCTCTTCAACATCTACATCCGCCCACTCCTCAAAATCATCAGAAAATCTGACCTCTGCTTCCACTCATACGCTGATGATACCCAACTCTACTTTCGCATCACTGGAGAAAAAGACCATCATCAGCAACTAGAAAAATGCCTCACTTTGGTAGACGACTGGATGACCACTAGCTCTCTCAAACTCAACGGATCAAAAACAGAGCTTCTTCTCCTACACGCAAACCAAAATTCCAAAACTAAGACCCCATGGACAACTCCCACCATCTTTGGACAGACCATCTCTCCAAGCACCAAAGCCAATAGTCTCGGAGTCATTTTTGACTCAGAAATGTCAATGGATGCACAAATACGATCAGTAGTCAGCGGATCTCACCATCTCCTCCACCTGCTACGTAGACTTATCCCCTTCGTCCCAGAAGAGGACAAAGCAGCAGTAGTTGGAACAATCATCAATTCCAGACTCGACTACGCAAACTCCCTCTACGTAGGACTACCCCAATATCAGCTTGCGCGCTTGCAACTCATCCAAAACACGGCGGCAAGACTGTTACCAGGAAAAAAACCCTGGGAATCCATCTCCCCTTCCCTGAGGAGCCTACATTGGCTAACCGTAAAGAATCAAATCACTTTCAAGACCCTCTGCCTCACCCATAAATGTATACAAGGAAACGCTCCTCAATACCTATGCGAGAAAATAAAGAGCTACACACCCAATCGCAGTCTTCGATCTTGTAACCAAAACCTCCTCCTTATTCCAAAAACCCTCTACAAAACAAAGGGAGAGCGAAGATTCGCAGTCCAAGGACCACGGCTATGGAACGCTCTACCTACTCACATTCGCATGGAAGAAAACCATCAGGCCTTCAGGAAGAAACTCAAGACCTACCTCTTCTAAGAAACTGGACAACACAGGACGGATCTAGCGCCTTGAGGCGATTCAGTTCGCATTTGCTGCGCTATACAAATAATTCATTCATTCATTCATTCATTCATTCAGAAGTGCCCAGTGTCTGAATTGTTTAACCGCCATAAGCTATCAGTTTAACTTTATTTGACTGATCATTTTCAGCTTTGGGGTCAATGCTGTGCAATGTGGATAAGGACATGACATTGCATTTGGCATCAGTGTCAATTTTCAACTTGACATGTTTGTTGCATGCAGTTGAAAAGGTGGTGAATATTTCTCCTCTATTTGCAATTAGGTCCACACTTTCACAGTGAAAACAGTTTTGGTGATCATCACTTACCACTTCATTAATTCTGTGCACATGTTGTTGTTTAATCTCACTAGATGGTGTCATCCACGCAGCTCTATTTTGGGGCTTGGACCTACAACGTTTTGCAAAATGATTTCATTTATTGCACGAGTTACACCTTTTGTTAAAAGTCGGACACTTGTTGCACTCAGTAGCGTGTTCACTACCACAGTTGCTACATTGCCTTTTGTTCTGTTTCACCACAAACACTTCTGCTGCTCTTTTTAGTTCCTTAGTGGCCCATCAGAAGGTTCAAACAACTTCCTGTTACCACCCCCAGGTCCTCACAGATACATATTCTGGAACTAACTCTCATTTTCTTTATACTACCCTGTACCCCTAAATAAAGTCATAGGGCTCCTTCCCAACACAATCCAATGTATACAAAATCCCTAAGTGTTTTGGGAATAAGAGAAAGGGAATGAGAATAAGAGAGAGTGTGGGAGAGAAAATAAATGCGAGAGAGAGACCGTGGGGTTTATTCACGAAAGACAAATCCACTTTGCACTGAAAGTGCAGTTGCTGTAGATCTGAGGGGGACACGCAAGAAAATAAAAAACAGCATTTTTGCTTGTACATGATTGGATGATAAAATCAGCAGAGCTTCCCCCAATTTCAGAGATTCCCCTCAGATCTACATTGATCTACAGCGACTGCATTTACAAGTGCACTTTCAAGTGCACTTGTAGTGCAGAGTGGATTTCCCTTTAGTAAATCAACCCCCTAGAGTTAGAGAGAATAACTTGTTAGAATGTAAAAAGACAAAAATATAAAGTATTTTCAACCTAGCTAGGTCAAAGGTTTTTGGTGTTTGATAATGTTTAACCTAAGCTGCTTAAAATCAGTACCTTTGTGTGAAGAAGCTGGCAATCAGCCTAACCCAAGCCAGCCTCAGTCCTGTGGCTTGTTAGGCTAGCCAATCTCTATCCTGCGGAGACAGGCAGCAAGCACATCCTCAGTCAGCTCCCAGGAATCATGCTGCAGAATTTAAATGTTATAGAATACACATCAAGCCAGAATAATCCTGGAAGCCTTCAGCGGATAAGCTTAACCCCAGGCTGGGCCGGGCAGAGAAGCATATTCTAATGCCCTGTACACACGGTCGGACTTTGTTCGGACATTCCGACAACAAAATCCTAGGATTTTTTCCGATGGATGTTGGCTCAAACTTGTCTTGCATACACACGGTCACACAAAGTTGTCGGAAAATCCGATCGTTCTAAACGCGGTGACGTAAAACACGTACGTCGGGACTATAAACGGGGCACTGGCCAATAGCTTTCATCTCTTTATTTATTCTGAGCATGCGTGGCACTTTGTCCATCGGATTTGTGTACACACGATCGGAATTTCCGACAACGGATTTTGCTGTCGGAAAATTTTATAGCCTGCTCTCAAACTTTGTGTGTCGGAAAATCTGATGGAAAATGTCCGATGGAGCCCACACATGGTCGGAATTTCCGACAACATGCTCCGATCGGACATTTTCCATCGGAAAATCCGACCGTGTGTACGGGGCATAACTCAGCTCATTAGTGTCTAATAGGAGCCATGAGCCACACAAGTGGATAGCCTGCATCCCCTTGAAAAGGAAACAAAAAAGGTAATTACTTTTAACACATTATTGGTAAATCATAAGATCCCCTCCGAAAAATTGACTGTAGATTTTCTGGACATTATGGTCAGATGTTTGGCCAGGTTTATACATTATTAAAATGGCTTCAGATTTGTTTTCCTAAGTTAGTATTCATTCTGTAAGATAACAAGTGAATTTCTGTTCCCTTGTTACTTCTATTTCAATATTCGGACATAAATAAATTTGCCACTATATTCCTCTTTATTGTATTAAAGTAGCTTAAAAAATATGTTACCAATAAGCCAGCCAGAAAGCATCAGTCCTTCCACAAAGTTTTGGAAAAGAGCTGATGAAAGATGAAGGCATAATGACATGACTGTCCATGCAGATATGCTCTCTAGTAGTGTCACACACTAGTTGCACATTTAGAGAGTGGTACCGCTTGCAGGTGCAGACACTGACATCACTGTGTCTAGGTGGCCTCAAAGCAACATGTGTGCAATCTATTGCCTCCAGAACATTTGGGAAGTGAGCTTGCTGTTGAAAACTCATCTTGAGGTCTGTCCACTGAAGCTGTATTTGTGGAATGTAGACATATTGGGGCACAAGGTGAATAATGGCATCAATGACCTGCATCAACACCCTAGACATGCTGGGCTGGCTCAGCCAGAGGCAGTCTTGAAGGAGCCACAACTCAAAATAGATAGCATCACTAACAACCTCCCCATCCCTGGAAATGCATGGCTGAGTGCAATGCTGGTTGTTATCTTTTTCATCTATAAGCCTGTACAGGTGCAAAATAGCTTCTCTTCTCAGACAGAATCTGTGGTAGATAATGTTATCCTGCATAGTATCCAAACAAGTTATCTCTGGAGACAACCATGATTGGTGGGTTCTAAGGTGGGGAGAGAGAGCATTGCTCTCCACCTCCTCTTCTATGACCAGGCTGTAATGGCTTCTGCAAGCCCTGCTAGGACAGAAAACAAATGTTCATCCTCCATTGTGAGCCACACAGGTACCATGCTGTACCATGTACTTTGTATCACTTCCTTTATGTGAAATCCCTTGTGTTCCTCCAGGTAGTCCCCTTGCTTTCCTATTAAAAACTGACCACACTAAGCAGGAGAGCACACCATGGCCAGTTCTCTAGCTATGCTGGGAACTCAGTGTACCCTCCTCCAATGATCAGTCTTGTCCTGACACCCCCTGCTGCTCAGCCATTCACTGGCAAGCTCAGTGTCTGTCCTGCTGCTTCTCCTTCTCCCATCTCGTATGCAGCTGAGAACAATGAGAATGCGATCTTGTATAAAAAAGGGGAAAAAAGGTATTATAATGTTTTTTTTTTTTTTATCTATACAAAAATGTTTTGCCTTTCAATTCCATTTTAAACTGAATGGGTTGTTTTACAAGGTGATCGTTTACAATCACTTTAAGAAGGTACTGGGTGCGTTATCATGTACATGCACACACAATTTTACATTTTCCAGAAAAGGAAGATAACTAGGACATCTAAGCAAACTTCTTTTGGCCAAACAATGATTTCTTCTTTTTTATTTGCATAATGCAATACCCTTTCTTTCTGTTGATTTGCACAGGTGGAAATGATAAAATCTACCCACAGCCTAGATTACTGATTATTTTTTCCAACCAGTAAACAAATACAGCTACTTAACTCACAAAGGATACACTTAAAATAAATAACCAATCTCAGACCTTAACTAATTATGGAATTATCCTGTGCCCTATAAAAACAACTTACAGAAACCTTGTTGCATCTTTTTGCCTTGCTGAATGATAATATTGCTGTCACGCTATCTAGCCATTAAGCTGTCTATTTATCTAGCCATCCAGCTATCTAGCCATCTAGCCATCAGGTCATCTAGCCACCCAGCCATATAGCCACGTACCTATCCAGTTATCCAGCCATCCAGTTATCCATATCTTAAAGCAATAGCAAAAATAAAATAAAAAAGGATGGGTTCTTCTGCTCCAACCCAACAGAATGTTCCCACAGTCAAGCCAGAGGTGTCCTAATTCAAGCACTCAGCTACTGCTGAACTTTTGCCAGGACAAATCATCCCAAACAGTATGTAATCAGAAAGCTAGGCTGGCCACACATTATACAATTGTCTTGTACAAGTTTCCTTTATATTTACAAAAACCATATAATATGAGGTCAAACCTAAACACTTTCAATTTGTATGCAATCAGGCAGGTCCTTGCACTGCATAGTTGAAGGTAAATCTAAAGGAAATTGAATAAGAAAATTGTATGTATGGCCATCCCTAGTTATGTGGTATGTAATACTACTTTGTCAAAAACAATGGGTTGAGGTACATGTGAAAATCTAATTACTATAACTATAATGTACAGTGGGGACAGAAAGTATTTAGACCCCCTTATATTTTTCACTTTTTGTTATATTGCACCCATTTGCTAAAATCATTTAAAAAGGAGTTCCACCCGAGGTCCAGTCAAAAAAAATAAATAAATAAAAGTCAGCAGCTACAAATACTGCAGCTGCTGACTTTTAATTGGACACTTACCTGTCCCAGGGTCCAGCGATGCGGGGGATCGAAGCCCCGCTCGTCTCCCCCTCCGTTCAGCGGCGCCAGCATTGCAACTGTGGGCGTCGGGCTGTGGCTTTACAGCCTGGCACCCACTGCGCATGTGTGAGTGGCGCCGAGCACCGTGATTAGCCGCTCAGTCACCTGGGACCTGTAATGGGTCCCAGATGATTGACAGGAGGGAGGGAGCAGAGCTGAGCCCTTCCTGTGCCGACTGGGAAGTGATGTCACCAGCCCAGGCACTGGAAGAGGCAGACTACGAGGGACCCCCTAGCAACAGGCATTTAGAGGTAAGTAAAAAAAAAATATCCACATTTTTTTTGTATTTTTTTTTAGGATTTTTCATGTAGTTTTTTTTTTTTGGGTGGAACCCCACTTTAAGTTAATTTTTTTCCTCATTAATGTACACACAGCACCCCATATTGACAGAAAAACACAGAATTGTTGACATTTTTGCAGATTTATTAAAAATGAAAAACTGAAATATCACATGGTCCTAAGTAGGGATGAGCTTCGTGTTCGAGTCGAACCCATGTTCGACTCGAACATCGGCTGTTCGGTCGTTCGCCGAATTGCGAACGATATGGGCCGTTCGCGCCAAATTCGTGTGGCGCGTCACGGCCCATAATTCACTGCGGCATCACAGTGCATTGCTTGCTGATGATTGGCCAAGCATGCACTATGACCCGCATGCTTGGCCAATCACAGCGCCGCCTGAACAGAGAGCCGTAATTGGCCAAAGCCAAGGAGGCTTTGGCCAATTATGGCTCAGGGGATTTAGTACACGCCCCACACTATATAAGGCCGCCTGCACGGCGGCCCTGTGCAGTGTGTTCCGGTGTGCTTAGAGAGAGAGAGAGACAGTGTCATTTCATTTGAGTTAGCTAGATTAGGCAGGACAGTCAGTTAGCTGCACTTAAAGTATATTGTGTATATATATGCATCCCAGGTGTTGCATATATATATATATATATATATACACTGTATTCAGTTTAGCTAGATCCGTTCCTGTTATCTTCTAGACTATTTACATTTAGTGCAGTGCGTCCTGCTCACAGTGTTCAGCTAGATCCGTTCCTGTTATCTTCCTACTGACAGGCAGGCTTGTCTTGTTACAGTATATAAAGCTACCTGAAGAAAATTACTGGTGTTCTTTTGATCCTATTAGTACCACGGTCAGGCAGCTAGACTATTAACATTTAGTGCAGTGCGTTCTGCTCACAGTGTTCAGCTAGATCCGTTCCTGTTATCTTCCTACTGACAGGCAGGCTTGTCTTGTTACAGTATATAAAGCTACCTGAAGAAAATTACTGGTGTTCTTTTGATCCTATTAGTACCACGGTCAGGCAGCTAGACTATTTACAGTTAGTGCAGTGCGTCCTGCTCACAGTGTTCAGCTAGATCCATTCCTGTTATCTTCCTACTGACAGGCAGGCTTGTCTTGTTACAGTATATAAAGCTACCTGAAGAAAATTACTGGTGTTCTTTTGATCCTATTAGTACCATGGTCAGGCAGCTAGACTATTTACATTTAGTGCAGTGCGTCCTGCTCACAGTGTTCAGCTAGATCCGTTCCTGTTATCTTCCTACTGACAGGCAGGCTTGTCTTGTTACAGTATATAAAGCTACCTGAAGAAAATTACTGTTGTTCTTTTGATCCTATTAGTACCACGGTCAGGCAGCTAGACTATTTACAGTTAGTGCAGTGCGTCCTGCTCACAGTGTTCAGCTAAACCTACAAGTTAGTGGGGTGCGTCCACCTCACAGTGTTCAGCTAAATCTACCTGTAGAAGGTTGGTGGTGTTCTCATACTACAGGCAGGCAGTTGATTTTGCTAGCTGCAGTATCAGTACATATATATATATATATATATATATATATCCCAGCTTAGTGCAGCTACAGGCCATTAGTATGTCTGGGAGGCCAAGAAGGAGAGGCAGACAGTCACAAGCAAATAAGAGAGGGCAAGCAGGCTCTGTGTCTAGTGCTGGTCGTGGAGACGGTGCATCCTCATCAGCACGTGGCCATGGGACACGCTTGGCCTTTTTTTCAGCAGCTGGCCGTGTTGAGCCGCAACATGCGGAAGACTTGGTCGAGTGGATGACCAAGCCGTCCTCATCCTCCTCATCCTCTCTCACCCATGCCCAGGGTGCTTTGTCTGGCAAAGCAGCGGCCTCTTCCCTCGGCTCAATGTCATCAGTGACTCCTTCCCTAGCTCCACCATGTCCTCCTGAGGAGTCCCTCCAACTGTTTGACCACAGTGTTGGGTACATGCTCCAGGAGGATGCCCAGCGCTTGGAAGGCTCTGATGATGATACTGAGCTCGATGAAGGCAGTAACATGAGCACGGACAGAGGGGGTGCCCAAGAAGGACAGCAATCTGGCAGTCATGCTCCCCCTGCTACAGCATACTGCCAGGTTTGCTCCAGTGATGAGGAGGGAGGGGATGTTGAGGTCACTGACTCAACGTGGGTGCCTGATAGGAGAGAGGAGGAGGAGGAGGAGGAGGCGGCACATCACCAACGAGGCAGGATGCCCTCCAGGGGCCAGCCTAAGGGCAGCACATTGACTGCATCACACCCCAAAGCTCCACATGTGCAGGGCGCTGCAGTCTCTGCGCGTTATTCAAATAGTTCTTTGGTGTGGGCCTTTTTTGAGACGAGTGCATCAGATCGCACCGCTGCTATTTGCAACATATGTCTCAAGTGTATCTCACGTGGCCAAAACATCTCCCGCTTGGGTAACACATGCTTGACCTGACATATGTTGACCTGCCATGCAGTTCGTTGGCAAGCGTATCTAAAAGACCCACACCAAAGAACAAAGAGGACCTCTCCTTGCTCCTCATCAGCTGAGATTTCCAACCCCACTAGACCTCCAGTCCTCTCTGAGACCTGCACTGAGAGGAATGAAGGTGTAGAATTAGGTGTGTCACAGCCAAGTACTTGTGGGAAATCTGCTTTTGGTACACCGACGTCAGATTGTACCAGGCAAATTTCCCTGCCCCAGCTGCTGCACCGCCAAAAGAAGTTTGCTCCCAGCCATCCACATGCCCAGCAGTTGAATGCTAGCTTGGCAAAACTGCTAGCACTTCAACTGCTGCCTTTTCAGTTGGTAGACTCTGCCCCCTTCTGTGAGTTTGTGGAATGTGCGGTTCCTCAGTGGCAGGTACCCAAACGCCACTTTTTCTCACGGAAGGCGATTCCGGCTCTCTACCGGCATGTGGAAGGCAATGTCCATGCCTCGCTGGACAGGGCGGTCAGCGGTAAGGTGCATATTACCGCTGACTCATGGTCCAGCAGGCATGGACAGGGACGTTACCTAAGTTTCACGGCGCATTGGGTGACTCTGCTGGCAGCTGGGAAGGATGCAGGACAAGGTGCAGTAGTGTTGGAGGTTGTTCCGCCACCACGCCTCCAAAATGCTAATGATTGTGACACACCTCTCTCCTCCACCCCTCCTCTTCTTCTTCCTCCATGGCCTCTTCCTCGGAACCAGCGGTGCTCCATAGTCGTTCAAGGGGCTACGCAAGTACGCAGGCCAAAAGATGCCATGCGGTGCTTAAGCTGGTGTGCTTGGGGGACAGGAGCCACACTGGGGCAGAGGTTCTGTCAGCTCTGCAGGGGCAGGTTCAGAGGTGGTTGACGCCCCGCCAACTTAAGGCAGGAATGGTGGTTTGCGACAATGGCACCAACCTCCTCTCTGCCCTCCGACAGGGACAAATGACCCATGTGCCCTGTTTGGCTCACGTCCTTAACTTGGTGGTGCAGCAGTTCTTGGGCAGGTACCCGGGCTTACAGGATGTCCTGAGGCAGGCCAGGAAAGTCTGTGTGCATTTCCGCCGGTCATATAATGCCAGTGCTCGGCTGACGGACCTCCAAAAGGAGTTTAACCTGCCCAAGAACCGCCTAATCTGTGCATGCCCACCAGGTGGAACTCAACGTTGGCCATGCTGCAGCGGCTGCACATGCAGCAGAGGGCCATCAATGAGTACCTGTGCGACTATGGCACCAGGACAGGGTCAGGGGAGCTTGGTTTTTTCCCCACGCCAGTGGGCCATGATCAGGGATGCATGCACTGTCCTGTCACCATTCGAGGAGGCCACGAGGATGGTGAGCAGTGACAGTGCATGCATCAGTGACACTGTCCCCCTTGTCCACCTGTTGGAGCACACGCTGCGTAGAATAATGGACAGGACACTTGAGGCAGAACAGAGGCAGGAAGAGGAGGACTTCCTTAGCTCTCAAGGCCCCCTTTATCCAGACAGTGTTCCTGCGTGCCCGCCGATCACACAGGAAGAGGACAAGGAGGAGGAGGAGGAGGAGGAGGAAGATTGTGTCAGTATGGAGGTGGAGCCTGGCACTCAGCATCAGCAGCAGTCTTTAAGGGATCAGTCCCAAGAAACACATGGACTTGTACGTGGCTGGGAGGAGGTGGCTGCGGACCATGTCGTCCTTAGTGACCCAGAGTACTCCGGACCGAATGCCTCAGCAAACCTACGCTGCATGGCCTCCCTGATCCTGCAAAGCCTGCGTAAGGATCCTCGTATTCGTGGTATCAAGGAGAAGGACCAATACTGGCTGGCAACGATCCTTGATCCACGTTACAAGGGTAAGGTTGCGGACCTTATCTTGCCATCGCAGAGGGAGCAGAGGATGAAACATCTTCGGGAGGCCTTGCAGAAAGGTCTGTGCAACGCGTTCCCAGAGACTGGGAGGTTACAAACTCCTGTTTCTGGACAACGTGTTGCTGAGGCTTCGGTCAGTCAAAGAAGGAGCGGTGGAGAAGGTGGCCATCTGACCGATGCGTTCAGACAATTTTTTGGTCCGCAGCCCCAAGGTATGATCGGTTCCAGCAACCATCGCCAGCGTCTGTTTTACATGGTGCAGAAATACCTAGGGGCAAGATCAGACTTGGACACCTTTCCCACCGAAAATCCTCTGGGTTACTGGGTCTTGAGGATGGATCACTGGCCAGAGCTTGCACAGTATGCAATTGAGCTACTGGCCTGTCCTGCATCCAGCGTTCTTTCGGAACGCACATTCAGTGCTTCTTGGAGGTGTGGTAACCGATCACAGGGTGCGTCTGTCCACCGACTCGGTCGATCGACTGACCTTCATAAAAATGAATCAGTCTTGGATCACCACCAGCTACCAAGCACCTGATGCTGATGTAACCGAATAATTTTTTTTGAAATCTCAGATCCCTTCAAAGACTGCCTTATCTGATGCTGAGTGACTATCCCTGAGTAATTATCCTCTTCCTCCTCAATCATCACGCTGATAGCTTGTAAGAACATTTTTGGTTCTGGGCGCCACCACCAGTGCCTAAGGCACAATTTTTCAGCCCCTGTTTAACAGGGGCGTGTAATTACAATTTTTGATGTAATACTTTGCAGCAGGGCTTGTTCCTGCATTCCAACTAGAGTGTCTGTGAGTGGTTGCAGTGTTGTGGCACCAGCACCAGTGCCTAAGGCCCAATTTTTCTGCCCCTGTCTAACAGGGGCATGTAATTACAATTTTTGATGCAATACTTTGCAGCAGGGCTCGTTCCTGCGTTCCAACTAGAGTGTCTGTGAGGGGTTGCAGTGTTGTGGCACCAGCACCAGTGCCTAAGGCCCAATTTTTCTGCCCCTGTCTAACAGGGGCGTGTAATTACAATTTTTGATGCAATACTTTGCAGCAGGGCTTGTTCCTGCGTTCCAACTAGAGTGTCTGTGAGGGGTTGCAGTGTTGTGGCACCAGCACCAGTGCCTAAGGCCCAATTTTTCAGCCCTTGTTTAACAGGGGCGTGTAATTACAATTTTTGATGCAATACTTTGCAGCAGGGCTCGTTCCTGCGTTCCAACTAGAGTGTCTGTGAGGGGTTGCAGTGTTGTGGCACCAGCACCAGTGCCTAAGGCCTAATTTTTCAGCTCCTGTTCAACAGGGGCATGTAATTACAATTCTTGATCTAATATTTCACAGCAGGGCCCTGTGAGGGCTTACAGTGTTGTGGCCACAGCAACACCTAAGGCCCAAATTTCTGCTGAGTATATAGGGCAGGACCCTACTTTCAAACATCTAACTTACAAACGACTCCTACTTGCAACGGAAGGAGACAACAGGAAGTGAGATGAAATCTACCCCTAGGAAGGGAAATTCTCTCCTGTAAGAGTTAATATGGGGAAAAAAATTCTCCTTTCCACTGATGCTTTCCAATCCTTGTTCCACAAAAAAACCCAAATTTTCAAAAAACATTTTTCATTGGGACAAAAAGTGAGGTGAAATCTTCTGAAGAGGAGGAAAGACAGCAAAACAAATGTCACAGGGGTGATAACCCTTCCCTATGTTTTCCAAAAAGCTTAAAAAAGATTTTTTGGCTGGAGCTAAACACGTTAAAAATGTACCCGTTCAAAATTACAAAGAGATTCTACTTAACAACAAACCTACAGTCCCTGTCTTGTTTGCACCGCCTGTATACTGCTGTTCAGAGTATATAGGGCCTGGTGGCCCCACACCTTTCCTTATTTTAATTTGAGTGCGGGGTTCCCCTTAATATCCATACAAGACCCAAAGGGCCTGGTAATGGACTGGGGGGTACCCATGCCGTTTGTCTCACTGATTTTCATCCATATTGCCATGACCCGACATTACCTTAAACCCGCAAGCAGTTTTAAATGAGATTTTTTCATTTAAAAATGACATTTGGTGCAGGGACTGTTCTAAACACGGGAAACACGCGTCACTTTACAGGCATACTATAGACACCCCCCAGGTACGATATTTAAAGGAATATTTCACTTTTTTTTTTTACTTTAACCACTTGACGACCGCCTCACGCCGATGTACGTCGGCAAAGTGGCACGGACAGGCAAAATCACGTACAGGGTACGTGATTTGCCTTCCGCGGGTGGGGGGTCCGATCGGACCCCCCCCCGGTGCCCGAGGCGGTCGTCTTTTGTCCAGCGGCGATCGGTGATGAGGGGGAGACCATCCGTTCGTGGCCCCCCCCTCGCGATCGCCGCCGGCCAATGAGAATCTTCCTTTGCTGCTGTATGCTAAACAGCAGCAAAGGAAATGATGTCATCTCCCCTCGGGTCGGTATTTTCCGTTCCGGCCCGAGGAGAGAAGACATCAATGTGAGTGCACAACACACACACACACAGTAGAACATGCCAGGCACACAAAACACCCCGATCCCCCCCCCGATCGCCCCCCGATCCCCCCCAATCACCCCCCCCCCCCTGTCACAAACTGACACCAGCAGTTTTTTTTTTTTTTTTTTTTTTTTTTTTCTGATTACTGCATAGTGTCAGTTTGTGACAGTTACAGTGTTGGGACAGATACTGTTACCCCCCTGTAGGTCTAGGGTACCCCCCTAACCCCCCCTAATAAAGTTTTAACCCCTTGATCACCCCCTGTCACCAGTGTCACTAAGCGATCATTTTTCTGATCGCTGTATTAGTGTCGCTGGTGACGCTAGTTAGTGAGGTAAATATTTAGGTTCGCCGTCAGCGTTTTATAGCGTCAGGGACCCCCCTATACTATCTGATAAATGTTTTAACCCCTTGATTGCCCCCTAGTTAACCCTTTCACCACTGATCACCGTATAACCGTTACGGTTGACGCTGGTTAGTTTGTTTATTTTTTATAGTGTCAGGGCACCCGCCGTTTATTACCGAATAAAGGTTTAGCCCCCCGATCGCCCGGCGGTGATATGCGTCGCCCCAGGCAGCGTCAGATTAGCGCCAGTACCGCTAACACCCACGCACGCAGCATGCGCCTCCCTTAGTGGTATAGTATCTGATCGGATCAATATCTGATCCGATCAGATACTATACTAGCGTCCCCAGCAGTTTAGGGTTCCCAAAAACGCAGTGTTAGCGGGATCAGCCCAGATACCTGCTAGCACCTGCTTTTTGCGCCTCCGCCCAGCCCACCCAAGTGCAGTATCGATCGATCACTGTCACTTACAAAACACTAAACGCATAACTGCAGCGTTCGCAGAGTCAGGCCTGATCCCTGCGATCGCTAACAGTTTTTTTGGTAGCATTTTGGTGAACTGGCAAGCACCAGCCCCAGGCGTCAGGTTAGCGCCAGTACCGCTAACACCCACGCACGCAGCATACGCCTCCCTTAGTGGTATAGTATCTGAACGGATCAATATCTGATCCGATCAGATCTATACTAGCGTCCCCAGCAGTTTAGGGTTCCCAAAAACGCAGTGTTAGCGGGATCAGCCCAGATACCTGCTAGCACCTGCGTTTTGCGCCTCCGCCCGGCCCAGCCCACCCAAGTGCAGTATCGATCGATCACTGACACTTACAAAACACTAAACGCATAACTGCAGCGTTCACAGAGTCATGCCTGATCCCTGCGATCGCTAACAGTTTTTTTGGTAGTATTTTGGTGAACTGGCAAGCACCAGCCCCAGGCAGCGTCAGGTTAGCGCCAGTACCGCTAACACCCACGCACGCACCGTACACCACCCTTAGTGGTATAGTATCTGATCGCATCAATATCTGATCCGATCAGATCTATACTAGCGTCACCAGCAGTTTAGGGTTCCCAAAAACGCAGTGTTAGCGGGATCAGCCCAGATACCTGCTAGCACCTGCGTTTTGCCCCTCCGCCCGGCCCAGCCCACCCAAGTGCAGTATCGATCGATCACTGTCACTTACAAAACACTAAAAGCATAACTGCAGCGTTCGCAGAGTCAGGCCTGATCCCTGCGATCGCTAACAGTTTTTTGGTAGCGTTTTGGTGAACTGGCAAGCGCCAGCGGCCTAGTACACCCCGGTCGTAGTCAAACCCGCACTGCAGTAACACGTGGTGACGTGGCGAGTCCCATAAGTGCAGTTCAAGCTGGCGAGATGGCAAGCACAAGTAGTGTCCCGCTGCCACCAGAAAGACAAACACAGGCCCGTCGTGCCCATAATGCCCTTCCTGCTGCATTCGCCAATCCTAATTGGGAACCCACCGCTTCTGCAGCGCCCGTACTTCCCCCATTCACATCCCCAACCAAATGCAGTCGGCTGCATGAGAGGCATTTTTATGTCCTCCCGAGTACCCCTACCCAACGAACCCCCCAAAAAAGATGTCGTGTCTGCAGCAAGCGCGGATATAGGCGTGACGCCCGCTATTATTGTCCCTCCTGTCCTGACAATCCTGGTCTTTGCATTGGTGAATGTTTTGAACGCTACCATTCACTAGTTGAGTATTAGCGTAGGGTACAGCATTGCACAGACTAGGCACACTTTCACAGGGTCTCCCAAAATGCCATCGCATTTTGAGAGACCCGAACCTGGAACCGGTTACCGTTATAAAAGTTAGTTACAAAAAAAGTGTAAAAAAAAAAAAAATATGAAATAAAAAAAAATAGTTGTTTTATTGTTCTCTCTCTCTCTATTCTCTCTCTCTATTGTTCTGCTCTTTTTTACTGTATTCTATTCTGCAATGTTTTATTGTTATTGTTATTGTTATTATGTTTTATCATGTTTGTTTTTCAGGTGTGTAATTATTTACACTTTACTGTGCTTTATTGTTAACCATTGTTAACCATTTTTTTGTCTTCAGGTACGCCATTCACGACTTTGAGTGGTTATACCAGAATGATGCCTGCAGGTTTAGGTATCATCTTGGTATCATTCTTTTCAGCCAGCGGTCGGCTTTCATGTAAAAGCAATCCTAGCGGCTAATTAGCCTCTAGACTGCTTTTACAAGCCGTGGGAGGGAATGCCCCCCCCCCCCACCGTCTTCCGTGTTTTTCTCTGGCTCTCCTGTCTCAACAGGGAACCTGAGAATGCAGCCGGTGATTCAGCCAGCTGACCATAGAGCTGATCAGAGACCAGAGTGGCTCCAAACATCTCTATGGCCTAAGAAACCGGAAGCTACGAGTATTTCATGACTTAGATTTCGCCGGATGTAAATAGCGCCATTGGGAAATTGGGGAAGCATTTTATCACACCGATCTTGGTGTGGTCAGATGCTTTGAGGGCAGAGGAGAGATCTAGGGTCTAATAGACCACAATTTTTTCAAAAAAGAGTACCTGTCACTACCTATTGCTATCATAGGGGATATTTACATTCCCCGAGATAACAATAAAAATGATTAAAAAAAAAAATATGAAAGGAACAGTTTAAAAGTAAGATTAAAAAAGCAAAAAAATAATAAAGAAAAAAAAAAAAAAAAAAAAAAAACACCCCTGTCGCCCCCTGCTCTCGCGCTAAGGCGAACGCAAGCGGCGGTCTGTCGTCAAACGTAAACAGCAATTGCACCATGCATGTGAGGTATCACCGCGAAGGCCAGATCGAGTGCAGTAATTTTTCCAGTAGACCTCCTCTGTAAATCTAAAGTGGTAACCTGTAAAGGCTTTTGAAGGCTTTTAAACATGTATTTATTTTGTTGCCACTGCACGTTTGTGCGCAATTTTAAAGCATGTCATGTTTGGTATCCATGTACTCGGCCTAAGATCATCTTTTTTATTTCATCAAACATTTGGGCAATATAGCGTGTTTTAGTGCATTAAAATTAAAAAAAGTGTGTTTTTTCCCCAAAAAATGCGTTTGAAAAATCGCTGCGCAATTACTGTGTGAAAAAAAAAAATGAAACACCCACCATTTTGATCTGTAGGGCATTTGCTTTAAAAAAATATATAATGTTTGGGGGTTCAAAGTAATTTTTTTGCAAAAAAAAAAAACTTTTTCATGTAAACAATAAGTGTCAGAAAGGGCTTTGTCTTCAAGTGGTTAGAAGAGTGGGTGATGTGTGACATAAGCTTCTAAATGTTGTGCATAAAATGCCAGGACAGTTCAAAACCCCCCCAAATGACCCCATTTTGGAAAGTAGACACCCCAAGCTATTTGCTGAGAGGCATGTCGAGTCCATGGAATATTTTATATTGCGACACAAGTTGCGGGAAAGAGACAAATTTTTTTTTTTTTTTTTTTTTTTTGCACAAAGTTGTCACTAAATGATATATTGCTCAAACATGCCATGGAAATATGTGAAATTACACCCCAAAATACATTCTGCTGCTTCTCCTGAGTACGGGGATACCACATGCGTGAGACTTTTTGGGAGCCTAGCCGCGTACGGGACCCCGAAAACCAAGCACCGCCTTCAGGCTTTCTAAGGGCGTGAATTTTTGATTTCACTCTTCACTGCCTATCACAGTTTCGGAGGCCATGGAATGCCCAGGTGGCACAAAACCCCCCCAAATGACCCCATTTTGGAAAGTAGACACCCCAAGCTATTTGCTGAGAGGTATAGTGAGTATTTTGCAGACCTCACTTTTTGTCACAAAGTTTTGAAAATTGAAAAAAGAAAAAAAAAAATGTTTTTTCTTGTCTTTCTTCATTTTCAAAAACAAATGAGAGCTGCAAAATACTCACCATGCCTTTCAGCAAATAGCTTGGGGTGTCTACTTTCCAAAATGGGGTCATTTGGGGGGGTTTTGTGCCACCTGGGCATTCCATGGCCTCCGAAACTGTGATAGGCAGTAAAGAGTGAAATCAAAAATTTTCACCCTTAGAAATCCTGAAGGCAGTGATTGGTTTTCGGGGTCCAGTACGCGGCTAGGCTCCCAAAAAGTCCCACACATGTGGTATCCCCATACTCAGGAGAAGCAGCTAAATGTATTTTGGGGTACAATTCCACATATGCCCATGGCCTGTGTGAGCAATATATCATTTAGTGACAACTTTATGAAAAAAAAAAAAATAAAAAAATAAAAGTGTCACTTTCCCGCAACTTGTGTCAAAATATAAAATATTCCATGGACTCAATATGCCTCTCAGCAAATAGCTTGGGGTGTCTACTTTCCAAAATGGGGTCATTTTGGGGGGTTTTGTGCCATCTTGGCATTCCATGGCCTCCGAAACTGTGATAGGCAGTGAAGAGTGAAAGCAAAAATTTACACCCTTAGAAATCCTGAAGGCGGTGATTGGTTTTCGGGGCCCCGTACGCGGCTAGGCTCCCAAAAAGTCCCACACATGTGGTATCCCCATACTCAGGAGAAGCAGCTAAATGTATTTTGGGGTGCAATTCCACATAGGCCCATGGCCTGTGTGAGCAATATATCATTTAGTGACCACTTTTTGTAAATATTTTTTTTTTTTTTTTTTGTCATTTTTCAATCACTTGGGACAAAAAAAATAAATATTCAATGGGTTCAACATGCCTCTCAGCAATTTCCTTGGGGTGTCTACTTTCCAAAATGGGGTCATTTGGGGGGGTTTTGTACTGCCCTGCCATTTTAGCACCTCAAGAAATGACATAGGCAGTCATAAACTAAAAGCTGTGTAAATTCCAGAAAATGTACCCTAGTTTGTAGACGCTATAACTTTTGCGCAAACCAATAAATATACGCTTATTGACATTTTTTTTACCAAAGACATGTGGCCGAATACATTTTGGCCTAAATGTATGACTAAAATTTAGTTTATTGGATTTTTTTTAGAACAAAAAGTAGAAAATATCATTTTTTTTCAAAATTTTCGGTCTTTTTCCGTTTATAGCGCAAAAAATAAAAACCGCAGAGGTGATCAAATACCATCAAAAGAAAGCTCTATTTGTGGGAAGAAAAGGACGCAAATTTCGTTTGGGTACAGCATTGCATGACCGCGCAATTAGCAGTTAAAGCGACGCAGTGCCAAATTGGAAAAAGACCTCTGGTCCTTAGGCAGCATAAAGGTCCGGGGCTCAAGTGGTTAAGCATCATTATAATCACTGCTCCCGAAAAAACGGCCGTTTTTAAAAGTTTTTTTTTGCATTGATACATGTCCCCTGTGGTAGGACCCGGGTCCCCAAACCCTTTTTAGGACAATACCATGCAAATTAGCCTTTAAAATTAGCACTTTTGATTTCGAACGTTCGAGTCCCATAGACGTCAATGGGGTTCTAACGTTCGTGCGAACTTTCGGTCCGTTCGCAGGTTCTGGTGCGAACCGAACCGGGGGGTGTTCGGCTCATCCCTAGTCCTAAGTATTCAGACCCTTTGCTCGGTATTTAGTAGAAGCACCCTTTTGATCTAATACAGCCATGAGTCTTTTTGGGAAAGATGCAACAAGTTTTTAACACCTGGATTTGGGGATCCTTTGCCATTCCTCCTTGCAGATGCTCTCCAGTTCTGTCAGGTTGGATGGTAAACGTTGGTGGACAGCCATTTTTAGGTCTCTCCAGAGATGCTCAATTGGGTTTAAGTCAGGGCTCTGGCTGGGCCATTCAAGAACGGTCACAGAGTTGTTGTGAAGCCACTCCTTTATTATTTTAGCTGTGTGCTTAGGGTCATTGTCTTGTTGGAAGGTAAACCTTCGGCCCAGTCTGAGGTCCTGAGTACTCTGGAGAAGGTTTTCATCCAGGATATCCCTGTACTTGGCCACATTCATCTTACCCTCGATTGCAGCTAGTAGCCCTGTCCCTGCAGCTTAAAAACACCCCCACAGCATGATGCTGCCACCGCCATGCTTCACTATTGAGACTGTGTTGGACAAGTGATGAGCAGTGCCTGGTTTTCTCCACACATACCGCTTAGAATTTAGGCCAAAAAGTTCTATCTTGGTCTCATCAGACCAAAGAATCTTATTTCTCACCATCTTGGAGTCCTTTAGATTTTTTTTTAGCAAACTCCATGTGGGCTTTCATGTGTCTTACACTGAGGAGAGGCTTCCATTGGGCCACTCTACCATAAAGCCCCGACTGGTGGAGGGCTGCAGTGATGGTTGATGTTCTACAACTTTCTCCCATCTCCTGACTGCATCTCTGGAGCTCAGCCACAGTGATCTTTGGGTTCGTCTTTACCTCTCTCACCAACGCTCTTCTCCCCGATAGCTCAGTTTGGCCGGGTGGCCAGCTCTAGGGTTCTGGTCATTCCAAACGTCTTCCATTTAAGGATTATGGAGGCCACTGTGCTCTTAGGAGCCTTAAGTGCTCAGAATTTTTTTGTAACCTTGGCCAGATCTGTGCCTTGCCACAAATCTGTCTCTGAGCTCTTCAGCTCTTCTGACATGCACTGTGAGCTGTAAGGTCTTATATAGACAGGTGTGTGGCTTTCCTAATCAAGTCCAATCAGTATAATCAAACACAGCTGGACTCAAATGAAGATGTAGAACCATCTCAAGGATGATCAGAAGAAATGGACAGCACCTGAGTTAAATATATGAGTGTCACAGCAAAGGGTCTGAATACCTAGGACCATGTGATATTTCAGTTTTTATTTTTTAATAAATCTGCAAAAATGTCAACAATTCTGTGTTTTTCTGTCAATATGGGGTGCTGTGTGTACATTATTGAGGAAAAAAATGAACTTAAATGATTTTAGCAAATGGCTGCAACATAACAAAGAGTGAAAAATTTAAGGGGGTCTGAATACTTTCCGTCCCCACTGTATGTCATAATACAATAGTATATATTTTTTAAATAAAATGTATATTTCTTATTGTAGGTAAAAATATATTTTTCTCTATTTAAAAACAATTAGTAAAATTATAAATAAACAATAGATCAATTCCCTTTATGTTTTTTCTAAAATATATAATTTAAAATATGATTTAATGAGGGCAGCTGAATTTATAACTATAATAGCAATTAAACCACAGAATACAAAATAAAAAATGTTTCTTGAAATAAATGAATTGGAAGAATAGAAAATGCAAACACTACAAAGAAATAGGTAACACATTTTGAACTGAAAGATGCAAAATATAAAGGCTTTCCTTAAGGGAATTCATAGTCTCCTGTGAATGGAAATATATTCATCAATTCCAGAAAACCACAGTGTGTTGTATAAACAATGCATTAATAAATAGCCATACATTAAAAAATAATGAGATTCCTTTCACACAACATGCTTCGTGACAGAAAATAAGTTTAAAAATACAAAGACTGAAATAAACTAAATCTGATTAAAATAAAAATAAAATTACTAATATGTCCCTGTTTCTCACTGAATTTTTTCTGAACACAGCTAATAAATAGTTGATTAGCTTTTGCTCTATAATACTGTTTTGTGACAGTCAAAGGTATAAGAAAACTTATAATCTGCATTCACATGTACACAGGGTTCATATTTTAAAAATAATTAATGATGTATTTTATTAGTTCTTTATAGCTTAACTACTGTTCAGTATTATTTGTACAATTTAGTTATTGCCTTGATAGGAACTATTATTGTCTGTTTTGCATCAATTAGGAAGATGAAATGGTTCAAGTCTGGAATCAAAGAATTTCATTTCTAATAAACAATGCAAGAAGAATTGTCACAGACAATGCATATATGAGATGCAAGTGGCAACATGCATTCAATTACAACATCATTTTTGCAAAAAGCAATACAAAGGTGGACATTAACAAAAATGTTTGTGATGCATAGGACATAGGTGAAATTTTTAGGTTTACTTTTAGGCCACATGCACACAGGGCATTTTTACAGCTCCTTTTACCATCGTCAGATTTTTTTTTTTGCCTCATTTTTGCCACACACAGGCTTTTAGGAGCTGTAAATGCCATATGCGTTTTCAAGCTGCAAAACAAACCCAGGGCCAGTGTGTTCTGAAGACCAGCGTTACAGCTGTAAAAACATCTGACGCTGCTAAAGACTTCTAAACACGGCTTAACGCTGGATACAGCATTAAGCTGCATCAAGTGGTTTTTTTTTTACATGTCAAAATCAATGGTTCCCTATGAGAGCCATCTTAACTGATCTGACTTTCAGTTCATTTATTTGAATGGAAGTCGCATCCAAGTCAAATCATCATGATCCAACTTGTGGTGCGACTTGTGCTCTGAAGATCTTAAAGGGGAACCCACGCCAAAATAAAAAAATGTCGTGGGGTCCCCCAATCTATACCAGACCCGTATCCAAGTATGCAGGCCGGAAGGTCACCCCTCCTGGACTATACCAGGCCACATGCCCTCAACATAAGGGGCTGGGTGCTTTGGGGCAGGGGGGTCTGCGCCCCCCCCACCTCAAGCAACTTATCCCTTTGTTGATGGGGACAAGGGTCTCTTCCCAACAACCCTGGAAGGTGGTTGTGAGGGTCTGAAGACAGGGGGCTTATTGTAATCTGGAACCCCCTTTTAACAAGGGGGCCCTAGATCCCACCCCCCATCTGAATAAGTATGGGGTACATTGTACCCCTACCCAGTCACCCCCCAAAAAGGCAGTGTATTGTAAATAAAAACAAGAGACAGTTTTGACAAGTCCTTTTTTTAAAATCTTCCTCCAGTGTTATTCCTCTTGTCTTCTCCACCGCTGCTGTGTCTTGTCCACCACCGCTGTCTTCTCTGCTGCCGACCGTATCCTCCTCTGATGCCATCTCCCATGATGACACAAGGGGTGGGGTCTCATGGTGATGCTAATGGATGGCCACACCCCATAGCTACATAAGAACAGGCAGAGAGCGGAGTTGGCTCAATGACAGGGAGATGGCATCGGAGGAGGACAAGGTCAGCGGTGGAGAACACAGAAGCAGTGGAGAAGGCAGCAGCGGCGGAGAAGACCGGAGGAAGAACACCGGAGGAAGAACATCGGAAGGAGAAGACCCGAGGAAGATTTAAATCTCTTGTTTTTATTTACACTACACTGCCTTTTTTGGGGGTGAATGGTTAGGGGTACAATGTACCCCATACTCATTTATATAGGGGGGATCTGGGGGCCCCCTTGTTAAAAGGGGCTTCCAGATTCCAATAAAGCTCCTGCCCATAGACCCCCACAACCACTGCCCAGGATTGTCGGGAAGAGGCCCTTGTCCTCATTAACATGGGGACAAGGTGCTTTGGGGTGGGGGGGCGCAAAGATTCCACTGATTCCTGTGGCTGGGTATGACATCTGTGTGCAGTTAGCAATGGCTGCTGAGCCCATACAGTGCAATGAAAGGTTGTTGGTGGCCATGCAACCTGTCAATGCACCTTATGGGCATGGCAGCTGCAGATATTCATGACTGTTTGCACAGCCAGAGATTACCTGTGGTGAAGTCAAGGGAATCACCTACTGGTCAACTACCATGAAGGACTCAAAACATTTTTTATTTATCAAAAAGTGGGGGAATGTGTGGGTAGGCTAACACCTTGCCTCCACAAAAGTAAAAGCTACAAAACATAATGAAACCTTGCACTATTATGGATGGAGAGGGCATAAGAGGGGGAGGGGGAAGGAGGCTATAAGAGGGAAAAAAAGGGGGGTGGGGGGAAGGTTTGAGGAGAGGAATCCACTTTGAACTAGCTCCCATAAGGTTCCTGAACCTGCAGAAACCAGACTAGCCAGGAATTATTGCCCCAGATGAGTGTAATATGCCTGGGAGAATGAGCAGCCATTAAAAAAAACACTGGAATATAGGAAAGTGGATTTGGGATAAAGAGAAATCTCAAGAAAGCAATAAGGAGAATCCACCACGGTATATCATTGGAAATATCTAACAAGCTTTATTGATCTTTAACTAGTATCTTTAAAACCACTAAAACATTACAGAAATAGCATTAATGTGGAGTAATTTACCCAAATACCCAACAATAAAAAGAAACACACACATATAATTGGACAACGTTGTCACAAAATGGCGCCAGAACTTGAAACCCCATGCACACTGCACATGCCCCCCATAGAAAATATTATTCTAAGGTGCTGCTTTGGTATTAAGCCAAGAATATCATATATACTGTATATAGATATATCTATATATCTATATATATATATAGATATATCTATATATCTATATATATATAGATATATATATATATATACAGTGGGGACGGAAAGTATTCAGACCCCCTTAAATTTTCACTCTTTGTTATATTGCAACCATTTGCTAAAATCATTTATTTTCATTTTTTTCCTCATTAATGTACACACAGCACCCCATATTGACAGAAAAACACAGACTTGTTGACATATTTGCAGATTTATTAAAAAAGAAAAACTGAAATATCACATGGTCCTAAGTATTCAGACCCTTTGCTCAGTATTTAGTAGAAGCACCATTTTGACCTAATCCAGCCATGAGTCTTTTTGGGAAAGATGCAACAAGTTTTTTACACCTGGATTTTGGGGATCCTCTGCCATTTCTCCTTGCAGATCCTCTCCAGTTCTATCAGATTGGATGGTAAAGGTTGGTGGACAGCCATTTTTAGGTCTCTCCAGAGATGCTCAATTGGGTTTAACCACTTCGCTACCCGGCCATAGACAAATGACGTCCACAGATGGGATCTCCCATCCTGGGTGGACGTCATATGACGGCCTGGGCTTCCCGGCCGCCTAGTGGGCGCACGCGCACGCCCGCCACGTTGCTCGGGACCCGGTGCGTGTGCCCGGCGGCCGCGATGTCCACTGGGCATCCGCGATTGCCCGTTAACTGGGCCGGACCGTGGATCTGTGTGTGTAAACACGCAGATCCACGTCCTGTCAGTTGAGAGGAGACCGATCTGTGTTCCCAGTACAGAGGAACACTGATCGGTCTCCTTCCCTTGTGCGTCCCCTCCCCCTACAGTTATAATCACTCCCCTAGGAAACATTTAACCCTTCATGTCCCTCTAGTGGTTAAACCCTTCACTGCCTGTCACATTTATACAGTAATCAATGCAATTTTATAGCATTGATCGCTGTATAAATGTGAATGGTCCCAAAAATGTGTCAAAGGTGTCCAATGTGTCCGCCATAATGTCGTAGTCATGAAAAAAAATCGCGATCGCCGCTATTACTAGTAAAAAAAATATATATATATATTTTTTTTAAAAATGCCATAAATCTATCCCGTATTTTGTAGACGCTATAACTTTTGTTATAAACCAATCAATATACGCTTATTGCGATTTTTTTTTTACCAAAAATATGTAGAAGAATACGCATCAGCCGAAACTGAGGAAAAAATTTGTTTTTTAAAAAAAAAAATTGGGATATTTATTATAGCAAAAAGTAAAAAATATTGTGTTTTTTTTCAAAATTGTTGCTCTTCTTTTGTTTATAGCGCAAAAAATAAAAACCGCAGAGGTGATCAAATACCACCAAAAGAAAGCTCTATTTGTGGTGAAAAAAGGACGTCAATTTATTTTGGGTACAACGTTGCACGACCACGCAATTGTCATTTAAATTGCGACAGCGCTGAAAACAAAAAATTGGTCTGGGAAGGAAGGGGGTGAAAATGCCCTGTATTGAATCGGTTAAGTCAGGGCTCTGGCTGGGCCATTCAAGAACAATCACGGAGTTGTTGTGAAGCCACTCCTTCGTTATTTTAGCTGTGTGCTTAGGGTCATTGTCTTGTTGGAAGGTAAACTTTCGGCCCAGTCTGAGGTCCTGAGCACTCTAGAGAAGGTTTTTTTGTCCAGGATATCCCTGTACTTGGCCGCATCTATCTTTCCCTTGATTGCAACCAGTCGTCCTGTCCCTGCAGCTTAAAAACACCCCCACAGCATGATGCTGCCACCACCATGCTTCACTGCTGGGACTTTATTGGACAGGTGATGAGCAGTGCCTGTTTTTTTAGAATTAAGGCCAAAAAGTTTTATCTTGGTCTCATCAGACAAGAGAATCTTATTTCTCACCATCTTGGAGTCCTTCAGGTGAAAGATATTATTGAACACGAATACTCATAATTTTAACTAGCACCACATCCCATATGCAAGAGGTAGTAGATAAAAAAAAATTGTGATTTTTCAGGTGCAAATAAAGAAAATTATCAATTATATAAAAGATGCATTTATTTGAAAAATAGAAATTCATCCAATAAAAGCACAAAATAGGAAATAATTATGGCAAGTACAGTTCAATACAGTGCCCCAGGAAGATGCAAGGTATTGCGAAACATGTAGGGCTGTGCGTTGTGCTGACGCAATCATGCCACATGTGACCCGGTGCACGGGTGCTTTTTATCGTTTGTTTTTGCTAGCCGGCTTTTTATCTATTCATGCACCTTTATACAATTTTTCTGTGCAATATCCCTGTACATTACCTCTGTACATGTTGTCTTATGAGCTTTTGCTTATCTAGTTAACATTAAAATTTAGAATTTTAACTTACTACACGACTGGAATCCCTTTCTGTCTGCTCACTCGTGGCTGGGAGCCCGAGTGTGCTTCTCTTTTCAGATTGGGGACATCCAGCTGCTAAGCAATTACTGATATCTGGCGAAATCCTCGCGGACCGCTCAAGGCAACCAAAGGACTCGAGATACCAGAGGATTCAAGTGTCAACACAGAGGGCTATATCTGTCTGCTCGTATGACCGCGCTCTTTAGGGGGTCCACCGGTTCCGGTAAGGGTTATCACATACAGAGTTTACATCGAGCTGTCTTTCATTTGTGGACATTTTAAGGCTGAATATCTGGACCTTGATACCTGCTGTGGATTATAACTCACATATTTTTTCTATTACATCTAAAGAAAACGCTGCTCATTTTATTTTATTTGTATATGGACACTAATGGTCTTATGGACATTGTTTTTTCATTTATTGATTGATGTGCACATGATTTTTTTCAGCTGTCGCTATTTTGTTTGTTTCACAATTCATTTATGTATACATCACCTGAAGGAGTTTAGGATGCTCAGGATGCACTCTTGATTCGGGTGTGTCCTGGTTTTCTGTATGGTATTGGTTCACACTATTTCTTGCATAAGAAATATTTAATGTAGCTCAACTTTTCTTACTTTGACATTTTTAGCACCATTAGGTATTAGATGGTTTATTGTTGCTGCTTTTTTGCTGATTTTGCTTTTGTCTTAGGGCGGTATTTAAACTTTATTTAACAGTTCAATACAGTAACAGTCATACAGCAATGCAAGAGGGACTTCCCAACATGTTTCACCCCTATATTGGGCTTCTTCAGGGGATGCTGGTCACATGCACGGTACAGTGCCTTCTAACAGAATTTAGATAAACAATTAAATAGATTAGAGTGATTCAAATGTCTGTACATGTGATTCACATTTTACAAATCTTACAAAAGTATCTATGCATTTGTGTCTTCCAAGAACAGGGCACTGCTGCTTACCAGTATCTCCTATAAATAGGGAACTTGTTGCTACTGCCAAGATGACTAATGGTTTCTGCTACGTCAAAGTACCCATGTGCTACAGGCGACCATAGACGATAGAAAAGACCAACTAAAAGCAAAAAAATACAATACTGACCCTTAATATCTGAAGAAAAGATGGAATGTCCTCTCAGAAATAAGAGCAAAAAAACGTAAAAAGTCAAAAGGAACTTACAAGGGCAAATGTAGCAGCTAGCTTGATGCCAGGGGCCAACACACCGTCAGATAATGAATCATTAGGCAAACATATCTAGTAGAAAGAGAGTGGGGCAGTAATAAATAATAACCCGCTGTATAAACAACAGCAGGACAGAGACATAGTCTTCAACAAAGAAAAAAAGGGGAAAGAGGATGTTATAAATAGTTTCCATAATTGCTAAGAAAGCCTGGATGAATTGGCTTGTAGTAGTTATCTGAGTAAAGTATAATGGTGTGCATGGTTCCCACGAATTTCTGCAGTGTCTCCATGCTGCTAATGGTGGCTATTTATACCATCCATCCGGTCCGTAGGACTGGATGTAGACGTAAAAGCTGCACTGCGCATGCGCGCACATCTCCATGGCAATTGACACCTTCACCTCCGCCGAGTACTATGGCTCAGGCAGATAGGTGAGGGAAGGAGTCCCTCTGGTGGTAGGAGGAGAAAAACCCACTTGTCAAGAAGACAAACGGAGATTTCTAAACCACGGTGACGCACGCGCCGTGTGTGCAGGAAATCGGGTGTTGGGCTAAGTAGCAACAGCACCCTGGGCATCCATACGGTCGCCCAAAGCTGCACACAATGGCCATGACGAGCAGAATATTTCCCTAAAAGGAGGGGAAAGGCCGGAAGCAAAGCTATAGGTAGAAACAATAATGGGGAACACGCATAGCCATGAAAAAGGAGACGCAGATACATTTACATTAACCAGTATACATAATTAGTAATTGTAGAGGCTTAGAAAAAAAAAAAAGAGAACACACATAATTTAAATAGCGATATACTTGGATTGTATGGCAATTAATAATATTTTATTATGATATAATTAAATGTTAATCACTAATAATGACAAATTTGTATTAATTACTTTAAAGGGGAAGAAAGAAAGAAAATATATTTTTTAATTAAAAATTCAGATAGGTCAGCATACATAGTAATTAGTAATGATTTATGAATATATTATTCACGGCCAAAATGGAAGAAAAAAAGGGGGGATTTTTTGGGAGGGTGGAGGTGTAATTAACTAATTGAAGATGAAGAAGGAGGAGAAAGAGGGGAGGGGAATGGGAAAAAAAGGGGGAGGGGGAGAAAGAAAGATTGGGTTAAAAACAACAGAGGTTATGGGAACATCAGAGACCAATTGGTTATAGAAAAGGTTTTTAACTAAGCATATAATTTATTCCAGGGTATACTGTGGCTTTAAGTAAATAGATCCATAGTGATTCTAGTTGTAACAATTTTTGGTCATTACTACCTCCTCTAACATCATACATCATGCTTTTTTTTGCTTTTAGTTTTAGTCTTTTCTACCGTCTATGGTCACCTGTAGCACATGGGTACTTTGACGTAGCAAAGACCATTAGTCATCTTGGCAGTAGCAACAAGTCCCCTATTTATAGGAGATATGGGTAAGCAGCAGTGCCCTGTTCTTGGGAGACGCATATGCATAGATACTTTTGTAAGATTTGTAAAATGTGAATCACATGTACAGACATTTGAATCATTCTAATCTTTTTCCTTGTCAAAAGAAGTTTATTGAGTATACAATGTTATAAAGATACATAAAGTAAGTTTACAAGGATCTATAAAGTAAGCTCATTGTTTTACAGTAGGGTTTATATAGGTAAATATCATGGAATTTCAAATATTAAACATCGGGTTCACGTAAACCTAAATTAAAGATATATATCATTTCCTTAGTTACTTTTGTAGGTATTTAAATGATTTATACCTACTATACATATTGTTTACAAGTAGAGTGTATATAGGTCAAATAAATTCTGATAATGAGCTTTAATCGTAAGGTGGAGAAAAGGAAAGAGAAAGAAGAAAAAGGGTTGAAAGGTAGAGGTATGGTCCACAAGGTTGTCCCGCTCGTCAGTTTATTATTCTTTTTAGTTCTCTTTGAAGCCTTAGAATGGGTGTCTCTGTAAGTCATTTAATCTGTTACCATGGCAACAGGACAGAGTCATTGAAGTTTGACAGAAACTGTTGTTTTATCCAAGGATGCCAAAGTTTTTCAAATTTTGGAATTTGATTTTGATCGATGGCTACCATCTTAGCATGGGACATTGTATTATTCATTCTGTGAATTGTTTCTGCTAGTACCAATGTAGGAGATTTCCATGCCTTGGCCACTGTTTGTTTTGCAGCCGTTATTAGTTGGATCATAAGTTTGAATTGAGAGAGTGTTAACCATTCCGGTTTTAGATTAAGTAAAGGTAAATATGGATCTGGTTGTATTATTTTTTAAAATATTTTAGATGCAATCACAAAGACTTCCTTAGAGAAGGTTTGGATTACTGGGCACGTCCACCATATGTGTAAATATGTGCCTATTTCTGGGCATCCTCGAAAACAAAGAGCTGAGGTATTAGGTGAATATTTTGCCACTCTAGCGGGTACAAGGTACCAGCGAGTTAGGACTTTATAATTTGTCTCCAGTGCTAAGATGTTGGGTGAAGATGACTTAGATGTGAGCCATATGTTAGACCAGTCCGTGTCTTCTAAAGTTCGTCCCAGGTCCTCCTCCCACCTCTGAACGTAAGAGGGTCTATTAAGATTTACTACTCCATATAATTGATTATAAAGTGATGAAATCGTACCTTTAGCAAATGGATCTTTTGTACAGATTGATTCAAAAATGGATAATTGGGATAATGGTGTATCCCCCTTTAGGAATGGTGTATAGAAATTTTTGATTTGGAGATATCTAAATATCTCAGAGTTTGGTAGATCATATTTTTCTCTAAGCGATGGGAATGAAAGGAATGATTTAGATGCTATGAAGTCATTTAGTGTCTGAATGCCTGATGTTGTCCAAGCTTTAAAAGAATTTGGGTAGATCCATGCCGGATAAAAGGCCGGATTTCTGATAAAAGAAAGGAGAGGATTGTGTGGAGATTGTAACTGATATTTGGTTTTTAGTTTATCCCAGAGAGATAAGAAGTGTTTAGTTATGGGATTATGAATTTTAAAGCGGTCTTTAGGATCAAGCCATAATAAATTTGATATTAATAGAGGGTCATTTTCTGAAGCCTCTATAAATACCCATAATGGGATTTCCTGTTTTGCATGGTATTTGGACAGACTGGCCAAATGTGCTGCTCTGTAGTAGTTAGTAAAATTAGGGTATCCCAGGCCTCCTTTATTTTTGGGAAGATGTAGTGTGTGTATAGGTATACGTGGTTTAGAAGAGCCCCATATAAACGAAGTTGCTCTTTTTTGTACTATTCTCAAAAAATAGGAAGGAATTGGAATAGGGAGGACTCTGAATAGATAAAGCAATTTGGGTATAATAGTCATTTTGATTGCATTAATCTTCCCTATCCAGGATAAAGGAAGTTGCGACCATTGTTTTATTAGATTTGTGATCTGTCTTAATACAGGAGGATAATTGGTTGAGAATAAGTCAGAATGAGATGCTGTTAAATGAATTACAAGATATGGGATTGATTTTTCTGCCCGTGTGAATGGGAGTGCAGCCCTAGCCGGGATCAATTCCATGTTTGTGAGTGAAATATTAAGCACTAGGCATTTCTTAGGATTAATCATAAGGCCGGATAGGGCTGCAAATCCATCAAGAGCTGGTATTAAGTTAGGACCAGAGACCTGTGGTGATGATAGAAAAAGTAATATATCGTCTGCAAATATACATAGTTTGTGTGTAATACCTCCTACTTCAATGCCAGTTATAGTTTGGTTTGTTCTAATGTATTGGGCCATGGGTTCGAGTATAAGGGCAAATAATAAGGGAGATAATGGGCAACCCTGTCGGGTACCTCTTTCGATATTAAAGACTTCAGATTTGTATCCAGCATATTTTATATAGGCTTTGGGTTTATTATATAATGCTTTGATCCATGTTAAAAAGTGGGGTCCAAAACCCCATTTTTGTAATGAATATTGCATATATTGCCAGGATACTGTGTCAAATGCCCTCTTAATATCGAGAGATAGAAAACATAAAGGGATTTTCCATTTTTTAGCAATATGTGCCAATAACACTGCCCTGCGTATATTATCGCCTGCCTGTCTATTTGGCATGAAGCCTACTTGATCTCTATGTATTAATTTTCCTATAATGCTATTGAGGCGTTTTGCTATTATTTTTGCTAATAATTTAATATCGAGGTTTAACAGAGAGATAGGCCGATAATTCACACAGGAAGTATCATCAGAAAGGGGTTTTGGGATCATACAAACAATTGCCATTAGTGTTTCTTGCCGAAAAGAATGTCCATTTAGAAGTTTGTTAAAAGTTTCAGTGAGAATGGGAGAGAGTATTTCTGAGAATGTTTTATAGTATAAAGCCGAGTAGCCGTCTGGGCCTGGTCTTTTGTTAAGTTTTAGGTCTTTTATGGCGTTAGCAACTTCATCTATAGTTATAGGCTCATCCAAACTGCTTTTTTGATTCTGAGATAACTCAGGTAAGGTTATTTTTGAGAAGAAGGATTCAGCCTCTGTAGGATTAAATTCATTGTTTGTCTTGTATAAAGTTGCGAGATGTGAGTGAAATTTATGGACTATTTTAACTGGATTACAAGTGTAAACATTTTTTGATAATTTCAAACGTATTGGTTTGAAAGATTTGTTAGTTGAATTTAATGCCCGAGCCAAATATGTACCTGGTTTGTTTGTATTCATGTAGAAATTGTGTTTGGAGCGTTTGAGGGATTTATCAACTGACTCAGTGAGAAATAGATCGTATTCCAATCTAGATTTTTCCAGATGAGATTTTGTACTCTGAGATGGATTATCTTGAAATGATATATAGGCTGCATTAAAACTGAGTTCTAGTTTTTTTGCTAGATTTTTGCGTTCCCGTTTAAAGTGCCATTTGTCTTTGTATTGTACCACGCAAGACAGGCTTATGAGCTTCCCACAGTGTTATTGGGGAGATGTCTGTTGTATTATTAATTGATATGTATTCCTTTAAAGCTTGTTCAATGGCCATCTGATGTAGTGGGTGTTTGAGCATTATGTCCCGTAAGTACCACGTTGGGTCATGCGCTTTTGGTATGGCTGAGGCTATAGTAGTGTATACTGCATTATGGTCAGACCACGGAATCGGAATTATATCTGATGCAATAATTTCTGGTATCATTCCTATTGTTAGAAAAATATGATCTATTCTGGTGAAGGTTTGATGAGGGTGCGAGAAATAAGTGAATTTCTTTTTCATTGGGTTACTTTCTCTCCACGAATCTACCAGATTGTATTTGGAAAGAAGTTGAGAAAAAGGTGATCTAGAGGTTATTTTGGATGGTGTAAAAGGTGATTTATCTAGAAATGGGAGGAGGACCTGGTTCGAATCCCCACACATTATCACTGTTCCTATTTTGTGTGTATTAATCACTTGTAATATATGTGAGAGGAATGGTGTAGGTTGTTTGTTAGGAGCGTAGTAGGAAATCACCGTGATTGCTGTATCCATTATATAACCCATGAGTATCAGGTATCTACCTTCTGGGTCTTTAATTTCTGATGATAAGGTGAATGGTGTGGATCGGTGAAATGCAATTAGAGTTCCCCTTTGCTTGGTACAGGCAGAAGCCGTGTAAATTTGTTGATAAAAAGGAGAAATATATTTTGGAGTAGAATCTTTGGTGAAGTGTGTTTCTTGGAGGCATACTATGTGAGCCTTCTTGTTATGGAAAGTACAGAAGTCCTTTTTTGAGGGACATTTATTCCCTGAACATTCAGGGAAAGTATATTCAGTGGTGCCATGGTAACAGATCAAATAGTTTTGACTTACTTTTTGTTATGCAGAGCTGACTGCGCAGATCAACCTGTGTGGACTGAAGAGATGAAAAGATAGAAAAGAAACCAGTGAATTCTGGAGTAAAGAGTAAACAAAAAACATATGAGATTAGATGATACATTGTATAAATAATTTTTTGCAAGTAATCACAATTTACCCGTGAAAGAGAATAAATATCTCTCTCAGGGGAATAAGTGCCTTCGTCACACTCTCACATAATATGGTTGGGAGAATGAGGAGGGCTAATGGGGGTACACGGATCTTCCGCTTACAGGAGAGAAGTGCTATGTCAAAAGACATCAAAATGATGATTCATTAATTGGAGTGCAGAATATAGTTTTTGTTGAAATTATTTATTCCAGGGTGGTTGTATATGGTTAGTCTTGCCCTAGGCTAAATAATTCAGTTAGAAAGGTACTGTTAATAACTTTGGTATTGATGAAGATAGTTTGAATTATTTTGGGATTTTAACCCTTTTAGAGTAAACAATTACATATTTTATTCATATGTAACTGTTTAAATATGTTAACTCATAAAATTGAGGTTGTATTGCTTCAGATTAGAATAAACAAAAACATAGTTCTAGGAACTAGTTAGGTAATAATATATTTGTTTTAAGAAAAGAAAGAAAAAGCTTCCATTACTTCTGGATTATTGAACATATTTGTCCTATAAAGTAATAAATCTATTGTTATTACCTGAAAATATATAACTGATCAAGAATTTCCTTATTTCACTTATATATTCTAAGGCTATATGAATCAGAAGTAATAAGAAATATAACTGGAATGTAACATGATCCCACACAGTGTGTGACTATCAGAATGCAGTTACATTCAGTTATAAATACAGGTTTTTTATAGAGAACCATCTCTTAGTATAATAAATGAAGAGATATTAGGAATTAGGATGTCAGTCCATTGAATCTTCTTGGTCCATGGATGATGTGGCATAACGGCCTCTTTTGTGAGAATGATGATTCCCATTTTGTTCTGAAATTTTCTGGGTGCTGCCTGAAGGTGAAGATGATGCCATTCTTCTGCGTGTGGGAGAGTTGCTGCTTGTGGGTTCTGTCAGATTCAATTTTAAAAGGGTTTGTTGTAGATCATCTGCTGATCTGCTTCTGTAAATTGTACCTTGGTAGTTAAATCTGACTGAAAAGGGGAAACCCCATTGATACATAATGTTGTGGTGTTGCAGTTCCATTAGTTGGGGTTTCATGGATTGTCTTTTAGTAATAGTAAGTTGGGATAGGTCAGCAAAAATTTGATGATTGTGTCCTTGAAAATTAAGTTCCTTTTTTTCTCTTGCAGCAATTAGTATTTGTTCTTTCGTTCTGTAATAATGAAATTTTGTGATTATATCACGTGGGGGTCCATCTTTCTTTTTGGCTGTGAGGGCTCTGTGTACTCTGTCCAGTTCTAAACGTTCAATAGGGATATCTGGCTTTAGTTCTTGTAATAGAGCAGTAATAGTAGACTGCAAGTCTGTCACAGTCTCAGGTATTCCCCTTATGCGCAAGTTTGAACGTCTGGCTCTATTTTCGTAATCTTCGAGCTTAGTTTGAAGTATTAAATTCTCTTCTTTTAATTGTTCCAATTCTGTTATATTTTCTTGGGTTGTAATTTCAATTTCATCCATTTTTATTTCTAAGGCTGCGGTGCGGTTTCCCAGCTCTCTTATTTCTTTGGTTAGGCTGTTTGTTATTTGGTCTGAGGTTTGTTTTAAAGCCTTATGAAGCATCTTTTCAAATTGTAATAATATTACTGGGGATGCTGAGGAGGCTTGTGGAGAAGTTTGTGAGAGGATTTGCTCTGTATCTGACTCAAATGGAGAGTCTTGCTGTGACATTTTCTGTCTGTGAGAGCGCCCTGATGCTGTATATTGTGAGGTGACTGGTGCCGCTTTAGTTGCGGTGAGCGCCTGTGAGCTCTTTGTGAGGTGATTTTTATTTCTGCCACGGCTTCCTCCCAGTACCATTTTTCCTGCCCAAACTTTCACAGTTTTTTCCCTGGGGCAAAGAGGTTCAAATGGATACCTTTTTAGCCTGCAGGCTCCGCTTTGTCCTTCTCTTCTCTCCTCAACGGTGCGGAGCTCTAACAATGCATGTCTGCTCCGCTAGACTCCGCGCATGCGCCCTTCGCATTTATGTTTTTCCACAAAATTCAGAAGCCGAAATTGATTAGAGGTCAAAATGTGTTGAAACATAGATCCTAGAGACCAGGAGGAAAGCCAGAGGAACCAACCACTAGAGAGGGTAGTGATAATTAGTAGGTGTGCCTTCACCTCAGAGGGGAGCAATGAAAATTGGCAAGATAAGGTTGGTAAGAAAAGAGAGGCCATGCCCTTTTCCAAACCAACCCAGTGTTTTACAGCACTGTGTTTAATCTAATCAAGGACAATACTCATATGCATTCCTTTATGATATTTAAAGGGGTCAGAAAACCCCCACACCTTAGGAAGCAACAATATTTGATAGGAAATCCTCATAGCCCCATAAGACCAGAGGAAATGAATGAACTCAGCCTTAACAGAGCATAAAAAGGCCCTGGGAATATGGACTGGGAGCATTCGTAGTACGCCGGTACAGGAGTATAAAGTGAATATTCATTTTTAAAATATTGTTTCTGGACAAACCAAGTAAAGGATTGATGCCAACATGTCAAATCAGACAGAATCACAGCTAATAGGGGTAAGAAGTTTGTTTTTTAAAATGTCTGTAAGGGATGGCATAATATTAAACCTAGGTAACAAATTTTAGTGGATGCTCAAGCAAAAGGATTTAGCCTGAATAGCTCTAAGTCTAGGGGAGGGAATATTAATGTTCATTGCTTCAGATTTCTCAACTTTAATCTTGCAGTTGGACAAAGATGCATAAGGGGTAAGTTACTTAAACTGAAGAGTGCAAAATCTGCTACAGCTGTGCAATATAGTCAATCAGCTTCTAACTTCAGCTTGTTCAGTTAGGCTTTGACAAAAAAAACCCTAGAAGCTGCACCAGATTTTTCACTCTCCTGCCTTAGTAAATCACCCCCAAATGTCTGAACTTCTGTAGTAAGATAAGTAGGAAAGTTTTTAGAACTGTAACTGAAACTGATACCGAAACTGAAACCCAAGTTCAGAGTCTTCAATGAAACAAGAAAAGTCGCTCCAGGTGAGTGAGTCTCTGGTTAATCCCCACACACACTGGTCCGGTGCTAGCCCAGCTCGCATGCTGTGTAACATAAGGAAATTATTCTGGACGGCTACACTTCCAAAAATCCTTTTATTGAATAGGGATGAGCCGAACACCCCCCGGTTTGGTTATCACCAGAACCTGCGAATGGACTGAAAATTCGCACGAACGCTAGAACCCCATTGACGTCTATGGGACTCGAACGTTCAAAATTAAAAGTGCTCATTTTAAAGGTTAATTTGCATGGTATTGTCCTAAAAATGGTTTGGGGACCCGGGTCCTGCCCCACGGGACATGTATCAATGCAAAAAAACTTTTAAAAACGGCCGTTTTTTCGGGAGCAGTGATTTTAATGATGCCTAACCACTTTAGCCCCGGAAGGATTTACCCCCTTCCTGACCAGAGCACTTTTTACAATTTGGCACTGCGTCACTTTAACTGCTAATTGCGCGGTCATGCAATGCTGTACCCAAACAAAATTTGCGTCCTTTTCTTCCCACAAATAGAGCTTTCTTTTGATGGTATTTGATCACCTCTGCCATTTTTAATTTTTGCGCTATAAACGGAAAAAGACCAAAAATGTTGAAAAAAATGATATTTTCTAATTTTGTTATAAAAAAAATCCAATAAACTCAATTTTATTCATACATTTAAGCCAAAATGTATTCGGCCATATGTCTTTGGTAAAAAAATGTCAATAAGTGTATATTTATTGGTTTGTGCAAAAGTTATAGCGCCTACAAACTAGGGTACATTTTCTGGAATTTACACAGCCTTTAATTTATGACTGCCTATGTCATTTCTTGAGGTGCTAAAATGGCAGGGCAGTACAAAACCCCCCCAAATGACCCCATTTTGGAAAGTAGATACCCCAAGGAAATTGCTGAGAGGCATGTTGAGCCCATTGAATATTATTTTTTTTGTCCCAAGTGATTGAATAAAGAAAAAAAAAATTTACAAAAAGTTGTCACTAAATGATATATTGCTCACACAGGCCATGGGCAAATGTGGAATTGCACCCCAAAATACATTCAGCTGCTTTTCCTGATTACGGGGATACCACATGTGTGGGACTTTTTGGGAGCCTAGCCGCGTACGGGGCCCCGAAAACCAATCACCGCCTTCAGGATTATTAAGGCCGTAAATTTTTGATTTCACTCCTCACTACCTATCACAGTTTTGAAGGTCATAAAATGCCCAGATGGCACAAACCCCCCCAAATGACCCCATTTTGGAAAGTAGACACCCCAAGCTATTTGCTGAGAGGCATGTTGAGTCCATGGAATATTTTATATTTTCACACAAGTTGCGGGAAAGTGACACATTTTTTTTTTCACAAAGTAGTCACTTAATGATATATTGCTCACACAGGCCATGGGCATATGTGGAATTGCACCCCAAAATACATTTAGATGCTTCTCCTGAGTATGGAGATACCACATGTGTGGGACTTTTTGGGAGCCTAGCCGCGTACGGGGCTCTGAAAACCAATCACCGCCTTCAGGATTTCTAAGGGCGTAAATTTTTGATTTCACTCTTCACTGCCTATCACAGTTTCCGAGGCCATGGAATGCCCAGATGGCACAAACCCCCCCCAATGACCCCATTTTGGAAAGTAGACACCCCAAACTATTTGCTGACAGGCATGGTGAGTATTTTGCAGCTCTCATTTGTTTTTGAAAATGAAGAAAGACAAGAAAGAAAATTTTTTTTTCTTTTTTCAAATTTCAAAACTTTGTGACAAAAAGTGAGGTCTGCAAAATACTCACTATACCTCTAAGCAAATAGCTTGGGGTGTCTACTTTCCAAAATAGAGTAATTTGGGGGGGGTTTGTGCCACCTGGGCATTCCATGGCCTCCGAAACTGTGATAGGCAGTGAAGAGTGAAATAAAAAATTTACGCCCTTAGAAAGCCTGAAGGCGGTGCTTGGTTTTCGGGGTCCCGTACGCGGCTAGGCTCCCAAAAAGTCTCACACATGTGGTATCCCCACACTCAGGAGAAGCAATAGAATGTATTTTGGGGTGTAATGTCACATATTCCCATGGCATGTTTGAGCAATATATCACTTAGTGACAACTTTGTGCAAAAAAACAAAAACAAAAAAAGATTTGTCTTTTACCCGCAACTTGTGTCACAATATAAAATATTCCATGGACTCGACATGCCTCTCAGCAAATAGCTTGGGGTGTCTACTTTTCAAAATGGGGTCATTTGGGGGGGCTTTGAACTGTCCTGGCATTTTATGCACAACATTTAGAAGCTTATGTCACACATCACCCACTCTTCTAACCACTTGAAGACAAAGCCCTTTCTGACACTTTTTGTTTACATGAAAATTTTTTTTTTTTTTTGCAAGAAAATTACTTTGAACCCCCAAACATTATATATTTTTTTAAAGCCAATGCCCTACAGATTAAAATGGTGGGTGTTTCAATTTTTTTTTTTTCACACAGTATTTGCGCAGCGATTTTTCAAACGCATTTTTTGGGGAAAAAACACACTTTTTTCAATTTTAATGCACTAAAACACACTATGTTGCCCAAATGTTTGATGAAATAAAAAAGACGATCTTAGGCCGAGTACATGGATACCAAACATGACATGCTTTAAAATTGCGCACAAACGTGCAGTGGCGACAAACTAAATACATTTTTAAAAGTCTTTAACCACTTCAGCCCCGGAAGGATTTACCCCCTTCCTGACCAGAGCGTTTTTTGCGATTCGGCACTACGTTGCTTTAACTGACAATTGCGCGGTCGTGCGACATGGCTCCCAAACAAAATTGACGTCCTTTTTTTCCCACAAATAGAGCTTTCTTTTGGTGGTATTTGATTGCCTCTGCGATTTTTATTTTTTGCGCTATAAACAAAATAAGAGTGACAATTTTGAAATAAACGCATTATTTTTTACATTTTGCTATAATAAATATCCCCCAAAAATATATAAAAAAAACATTTTTTTCTTCAGTTTAGGCCGATCGTATTCTTCTACATATTTTTGGTAAAAAAAATCGCAATAAGCGTTTATTAATTGGTTTGCGCAAACGTTATAGTGTTTACTAAATAGGGGATAGTTTTATGGCATTTTTATTAATAATTTTTTTTTTACTAGTATGGCGGACATGTCGGACATTTTTGACACATTTTTGGGACCATTGTCATTTATACAGCGATCAGTGCGATTAAAAATGCACGGATTACTGTGTAAATGACACTGGCAGTGAATGGGTTAACCACTAGGGGGCGGCGAGGGGTTAAGTGCGTCCTAGGGAGTGATTAACTGTAGGGGGATGGGCTGTGTGGGTGACGTCACTGATCTCTGCTCCGATGACAGGGAGCAGAGATCGAGTGACACTTGTCACTAGGCAGAACGGGGAGATGCTGTTTACAATGGCATCTCCCCGTTCATCCGCTCCGTGAGGCGATCGCGGGTATCCCCGCGGCGATCGAGTCCGCCGGACCCGCGACCCGACTCACGGAGCTCACGGCCGGCACGCGCGCGCCGCCGCCGGCGCGCACGCAATGGCACGGCGTGAAATTCAAATGGATGTACAGGTACGCCCATTTGCCCAGCTGTGCCGCTCTGCCGATGTACATCGGCGTGCGCCGGTCGGGAAGCGGTTAAAAGCCTTTACAGGTTATTACTTTAGATTTACAGAGGAGGTCTACTGCTAAAATTACTGCCCTCGATCTGACCTTCGCAGTGATACCTCACATGCATGGTGCAATTGCTGTTTACATTTGATGCCAGACCGATGCTTGCGTTCGCCTTTGCGCGAGAGCAGGGGGGGGACAGGGGTGCTTTTTTTTTTCTTTATTATTTTTTTGCTTTTTTATCTTATTTTTAAACTGTTCCTTTCATTTTTATTTTTTTAAATCATTTTTATTTTTATCTTAGGGAATGTAAATATCCCCTATGATAGCAATAGGTAGTGACAGGTACTCTTTTTTGAAAAAATTGGGGTCTATTAGACCCTATATCTCTCCTCTGCCCTCAAAGCATCTGACCACACCAAGATCAGTGTGATAAAATGCTTTCCCAATTTCCCAATGGCGCTGTTTACATCCGGCGAAATCTAAGTCATGAAATGCTCGTAGCTTCTGGTTTCTTAGGCCATAGAGATGTTTGGAGCCACTCTGGTCTCTGATCAGCTCTATGGTCAGCTGGCTGAATCACCGGCTGCATTCTCAGGTTCCCTGTTGGGACAAGAGAGCCAGAGAAAAACATGGAAGATGGTGGGGGGAGGGGCATTTCCTCCCACTGCTTGTAAAAGCAGTCTAGAGGCTAATTAGCCACTAGGATTGCTTTTACATGAAAGCCAACCGCTGGCTGAAAAGAATGATACCAAGATGATACCTAAACCTGCAGGCATCATTCTGGTATAACCACTCAAAGTCCAGCAACATACCAGTACGTTGCTGGTCCTTGTTGGGCATATATTGTGGGCTGAACGAAAAAAAAGAGATTGATCGGTGGGGATGCCCACCATTAGAATACCTCCCTTTATCCACCCACTTCTAATGATGGGCATATATGCACCATTTATATATGCCGAAGCATGGGGGCATCCTCCCGCAAAAGGTAGGAGCAAATCGCTCCTCCGCCCCTGCTGCCCCCATGCTTCGGCATATATCACCTCCACTGGAGTCATGGCTTTATATATTGTGGTAGCAAACGCTGTTGCTGTCAAGATAAATAAATCCACGCTGCATCTGAATGGCGTACCTGAAGACAAAAAAATTGTTAACAATAAAACACAGTAAACGGTAAAGAATAAAAAATTGCATACCTGAAAAGCAAACGTGATAAAACATAATAACAATAAAACATTGCAGAATAGAATACAGTAAAAAAGAGCAGAACAATTGAGAGAGAATAGAGAGAGAGAGAACAATAAAACGACAACTATTTTTTTTTTTATATATAAATATATATTTTTTTACACTTTTTTTTGTAACTGTAACTTTTGAAACTGTAATCGGTTCCAGGTTCGGGTCTCTTAAAATGCGATGACATCTTGGGAGACCCTGTGAAAGTGCCCCTAGTCTGTGCAATGCTGTACGCTAATACTCAACTAGTGTATGGTAGCGTTCAAAACATTCACCAATGCAAAGACCAGGATTGTCAGGACAGGAGGGACAATAATAGCGGGTGTCACGCCTATATCCGCGCTTGCTGCAGACACGACATCTTTTTTTGGGGGTTCGTTGGGTAGGGGTACTCGGGAGGACATAAAGAAACATGCCTCTAATGCTGCTTACTGCATTTGGTTGGGGATGTGAATGGGGGAAGTACGGGTGCTGCAGAAGTGGTGGGTTCCTAATTAGCAATGGCGAATGCAGCAGGAAGGGCATTATGGGCACAACGGGCCTGTGTTTGTCTTCTTCTTGGTGGCAGCGGGACACTACTTGTGCTTGCCACCTCACCAGCTTGAACTGCACTTATGGGACTCGCCACGTCACCACGTGTTACTGCAGTGATGGGGTGTACTAGGCCGCTGGTGCTTGCCAGTTCACCAAAACGCTACCAAATAAAAACTGTTAGCGATCGCAGGGATCAGACCTGACTCTGCGAACGCTGCAGTTATGCGTTTAGTGTTTTGGAAGTGACAGTGATCGATCGATACTGCACTTGGGTGGGCTGGGAACCCTGAACTGCTGGGGATGCTAGTATAGATCTGATCGGATCAGATATTGATCCGTTCAGATACTATACCACTAAGGGAGGTGTACGGTGCGTGCGTGGGTGTTAGCGCTACTGGCACTAACCTGACGCTGCCTGGGGCTGGTGCTTGCCAGTTCACCAAAACGCTACCAAAACAACTGTTAGCGATCGCAGGGATCAGGCCTGACTCTGCGAACGCTGCAGTTATGCGTTTAGTGTTTTGTAAGTGTCAGTGATCGATCGATACTGCACTTGGGTGGGCTGGGCTGGGCCGGGCGGAGGGGCAAAATGCAGGTGCTAGCAGGTATCTGGGCTGATCCTGCTAACACTGCATTTTTGGGAACCCTAAACTGCTGGGGACGCTAGTATAGATCTGATCGGATCAGATATTGATCCGTTCAGATACCATAACACTAAGGGAGGTGTACGGTGCGTGCGTGGGTGTTAGCAGTACTGGCGCTAACCTGACACTGCCTGGGGTGACGCAGACCCTATCTGACCCTAAAACCTAAGTTATATCACCGCCGGGCGATCAGGGGGCTAAACCTTTATTCTGTAATAAACGGCGGGTGCCCTGACACTATAAAAAATGAACTAACTAACCAGCGTCATCCGTAACAGTTATACGGTGATCACTGGTGAAAGGGTTAACTAGGGGGCAATCAAGGGGTTAAAACATTTATTAGATAGTATATGGGGGTCCCTGACGCTATAAAACACTGACGGCGAACCTAAATATTTATCTCCCTAACTAGCATCACCTGTGTCACTAATACAGCTATCAGAAAAATGATCGCTTAGTGACACTGGCGACGGGGGGTGATCACGGGGTTAAAACTTTATTAGGGGGGGTTAGGGGGGTATCCTAGACCTAAAGGGGGCTACCACTAACTGCCCTACCACACTAACTGTCACAAACTGACACCAATGCAGTAATCAGAAAAACTGCTTGGTGTCAGTGTGACGGGGGGGGGGGGTGATCGGGGAGTGATCGTCGGGTGATCGGGGGTGTAATGTATGCCTGGCATGTTCTACTATGTGTGTAGTGTTTGTGCACTCACTCGGATGTCTTCTCTCCTCGGCGCCGGAAAATACCGAGCTGAGGAGCGATGACATCACTTCCTCCGCTTCTGTTTACTATACAGAAGCCGAGGAAGCATTTCAGTCGCCAGGAGCAATCGCGAGGGGGGAGATAACGAATGATCACCTTTGATCGCCCCTGACGAGAATCCGACCGCCACAGGCACCGGGGGGTCCTATGGGACCCCCCCGCCCGCGGGAAGGCAAGGACGTACCTGTAAGACCTTTTGCCTGCCTGTGCCATTCTGCCGACGTACATCATCGTGCAGTGGTCGGCAACTGGTTAAAGTAAAAAAAAAGTGAAATATTCCTTTAAATATCATACCTGGGAGGTGTCTATAGTATGCCTGTAAAGTGGCACGTGTTTCCCGTGCTTAGAACAGTCCCTGCACAAAATGTCATTTTTAAAGGAAAAAAAAGTCATTTAAAACTGCTTGCGGCTTTAATGTAATGTCGGGTCCTGGCAATATGGATGAAAATCAGTGAGACAAACGGCATGGGTACCCCCCAGTCCATTACCAGGCCCTTTGGGTCTTGTATGGATATTAAGGGGAACCCTGCACCCAAATTAAAAAAGGAAACAGCAGTATACAGGCTCTCTACTCTGAACAGCAGTATACAGGCGGTGCAAACAAGACAGGGACTGTAGGTTTGTTGTTAAGTAGAATCTGTTTGTAATTTTGAACTGGTACATTTTTAACGTGTTTAGCTCCAGCCAAAAAATCTATTTTAAGCTTTTTGGAAAACATAGGGAAGGGTTATCACCCCTGTGACATTTGTTTTGCTGTCTGTGCTCCTCTTCAGAAGATTTCACCTCACTTTTTGTTCCAATGACAAATGTTTTTTGAAAATTTGGGTTTTTTTGTGAAACAAGGATTGGTGATAAAGCATCAGTGGAAAGGAGAAATGTTTTTCCCATATTAACACTTACAGGAGAGAATTTCCCTTCCTAGGGGTAGATTTCATCTCACTTCCTGTTGTCTCCTTCCGTTTGCAAGTGGGAGTCGTTTGTAAGTTGGATGTTTGAAAGTAGGGGTCTGCCCTATATACTCAGCAGAAATTTGGGCCTTAGGTGTTGTTGTGGCCACAACACTGTAAGCCCTCACAGGGCCCTGCTGTGAAATATTAGATCAAGAACTGTAATTACATGCCCCTGTTGAACAGGGGCAGAAAAATTGGGCCTTTGGTGGTGGTGCTGGTGCCACAACACTGTAAGTCCTCACTCGCTCTTGGTGGGTACAGAAACGGGCCCTGCTGTGAAATATTGGATCAAAAATTGTAATTACACGCCCCTGTTAAACAGGGGCTGAAAAATTAGGCCTTGTGAAATATTAGATCAAGAACTGTAATTACATGCCCCTGTTGAACAGGGGCTGAAAAATTGGGCCTTAGGCACTGGTGCTGGTGCTACAACACTGCAACCCCTCACAGATACTCTAGTTGGAACGCAGAAACAAGCCCTGCTGCAAAGTATTGCATCAAAAATTGTAATTACATGCCCCTGTTAAACAGGGGCTGAAAAATTAGGCCTTAGGCACTGGTGCTGGTGCCACAACACTGCAACCCCTCACAGATACTCTAGTTGGAACTCAGGAACGAGCCCTGCTGCAAAGTATTGCATCAAAAATTGTAATTACAAGCCCCTGTTAAACAGGGGCTGAAAATTGGGCCTTAGGCACTGGTGGCGGCGCCCCGAATCAAAAATGTTCTTACAAGCTATCAGCGTGATCATTGAGGAGGAAGAGGATAATTACTCAGGATAGTCAATCAGCATCAGCATAAGCAGTCTTTGAAGGGATCTGAGATTTCAAAAAAAATTATTCGGTTACATCAGCATCAGGTGCTTGGTAGCTGGTGGTGATCCAAGACTGAGTCATTTTTATGAAGGTCAGTCGATCGACCGAGTCGGTGGACAGACGCACCCTGTGATCGGTTACAAAGCCTCCAGCAGCACTGAATGTGCGTTCCGAAAGAACGCTGGATGCAGGACAGGCCAGTAGCTCAATTGCATACTGTGCAAGCTCTGGCCAGTGATCCATCCTCAAGACCCAGTAACCCAGAGGATTTTCGGGGGGAAAGGTGTCCAAGTCAGATCTTGCCCCTAGGTATCCCTGCACCGTGTAAAACAGACGCTGGCGATGGTTGCTGGAACTGATCATACCTTGGGGCTGCGAACTAAAAAAGTGTCGGTCACACGGCCACATTCTCCACCGCTCCTTCTTTGACTGACCGAAGCCTCAGCAACACGTTGTCCAGAAACAGGAGTTTGTAACCTCACAGTCTCTGGGAACGCGTTGCACAGACCTTTCTGCAAGGCCTCCCGCAGATGTTTCATCCTCTGCTCCCTCTGCGACGGCAAGATAAGGTCCGCAACCTTACCCTTGTAACGTGGATCAAGGAGGGTTGACAGCCAGTATTGGTCCTTCTCCTTGATACCACAAATACGAGGATCCTTACGCAGGCTTTGCAGGATCAGGGAGGCCATGCAGCATAGGTTTGCTGAGGCATTCGGTCCGGAGTCCTCTGGTTCACTAAGGACGACATGGTCCGCAGCCACCTCCTCCCAGCCACGTACAAGTTCATGTGTTTCTTGGGACTGATCCCTTAAAGACTGCTGCTGATGCTGAGTGCCAGGCTCCACCTCCATACTGACACAATCCTCCTCCTCCTTCTCCTCCTCCTCGTCCTCTTCCTGTGTGATCAGCGGGCACCCAGGAACACTGTCTGGATAAAGGGGGCCTTGAGAGCTAAGGAAGTCCTCCACTTCCTGCCTCTGTTCTGCCTCAAGTGCCCTGTCCATTATTCCACGCAGCGTGTGCTCCAACAGGTGGACAAGGGGGACTGTGTCACTGATGCATGCACTGTCACTGCTCACCATCCTCGTGGCCTCCTCAAATGGTGACAGGATAGTGCATGCATCTCTGATCATGGCCCACTTGCGTCGGGAAAAAAAAACAAGCTCCCCTGACCCTGTCCTGGTGCCATAGTCACACAGGTACTCATTGATGGCCCTCTGCTGCATGTGCACCTGCTGCAGCATGGCCAACGTTGAGTTCCACCTAGTGGACATGTCACAGATTAGGCGGTTCATGGGCAGGTTAAATTCCTTTTGGAGGTCTGCCAGCCGAGCACTGGCATTATATGACAGGCGGAAATGCACACATACTTTCCTGGCCTGCCTCAGGACATCCTGTAAGCCCGGGTACCTGCCCAAGAACCGCTGCACCACCAAGTTAAGGACGTGAGCCAAACAGGGCACATGGGTCATTTGTCCCTGTCGGAGGGCAAAGAGGAGGTTGGTGCCAGTGTCTCAAACCACCATTCCTGCCTTAAGTTGGCGTGGCGTCAACCATCTCTGAACCTGCCCCTGCAGAGCTGACAAACCCTCTGCCCCAGTGTGACTCCTGTCCCCCCAGCACACCAGCTCAAGCACTGCATGGCATCTTTTGGCCTGCATACTTGCGTAGTCCCTTGAGCGGCTACGGAGCACTGCTGGTTCCGAGGACAAAGCACAGGAAGAGGCCATGGAGGAAGAAGAAGAGGAGGGGGTGGAAGAGAGAGGTGTGTCACAATCATTAGTAGTGGCATTTTGGAGGCGTGGTGGCGGAACAACCTCCAACACTACTGCACCTTGTCCTGCATCCTTCCCAGCTGCCAGCAGAGTCACCCAATGCGCGGTGAAACTTAGGTAACGTCCCTGTCCATACCTGCTGGACCATGAGTCAGCGGTAATATGCACCTTAGCGCTGACTGCCCTGTCCAGCGTGGCATGGACATTGCCTTCCACATGCCGGTAGAGAGCCGGAATCGCCTTCTGTGAGAAAAAGTGGCGTTTGGGTACCTGCCACTGAGGAACCGCACATTCCACAAACTCACGGAAGGGGGCAGAGTCTACCAACTGAAAAGGCAGCAGTTGAAGTGCTAGCAATTTTGCCAAGCTAGCATTCAACCGCTGGGCATGTGGATGGCTGGGAGCAAACTTCTTTCTGTGGTGAAGCAGCTGGGGCAGGGAAATTTGCCTGGTACAATCTGACGTCGGTGTACCGAAAGCAGATTGCCCACAAGTACTTGGCTGTGACACACCTAATTCTACACCTTCATTCCTCTCAGTGCAGGTCTCAGAGAGGACTGAAGGTATAGTGGGGTTGGAGATCTCAGCTGATGAGGAGCAAGGGGAGGTCCTCTTTGTTCTTTGGTGTGGGTCTTTCAGATACGCTTGCCAACTAGCTTCATGGCAGGTCAACATATGTCTGGTCAAGCATGTGGTGCCCAAGCGGGAGATGTTTTGGCCACGCGAGATACGCTTGAGACATATATTGCAAATAGCAGCGGTGCGATCTGATGCACTCGTCTCAAAAAAGGCCCACACCAAAGAACTTTTGGAATAACGTGCAGAGACAGCAGCGCCCTGCACATGCGGAGCTTTGGGGTGTGATGCAGTCAGTGTGCTGCCCTTAGGCTGGCCCCTGGAGGGCAACCTGCCTCGTTGGTGATGTGCCTCCTCCTCCTCCTCCTCTCTCCTATCAGGCACCCACGTTGAGTCAGTGACCTCATCATCCCCTCCCTCCTCATCACTGGAGTAAACCTGGCAGTATGCTGCAGCAGCGGGAGCATGATTGCAAGATTGCTGTCCTTCTTGGGCACCTCCTCTGTCCGTGCTCACGTTACTGCCTTCATCTAGCTCAGTATCATCATCAGAGCCTTCTAAATGCTGGGCATCCTCCTGGAGCATGTACCCAACACTGTGGTCAAACAGTTGGAGGGACTCCTCAGGAGGACATGGTGGGGCTAGGGAAGGCGTCACTGATGCCATTGAGCCGAGGGAAGAGGCCGCGTTGTCAGCTGCTTTGCCAGACAAAGTACCCTGAGCTTGGGTGAGAGAGGATGAGGAGGATGAGGACGGCTTGGTCATTCACTCGACCAAGTCTTCTGCATGTTGAGGCTCAACATGGCCAGCTGCTGAAAAAAAGGCCAAGCATGTCCCACGGCCACGTGCTGATGAGGATGCACCGTCTCCACGACCAGCATTGTTGCCTCTAGACACAGAGCCTGTTTGCCCTCTTTTATTGGCTTGTGACTGTCTGCCTCTCCTTGTTGGCCTTCCAGACATACTAATGGCCTGTAGCTGCACTAAGCTGGGATATATATATACATACACTACCGTTCAAAAGTTTGGGGTCACATTGAAATGTCCTTATTTTTGAAGGAAAAGCACTGTACTTTTAAATGAAGCTAACTTTAAACTAGACCTAACTTTAAACAAATATACTCTATACATTGCTAATGTGGTAAATGACTATTCTAACTGCAAATGTCTAGTTTTTGGTGCAATATCTACATAGGTGTATAGAGGCCCATTTCCAGCAACTATCACTCCAGTGTTCTAATGGTACAATGTGTTTGCTCATTGGCTCAGAAGGCTAATTGATGATTAGCAAACCCTTGTGCAATCATGTTCACACATCTAAAAACAGTCTAGCTCCTTCCAGAAGCTACAAAACTGACCTTCCTGTGAGCAGATTGAGTTTCTGGAGCATCACATTTGTGGGGTCAATTAAACGCTCAAAATGGCCAGGAAAAGAGAACTTTCATCTGAAACTCGACAGTCTATTCTTGTTCTTAGAAATGAAGGCTATTCCATGCGAGAAATTGCAAAGAAATTGAAGATTTCCTACAATGGTGTGTACTACTCCCTTCAGAGGACAGCACAAACAGGCTCTAACCAGAGTAGAAAAAGAAGTGGGAGGCCGCGTTGCACAACTAAGCAAGAAGATAAGCACATTAGAGTCTCTAGTTTGAGAAACAGACGCCTCACAGGTCCCCAACTGGCATCTTCATTAAATAGTACCCGCAAAACACCAGTGTCAACATCTACAGTGAAGAGGCGGCTGCGGGATTTTGGGCTTCAGGGCAGAGTGGCAAAGAAAAAGCCATATCTGAGACTGGCCAATAAAAGAAAAAGATTAAGATGGGCAAAAGAACACAGACATTGGACAGAGGAAGACTGGAAAAAAGTGTTGTGGACGGATGAATCCAAGTTTGAGGTGTTTGGATCACAAAGAAGAACGTTTGTGAGACGCAGAACAAATGAAAAGATGCTGGAAGAATGCCTGACGCCATCTGTTAAGCATGGTGGAGGTAATGTGATGGTCTGGGGTTGCTTTGGTGCTGGTAAGGTGGGAGCTTTGTACAGGGTAAAAGGGATTCTGAATAAGGAAGGCTATCACTCCATTTTGCAACGCCATGCCATACCCAGTGGACAGCGCTTGATTGGAGCCAATTTCATCCTACAACAGGACAATGACCCTAAACACACCTCCAAATTGTGCAAGAACTATTTACAGCAGAAGCAGGCAGCTGGTATTCTATTGGTAATGGAGTGGCCAGCACAGTCACCAGATCTGAACCCCATTGAGCTGTTGTGGGAGCAGCTTGACCGTATGGTACGCCAGAAGTGCCCATCCAACCAATCCAACTTGTGGGAGCTGCTTCTAGAAGCGTGGGGTGCAATTTCTCCAGCTTACCTCAATAAATTAACAGCTAGAATGCCAAAGGTGTGCAATGCTGTAATTGCTGCAAAAGGAGGATTCTTTGATGAAAGCAAAGTTTGATGTAAAAACAATGTTATTTCAAATACAAATCATTATTTCTAACCTTGTCAATGTCTTGACTCTATTTTCTATTCATTTCACAACGTATGGTGGTGAATAAGTGTGACTTTTCATGGAAAACACAAAATTGTTTGGGTGACCCCAAACTTTTGAACGGTAGTGTATATATATATATATATATATATATATATATATACATATATATATATATATATATATATATATATATATATATATATATATATAGTCAGGTCCATAAATATTGGGACATCGACACAATTCTAATCTTTTTGGCTCTATACACCACCACAATGGATTTGAAATTGAAACGAACAAGATGTGCTTTAACTGCAGACTTTCAGCTTTAATTTGTGGGTATTTACATCCAAATCAGGTGAATGGTGTAGGAATTACAACAGTTTGTATATGTGCCTCCCACTTTTTAAGGGACCAAAAGTAATGGGACAGATTAACAATCATCCATCAAACTTTCACTTTTTAATACTTGGTTGCGAATCCTTTGTAGACAATTATTGCCTGAAGTCTGGAATGCATAGATATCACCAGACGTTGGGTTTCAGCCCTGGTGATGCTCTGCCAGGCCTCTACTGCAACTGTCTTCAGTTCCTGCTTGTTCTTGGGGCATTTTCCCTTCAGTTTTGTCTTCAGCAAATGAAATGCATGCTCAATCAGATTCAGGTCAGGTGATTGACTTGGCCATTGCATAACATTCCACTTCTTTCCCTTAAAAAACTCTTGGGTTGCTTTTGCAGTATGCTTCAGGTCATTGTCCATCTGCACTGTGAAGCGCCGTCCATTGAGTTCTGAAGCATTTTGCTGAATATGAGCAGATAATATTACCCGAAACACTTCAGAATTCATCCGGCTGCTTTTGTCAGCAGTCACATCATCAAAAAATACAAGAGAATCAGTTGGCAGCCATACATGCCTACGCCATGACACTACCACCATGCTTCACTGATGAGGTGGTATGCTTTGGATCATGAGCAGTCCCTTTCCTTCTCCATACTCTTCTTTTCCCATCACTCTGGTACAAGTTGATCTTGGTCTCATCTGTCCATAGGATGTTGTTTCAGAACTGTGAAGGCTTTTTTAGATGTTGTTTGGCAAACTCTAATCTGGCCTTCAAGTTTTTGAGGCTCACCAATGGTTTACATCTTGTGGTGAAACCTCTGTATTCACTCTGGTGAAGTCTTCTCTTGATTGTTGACTTTGACACACATACACCTACCTCCTGGAGAGTATTCTTGATCTGGCCAACTGTTGTGAAGGATGTTTTCTTCACCAGGGAATGAATTCTTCGGTCATCCCCCACAGTTGTTTTCCGTGGTCTTCCGGGCCTTTTGGTGTTGCTGAGCTCACTGGTGCGTTCTTTCTTTTTAAGGATGTTCCAAACAGTTGATTTTGCCACACCTAATGTTTTTGCTATCTCTCTGATGAGTTTGTTTTGTTTTTTCAGCCTAATGATGGCTTGCTTCACTGATAGTGACAGCTCTTTGGATCTCATATTGAGAGTTGACAGCAACAGATTCCAAATGCAAATAGCACACTTGAAATTAACTCTGGACCTTTTATCTGCTCCTTGTAAATGGGATAATGAGGGAATAATGCCGCATACACACGAGCGGACTTTACGGCAGACTTTGCCCGGCGGACTGGATTTCATCAGACAATTCGATCGTGTGTGGGCTCCAGCGGACTTTGTTTTCTCAAAAGTTGGACGGACTTAGATTTGAAACATGTTTTAAATCAATCCGTCAAAATCGAGTCCGGTCGAAAAGTCCGCTCGTCTGTATGCTAGTTCGACGGACAAAAAGCAACGCTAGGGCAGCTATTGGCTACTGTCTATGAACTTCCTTGTTTTAGTCCGGTCGTACGTCATCACGTACGAATTCGACGGACTTTGGTGGATTGAGTGTAGGCAAGTTCGTTCATTCAGAAAGTCCGTCGTAAAGTCTGTCGAAAAGTCCGCCGAGCAAAGTCTGCCATAAAGTCCGCTCATGTGTAAGCACACACATGGCCATAGAACAGCTGAGTAGCCAATTGTCCCATTACTTGTGGTCCCTTAAAAAGTGGGAGGCACATATACAAACTGTTGTAATTCCTACACTGTTCACCTGATTTGGATGTAAATACCCTCAAATTAAAGCTGAAAGTCTGCAGTTAAAGCACATCTTGTTCGTTCATTTCAAATCCATTGTGGTGGTGTATAGAGCCAAAAAGATTAGAATTGTGTTGATGTCCCAATATTTATGGACTTGACTGTATATATATATATATATATATATATATATATATATATATACTGATACTGCAGCTAGCAAAATCAACTGCCCGCCTGTAGTATGAGAACACCACCAACCTTCTACAGGTAGCTTTAGCTGAACACTGTGCAGAGCTCGCACTACACTAACTTGTAGCTTATTTAGCTGCCTGCGGTAGTGATAGGATCAGGAAAACACCACCAACCTTCTACAGGTAGCTTTAGTTGAACACTGTGCAAGGCTCGCACTACACTAACTTGTAGCTTATTTAGCTGCCTGCTGTAGTGATAGGATCAGGAAAACACCACCAACCTTCTACAAGTAGCTTTAGCTGAACACTGTGCAGAGCTCGCACTACACTAACTTGTAGTTTTAGCTGAACACTGTTCAGAGGATGCACTACACTAACTTGTAGCTTTAGCTGAACACTGTTCAGAGGATGCACTACACTAACTTGTAGCTTTAGCTGAACACTGTTCAGAGGATGCACTACACTAACTTGTAGCTTTAGCTGAACACTGTGCAGAGGTCGCACTACACTAACTTGTAGTTTTAGCTGAACACTGTTCAGAGGATGCACTACACTAACTTGTAGCTTTAGCTGAACACTGTTCAGAGGATGCACTACACTAACTTGTAGCTTTAGCTGAACACTGTTCAGAGGATGCACTACACTAACTTGTAGCTGTAACTGAACACTGTGCAGAGGTCGCACTACACTAACTTGTAGTTTTAGCTGAACACTGTGAGGAGGACGCACTACACTAACTTGTAGTTTTAGCTGAACACTGTGCAGAGGTACCACTAAACTAACTTGTAGCCTTAACTGAACACTGTGAGGAGGGCGCACTACACTAACTGTAAATAGTCTAGCTGCCTGACTGTGGTACTAATAGGATCAAAAGAACACCAGCAATTTTCTTCAGGTTGCTGTAAATACTGTAACAAGACAAGCCTGCCTGTCAGTAGGAAGATAACAGGAACTGATCTAGCTAAACTGAATACAGTGTATATATATATATATATATATATATATATATATATATATATATATATATACAACACCTGGGATGCATATATATACACAATACACTGTAAGTGCAGCTAACTCACTGACTGTCCTGCCTAATCTATCTAACTTAAATCAAATGACACTGTCTCTCTGTCTATTTCTTTCAACGCCGGAACACACACTACACAGGGCTGCCATGCAGGCGGCCTTATATAGTGTGGGGCGTGTTTGGCTCCTTGGCTTTGGCCAATTACCACTCTCTGTTCAGACGGCGCTGTGATTGTCCAAGCATGCGGGTAATAGTGCATGCTTGGCCAATCATCAGCCAGCAATGCACTGCGATGCCGCAGTGAATTATGGGCCGTGACGCGCCACACGAATTTGGTGTGAACGGCCCATATCGTTTGCAATTCGGCGAACGGGCGAACAGACGATGTTCGAGTCGAACATGGGTTCGACTCGAACACGAAGCTCATCCCTATTATTGAAGCTTCATATGACAAGTGGTTGACAGATGGAGCAGGGGAAAAAGAGGTAGACGCATTTCGCGCAAATGTTAGTGCTTAGTCATTAACAAGCGCTAACATTTGCGCGAAACACGTCTACCTCTTTGTCCCCTGCTCCATCTGTCAATCACTTGTCAAATGAAGCTTCAATAAAAAGGATTTTTGGAAGTGCAGCTATCCAGAATCATTTCCTTATGTTACACAACTTCAGAGTTTGTTGTGATCTTTGAGGATCTTTGAAGATAAAATACTTTACACTACAAGCAGCTAGAGAGGTCAGTGAATGTTTGTTTAAAAAATGTATTTTTCTGATTGCAATTGAATAGATTATGCACGTAATTACTTCCAATAGTCTTAGCACAGATTCAATTTAAAATAAAATTGGGAACTGGTTGTGCTCATCTTAGAATAGCTGAAACATTTTTTAGCTAAGCAAACTCAGTCAACTGCAGTAAATAATTCACCAAATGATTATTTACAGTGCCCTGGCTTCTCCAACCTTACTTTGGATTATCCATAAGAAAAAATGGATTATCTGTTTTGACAAGTGATGTTAAAAGCTGAGGTGAAAAGCAGAATGAAGTGTTATACTATAAGTAAATAGATAAACAAATATCCCCACGCTACCTAAACTGAAAAGGATAGGGTACTTAGTTGCAGCAAGCACCGGTTTACAATTACATTTGAAATTACATGAAAATATTACAGCCTACTGTATATGAGATTTTAGTGATTGGGTTTACACTGTATAATTAAAGTGTAATCTACAACTGGATTTTTTAAATCCAGCTTTGATAATATTTTTACTTTTATTAAATGATCCCTTTTAACTTTAATAAAAATGGTAACTGTATTTATTTCTGATGTTTTATCGAATGAAAAATTAAATTTTTTATATAGAATAAAAATATAAGAAATACTAAACTGATAAAACTGAATGTCAATCTTTCAAGTAATGTTTGTAACAATTAGAGAAGTTATAAATGTAATTATAAAAGCTATGGCTTTTTCTGAATAGGTTCATTCACACCTAATCATTTCAATATGTACTCAGAAATACTCGTAGTAGTAAAACATGACTTATGTCTGCAGGCACTTATGTCTAAATGACCTCTACAGCATTATCCAAACATATGTGTTTTACTTAATCCTATACTGTGCTGAAAAGGAAGGGGAAATTTTGTATTTTCCTGAGTCTTTTGCATTGCAAATGGAATAGAATTTTGTAGCTGACAATATGCAAGAATTCTCTGGGGACGTTTTCACACTGGGATTGCATTTTATCTCTATGCTAAAAACACACAGTTATCAACTGAAGAAAGAAAAAAATATGAGATTTCATCTCCTTAGCAACTTCTAATAGTAAAATGCTCAGTATGATTAATGAAACTGCCAGATGTAATGGGAAGAATATGTAGCAAGTAACTTCACAATACTTATGTGTGATTTTTATCTCATATAAACTCACTCTTGTGTTTCATGATAAGATTAACTTTTTAAATTATAAAAGGAAAACTATTAAAGTATATGGATAGGAGAAAGAGAACACAATCTGGCTTGTAGATTATTCTTTTCAACAGTCATAAATAGTTTAAAACACAGATTGCTGACAGTGTTAAATATTAGCTTGTGGAAAGGAAAAGTTTTACTAAAGACATAAAAACTGTTTGGAAAGGTATTGGAAAACGCGCCAAGAAAACATCTGTATGTCATTTGACTTCACACTTGAATGCAATATAAAAATATTCAAGCTAATTTAATTAGGTTCAAATGAATGGCAGTCACTTTCATTCAAAAAAGATATATTTCGATGAAACACTATTAAGTAATAATTACAGAAAATAGCACAGCTGTTATACAAAATGAGTTGAGAATGTAACCTGCAATTGATGCTAACAGCAATAACTTTACAGTTTGCATTTTATAATCTAAACATAGTATATTCATTAGGATACATTAATTGTAACTGACTAAGGTAACTTTTAAAAATCAACTAACATACGGTAGATCAAAAAGTAATATGAATATACATCATGTTTATCAATGTGTCTAAATGGGTTGTCATCATAGCATTTCAAAGATTTTGTTGTCCTTCGGTGTGGAAGAGTGAAATGGAGACTGTAGGTGGTTTCTGAATATATATATATATATATATATATATATATATATATATATATATATATATATATATATATATATATATATATATATATATATATATATATATATATATATATATCAGATAAATTAAGTATTGAACACATCACTATTTTTTTAGGCAAATATATTTTTAAATGTGCTTTTGACATGAAATGTTCACCACATGTTGGTAACAACCCATACAATCCATACATACAAAGAAACAAAAAAAATAAGTTCAGAAATTAGGTTATGTGTAATAAAATGAAATGACACAGGGAAAAAGTATTGAACACATGAAGAAAGAGAGGTGCATGGAAAGCTAAGACACCAGATGAAATATATATATCAGTAATTAGAAAGCAAACCTGCCCCTTGTTAGTGCAAATTAACCCCTTTGTGCCTAAGGGTAAAACAAATCTAAATGCTCAAGCCCAATTTTGCAATTTTGACATGTGTTAGTAAAACTGTACATATCATCACAACTACTTTGTGCATCCAGTTGTATTATGCCTTGTTTTTTATTCAGGGCAAATTGGGATTTTTTTGGTGTTAAATGGTAATGGATATCTCCTGATTTTTTTTTATTAACAAAGGAAAACTGACTCAAAATAGTAAAGAAAAATAATTTATTTATGTTTAACTGTATATTTCTTGCTACTACCATAATCTACCACCAAAGAACAACAATTTAAAATAAATTCTTCTGCTCCTGACGATCGCAACGATAACACATATGTGTATGTTAGTTGTTGTTTGTACCCATAGTACAACCCAGAAACAATTTGCTTTTTTTTTTTAATCCCACCTAAAACACACTGACACTAAGGGGATTATTTACGAAAGGCAAATTCATTTTGCACTACAAGTGCAAACTACAAGTGCAAAGTGTGACACTAATACTAATTAAAAAAAAATAAAAATCCTGCAAAAAAAAAATTAGCAGGTACAATTGTTTCAAATAAAACAAAAAGTGCGCTCACTACACAAGACTCCATTGCTGAAGAAATAGCATGTTAAAGCTCATTTAAAGTTTGCTGCACAACATTTAGACAAGCTTGTGAAATACTGGGAGAATATAGTCTGGTCAGATGAGACCAAAATTAAATTCTTTGGATGCCATAATACACACCATGTTTGAAAGTCAAATGGCATTGCACATCACCCCCAAAAACACCACCATACCAACAGTGAAGTTTGGAGGTGGGAACATCATGGTTTGGGGCTGTTTTTCAGCATACAGTACTGGCAAACTTCATCTCATTGAAGGAAGAATGAATGTAAAAATGTACCAAGACATGATCCCAAACACAAAGCCAAGGAAACCCTCAATTGGTTTCAAAGAAAGAAAATAAAGCTGCTAGAATGGCCCAGAAAAGAAAGCTGCTAGAATGGCCCAGAAAAAACTAAAGATTAGACATCATAGAAGAGACTCACTGAACCTTTAAGATGTGAAGACTGTGTGGAAGAATGGGCCAAAGTCACACCTGAGCAATGCATGCGACTAGTTTCTCCATACAGGAGGCGTTTTGAAGCTGTTATTACCAACAAAGGATTTTGTACCAAGTATTAAATACATTTCATTTAGCGCCTTCAATACTTTTTCCATTATATTACACATAACTTAATTTCTGAACTTATTTTTTTTGTTTCTTTGTATGTATGGATTAGATGGGTTATTACTGACATGTGGTGAAAATTTAAAGTCAATAGCACCTTTAGAAATATATTTACCTAGACAAATAGTGACGTGTTCAATACTTATTTTACCTGCTGTATATATATGGAAAGAGATTCAGGTTCAGGTCAAGCGTGGGCTTGAGATGAACTCAGGGCCGTCTTTAGGGTAGGGCAAATGGGGCACCTGCCCTGGGCCCAATTTTTGTTGGGGGGCCCGCGCTACCCACGAATTGGGGCCCTGATGACGGCTTTGCAGAGTGCACAGAGGACACGGGAGGCTGTATTCCCGAGCTAGCCAGCAGAGAGGGAGCTCCACTGATGCTCTGATCGCACCCCATGCAGCCTGTATGCTCTGAACAGAACGGCTGTAGTGAGAGCAGTGATCAGAGTGGGAGCATCAGTGGAGCTCCCATCCCCGCCCCCTCTATACTGGCTGGGGAATACAGTGGTCTGGGGGCGGGGCCGGGAGCTCCACTGATGCTCCAACCCCACCCCATGCAGCCTGTATGCTCAGGGTGGAGCAGTTGAAATGAGAGCAGAGAGTGGAAGCCCCACCCATGGACCTCTGAATGTATGTAGTAAACTTGTTTGGCCAGGTAAGTCCTTACACTAATAAAATGCCTGACTGCTGAAACCCTGGGCTGTGTTATTCAACTGTAAAGCTGTGCATTGCTAAAAGTTGTCTGACCATCTCCTGTATAATGTCGGCAGCCTCTAAATGTTTCCTGTAGCATGTCCGCAGTTGCTGATTGTCTCCTGTAGCCTGTCCGCAGTCTCTGATTGTCTCCTGTAGTACATCCGCAGTCTCTGATTGTTTCCTGTAGCATGTCCGCTGTCTCTGATTGTCTCCTGTAGTATGTCCGCAGTATCTGATTGTTTCCTGTAGCATGTCCACAGTCTCCAATTGTCTCCTGTAGCATTTCCGCAGTCTCTGATTGTCTCCTGTAGCATGTCGGCAGTCTCCGATTGTCTCCTTTAGCATGTCTGCAGTCTCCAATTGTCTCCTGTAGCATGTCTGCAGTCTCTGATTGTCTCCTGTAGTACATCTGCAGTCTCCAATTGTCTCCTGTAGCATGTCCGCAGTCTCAGATTGTCTCCTGTAGCATGTCCGCAGTCTCAAATTTGTCTCCTGTAGCATCTCCGCAGTCTCAGATTTATCTCCTGCAGTATGTCTGCATTCTCTGACCCTCTCCTGCAGTATGTTTGCAGTCTCTGATGCTCTCCTGCAGTATGTTTGCAGTCTCTGACTCTATCCTGTAGTATGTCTGCACTCTCTGACCCTCTCCTGTAATATGTGTATTAATGTGCCGCTTTACTTGCTCAATTATTTGGGATTGCTCCACTGCTCAGTGAGTGGTAATGATGTGCATTAACCCATAGTAACCAATTAGTGAACAGTAGTGATCTGCTGTAATCTCTAGCAACCAATCAGTAAGTGGCAATCATGTTCTGTGACCCCTAGAAACCAATCAGTGAGCATTTATAATGTGCAGTAACCTCAGCAAGCAGAAATTATGTGTTGTAACCTCCAGCAACCAGCCAGTGAGCGGTAAGGATAGGCTGTAACCTCTGGCAACCAATTGCAATCTCTGCATTATCTGCTGCAGTAAACTGATTTGGAGTCTACCTGCTATTTTTTGTATGTCTCAGAATGGAGGGGGGCCCAAGAAAATGTTTGCCCAGGGCCCAATCAATATTAAAGTCAGCCCTGGTTGAACCCAACTTGTTCATGGACGTACTGAACTAATGCAAAATGTGGTCGTCATAGCAACCAGTAATACTTTTCCTGTCCTTGGTTAGATGGCTTAGAAAGTCCAAGTATACACCAATCCCCTCACTAAAAATGGCTGGGTTTCCAGTGGCCATTTTGACAATGTGCTTATCTGTTATAGGGATATAGAAAGTCCTGCCTAGGAACAAATTAGTATAGGACTTGTAGGCATTGGTGTAGAGTAGATGTAAACTCTTATGCCGCGTACACACGGTCGTACTTTTCGTCTACAAAAGTCAGACAGCCTGTCCGACAGACTTCCGGCAGACTTTCGGTGGACTTGCGGCGGACTTGCGGCCTACTTTCTAACGAACGGACTTGCCTACACACGACCACACAAAAGTCGGTCGGATTCGTACGTGATGACGTACACCGGACTAAAATAAGGAAGTTCATAGCCAGTAGCCAATAGGTGCCCTAGCGTGGCTTTTTGTCCGTCGGACTAGCACACAGACGAGCGGATTTCGGGGTCCGTCGTAGTTACGAAGTAAAGTTTTAAAGCATGTTTCAAATCTAAAGTACGTCGGATTTGAGGCTAAAAAAGTACGTTGAAAGTCCGGAGAAGCCCACACACGATCGGATTACCAGCCAGCTTTAGTCCGTCAGCGTCCGTTGGACTTTTGTAGACGAAAAGTACGACCGTGTGTACGCGGCATAACTGAATATCCCTTAAGTAGCATAATGCAGTGTATCTTGAGGAATAGGAGGGAGTACACAGGTAAGGGTTTTCGCATCTTAATGCTGTTTCTTTATATCCCCTGTTCACATGCACTAACCATAGCAGGCTGCATGTTTATTTTTTTTTTCACAGGCCATTATTCCTTATTTTTGCTGGTTGTAATATATTTTTTCATAGTCTGTCCCTGTCCATGCACACTGCACTAATAATAAGCTGCACATGTTTTTTTTGTATCACAGGGCATTTTTCCTAGCCTGTTTCTGGATGCACTTTTTTTTTTTGCTTTTATCAAAGGCCTTTTTTTGTAAAAACAGTGTAATGCCCCGTACACACGGTCGGACATTGATCGGACATTCCGACATCAAAATCCTAGGATTTTTTCCGACGGATGTTGGCTCAAACTTGTTTTGCGTACACACGGTCAAACAAAGTTGTCGGAATTTCCAATCGCCAAGAAAGCGGTGACGTCAACCACGTACGACGAGACTACAAAAGTCCATTTCAGAACCAAGCGCGGCACCCTTTGGGCTCCTTTTGCTAATCTCGTGTTAGTAAAAGTTTGGTGAGAGACGATTCGTGCTTTTTCAGACTCATGGCTTTCAGATTGTTTTCTGCGGTTCAGTTTGTGCTTGTGGGTTTGTATCTGCTCTTCAGTGCGTGCAAGCAAGCTACGCGTGACTTTCATTAGTCATTGTGTTCTTGTTCATTCGTTGCCGTTTTTCAGGTCGCTCTTCACAGGCCTTGCTGTTCTTCAGTGCGTTCTGTTACTTCGTTCTGAGCAGCCGACCGTTTTTTAGCCATGTTGTGTATGTGTACTCCTTGTAAAGTTCGTGCTGTGCGGGGGCTTGGTGTTGGGGTCCAGTCCATGAACAGGGTGGGGAGGAGTTCATGGACCAAGAATTGGTCGCTTCAGCATGACCAGTTCTGTCATATGCCTTTGCTCCGTGAGATCCGTGAGAATAATCCTGATGATTTCAGGAACTTTCTCAGGATGACGGACCCCGTATTTCACCATTTGCTGGCTTCGCTGACCCCCTATATCAGCAGGCAGGATACCTGCATGAGGCAAGCCATCACTCCAGAGCAGAGGCTCATCGCCACCCTGCGGTACTTGGCGACGGGGAGAAGTCTGCAGGACCTCAAGTTCTCGACAGGCATCTCCCCCCAGGCTCTGGGTATCATTATCCCAGAGACCTGTTCTGCCATCATCCAGGTCCTGCAGAAGGAGTATATGAAGGTAAGATTTGTATCCTTTAATATCACATTTTATTGTATTTAATGTTTGATAATGTATTGTATTTCTATCCTCATTGCCTAATTACCATGATTGTCATATGCTGTGAATGCCCCCTTTGTCCTCATGCATGCTGGATTTTTAGGTAATTGTTTGTGTTGTCCTTCATACATATTTGCCTTCACTTACCTCCCCAGCATGCTCTCCTGGCCCTATATTCACCTCATGTAGTCACTTAACAATGTATTTTGTCAGCTCCATAGTAGTGCTTTAACCCAAACACCCCCTAAAATGTTATTAAAAGTGATTTGTGTTTTAAATTCAGGCAGAGTGCCAGAGGCTTTTTTTGGGGTGTCCCCAAATCATTTTTTTTTAAATAGTTTTTATTAAATTTTATCAGAATAACAATAACAATACAATAGACAAGAATCAGGAATATTACAACTTCTAAAATGCAAATTAGCCAGCAAGGAAACAATAAGTACAGCCAACCGAAAAAATTCCCACAAGCTCCTGCAGCTTCAGTTTGGGGTTGGTGTGAATAATTAAGTAATGCTGGACATAAAGGAGTTTCCAAGTGCTGGGTTGTGAAAACAACAGAACGTTATGAGGGTAGGGTATGAGGAATCAACAGGTCTGCTGTGAGTAAGGAGAAGGCAACGTGTGTGGGCGTACCTGCTGAAAAGGAAATACGGCATATACCGGTATGATCTACCCCGGACCCATTCACCCCTATAGGGATCGTGCTGTGAATGGGTGGGGGACAGGGGTATTTAAGAGAAGGTTAGGCAAGTTCGGTATGTCAGGGGCAGTGGGTACGCCTCATTGGAGTTAAGGTCTTTATTATGAGGGAAAGGGGAGGAGGGTGTCCAACATCATATCAGAATGCACCTCTATTTGGTTTGGAAAGGGGTAGGGAAAGATTAGGGGGGCACGGGGGGAAAACTACAGACATTTTGGGAATTGCCGACTTGCCATGCGTGTGCAAGAGGGGGGGGGTAGAAGAGGAAGTCAGTGGGGGGGCTTGTAGGAGTATTGGATTCCGTTTATAGCGCATCTGGGAGCGGGGTTGAGCCATTAGGTTGCTTGGACTGCTTGGACGACTCCCTAAAATGGAGCCAACAACCCCATGTGTTAGTAAATTTGAGTGGAGTTTCTTTTGCTTGGCAAATGAGTTTTTCCATTTCTGCTATCTTGTCCACTCTGCGGAGCCAGTCTTCTATCGTAGGTGGGATCGAGTTTCTCCATAGTGCAGGGACGCAGAAGTTTGCGGCATTAATAAGGTGTATAGTAAGGGATTTTTTATATGCCAAAGGGGGCACAGAGGTATGATGGAGCAAGTATTGCGCAGGGGTGAACGATGGTGTGTAAGTGGTTATTCGGGAGATCTTGCTTTGTATTTCTGACCAGAACGGTTTGATGAGGGGGCATTCCCACCATATGTGAATGAGAGTGCCTTCTGATGAGTGGCATCTCCAGCAGGTGGGGGAGAGGGATGGGTGGAATTTGTGAACCTTGTCAGGTGTTCTGTACCATCTGGAAAATATTTTATATCTATTCTCCTGGATAGATATGTTAATGGAGCCTTTGTGAGCATGGCCTAGTATGTGTTCCCATTCTGCCGTGGTGAGATCTATGGACAGCTCAGACTCCCAGCGCCGAATGAGTACATCGTCCTTAAGAATGTGTTTGGAGAACAACAGAGTGTATACAATAGAAATCAGGTGACGCTGGTGTTCTTCGCCGCAACAAATCAATTCAAAAGGCGTAAGGTCTCTATGCCAGCATGAGATGGGATTATGTGTCGTGAGAAAATGTCGGATTTGTAGATATTTGCAGAAGGGAATATTATACTCTGGTAGTTTAGTGGTTATGGCCGTGTGGGACGATATTTCGCCTTGGTGGAAAAAGAGTTGGGCCCGGGCGCGTGTGTTGAGTGAACGGTTTGACTGGACTGTCAACCTTAGGCCTGGAGGGAAGTCAGGGTTATTACCAAGAGGGGTCATAGGTCCCGGGAAGGGCGTGAATGCTAGGGATTTGCTTGCTACCCTAAAAAGATGTAAGGATGCTCCGATAAGTGGATGGTCTACGTGAGTTTTAGGGATGGATTTAGGATTAATCCACGGTAGGTTGGACAGAGGTATACTCGCAAAAGAGTCCTCCAAAGTGATCTAGTCCTTATCAGAGCGGTGTAAGTGCCAGTCCACAATTCTGGTTAGGTGGCACGCCCAGTGGTATTTTTGGAGGTCCGGAAGGCCTGGGTCATTGGGTTCAGTCCTCTAAGGTAGGATTGCAATATTGATATACTTGCGGTCCGATGAGGAGGTAAACTTGAGGACGTGGGGCTCAGGACTCCTCACAGCTTGTCTACAGAAGGAGGACATGGTGAGTGGCAGCTTTCTGCTCAGAGCGAGGAGAGGTGGTTGAGTCGGCCCAAGGATCTGTGTCAGACGGGTAAGTATCTTGCACAGAACAAGAGTTTGGGACCGGGTCTGATTGGCATAGATGAGCTGCGATCAAAAAGCCTGTGTATATTAGATCCAAGTTCTGAGCTCTGGGCAGTCTCATTCTAGAGATCCGTTGCCGCGGGCGGCGTAAGAGTTCCATGAGCGGAAGTCTATGTCGCATACGGGAGGAGATATCCGGAAGTACGCGGTCTGCGAGTCGCGCAGGGTAGTATGCGTTGCGTGGGAAGTGACCGGGTGGAGCTTGCTGTGAGTCTCGAAAAAGGCAGTCTCCGTGTCGTGGTGTATTGTGGGTCTTGTAGTTACCATCGTGGAGAGATGTTGCCGGGCGGATTGGAGAGTGGGCGGGTCGGTATGCTACCGCCACCAATGTACGTGATCCGCGCCAGAGGCATTACTTGTGAGGGGGAATGAGATCCTGTAGCATGAGCCGTAAATAAAGGCTGAACTGGCTGAATGGCCATTGTAATAGAGTCAAAGTAAAAACAAAAAGCGGTGACTGTCAGGCGAAGAAGAAAACAAAAAAAAGAAAAAATAAAGTAATGTCAAAAATGGTGAACTAGAACCGATAGGACATGTTCAGAGGGAAACCGGAGCTGATTAACGGTCTCTACGGGCCCTCCTTGAACGTGGTGATTCAGTAGGACTGATAACAGGGTACCCAAGGCGAGGGCCGATAGGCTGCCGAAGGGCCGACGGAGATCTTCTCCTGCGATACCTTGTTCCTTGTGCATCCATCGGTTCTTCAAGAGGGGCAGCCTTTCTAGTTATTGTGCGGCGAGATTCAGCGTACCAGTTTGGTACATTGATAAGTGGTATTCCCATAGCTCCGCAGAAGTGCGGCAGATCTTCTGGCACTTTCAGAAGGGCCGTGCGACCCATCGTTGAGGCTGGCAGGCAGAAGGGATATTTCCATTTATATGGGATGCCTTTTGAGCGGAGGGTGTCCAAGAGAGGTTTCAAGTCCCGGCGGTGCTGCAGGGTGATTCCGGACAGATCTTGGTATATCTGAATTGTATGTCCTTTATGTAGAATCTGTGTTCTGCCCCTCGCTTATCTGTTCTTTGGTTGCGTAATCAACGATGCAGCATACTATGTCCCGTGGCGGGTCTGTGTCTCTAGCTTTAGGTCTCAGGGCCCGATGGATTCTATCCATAGCAATCGGTGTTAGCGGCGGTCTGCCAAGGAGATTGTTAAAGAGGCTAATCACTGCAGCTGGCATATTGTCTCCCTCGAACGTTTCTGGCAGGCCCCGGATCCGAAGATTGTGTCTCCGGCCTCTGTTATCGAGGTCTTCTAAATGGCGCTGCATGTCCCTCACCTGCATTGTATGAGAGTCAATCCGGGTGGCGGCTTTGCACAGTATGGATTTGTGGCGGTCCGCAGTTTTTTCAACAGTGTGGACTCAAGGTGCGTATGTCCAGTCTTAGCTCCGAGATTGCGGCGGAGAGAGTGTCTTTTATGTCATCCGCGATCGCCCGTAGGTCATGCATACTAAGAGGAGGTTGTGGAGACAGCTCAATACCGGCACCGTGTGATTGGGATTGTGACTGTGGAGACAGCATTGGTTCCATTGGCGGTGAAGACTGAGCCTGTGTGTGGGTCGATCCATGGCGGGAAGACGCCATGTTCCCTCTATGGCAGTGGTTCTCAACTCCAGTCCTCAGGACCCACCAACAGGCCAGGTTTGCAAGATAGCTGAAAAACATCACAGGTGATATCACTTGCTGCTCAGTGATTGCAGTATTCTAGTCTGCAACTCCCCAAGGTAATACTTAAAATCTGGCCTGTTGGTGGGTCCCGAGGACTGGAGTTGAGAACCACTGCTCTATGGGAACGGAACATCTCCGGAATATTGTGGTTTAACCCCCCGTTTAGTTCCCAGGTGAGCGGGATCTGGAAGCCGAAGAGTTCCGGGAGGCAGTGCCCATAATTTGTGTGTAGAATGGGGTCGGGAGTCCTCCAAAGTTAGTCAGGGCAATCCTGTGGCGGCAGGAGCTTGGGGATTAGGCTTCCATCTCCATGTCAGGTCAGGCCACGCCCCCTTCCCCAAATCATTTTTAACCCTCCCTCCCCAACTGCTAAGTCAGTTGATACCAATTCTTTATCTATCCTCAATCATCTATCTGCTGACTTTGCCAAACCCATACACACTATACCCATCTCTTTTGTGGTCAGATTTATGGTTGAATTCCCCAAAGCATGTAGTGCAAGAGCCTGTATACTTTCAAATGGTACTGTTTAAAGTTTTTGTATTCTATTATTATCTTGATAGGTAATAGCAGAATGTCCAAATGTGCTAAAATGTGTACAATGTGTATTTATATCTTTGTATTATGACACTTCTTACCTGTCCAGTGGGCTGCCAATAGTGTAACTAAGGAGGGGCTGTTCAAAGTAATACCCATTATTTAGGCATTCATCTCTCAATGAAGTGGAGAGGGTTACCTGTCCAAGAGTCCCCCCCCCCATAATGTTAGAAATGGCCCAGGAGAGGGGGGAGGGGGAATATTATAGGTGTACCTTATACTTTGGTGTTGTAAAATTCCCCTTAATAAATGTTATCTTGATGTTGGCCAAGAATGTTTGTATCTAATCTGCTTTCCATGTTTTAATGTGAAAAAAGACAAATTTTTATTTTTTTTCCTCCACAGTTTCCTTCCACGCCACAGGAATGGCAGACTGTGGCCTCCCACTTTGCCCAGCGGTGGGACTTTCCTAACTGCGGAGGAGCAATTGATGGGCAACACGTCCACATCGTCCCACCACCCAACTCGGGGTCATACTATTATAATGGGTTCAATAGTATTGTGATGTTGGCGGTGGTGTCGGCTAATTATGAGTTCCTGTATGTGGACGTGGGAAAGAATGGCCGGATGTCCGATGGTGGAGTCATCGCCCAGACAGAGTTTTACAGGCGTCTCCAGTATGGCAGCTTGGACTTGCCACCTCCAGAAGACAATGTGGAAGGACTCCCATTCGTCTTCGTTGCGGATGAAGCCTTTGTGCTGGGGGACCACCTTATGCGGCCACTCCCGATGAGGACCCTCACCCCGGACCAGAGGGTTTTTAATTACCGGCTGGCCAGAGCCAGAAGAGTGGTGGAGAACACATTTGGAATCATGGCCAGCCGGTTCCACCTATTTCTTACACCCATCCATATGGCGGAGTATAAACTGAATCATATAATCCTGGCGAGTTTTGTTCTACATAACTTTTTATGGCAACATTCTGCCAACTATGCTGGCTCAGTTGGGCCTGAGGCCGGAATTATAAATGAAAAAACCCTGACGGCGCTTGAAAGTGGCCGTCCTGGCTTGCCCTCCCTGAGTGCCCGTGATGTCCGGCTAAGATACCTTGAGTTCTTTGCGGGTAGGGGGGCCATCAATATGCCAGACAATTTGTGAAACCTTGAACAAATAAAAAAAAAAAATATGCAAATCTTTGGTGACATTTACTGCTTGTGTTTGTTTTAGCTGACCCTGACAGAAATGTGGTGAGTCCAGAAAATGGCGTGATTGTGTAACCTTACAAAGCACTGTTGGATGTTATTTACTAAAGGCAAAGACACTTTGCACTACAAGTGCACTTGAAACTGCACTGAAACTGCACTTGGATTTGCCCTTAGGAAATAACCCCCATTGTCACAGAAAGCAGCAATTAGAGCACCACAAAAGTGTTGTAGCATTGAGACAATAATCCACACATTCTTGATTAACAATCTTTTTAATACCTGCACAATCACATGTGCATTTAGAAAAGGTTTTTAAAACAAACCAACATGTTTGTTGTATAACAATTTTTGGGGTGGCATTATCAAAAATAGAAATGTCCATTTATGATAAAACAGGCATGTTTCAAACCAACAAGAAAGACACAAATCTAGAACTTACAAAGTTCACATTTGGTAGAACTTGAAGGCAATATCAGACATGAGTATTTAGGAACTGTGTTTGATATTGCGTTCAGATGGGGTGAAGTCACCTCAGGAAAAGCCACATTTTGAAGATGCACACCAATTTACGAATGTCAACATGTGCTAGCTGCCATCACGGGGGATCAAGGGACGTGTTTTGGGGGAGCAACCCCTTCCTCTCAGCTACTTTATTATTGAGGAAGGGGTTGCACCCCCAAAACGCCTACATTGATCTCTCGTGACGTCAGATAGCACATGTTGGCACACTGTGTGCATCTTCAAAATGTGGCTTTTCGAAAAAACGCATAAAAATTTTTAACATTGTAGCAAAAACAAAAAACAAAGGGATTTGGAGGGGTTTTAAACTCTCCCCAAAACATCAATGATGTTCTTATTTTTTAGAATAACATCATTGATGTTTTTGGTGATGTTTTCCAATGCTAAATTACACCCCATGATCTCCCCGATCAGGATCTGGGCACTTTCTGATGTGAAAGGATCTGGATCCACAACATCACGATCACCTAAAAAGAGAGAAACAAAAAAAAACAGGTATTATAAATATGCCGGCATCCATCTCTTACCTGAGCCTGTTGTTGCAGACACTCACCTGTTGTGGTGACTAGTTCCACCACGTCTTCCTCCTCCTGCTCTGCTTGTTCTGGGTTGATTTCCCCTTCTTCCAGAGGTGGGGGGGTCTCTGGTCTCCTCAGATGAGGGGTGTCCTCCGAGTCTTTTCTCCCCTATGTAAAAAAAAAAAAGGTATACTTAGCACACAGATATTTGATGGCAGAACTATAAATATGAAACATTGCTTGGAAGTGGGGTACAATTGTCTATTTTGGCAGAGTTCCAAGATATAGCATTTTCAGTGTCCTTTGTCAAGCTTCAATACTTTACCTGTTTTGTACAAGCTTCACAGATGGGGACCCCCCTATAGTATACACTGGAGCACCTGTGAGGGCCCCTAATAAAAAGGGTGTACTTGTGTCCCACACTAGTGCTCCAGCATTCAGATGTCTAAACAGCTGCTGAGTGTCCTCTCCTTACACAGAATCTAGTTTGCATTTCATTCTAGTAACAAACCCATCTACACAACCAAATTATTTTTTGACAAGTTTGCCGTCAAAAATGTGTGCAAATGCATATGGCCAAAACAATGGTGTTTTATAGGCCGAAAGAAAAATGTCTGATACGAACGAATAATGTGCCCTTGAACATGAAAGTTGACATTTTAAACTGTACAACAGTTCCTAAAAGCACATGGAGCAGCACGAACGTAATAAACAGAAAAAGAATAGGAGCAAAGGACAACTACTTACTTTTTGCAGCACTCTCCTGATCTTTCTGTACTGCTCGTGTTCTCTTAATTTGAGGTCCGACCACTGCTTCCTGAGCTGATCTTTCGATCGTCGTACCCCGAAATTCTGGTGCAGACTCCTGATCACTTTCGCCATGATCTTGGCCTTTCGGACATTGGGGTTGGGGTAAGGTCCATACTTCCCATCATAGTCGGCCCTCTTCAGGATGTCCACCATCTCCAACATCTCCCCAAAGGACATATTTGAGGCCTTAAATCTTCTCCTTCTTGATCCAGACGTTTCCGGATCCGGGCTTTTCTCCTCCTCGTTGCTGTAATTAGCACACACCTGCTGTGTCTCCGCCATGTGCTCTTCCCCCACTGCGCCGAACGAAAAGGGGCGGGGAATAGACTAGAAAGAACGTCAGGGGCGGGCGGAGTTACACGCATGAGCAGTGTGTATAAAGCGTAACACACGTGCGTAGTACGTACGATCTGTGAGAGGAGGAAGGAGTATCGGAGGCGCCGATCGTGAAAACGAAGGTAAGATCTAAACTTGGGCCTATACTGCTTCTAAATTGAGGCCTATATTGTAACAAGATTAGGAGAGTTTGGCCTGACATTAGGATTTGTCTTGTGTTGTGTCTTGCAGAGAAAATGGATGGCTTCAACGACCACAATTTCCTCCCCCTGTTCATAGATAAATACAGGGAGCTGCCCTGTCTGTGGCAGGTGAGACACCCCCATTACAACAATAAACAAAAGAGGCAGGCAGCGCTGGAGAAACTGCTGGAGTTGGTGACGCAGGTGGTCCCCACAGCAACCATCCCCTATTTAAAAACAAAATTGGTGGCCTGAGGAGCACTTATCTTAGGGAGCGCAAGAAGGTCACGGATTCCCAGAGATCCGGAGCTGGAGCAGATGACGTTTATGTCCCCAGGCTCTGGTACTATGAGAGACTGCGATTTCTGTCAGACCACACTGAAGTCAGGGAATCCCTCTCCACTCTTCCTTCCACTCTTCCTTCCACCCCAGCTGAGGTTTCCCGATGTCCAACCTGGGCCTTCCAGCCAGGAAGAAGTGGAGGAGCCCAGCTGGAGCCAGGTATAACATTGTTCTACAAATTTGTGGTCAATAAATAAATGATGTTTACTAGATGTTATTATTGATCACTAATTGCTGATTTAATAAAGTGTTTTACATATCAATAGACAGTAGTGGGCACCCAAAATTGGGACAAGAATGAAAAATGCTGGGCTCAGAAGGATAGTCTGTTATATTTGTTAACATTCAATTTGCAACAATCATGAGGTGAAAATTGTGTGTGATTGATGAATAAAAAACTCAAACTGTGTCCCTTTTTCATACACAGGAAGACCTCAGCCAGGAGGAGGCTGTGGAATGTGGCAGCCAGGAGGAGGCGGGGTTAGTGGCAGCCAGGAGGAGGCGGGGGTAAGTGTCAGCCAGGAGAAGCCTGGGACAAGTCGAAGCCTGACAGAATCGCAGGTTCCCCCCCTCCGCCTTCCATACAAAAGAGCGAGGAAGGGGACTCACATGCAGGATTCTGTGCTCAGGCTAATTCAGGGGGCTCTTGCATCCCTCCGAGCCTTACCCACTCCTGAAGAGGCCTTTGCCTGCATGGCTGCCACAAAACTGTAGGGCATGCAGGAGGGTCAACGCAAACTATGTGAGGACCTTCTGTATAAAGTCCTAAGTAAGGGGGTGAGTGGAGAACTAACACCCAATACCCACCTGAGTGAGTTGGCCCCTCCCCCTCCTCCTCCTCCTGCCCCAACTCCACCACCAGAGCCACAGCATGGAAGGAAGCGTGGAAGGAAGACCAGAGAGTGATGGCCCTGGGTTCAGTCTGGTCTGACAAAATATGCAGTCTCTTATATGACCACAGCCTGGGGACACAGATGTCATCTGCTGCTTTCCGGATCTCTGGGACCTCTGGACCAGACTGCACTCCCTTATATATGGACTCCTCAGGCCACCAATTTTGCTTGAAAATAGTTGATGTGTGCCCTGGGGGTCCAAGGCTTCACCCATTTCTTCTGTTTCTCCAGCCTTGCCTCCCTCTTTGTTTAGTTGTGAGCCCTTAATAAAGGCATTTTTTGTTCAATTATACTCGCCTATGTGTTTTTTCATTCAAAAAGGACAGTTTGTTTGTGAGGAGGCAGGTACATTTCAAAATACAATGTGAAATTAACAAGAGACACCAAGCAATCTCCTACAGATTAAATAATACAAGATATCAATGGTGTTGTGGTAACTTGACACACAAAACACACACAAAAATATTATAGAGTAAAACACAACAAAAACAACAATAAAAACACAGCCTTGAAAAACAAAACAAACCCCCAAAAAATACAAAACCAGCCTGGAAGAAAACAAAAAAAATTTACAAACAACCAAAAACAAATTTGGGCAGATGTGACAAATCTAAATATATTGAGGGAATCCCGATAAATAATAAACAAAGAAGTTTGTGAGAAGTCTGTGCGAATATGAGCAGCAAAACTACTTCATTCTGCTCACATTATAAAGAAGAGAGTGTGCTGTATTAAACTATTTTTGACATTGCAGCGTGACGAAAGTGCTGTATCCATTCCGAACGCTAATTTTACCAGACCGAGCTGTTCCGTCTCTGAATTTCTTCTGAGCATGCGTGGCACTTTGTGCGTCGGAACTGGCCACACACGGTCGGAATTGACGCGATCGGATTTTGTTGTCGGTAAATTTTATAGCCTGCTCTCAAACTTTGTGTGTCAGAAAATCCGATGGAAAATGTCCAATGGAGCCCACACACAGTCGGAATTTCCGATAACACGCTCCGATCGGACATTTTTCATCGGAAAATCCAACCGTGTGTACGGGGCATAATATTTATGAGCAATATGCATCAGAACAAATTCATATTGTTTTTCTTTTGGAGGATCCTGTGAAATGGTAATTTTTTTCAAATGACTTGATATCTTTGTAGCGCCACCCCCCGAAGGAGTCGGTTGGAAATTTTGGGTTCTCTGTTCAATGCCTCAACCCCAAGAATGGCCTCAGCTGCTCTGGTGCACCTGGTTAGTTATAAAATTACTGCAAAAACTCTCAAGAATGCAAGTGAAGAAAGTACCAATATCCTGGATGTGGATTGATATCAGAAACAGACAGACACAACTGGTAGTGATAAAAGAGCTGAATATATTATCAAGGTTTAAAGCATATGGAAACTTACAACACATTTAATCCTTGCTGCAAAGAATTAATATTTTATAAAAGACCACCTTCAAAGCTTAGAAACTGTAAGTATAGAAAAGGTAGTAATCTATATGCCCTTAACACAGGCACTGAGAGGGAGAAGACTGGCCAACGTCTCAGCTCTTTCTGGGCTGCAAACACCACTGAAAGTAACAATACAAACAAGAAGTAATGGGTTAACAGGTAGAGTAAGCACAGTTCTGTAATGTTACAGGTCCTGAGAAGGGTACTAGTGTCTTCTGCTAGCAAACATTGGGGCCCTTTGTAAAGAGAGCAGGTTTAATCAATTAAAAGTGAGACAGTAATCATCTAGGAAATCCCATTAGGTAGTGGTTTGTAAGAACAGGTTAAAAGTGGCAGCTCCAAACAAGCATCCTCTGACACTGTTCCTGGTTCCTTTATCCACAGTCTCTTGGCAGCAGTCTGGGGAAAAGCGTGGCTCTCTCTCAGATGCTGGTAGATAGTGTGGCTCTCTCTCTTAGGTGGAGTTCCACCACACAGTCCCTTCACCTCACCACTCCTGTACTGTATCCCCCTCTCCTTACGGTAACTCTCCCTCGTAGTCTCAAGAGAAACGTGGCTTTCTCTCCCTCTGTTGGATCACACAGTCCCTGGTGTCAGCGTGTGTCACTAGCCTCAATCAGATGCTGGTAACTCAGACCGCTCTACTCACTCTCCTCAGACAGCCCTCCTCAGATCTTCTGTCAGCACTCTCTCTATAGTGCTGTGTGGAAAACATGTGTGGAAAACCTGTCTCTCTCTCTTTCGATCATCTCAGCACTTCCCTCTCTACAGTCTCCTGTCAGCACTCTCTCTGTAGTGCTGTATGGAAAACCTATCTCTCTCTCTCTCTTTTCTTTCACCTCAGCACTCCCCTCTCCTCATTTACCTCAGCACTTCCTGAAACTCCCCTTTTTTCCAGTGTGCTTTGTGTTTCTGAGTTTTCTGGAAGGACAAGTCAGCACCTCTCTGTCTCCATCTTGTGGCCAAAAGAAGAAATTGCATTACAACGTCCCTGCTACATACTCCCCCTACCAAAGAACCTTTGGTCCCCAAAGGAAAGACAGAGTCTATCAACATATAATTTCCAGAACCTGTTACATGCGTTCAAAAATACAACCGGAGGCAAAATCAAGTTAGCACATGTAAGAAAATAAGCAATTAGCATGCACGTATGAACCTGGCAAGGGAAACTCCCACCATTTGTCATAAGAGTTGAGGTTGTCTTGCCCACAAACCACCGATATTGGGATGGCCCAACTAGATATTCCAGGAGGTGAGTTGGAGTTGCCCTCCACTCAACCTGTAGTGGGAAGGATCTGCAGGCTGTGCATTCTCTGAGATGTGAGGATCGATTCTTCAGAACTTTCACCTAAAGTAACTTATGTCAGCCTTTTTGGTGGGCAAATTGTTTTTCTTTCCTCTCTGCTCTTTGGGCTCAGATGTTTCATGTATAGTAGCCTCTTCCTCTGATGCTTCAGAAGGTTAAGGAGCTTCTATGTCCTCTAAAGTTGGGGAACTCAGAAAGTCTCCTTGGCTTGCCAAGGGTTGCCTCTGTTGGATGAACTCTGGAGCCTACGGCCTGAGGGTTCCAGCATCTGCTTCTCCAGGAGAAAGGGGAGTGCCAGTCTCTGCTAGCGTAGACTGCCACAGCCAATCCATGCCCATTTCTTCATCCTCACTGTCTTCTGCATCCATTGGGACCTGGTTACTGCATGTGATTCCTGAGAGATGCTTTGAGTAGGCTGTTGATTATGGTTGAATGAGGTATACTAACTGCTTCTGATAAAGGTAGCAGATGATTCTGGTGCCAGTTCTTTAGTGGGTCTGTGCTTCCTTCTGGGTGAATCTGGTCTACTGGCAGTCCTGGCAATTGCTTGCAGATGATGTAGGACTGCGACTTCCACCGATCAACCAGTTTGTTTTCCCCGGGGATGCCCAAGTTCCTCAGTAACACTCTGTCACCAGGCTGCAAATCATGTACTCTCACCTTTAGGTCAAAGTTCTGCTTGTTTCGCTGGCCCCGGTTGTCTGAGGCAGCCTTGGCTTTCTCATATGTTGTCTTCAGACTCTTCTTCAGGCGGTCCACATATCCTTTACATAACCTTTGAGTGACACCATCGAGGTATGATCTAAAGAGGTGCCAAATGCTGAGTCCACTGGCAGTCGAGCTTCCCTACCGAACATCAACTTATATGGTGAATAGCCAGTGGCATAGTTTTCATTGCTATTATAGGTGTGTACAAATGCTGCAATGTGCCTGCTCCAATGCTGTTTCTTTTCAGCCATAAGAGTCCCAAGCATACCCAAGAGGGTGCGATTAAAGCGTTCTGGCTGGGGATCTCCTTGAGGGTGGTTCTTGACTTCTGAACACCTAACAGGTTTAACAGTCTTTTAATGAGTCTACTCTCAAAGTCTCTCCCCTGGTCAAAGTGAATATGCTGAGGTAGGCCGCTGTGGACAAAGAACTTCTCTACCAGAATTTTGGCCAGCATAGATGCTTGCTGGTCCTTAGTTGGGAATGCCTGGGCATACCAGATGAAGTGGTCGGTCAACACCAGAACATTTCCCTGTCCACTTGAGTCAGGATCCAAACACAGAAAATCTATGTATGTAAGTATGTACGCGAGTGGGTTGTTGTCAGTTGTGACCACAAAGTCTGCACCATACAAGTAGTCTTTCAACTTGTCCACCACTGCCCACTTCAGAGCCAAGAATTTCAACTTCTGTGTTACATTGGTAGGTGTTGGCCAAGAGGTGACAGCTCCCAGATTGGGGGTCAGTAGCTATTCCTTCAGTGGAGAAAACATGGCCGAGGTAATTAACTGAAGGCTGGTAAAACTGATATTTTTCCAGAGGCAGCTTCAAACCCTCATCATGGAGTCTCGTCAGAACCTTCTCCAGATGCTCTTTGTGTTCTTCGAGAGTTTTGCCGAAGAAGATGATATCGTCCAGATACACCAATACTTCGATTAGGTTCATGTCCCCTACTGTCTTCTACATCAGTCTCTGGTAGGTTGCTGGGGTACCGGACAGACCTTGAGGCATCCTTTCAAACTCAAAGAACCCTACTGGGGTGATAAAAGCTGTTTTTTCCCTGTCCTCAGGGTGCATGGGAATTTGATAGTACACACTCTTCAGGTCCAGCACGCTGAACCACTTCACCCCCGATAGACTCTTTAGGGCATCTTTTATCCTTGGAGTGGGGTACTGATCAGGGATGGTCCTCCTGTTGAGCATCCAATAATTGATGCACAGCTTCAGGGACCCATTTTTTATTCCGCACCACTACTATGGGGGAGGAATAAGGGCTGCTAAACTCCTTGATGATGCCTGATCACATCAATTCTGCCAGCTGCTCATGTAAATCTTCTAGGTCCCCCAAAGGGATTCGTCTGACTCTTTCCCTGAATGGCTTGTCTTCCTGAAGGCGAATCCTGTGCTGGGCACTTTTCGCACACCCCACATCAAACTCATCTTTCAAGAACATATTCTGCCATCTCAGGAGCTTGGCTTTGACCTTTTCTTTCCACTCAGGTGATAGTGTGGTGTTTTGTGGGTAAAACTGTTCTATGGAGATTCCGCCCTTCTCTCTTTTCCCCAAATCAGATGGTGAGACTGGGGTGGCTGGATTTACTTGTCCTAACAGCATTTGGGCTCGCTGTTTCAACAGCGAGGCCGTAACATTATGGATGCTGACAGGGATCTTCCCACGACTCTGTTGCAGAGCCCAATTGATACAGTATGACTTCTGGGATTACCTCCACTCCCGTGTCCTTTCCCTGGCGGTCAGCTTCAAGGACAACAAAGGGGCCTGGTTATTCCCAATTAAGCTTGACTGAAGCTTATAGACACACCACCTCTCCAGGTTGTAGTTGTAATGAGCCCCTGCTCACTCGGTTCCACTCTCCCGACACTCCTCTGTGGCTATTGAATCAGTTTGCAGATCGCAACGTCTGATAGTTCGGTCATCCGATGCTCTGGGAATCGAACTACAGCTATGTGCCATTTGAATCCAGTTGTGGTAGCTCAGAACAAACACCAGGCAGGCTGTATGTAAGTTCAAACAGGAATCTCACTTTTATTGGATGCACACGACACACTTTTATAAACAGCAGTTTGAACGCCCTGCCCCCAACAACCACTTTCTTTTTGGTCAATTGTAAAGTACACTTTAGTCCTCAATTAGGTCCTCTTGGCCATGCAAATGAGGACTTGAAACAGGGTCAGCAGGGATTGGTCCGATAGCTTGAACAGGAGGACTGATATGTGTAATGACACAGAGAAGCCCCAAGGTGTAATTAAAGTACATAAACAAACAGTCAAACAGAGAACAATGCATTCCTTCCACACCATGGAGCCGCCTGGAGGGGGTTAGCCTTAAAACAGGGCAGAAGATCCCCCCACTGTCTAATAGAATCAAAGGAGAAATACTTCAGTATTCCAAGCTTCATGACAGTAGTATCTTCTCACTTCTGTCCAATCACCAAATCTTCCCCACTCCTTCAGCTGGGGCACTCTGTTCTTCAACTAGCTGCTGATACACTTGTCTCAGCATAGGATGTAGGCCTTTGGTTGGGGTGTCAGACTTCCATACAAGAGGAGTGAGCAGCCTACTGACAAGACCAGTGTTCGTTCCTATTATCAGAGAACTCTTGTTGACTCCTGATGGGCGAGGGCATACAATGACTAAGGTATCAAACGTTTCTGTTGGTTCTGTCACAGAGGGGCCAAAAGTCAACTTAGCCGGTAGGTATCCATCATATGAGAAATTTTGGGTTCCAATACCCCATATCTCCAGTTCCTCCAATTTCTGCAGGGATAAGTGTTTGAGGTGCAGGTCATAAAAATCCCTATATAGCAGGGTAACTTGCGCCCCGTGTCCATAGATGTATAGATGCCTTCTACTTGAATTGACACGATGGGAGAAGGTCCCACTAGTTTGTCAGGGAATCTACCCGAAGTAGAGTAGTTAGTTTGTCCTGACGTCTGTATTCGCGGATCCTTCTTGATGGGCTTCGGGTTTTGCTGGCATCTTTGTTGGACTCCAGAGGGCTAGTATGCACCGACTCTCCATGACCGGGCACTTGAGGTTGATAGGAGTGGATTGTCTGGTCATTCAGAAACAGCAGTGAGGGCTCTCTGCGACAGTTTAGGCTTCCGCTGTGGCTTCCCTTGGTCTTTACCTTTTGAGCTAAATGCTGTAGGTTGGCACCCGTTTGGCTTCTTCACCAGAACCCTCTGAGGTTTCCTGATGGCTTCTTGGAACCAGCTGACATGTTTTAGCGGACTTGTGCAGTTATGTCGGTAATGACCCACTCCTCCACAATTAGGACAGACTACGTAGACTCATAGGCTTCTCTGCAGAAACGACTGTAGGGTTAGAAGTCTACTTGGGCTCTGAGACATTCTTGTTAGCTGGTGGGGTGATCCTGGCTGCTAGCAGCATCATCATCTCCATCATTTGTGACACCTGGGATTTCAAGAGCTCCATCTCTGTGTCATCACTAGTTGCATTAATCACTCTGACCTCAATGACAGATTCTGGCTTCAGGTTTCTTTTTTTTTTCTCTCCAACAGAGCTGCTTCTTCTCGCACTGTCCAGATTAATTCAGGGTACTTCAAAATTCCACCATCTCTTCGAGTTTTCAACTGGATCATAATAGGATCTACGGGCTGAGCCCCCCTTAAAACCTATTGTGCCCAGACCCTGTCGACTGACCTGGGATCTATACCTTTCCTTAGCAGTATCTGGTGCATTATCTTGTCAAGATGCCTCATGTATTCAGATAGTTTCTCCCACTCATCTTGGTAGGTATGCTCAAATTGGTATACAAGGTAGGAGGCCTTTTCTGTTATCCCAAACATATCTTGCAAGATATCTAAGTAGTTACGAGCAGTACAGTCCTGTTTGCTAAGTTTCAGGTTGTGAATAGCTTCTGAGGCTGGCCCCCTCAAACTCTGTGATTCTTTGCTTTTTTTGAGCCTCAGGGATGTCCCACTCATCTAAGGCTTGCATGGCTGGCTGCAGCCATTCCTCAAACTCTCTTCACTGACAGGAACTGCCTGTTTTCCAGAAAAAGTTCCCAGCTTTTGGTATTTGGACCCAGTGTATAGTGGACTACTCTTCTGACACTTTTCCACAAACTCTTCCAAGGTGGCAAAGAATTCCAGCCCTATCATGGCTTCAGGTGTCGGTAAGGTAGCTTCTTCTGACGAGGCTACTTGGCCTGAACTTTCTGGGCTTACATCGACAGAATCCATCTTGATGCTTTTAAGGGTGTTGTCTTGGTGGTTTGCTAGCAGAACAGGAAATCCCAGATGAGCCCCACATCAAGCGCCACCCCCAAAGGAGCCACTTGGATATTTGGGTTCTCTATTCTACGCCTCAACTCCAAGAATGGAATCAGCCCCTCTGGCACACCTGGTTAGTTATAAGGTTACTGAAAACACTTTCAAGAATGCAAGTGAAGAAAGTACCAATATCCTGGCTGTGGATTGATAAATGAGTTGAATATATTATCACGGTTTAAAGCATATGGAAACTTAGAACACGTTTAAACCTTGCTGCAAAGAACTAATATTTTAGAAAAGGCAACCTTCAATGGTAAGAGAATGTAAGTATAGAAAAGGTAGTAATCTAATGGCGCATGCGCTGCTTCTAACATGGTGGATGTCCTCCAGGTGAGCTCAGGTCTCCGCCGAATCTAAGAAGCTTCAACAGCCACATACAGCACCAGGGGTAAGCCTGAACATTTGCTACACTGCTAGGGCACCCCATGGGAAAAATCAGCCAGAAGCAGCACTATAAACATGCTCGGTATCGGTGGAGAAACAAACATGGATCGCTTCATTACTAGGACGCAATCCACGGCCTCGATTTTGCCCCAGACCCGTTCGCCACCATGGATCCGCTCCTGGGGATGGAGGAGGTCAAAAACCATACGGCCACTACCCTGAACCTGGCCTCCTCTCCTCACTCATCCCCTTCCTCTCAAGAGGTTCTCACCCCAGCCATTTTAGATGCTAAACTGGAAACTAAGCTGCAGCTTCTCCTCCAGCGAAAACCATACACTTAGACATTCAGTCTCCCAGCTACAATTACAGCAGGATGACTTGGAAAATAGGGAGAGAAGGCAGAACCTGCGGTTTAGAGGTCGAAATGGTGGGGGACCCCGTTTTGCACCCATACCTCTTGGGTCTTTTTAACACACTAGGACCTGCGGTTGTGGATTGGCATCTTGACAGGCATCACCGCTCTCTGGGCCCGAAGCCTCCGGCTGGAGCTAGACCTACAGACGTTATAGTGAGGTTTCACTATTATGATAGTAAGGAGGTGTTAACCCTGGCCACACGCAACAAATCTCAGATTATGTACAAAGGGCAAAACTGCTGATTTTTTGTGACCTCTCTCCCATTACCCTGGCCAAACGGAGAAATCTGCGACCAATCACATCTCATTTGCAATGCCATCAAGTCCCAAATTACTGAGGAATCCCCTTTCGCCTCAAAGTATCGAAAGATGGCACCCAACATAGTCTCCGAGACCTTCAAGAGGGAGAAGCCTTTCTAAAGAATCTCGGACTCCCCCTATACCTGAAGAAGACCTACTACCTCCTCAGGCACCGGTTTACCCTTTTCCTACCACCCCCAGTCGGGTCTGGACCCCTGTGAGGAACCGATCGATGAAACAACTATCAATACCACAGCATCCAAGAACATCCAAACAACCTCCTTGATACACTCACAAAGTTTTTTTCTGGGATCCTACTTTTTTTCTGATTCCTCCCTAGTCCAAGAGATTCATAGCGCTGTGCTTTGGACTAAAGGTTTAAAAATGTACCCCGTATTTTCATTGGGGTAATGTTTTTCCCAACCCATGGGATATCAACAAACGATACGGTCATTATCAGCATACTGACAGTTGTTCATGTTTTCTTTTGTTGTTGACCTTTTCTCTCCTATCAGGATATCTCCTGCAGGACTTTTACAGCTACAGCCAAGTTCATAAGGAGATTCAATGGACTCCCTCTCTCCTTAGAGTCCCCTGGTGGAGTTCCACATGTGTCCCTATCTGGCCTCTGAAGTTCTTCGGGGTTCCCTAGGACATGGTCATGTCGTAGGCTCTCACATACAGGTTTTTTTTTGTTGTTGTTTTTTTGTTGCTTCAGTTGCAGTTATATGTTCATGGTCTTATGTTTTTTTTCTTCATGTCCATGCTCCAATGCCAGCTCTGTAAGTTGAGGTCGCAAGTTTTTTTTTTCTTTTTTCTTTTTCTTTACAATGTTTTTTTACCTATCTGGTATATTCATTACTGCCTATGTACCGAGTACAAAGAACATAAAACAGGAGGGTTGGGACTTTAAATGAGGTGAGCAAAAGAGGCCAAGGGGACAGTCAGATTTTGCATAGAACACTTTATTGATACATGGTAATAAAATGACACAATTAAGGTTCAAATAGAGATAGAAATAACAAGTCATATAGCAGTCACAACCTAACCGATACATGGCAGACATGATAAACAGCCCCCAAATGATGCAGGGCAAATAATCCTAATCTGGAAAAAGTATAGGCATGAGTAACATAAGGTCACAGAGTAGTTAAAAACTTGTGGGTATATGATTATCTGGTGCATGTCGTAAGCCCAGGTATATGAATGTCTGGTGCATGTCGTAAGCCCGGCGCGTTTCGTGTATTAAACACTCTTCAGGGGCGATATAGCACCAGGATCTACAAAGGAAAAGGAAAATGTGGTAAAAGCTGTAGAAAAGAAAAAAAGAGAAGAAAAGAAGAAAAAATAAAAATATATGTATAAAAAGAAAAAATAGAGAAAGCAGAGCCCCTGATCCACATTGGATACTCACATGCCACAGGATAGTAAATCACAGGGGGTCCGCAACCACAGGCCGCCAAATAGCTCGGGTCCGGAAGCTGAGGGAGGAGCTCAAAAGGAGGGGCCAGGAGAGACTCAGACACAACACAAGGGTCCCCAAGGAATGGTAATTGGTGAGGAAAAGGTTCTGAAGTAATAAAAGTAAAAAGTAAAATGTTGCCCCAAACATGGCTGGGGCTCCTACTCCCAAAGGAGTGCAAAGATACGCCTATAATGCCCACCTTACCTGAGGAGGATAACAGGTGGCCTGCCGTATCTAACCCAGTGGTGTTAATGCTGCCTGAGAACAGGCTGAGCATGAATGAGGACCCTATATGCAGCCAGTCCCCGCCCCAATCAGAGAGCTCCTCCCAGCATCACGCGGTGCAGGCACACGAGCGGACGGAGGACTCCTCCAGTGCAACGGTGGCCGCCGCCCACAGCCGCTGGGGAGGCCGCCATCCACGTGTCTGCACAAGATAGTAAACACAACGTCAACGCCGTGACACTCACGCAGAGGTCCCTGCGTAACAAGGTGGCGTGATGCCCACGCACAGCGGGAAGCCCGCCCCGATCACCCGTCAAGGAGAACGAGGGTGGAAGGGGGAGGGATCCCAGCCGCGCGTCACAGCTCCCGGAAGCCGAACAAAAACGGCCGCCGAGCAGAAGCAGCCCTCCAGGAGACACATCATGCGGCTGCACCAAAGTGGGGGGAGGGGGAAAAAAGAAGGAGAGAAGAAAAAGGGAAAAACAAAAGCAGAAAAGTAGATGAAAAAGTGTGGGACAAAACATTGTATAAAGCTGACCGTACCCCTAAAAACCAAGGGAGGCAAATGATTCAGGGCAAATGCCATATAAAGTGGTTTCCATGATAGTGAAACTTCCAAAAGGTCTCAAGCACACCTCCATCCCCATGTCGAGTAATAAGACGAAGTGGGACTTTAGATGAGACACAAAAGTCTCCATCCCTATACATACATCAAACAGGAGAATGGGGACTTTAAATGAGGGGGGCAAATAAGGCCAAAGGAACAATCTTCAAGGATGAACCATATGATAAAGTGATATAATGACGCAATAATACAATAGTGGTCCCACTAAGAATTATACTGTTAACACATAAATGATTGAATGACTTCCCAATGGCCTCAGAGCGCACCTCCATCCCTATATCAGGTAAATAAAGAGAATGGGACTTTGAATGAGACACTGGGTCTCCATCCCTATGCGTACAAAGAACATAAAACAGGAGGGTTGGGACTTTAAATGAGGTGAGCAAAAGAGGCCAAGGGGACAGTCAGATTTTGCATAGAACACTTTATTGATACATGGTAATAAAATGACACAATTAAGGTTCAAATAGAGAGAGAAATAACAAGTCATATAGCAGTCACAACCTAACCGATTCATGGCAGACATGATAAACAGCCCCCAAATGATGCAGAGCAAATAATCCTAATCTGGAAAAAGTATAGACATGAGTAACATAAGATCACAGAGTAGCTAAAAACTTGTGGGTATATGATTATTTGGTGCATGTCGTAAGCCCAGGTATATGATTGTCTGGTGCATGTCGTAAGCCCGACGCGTTTCGTGTATTAAACACTCTTCAGGGGCGATATAGCACCAGGATCTACAAAGGAAAAGGACAATGTGGTAAAAGCTGTAGAAAAGAAAAAAAGAGAAGAAAAGAAGAAAAAATAAAAAAATATATATAAAAAGAAAAAATAGAGAAAGCAGAGCCCCTGATCCACATTGGATATTCACATGCCACAGGATAGTAAATCACAGGGGGTCCGTAACCGCAGGCCGCCAAATAGATTGGGTCCGGGAGCTGAGGGAGGAGCTCAAAGGGAGGGGCCAGGAGAGACTCAGACACAACACAAGGGTCCCCAAGGAATGGTAATTGGTGAGGAAAAGGTTCTGAAGTAATAAAAGTAAAAAGTAAAATGTTGCCCCAAACATGGCTGGGGCCCATACTCCCAAAGGCTCCTCCCTCAGCTATATCGCCCCTGAAGAGTGTTTAATACACGAAACGCGTCGGGCTTACGACATGCACCAGACAATCATATACCTGGGATTACGACATGCACCAGATAATCATATACCCACAAGTTTTTAACTACTCTGTGACCTTATGTTACTCATGTCTATACTTTTTCCAGATTAGGATTATTTGCTCTGCATCATTTGGGGGCTGTTTATCATGTCTGCCATGTATCGGTTAGGTAGTGACTGCTATATGACTTGTTATTTTTATCTCTATTTGAACCTTAATTGTGTCATTTTATTACCATGTATCAATAAAGTGTTCTATGCAAAATCTGACTGTCCCCTTGGCCTCTTTTGCTCACCTCATTTAAAGTCCCAACCCTCCTGTTTTATGTTCTTTGTACGCATAGGGATGGAGACCCAGTGTCTCATTCAAAGTCCCATTCTCTTTATTTACCTGATATAGGGATGGAGGTGCGCTCTGAGGCCATTGGGAAGTCATTCAATCATTTATGTGTTAACAGTATAATTCTTAGTGGGACCACTATTGTATTATTGCGTCATTATATCACTTTATCATATGGTTCATCCTTGAAGATTGTTCCTTTGGCCTTATTTGCCCCCCTCATTTAAAGTCCCCATTCTCCTGTTTGATGTATGTATAGGGATGGAGACTTTTGTGTCTCATCTAAAGTCCCACTTCGTCTTATTACTCGACATGGGGATGGAGGTGTGCTTGAGACCTTTTGGAAGTTTCACTATCATGGAAACCACTTTATAGGGCATTTGCCCTGAATCATTTGCCTCCCTTGGTTTTTAGGGGTACGGTCAGCTTTATACAATGTTTTGTCCCACACTTTTTCATCTACTTTTCTGCTTTTGTTTTTCCCTTTTTCTTTTTCTTCTCTCCTTCTTTTTTCCCCCTCCCCCCACTTTGGTGCAGCCGCATGATGTGTCTCCTGGAGGGCTGCTTCTGCTCGGCAGCCGTTTTTGTTCGGCGTCCGGAAGCTGCGATGCGCGGCTGGGATCCCTCCCCCTTCCCCCCTCGTTCTCCTTGACAGGTGATCGGGGCGGGCTTCCCGCTGTGTGTCGGCATCACGCCACCTTGTTACGCACGGGAGCTCTGCGTGAGTGTCACGGCGTTGACGTTGTGTTTACTATCTTGTGCAGACACGTGGATGGCGGCCTCCCCAGCGGCTGTGGGCGGCGGCTGCCGTTGCACTGGAGGAGTCCTCCGTCCGCTCGTGTGCCTGCACCACGTGATGCTGGGAGGAGCTCTCTGATTGGGGCGGGGACTGGCTGCATATAGGGTCCTCATTCATGCTCAGCCTGTTCTCAGGCAGCATTAACACCACTGGGTTAGATACGGCAGGCCACCTGTTATCCTCCTCAGGTAAGGTGGGCATTATAGGGATATCTTTACACTCCTTTTGGGAGTAGGGGCCCCAGCCATGTTTGGGGCAACATTTTACTTTTTACTTTTATTACTTCAGAACCTTTTCCTCACCAATTACCATTCCTTGGGGACCCTTGTGTTGTATCTGAGTCTCTCCTGGCCCCTCCCTTTGAGCTCCTCCCTCAGCTTCCGGATCCAAGCTATTTGGCGGCCTGCGGTTGCGGACCCCCTGTGATTTACTATCCTGTGGCATGTGAGTATCCAATGTGGATCAGGGGCTCTGCTTTCTCTATTTTTTCTTTTTATATATATTTTTTTATTTTTTCTTCTTTTCTTCTCTTTTTTTCTTTTCTACAGCTTTTACCACATTGTCCTTTTCCTTTGTAGATCCTGGTGCTATATCGCCCCTGAAGAGTCTTTAATACACAAAACGCGTCTGGCTTACGACATGCACCAGACAATCATATACCTGGGCTTACGACATGCACCAAATAATCATATACCCACAAGTTTTTAGCTACTCTGTGATCTTATGTTACTCATGTCTATACTTTTTCCAGATTAGGATTATTTGCCCTGCATCATTTGGGGGCTGTTTATCGGTTAGGTTGTGACTGCTATATGACTTGTTATTTCTATCTCTATTTGAACCTTAATTGTGTCATTTTATTACCATGTATCAATAAAGTGTTCTATGCAAAATCTGGCTGTCCCCTTGGCCTCTTTTGCTCACCTCATTTAAAGTCCCAACCCTCCTGTTTTATGTTCTTTGTACGCATAGGGATGGAGACCCAGTGTCTCATTCAAAGTCCCATTCTCTTTATTTACCTGATATAGGGATGGAGGTGCGCTCTGAGGCCATTGGGAAGTCATTCAATCATTTATGTGTTAACAGTATAATTCTTAGTGGGACCACTATTGTATTATTGCGTCATTATATCACTTTATCATATGGTTCATCCTTGAAGATTGTTCCTTTGGCCTTATTTGCCCCCCTCATTTAAAGTCCCCATTCTCCTATTTGATGTATGTATAGGGATGATTGTGAGACTTTTGTGTCTCATCTAAGTCCCACTTCGTCTTATTACTCGACATGGGGATGGAGGTGTGCTTGAGACCTTTTGGAAGTTTCACTATCATGGAAACCACTTTATAGGGCATTTGCCCTGAATCATTTGCCTCCCTTGGTTTTTAGGGGTACGGTCAGCTTTATACAATGTTTTGTCCCACACTTTTTCATCTACTTTTCTGCTTTTGTTTTTCCCTTTTTCTTCTCTCCTTCTTTTTTCCCCCTCCCCCCACTTTGGTGCAGCCGCATGATGTGTCTCCTGGAGGGCTGCTTCTGCTCGGCGGCCGTTTTTGTTCGGCGTCCGGGAGCTGCGACGCGCGGCTGGGATCCCTCCCCCTTCCCCCTCGTTCTCCTTGACGGGTGATCGGGGCGGGCTTCCCGCTGTGCGTGTGCATCACGCCACCTTGTTACGCACGGGACCTCTGCGTGAGTGTCACGGCGTTGACGTTGTGTTTACTATCTTGTGCAGACACGTGGATGGCGGCCTCCCCAGCGGCTGTGGGCGGCGGCCACCGTTGCACTGGAGGAGTCCTCCGTCCGCTCGTGTGCCTGCACTGCGTGATGCTGGGAGGAGCTCTCTGATTGGGGCGGGGACTGGCTGCATATAGGGTCCTCATTCATGCTCAGCCTGTTCTCAGGCAGCATTAACACCACCGGGTTGAGCTCCTCCCTCAGCTCCCGGACCCAAGCTATTTGGCGGCCTGCGGTTGCGGACCCCCTATGATTTACTATCCTGTGGCATGTGAGTATCCAATGTGGATCAGGGGCTCTGCTTTCTCTATTTTTTCTTTTTATATATATTTTTTTATTTTTTCTTCTTTTCTTCTCTTTTTTTCTTTTCTACAGCTTTTACCACATTGTCCTTTTCCTTTGTAGATCCTGGTGCTATATCGCCCCTGAAGAGTGTTTAATACACGAAACGCATCGGGCTTACGACATGCACCAGATAATCATATACCTGGGCTTACGACATGCACCAGATAATCATATACCCACAAGTTTTTAACTACTCTGTGACCTTATGTTACTCATGTCTATACTTTTTCCAGATTAGGATTATTTGCCCTGCATCATTTGGGGGCTGTTTATCATGTCTGCCATGTATCGGTTAGGTTGTGACTGCTATATGACTTGTTATTTCTATCTCTATTTGAACCTTAATTGTGTCATTTTATTACCATGTATCAATAAAGTGTTCTATGCAAAATCTGACTGTCCCCTTGACCTCTTTTGCTCACCTCATTTAAAGTCCCAACCCTCCTGTTTTATGTTCTTTGTACACATAGGGATGGAGACCCAGTGTCTCATTCAAAGTCCCATTCTCTTTATTTACCTGATATAGGTACCGAGTAGGGATGAGCCGAACACACCCCGGTTCGGTTCGCACCAGAACCTGCGAACGGACCGAAAATTCGCACGAACGTTAGAACCCCATTGACGTCTATGGGACTCAAACGTTCTAAATCAAAAGTGCTCATTTTAAAGGCTAATTTGCATGGTATTGTCCTAAAAAGGGTTTGGGGACCCGGGTCCTGCCCCAGGGGACATGTATCAATGCAAAAAAAACGTTTAAAATTGGCCGTTTTTTTGGGAGCAGTGATTTTAATGATGCTTAAAGGAAACAAAAAAAAGTGAAATATTCCTTTAAATATCGTACCTGGGGGTGTCTATAGTATGCCTGTAGGGTGGCGCGTGTTTCCCGTGCTTAGAACAGTCCCTGCACAAAATGTCATTTTTAAAGGAAAAAAAGTCATTTAAAACTGCTTGCGGCTTTAATGTAATGTCGGGTCCTGGCAATATGGATGAAAATCAGTGAGACAAATGGCATGGATACCTCCCAGTCCATTACCAGGCCCTTTGGGTCTTGTATGGAATTTAAGGGGAACCCTGCACCCAAATTAAAAAAAGGAAAGGTGTGGGGCCACCATGCCCTATATACTCTGAACAGCAGTATACAGGCGGTGCAAACAAGACAGGGACTGTAGGTTTGTTGTTAAGTAGAATCTGTTTGTAATTTTGAACGGGTACATTTTTAACGTGTTTAGCTCCAGCCAAAAAATCTTTTTTAAGCTTTTTGGAAAACATAGGGAAGGGTTATCACCCTCCCTCCTCATCACTGGAGCAAACCTGGCAGTATGCTGCAGCAGGGGGAGCATGACTGCCAGATTGCTGTCCTTCTTGGGCACCCCCTCTGTCCGTGCTCACGTTACTGCCTTCATCTAGCTCAGTATCATCATCAGAGCCTTCCAAACACTGGGCATCTTCCTGGATCATGTACCCAACACTGTGGTCAAACAGTTCGAGGGACTCCTCAGGAGGACATGGGCCTATGGAAGGAGTCACTGATGACATTGAGCCGAGGGAAGAGGCTGCATTGGCAGCTGCTTTGCCAGACAAAATACCCTGAGCATGGGTGAGAGAGGATGAGGAGGATGAGGACGGCTTGGTCATCCACTCGACCAAGTCTTCCGCATGTTGCGGCTCAACGCGGCCAGCTGCCAAAAAAACGGCCAAGCGTGTCCCACGGCCACGTGCTGATGAGGATGCACCGTCTCCACGACCAGCACTGTTGCCTCAAGACACCGAGCCTGATTGCCCTCTTTTATTGGCTTGTGACTGTCTGCCTCTCCTTGTCGGCCTTCCAGACATACTAATGGCCTGTAGCTGCACTAAGCTGGGATATAGCTCACACTACACTAACTTGTAGTTTATTTAGCTGCCTGCGGTAGTGATAGGATCAGGAAAACACCATCAACCTTCTACAGGTAGCTTTAGGTGAACACTGTGCAGAGCTTGCACTAAACTAACTTGTAGCTTATTTAGCTGCCTGCGGTAGTGATAGGATCAGGAAAACACCACCAACCTTCTACAGGTAGCTTTAGGTGAACACTGTGCAGAGCTCGCAATAAACTAACTTGTAGCTTATTTAGCTGCCTGCGGTAGTGATAGGATCAGGAAAACACCACCAACCTTCTACAGGTAGCTTTAGGTGAACACAGTGCAGAGCTCGCACTAAACTAACTTGTAGCTTATTTAGCTGCCTGCGGTAGAGATAGGATCAGGAAAACACCATCAACCTTCTACAGGTAGCTTTAGGTGAACACTGTGCAGAGCTTGCACTAAACTAACTTGTAGCTTATTTAGCTGCCTGCGGTAGTGATAGGATCAGGAAAACACCACCAACCTTCTACAGGTAGCTTTAGGTGAACACTGTGCAAAGCTCACACTACACTAACTTGTAGTTTATTTAGCTGCCTGCGGTAGTGATAGGATCAGGAAAACACCAACAACCTTCTACAGGTAGCTTTAGGTGAACACTGTGCAAAGCTCGCCAAAAAATAACTTGTAGCTTATTTAGCTCCCTGCGGTAGTGATAGGATCAGGAAAACACCACCAACCTTCTACAGGTAGCTTTAGGTGAACACTGTGCAGAGCTCGCACTACACTAACTTGTAGCTTATTTAGCTGCCTGCGGTAGTGATAGGATCAGGAAAACACCACCAACCTTCTACAGGTAGCTTTAGGTGAACACTGTGCAGAGCTTGCCAAAAAATAACTTGTAGCTTATTTAGCTGCCTGCGGTAGTGATAGGATCAGGAAAACACCACCAACCTTCTACAGGTAGCTTTAGGTGAACACTGTGCAGAGCTCGCACTACACTAACTTGTAGCTTATTTAGGTGCTTGCGGTAGTGATAGGATCAGGAAAACACCACCAACCTTCTACAGGTAGCTTTAGGTGAACACTGTGCAGAGCTCGCCAAAAAATAACTTGTAGCTTATTTAGCTGCCTGCGGTAGTGATAGGATCAGGAAAACACCACCAACCTTCTTCAGGTAGCTTTAGCTGAACACTGTGCAAAGCTCACACTACACTAACTTGTAGTTTATTTAGCTGCCTGCGGTAGTGATAGGATCAGGAAAACACCAACAACCTTCTACAGGTAGCTTTAGGTGAACACTGTGCAAAGCTCGCCAAAAAATAACTTGTAGCTTATTTAGCTCCCTGCGGTAGTGATAGGATCAGGAAAACACCACCAACCTTCTACAGGTAGCTTTAGGTAAACACTGTGCAGAGCTCGCACTACACTAACTTGTAGCTTATTTAGCTGCCTGCGGTAGTGATAGGATCAGGAAAACACCACCAACCTTCTACAGGTAGCTTTAGGTGAACACTGTGCAGAGCTTGCCAAAAAATAACTTGTAGCTTATTTAGCTGCCTGCGGTAGTGATAGGATCAGGAAAACACCACCAACCTTCTACAGGTAGCTTTAGGTGAACACTGTGCAGAGCTCGCACTACACTAACTTGTAGCTTATTTAGCTGCCTGCGGTAGTGATAGGATCAGGAAAACACCACCAACCTTCTACAGGTAGCTTTAGGTGAACACTGTGCAGAGCTCGCCAAAAAATAACTTGTAGCTTATTTAGCTGCCTGCGGTAGTGATAGGATCAGGAAAACACCACCAACCTTCTTCAGGTAGCTTTAGCTGAACACTGTGCAGAGCTCACAAAAAATAACTTGTATGTTTAGGGAAACACTGTGAGGAAGACGCACTACACTAACTTGTAGCTTTAGCTGAACACTGTGCAGAGGTCACACTAAACTAACTTGTAACTTTAGCTAAAGACTGTGAGGAGGATGCACTACACTAACTTGTAGCTTTAGCTGAACACTGTGCAGAGGTCGCACTAAACTAACTTGTAGTTTTAGCTGAACACTGTGCAGAGGTCACACTAAACTAACTTGTAGCTTTAGCTGAACACTGTGAGGAGGACGCACTACACTAACTTGTAGCTTTAACTGAACACTGTGCAGAGGTCTCATTACACTAACTTGTAGTTTTAGCTGAACACTGTGAGGAGGACACACTACACTAACTTGTAGCTTTAGCTGAACACTGTGTAGAGGTAGCACTACACAAACTTGTAGTTTTAGCTGAACACTGTGAGGAGAACGCACTACACTAACTTGTAGCTTTAGCTGAACACTGTGCAGAGGTCGCACTACACTAACTTGTAGTTTTAGCTGAACACTGTGAGGAGGATGCACTATACTAACTTGTAGCTTTAGCTGAACACTGTGCAGAGGTCGCACTACACTAACTTGTAGTTTTAGCTGAACACTGTGAGGAGGACGCACTACACTAACTTGTAGCTTTAGCTGAACACTGTGCAGAGGTCGCACTACACTAACTTGTAGTTTTCGCTGAACACTGTGAAGAAGACACACTACACCAACTTGTAGCTTTAGCTGAACCCTGTGAGGAGGACGCACTACCCTAACTTTTAGCTTTAGCTGAACACTGTGCAGAGGTCGCACTACACTAACTTGTAGCTTTAGCTGAACACTGTGCAGAGGTCGCACTACACTAACTTTTAGTTTTAGCTGAACACTGTGAGGAGGACTCACTACACTAACTTGTAGCTTTAGCTGAACACTGTGCAGAGGTCGCACTACACTAACTTGTAGTTTTAGCTGAACACTGTGAGGAGGACGCACTACACTAACTTTTAGCTTTAGCTGAACACTGTGCAGAGGTCGCACTACACTAACTTGTAGTTTTAGCTGAACACTGTGAGGAGGACGCACTACATTAACTTGTAGCTTTAGCTGAACACAGTGCAGAGGTTCGACTACACTAACTTGTAGTTTTAGCTGAACACTGTGAGGAGGACGCACTACACTAACTTGTAGCTTTAGCTGAACACTGTGCAGAGGTTGCACTACACTAACTTGTAGTTTTCGCTGAACACTGTGAGGAAGACGCCCTACACCAACTTGTAGCTTTAGCTGAACACTGTGAGGAGGACGCACTACCCTAACTTTTAGCTTTAGCTGAACACTGTGCAGAGGTCGCACTACACTAACTTGTAGTTTTAGCTGAACACTGTGAGGAGGACGCACTACACTAACTTGTAGCTTTAGCTGAACACTGTGCAGAGGTTCGACTACACTAACTTGTAGTTTTAGCTGAACACTGTGAGGAGGATGCACTACACTAACTTGTAGCTTTAGCTGAACACTGTGCAGAGGTCGCACTACACTAACTTGTAGTTTTCGCTGAACACTGTGAGGAGGACACACTACACCAACTTGCAGCTTTAGCTGAACACTGTGAGGAGGATGCACTACCCTAACTTGTAGCTTTAGCTGAACACTGTGCAGAGGTCACACTAAACTAACTTGTAGCTTTAGCTCAACAATGTGAGGAGGACGCACTACCCTAACTTGTAGCTTTAGCTGAACACTGTGCAGAGGTCGCACTACACTAACTTGTAGTTTTAGCTGAACACTGTGAGGAGGACGCACTACACTAACTTGTAGCTTTAGCTGAACACTGTGCAGAGGTCGCACTACACTAACTTGTAGTTTTAGCTGAACACTGTGAGGAGGACGCACTACACTAACTTTTAGCTTTAGCTGAACACTGTGCAGAGGTCGCACTACACTAACTTGTAGTTTTAGCTGAACACTGTGAGGAGGACGCACTACACTAACTTGTAGCTTTAGCTGAACACTGTGCAGAGGTTCGACTACACTAACTTGTAGTTTTAGCTGAACACTGTGAGGAGGACGCACTACACTAACTTGTAGCTTTAGCTGAACACTGTGCAGAGGTTGCACTACACTAACTTGTAGTTTTCGCTGAACACTGTGAGGAAGACGCCCTACACCAACTTGTAGCTTTAGCTGAACACTGTGAGGAGGACGCACTACCCTAACTTTTAGCTTTAGCTGAACACTGTGCAGAGGTTGCACTACACTAACTTGTAGTTTTAGCTGAACACTGTGAGGAGGACGCACTGCACTAACTTGTAGCTTTAGCTGAACACTTTGCAGAGGTTCGACTACACTAACTTGTAGTTTTAGCTGAACACTGTGAGGAGGATTCACTACACTAACTTGTAGCTTTAGCTGAACACTGTGCAGAGGTCGCACTACACTAACTTGTAGTTTTCACTGAACACTGTGAGGAGGACACACTACACCAACTTGTATCTTTAGCTGAACACTGTGAAGAGGATGCACTACCCTAACTTGTAGCTTTAGCTGAACACTGTGCAGAGGTCACACTAAACTAACTGGTAGTTTTAGCTGAACACTGTGAGGAGGACGCACTACACTAACTTGTAGCTTTAGCTGAACACTGTGCAGAGGTTGCACTACACTAACTTGTAGTTTTAGCTGAACATTGTGAGGAGGACGCACTACACTAACTTGTAGCTTTAGCTGAACACTGTGCAGAGGTCGCACTTCACTAACTTGTAGTTTTCGCTGAACACTGTGAGGAGGACACACTAAACTAACTTGTAGCTTTAGCTGAACACTGTGAGGAGGACGCACTACACTAACTTGTAGCTTTAGCTGAACACTGTGCAGAGGTCTCACTACACTAACTTGTAGTTTTAGCTGAACACTGTGGGGAGGACGCACTACACTAACTTGTAGCTTTAGCTGAACACCGTGCAGAGGTCTCACTACACTAACTTGTAGTTTTAGCTGAACACTGTGAGGAGGACGCACTACACTAACTTGTAGCTTTAGCTGAACACTGTGCAGAGGTCGCACTACACTAACTTGTAGCGTTAGCTGAACACTGTGCAGAGGTCACACTAAACTAACTTGTAGCTTTAGCTGAACGCTGTGAGGAGGACGCACTACCCTAACTTTTAGCTTTAGCTGAACACTGTGCACTACACTAACTTGTAGTTTTAGCTGAACACTGTGCAGAGGTCACACTAAACTAACTTGTAGCTTTTACTGAACACTGTAAGGAGGACGCACTACACTAACTGTAAATAGTCTAGCTGCCTGACTGTGGTACTAATAGGATCAAAAGAACACCAGCAATTTTCTTCAGGTAGCTGTAAATACTGTAACAAGACAAGCCTGCCTGTCAGTAGGAAGATAACAGGAACGGATCTAGCTAAACTGAATACAGTGTATATATATATATATATACAACACCTGGGATGCATATATATACACAATACACTGTAAGGGCAGCTAACTCACTGACTGTCCTGCCTAATTTAGCTAACTCAAATGAAATGACACTGTCTCTTTCTCTCTCTAAGCACACCGGAACACACTACACAGGGCCGCCGTGCAGGCGGCCTTATATAGTGTGGGGACTTTTCTAAACCCCCTGAGCCATAATTGGCCAAAGCCTCCGCGGCTTTGGCCAATTACAGCTCCATCTACATCTGCGGGTCATAGTGCATGCTTGGCCAATCATCAACCAGCAATGCACTGCGATGCCGCAGTGAATTATGGGCCGTGACGCAACACACAAATTTGGCGCGAACGGCCCATATCGTTCGCAATTCGGCGAACGATCGAACAGCCGATGTTCGAGTCGAACATGGGTTCGACTCGAACACGAAGCTCATCCCTAGTACCGAGAGGTTGTCCTACCCATAAGTGATTCTATTTATCCTTATAACCATTTAAATGTATTCTTTAATGTGTTTTCTCCTGTGGTTTGTTTACTAACAAAAGCATTTTTGGAAGTATTTCACAAATGGCATTGAAGATCACGTCTTATAATGTGAAGGGCCTGGGCTCAATTCGGAAGCGTTGGGTAGCTCTGAAGGAGTTCAGGTCCTCAGGTGAGGATGTGATATTGATTCAAGAGATGCACTTCCGAGCCGACGGCTCATTAAAATTTGCATCAAAATCCTTCCCCACCTCCTTTCTTGCCTCTCATTCCACTGGCAAAGCGGGAGTAGCTATCCTGATCAGAAAATCGTGTCCTATTAAGGTTAAAAACACTCATGCGGACCCTCAGGGATGATTTCTCATTCTAGATTGTGATTATCTGAACTCCTTCCTCACCCTAGTCAGCCTATATGCTCCCAATACTGGACAGATTGATTTACTTAATAAACTTTTTGATGCCCCTCAGTACCGCTCTCAACCATTTATGATTGTTGGTGGGGATTTCAATCTGGTTATGTCCCCCACTAGAGATAGACAAACTTTGTTTAATGCCACCCCCTCGAGGAAGATCACATCCCAAACTAGCTCATTCCATAAATGTATCAGGTCCCATCAACTCTTTGACTCATGGAGGATCAAACATCCTTCTGCTAAGCAATATACATTTTACTCCATGGCCCATAAGATGTATTGCCGCCTTGACCATTTTTTCATTTCTGCTCCCCTCATCCCTTATATTATTGAGTCCAATATATCCCCACCACATGGTCTGACCATGCTCCCATCACACTAGACCTTATGCTTTCCCAGACCCACACTAGATCATGCCATTGGCACCTCAATTATCACCTTCTACAATCTGAGGTCTCACTGAATAAGCTGGCAACCGGTCTAAAATAATTTTTCCAACTTAACATGGGGTCTGTGTCTGAGTTTTCTACGCTGTGGGAGGCCCATAAGGCTGTCTTTCGAGGTGAATGCATAGCAGAGGGTTCACGTCTGAAAAAGGACAGAAATAGTCTTTTGCAGACACTTTCTACAGCCTTGTCATCAGCTGTTGTGCAGTCCCACAGTGTTGAAACTTTGTAAAGTCACTGCCCTCAGAGAACAAATTAAATCAACACAATTTGGAAAGGCAGCTAAATCCCTTCTTTGGACAAAAGAAAAGTTTTATGAGTTCTCTAATAAGCCTCATAGGATCCTAGTCAATAAATTATGCCCACGTCCTTTTAACTCCTTCCCTGACTTCCTTCTCCAAACAGATGGATCCAGAACCCATTGCCCCCAAGTAGGGATGAGCTGAACACCCCCCTGTTCGGTTCGCACCAGAACATGCGAACAGGCAAAAAATTTGTTCGAACACACGAACACCGTTAAAGTCTATGGGACACGAACATGAATAATTAAAAGTGCTAATTTTAAAGGCTTATATGCAAGTTATTGTCATAAAAAGTGTTTTGGGACCTGGGTTCTGCCTTTAACAAGGGGACCCCCAGATCCCGACCCTCCCCCCTGTGTGAAATGGTAAGGGGGTACAAAAGTACCTCTACCATTTCACAAAAAAAGTGTCAAAAATGTTAAAAATGACAAGAGACAGTTTTTGACAATTCCTTTATTTAAATGCTTCTTCTTTATTCTATCTTCTATCTTCCTTCGGTTTCTTCCTCCATCTTCTTCTTCTTCTGGTTCTTCTGGTTCTTCCTCCGGTGTTCTCGTCTGGCATCTTCCTCCGCTGTGTCTTCCCTTCTTCTTCTCGGGCCGCTCCACATCCACCATGATGGGAGGCTCCCGCTGTGTGACGCTTCTCGTCTTCTGACGGTTCTTAAATAATGGAGGGCGGGGTCTCTGACGCAGGGGGACTTGATGGGGACTTCCCTGTGCATTCCCCGTGATGTCAGAGGGGGCGGAGTCATCCGTTACGTAATGGGGACGCCATGGAGGAAGATGCCGGACGAGAACACTGGAGGAAGAACCAGAAGAACCAGAAGAAGAAGAAGATGGAGGAAGAAACTGAAGGAAGATAGAAGAAAGAAGATAGGAGATAGAAGAAAGAAGAAACATTTAAATAAAGGAATTGTCAAAAACTGTCTCCTGTCATTTTTAACATTTTTGACACTTTTTTTGTGAAATGGTAGGGGTAATTTTGTACCCCCTTACCATTTTACACAGGGAGGAGGGCCGGGATCTGGGGGTCCCCTTGTTAAAGAGGGCTTCCAGATTCCGATAAGCCCCCCCGCCCGCAGACCCCCACAACCACCGGGCAAGGGTTGTGGGGATAAAAAATAACAACAAAAGTAAAAGTGTAGCGCAATATACTAAACAGGCGTATAAATCAAAAAACCCACCCCATAAGTGCATACACACAGTAAGTAAAAACCTTATCACACCATGTATGACCATAAATATGGATTGCACAATAAAGTTATACTGTGTTATTCAGCAAAACAATTAAGTGAAACAATGAATAATAAACCTTATTGGCAAATATAAACAATAACTAATATTTAGAAAACCATGACGGTTCCATAAATCTAACACCTAAAATATTGCAGAGAAAATCTGGAAACATAACAGTCCATAATATAAGTTTGTAGAAAAATTGTGAAAGAAAACCACCACCAAAAAGTCTATGGAGGTTGCACGTTAAAAATGATGGAAATATAACTCCCAGGTTCGCAAGTGGATAAATTTCACCAAATCTGACAGGTAAGTAGACAGTGAGGGAACCACGAGTGAACAGAGGGTCTAGATCGGTGCCGGGGCCATCACCGGGAACATCAAGAGGCTTACCGGAACTTAATGACTTGAAATGAGATATGTCATACAAGTCAAAAAGGCTTTACCCACTGAGGGTAAAGGATTATAAAATTTACGCTTAAGGGGGATGTTGGCTAGGTCCCTCAGCACTAATTCCCTAAACAAATTAATGGTTGGTGGGAGTTGTGTTGGGGGACTAAAAAGAGAGGGATTGGATAAGCCTGAGTGAACCGTGACAGACGTTGCCGCCCTGGCCACATTCCTAGTGGGATTCGAGATGATATACCTTTGAACGTTGATTTTTCTAATAAACTTTTGAATGTCGATAAACGTGTCAAACTTATTAAGTTTGCACGGGGGGGCGAATTTAAGACGTTTATTCAGAATAATTTTCTCTTCTTGAGTGAGGATCGTATCACTCAGGTTGAATACCCCCTGACATGTTAAGTTCGTTTTCTTTTTTCGTCTCTGGATCCTCCTCCCTCCTCTGGACCCTCTCTTGTTTCCGGACCTCCTTTTTTGTTTTGGGGGTCCTCGCGAAAACCCTGAGTAGTTCGTGAACCAGAGTAAGGTTGTTTGTAGGGGGAAGGATCGTACCCAACGTTAGGAAATGGATAAACATTCTCATTGTAATGATCACGTAGGGGGGAATATCTATTGTATGTGGAAACCGGGGGGTGTCTGTAGTAGGGTGGATCTGGGTAATATGGGTGATGGGAAGAATCTCGGTGGCGTGCCGGGGAACCCGGATGGTAGGAGTTCTCCCGTTCGTAATATTGATATTCACCATAACTACGACGGTCCCCCCTATTTCCACCTCTACCTCTACTTCTAGAGTAATGACCTCTTCCCCTTTGTTGGTTTTTGGGGGTATGTATACTTGGATGTCGACCCCTATATGGAGGGGGACCTCCACCATGAGACCGTCCTTTATCAACAAAGGATTTTGGACGAACCGAAGGCTCAATGGGAGGAGCCAAAGTGTCCTGACTTTGAACATTAGTTTCCATTGCTGACTCCAAGGCAGGCCCTGCGATGGATTTCTGCCACCCAAACACCCTACCCGCCTTGTAGTCACCAATGTCACGGGAATATTTTTTGCGTTTCTTGGTTTTCTGTTCCTTATCCTCCCTTATAAGGTGTGCTTGCAAATTGGAGGACAGGGTGTTATATTCAACTGAATTTTTATAGGCAAGTAATTTATCCTTCAATTCCCTAATCTCCTGATCTAAAGTCGAAAGACAAATACGTTTCCTAGTGATAAGAAAACCAAGGAATTTAATGCCGGCATCGTTGAAATATGTAAACCAAGAGTCAAGTTCAGCTTCCCCCTGTTGAGGATGAACATCCCATCTGAGACTCCGTGGGATCATACCTTCTGATACATATTGCTCCAGAAAAGCTAAATCCCATTGTAGATGGAGCTCAGAGACCATAACATTTTTTAGCCTCATGAATAACCCACCAATTTCTGTATCAATAGAGGGATATGCTTTTATCGATAAATGACTCCTGCCCCTTAACCCCTGTGCATGTAGGAGCATAGTAGTTAATTCATGAGCTCTAAAGCCGGAAGTGATATTCATTCATTGCACTTCCGGTTATTGGACACTCCCAGTGGAGGGTCATTATCTGTTTATAGAGCGGTGAGGTGAGGGGGTTCCACACCCCAGATGACGGCTTCTCAGCTGAAACATGTCGGGTGGACCCCTCACGATTGCCGCTATATGATGTTTGAGCTGTTTCTGATCTTCTAATATGTGAGTTTGTTTTTAATTATTTTAATAAACCAGTGTTTAAACGTTATCACGCTATGTGAGTTTTCTTACTCCTTGCATGGCATATGAATTACTCGTTTGGCCTATGTCGGACTGCCTATGGATGTGGAAGCCATGCTGTTATCCCCCTTCCTACTGTATGCTGACGACATTTGACAAGATACATTGCTCAGACCGGTTGGTCAATAAGCCTTTTTGACTTGTATGACGTATGTCATTTCAAGTCATTAAGTTCCAGTAAGCCTCTTGATGTTCCCGGTGATGGCCCCGGCACCGATCTAGACCCTCTGTTCACTCGTGGTTCCCTCACTGTCTACTTACCTGCCAGATTTGGTGAAATTTATCCACTTGCGAACCTGGGAGTTATATTTCCATCATTTTTAACGTGCAACCTCCATAGACTTTTTGGTGGTGGTTTTCTTTTACAATTTTTCTACAAACTTATATTATGGACTGTTATGTTTCCAGATTTTCTCTGCAATATTTTAGGTGTTAGATTTATGGAACCGTCATGGTTTTCTAAATATTAGTTATTGTTTATATTTGCCAATGAGGTTTATTATTCATTGTTTCACCTAATTGTTTTGCTGAATAACACAGTATAACTTTATTGTGCAATCCATATTTATGGTCATACATGGTGTGATAAGGTTTTTACTTGCTGTGTGTATGCACTTATGGGGTGGGTTTTTTGATTTATACGCCTGTTTAGTATATAGCGCTACACTTTTACTTTTGCTGTTATTTTTTGCCTTGAGTCTATAGGTGTGTTAGCTGCTATCCTAGTGTTCTCTTTGATCTATGCAGCGCTGTACGTATCTTCTTAAGGGTTGTGGGGATGAGGCCCACAAGGTGTTTTGGGGGGCTACCCCAAAGCACCCTCCCAATGTTGAGGGCATGTGGCCTGGTATGGTTCAGGAGGGGGGCACTCTCTCGTCCCCCCCTCTTTTCCTGCGGCCTGCCAGGCTGCGTGCTCGAAAAAGGGTCTGGTATGGATTTTTGGGGGGACGCCACGCCATTTTTCTTTTTAAATTTTGGCGCGGGTTCCCCTTAAAATCCATACCAGACCTGAAGGGTCTGGTATAGATTTTGAGGGGGACCCCACGTCATTTTTTTTTAAATTTTGGTTCGGGGTTCCCCTGTGGGGAATTCACATGCCGTTTTAATCAATGAACTTTTATGTGTATTGTTGGACCGGCAATTCATTAATAGCGGCGAGTAGTTTTAAATGACTTTTTTTCCTTTGAAATGCAATTTTGCTGTCAGACTGTTCTAAACATGGGAAACATGCGCCCCTTTACAGGCATACTATAGACACCCCCAGGTACGAAATTTAAAGGAATATTACACTTTTTTTGTTTCACTTTAAGCATTATTAAAATCACTGCTCCCGAAAAAATGGCCATTTTTAAAACTTTTTTTGCATTGCAAGACCCAGGTCCCCAAACACTTTTTATGACAATACCATGCATATAAGCCTTTAAAATTAGCACTTTTGATTTCTCCCATAGACTTTTAAAGGGTGTTTTGCGGCTTTCGAATTTGCCGCAAACACCCCAAATTCATCGCTGTCGGCGAACTGGCGAACAGCCGATGTTCGAGTCGAACATGAGTTTGACTCAAACTCGAAGCTCATCTCTACCCCCAAGAGATGTCCAAAATTTTTGGTAAATTTTATCATAAGTTGTATAACTGTTTGAACCCTGCAAAAAATTTTAACTTCACCCAAGGGAAATTTGAGGAGTTCTTCTCTGACCTAAAGCTTCTGAAACTATCCACACCTGATCTAGCTAGTTTAAACACGGCCATAACTGCGGAAGAGCTCCTCATTATAGTTAAAGATCTCCCGTTAAGCAAATCGCCAGGCCCAGACGGGCTACCATACTTTTACTATAAGACCTTCATAGACATACTGTCCCCCCACATGCTGACTCTTTATGATTCCTTACTCAAAGGCAAACCCCCTAACCACCATTTTTCCCACTCCTGCATTACTGTCATCCCGAAACCTGGTAAGGATCCTTCAACTCCAGATAATTACAGGCCCATAGCCTCCTTACTCCATCCTACTCCTCACTTTACTCTGCAAATTACCCCTCTTTGATCCTTGACATCAATAAATCTCTACAGACCTGGGCAAAATTTTCCCTATCCCTGCTGGGCAGGATTAATGCTTTAAAAATGTCTATTCTACCTAGATTACTATACCATTTTGAGACATTACCTGTTGCAGTTCCTACCCCCCAACTTATAACGCTACAGAGGAGCTTTCTTAATTTCATATGGAAAAATAGGGCGCACCATATAGCGGGTTCAGTAGTCTTCGCAAAAAGATCTAGGGGGGGTTTGGGAGCACCGGATATTGTTAAATATAACTATGCCTCACATTAAAGGGTCATTGCCTCATGGTCCTCTCTCCACGCTCCTAATCACTGGACCGCTATTGAGAGAGGAGTATTGTATCCAGTGCACCCATACTCTTTAGTTTGTTCTCCCACTCCCTCCCTGGATCCCATCTATAGGCGTCAAAGTACTGCTCCAATGAAATTTACTTCGAATATCTGGTGTAAATGTCTTAAAACTTTCCCTATTATTTCACCTTGTTCTCCCCTTGTGAATGTACTCTTCAATCCCTCCATACCAGACAGTCAGTCTCCATACCAGACAGTCTGTCCCTGGGTAGGGTATTCTCCTGGATGGAGGTCTCTTTGTTTCAGCTCCGGAACTTGGTGCACCCAACCTCCCGCAGGTTACACAGTTTCGATACTCTACGTGAGAAATTTGGTATCCCCCCACATCTCTTCCACTTCTATCTACAGATTAGACACTTTTTCCATTCTCAGTCCCCGCTCTTGAACCTAGATAAACCCACTCCTTTTGAATATCTATGTGCACAGGGCCCTCAACAACTACACTGTCAGGAAAAGCCCTCTTGCAGTTTTCTCAGCAGATTGAGGGTTAAACGAATGCCTGTGCATAGAAGTGCCTTCCGGCGCTCGCGCAGTGCAATAGTGCCAATAGCGCTAATAGTGCTAACAAACGTACGCGCATGCGCAATAGCGCCAATAGCGCTAACGTGCGTACGCGCATGCGCAATAGTGCCACTTGGCGCCAAAGATAGGCTATTTAAAGAAGACTGTTTCAATGCTGCCTTGCTGTCCGGTCTACAGCGTTTCCTGAGACCCCTGCTACCTTGTTAACAGTTTTCCTGTATCCAGTACTTACTTCGCTTGTTCCTGACTTACCTGCTTGCTGCCCGCCCCGATCTTGGCTTGGACTCTGACTATTCTCTTGGTTTGCCCTTCTGTACCTGATCTGCCCGCCAGTACCTTGACCCGGCTTGTCTGCACCTCCCTGCTGTCTGCAACCTGCTACAGGACTGCAGTGCACCTCCCTGCCATCTGCATCCTGCTACAGTACTACAGTGCACCTCCCTGCTGTCTGCAACCTGCTACAGGACTACAGTGCACCTCCCTGCTGTCTGCAACCTGCTACAGGACTACAGTGCACCTCCCTGCTGTCTGCAACCTGCTACAGGACTACAGTGCACATCCCTGCTGTCTGCAACCTGCTACAGGACTACAGTGCACCTCCCTGCTACCTGCATCCTGCTACAGTACTACAGTGCACCTCCCTGCTGACTACAGGATCCTGCCTTCTACTTCAGTGCTCCAGTCAGGCACTTGTGCCCCTCTGTACTTTCGAGTCCCTGTTCACACCTTCAGGGGTTCTTAAGTCAGAGGCATACGAGAGGCCGTTCTCTGCATTCCGGGCTCCACCTACCAGGTATGTGACATACACCTAATATCCTCTATACACCATATCCTACATGAGTCAACCCCTCTCACTGAGAACACACATCAATATATGAGAAGATGGCCTCATTTAATAGGCCTATTAGTTCCCAAATGTGGGATAGGATCTGGTCCTCCACTTTCAAGTCCTCAAGATGTGTTTTACATAGGGAAACGTCCATCAAGGTGCTCATGTTTTGGTACAAGACCCCTGAAGTTATTCACAAATTTGACCCTGCGTCCTCGGCAAATTGCTGGCTTTGTGGGTCTGAAGTAGGAGCTCTATTTCATATCTTTTGGCAATGTTCCATGATACAGCCTTTTTGGCACAAGGTAATGCTGTTAATACAAAGGGTGGTGGATGTGTCCCTCCCGCTTGATCCCCTAAATGATCTTTTAGGACTTCCTTTCCCAGGTATTACATAAAAAGACAATAGGCTGATTGCATACATTCTTCTAGCGGCCAAGTGGCTCATTCCATTATGTTGGCTCTCCAGCTTGCCCCCCCCCCCCATGGTCTAGGTTTTTACAACTAATAGCTGAGATTCGAGGGATGGAGTATTTGACAGCCTTTGTCCATGACAATATCCCCCAGTTTAACAAAATCTGGGAACCATGGGATCGATTGGAATTTGGTACATCTCTGCCACCCAGTAAATCATAAATTATGTCACCTAAAACCATGCTTTTCACACAGATGAGTACCCTTTTCAAGTTATTATTCTCTACTGTATACCAAAAAATGTCTTTGCCTTTATACATGACCTCGAAACACCTATTGTTGCTTTCTATGAGTTGCTTTTACCTTCTGATGAGATCTACAGAACACTCTTGTGCTCTGTATACATGGACATTTATTGTTCGTACCTTTACACTTTAATTTTAATTCAGTTATTTGTATACTCTGTCTATTCTCTAGAAAACCCTTAATAAAAAATACAATTTTAAAAAAAGAAAAGGTAGTAATCTATATGCCCTTAACACAGGCGCTGAGAGGGAGGAGAGAAGACTGATCAACTTCTCAGCTCCTTCTGGGCTGCAAACTCCATTGAAAGTAACAATACAAATAAGAAGGCCCAGAAGCTACAGGGTAAGGAGTACTCAAGGGACATGTTATACTATGCCCAAAAGCTGGGGGGCCCCAGGATCAAAGCGCAGGGGGTTCTGCTGAACTGTCTCATGCTGAGGATCACAGGCCAGGAGAGCTGAGTGCACTGCACACTGACATGCAGGGAGAGACAGACGCTGCTGCTGAGCGGCCCTCCTCACTCCACATAGACACTGATACAGAAGAGTCTGAACAACCAACTTTAGCTGATATACTCAGGGCTGGGCATGTCTGCACAGCGTCTGTGAACACTCTTAAAGAGCAATTTGGTGGGCTGAAAGAGGATGTATCCCTGTTGAGACAGGATCTGCAAAAGATTAGAGAGCGTACAACTGCAGTGGAAAGCAGAGTGAGTGACATTGAAGACCAACTCCCCCCAGTTGCTCGGGAGGCACATGCGGCCTATCAACTTGCTAAAGACACTAACAATAGAGCAGATGATATGGAAAATCACTTGAGACGCAATAACATACGCATTATAGGTCTGCCAGAGAAAACGGAAGGAAGAGATGTTACAACATTTGTAGAAAACTGGCTAGTCGAGATATTTGGAAGAGAAATCTTTTCCCCATTCTTTACTGTGGAGAGGGTGCATCGCACGCCAGGCCACCCACTACAACCGGGAGCCCCCCCCAGACCCATCCTTGCCCGGCTTATGCATTATCGGGATTATTATTAATAACCTCGCCATGCTCCCATCCGTCTCAGAAGTGCTGTATAAGCCCCGTAGTGTCTCAGATCACTCACATTTAGTGATTAGCCTGATTATATCCCCGAAATCTGGACTCCTTAGAGTCCCATGGAAATTTAACGCCTTTTGCCTAAAACTATTTCTAACTCACGGAGAGATAGAGCGGAGCATGGGGGAATTTTTGAATGCCCGGGAATTTTTACAGTCCCCGATGGAACAGTGGGGCGCTTTTAAGGCCTATATGAGAGGGTTGCTCATTTCAGAAATAGGCAAGGTAAAGAAGAACTCATCAGAGCATAAGGAGGAACTTGAAAGACAGGTGGGGGCCCTGGAGGAGTCCTATGTGCGTACCCCGACTGACTCCGCCAGAGAGGCATGGCAGTCGGCTCAATTTGCTTATGAGCGGCTGCTGTCCTCAACGGCGGAGAAAAAGCTATTCTTCTCCAGGCTGGCGTTCTATGAGGAGGGAGAAAGTACTGGGCGTCTCCTGGCGAAGATAGCCAACTCCCAACAGCGCTCATCGGCAATAGGAGCCATTAAAACATCTGAGGGTAGATTAGTGAGCTCCCCTGACCTTATATTGGTAGAATTGGCTAAATTCTATGAGGGTCTATACCTTCCAACGGGGCAATATACCCCGGAGGAACTAATGGACTATCTACAGGACATTGACTTCCCACACCTCACCAATAGCCAAAGGGAGGCTCTGGATGCCCCCCTCACTTTAGACGAACTACAGACGGCTTTGGCGGCATTCCCTAATTGCAAGGCCCCCGTGGCGGACGGGATACCTATAGAGATCTATAAACAATACGCGGAAATACTTTTGCCTAAATTGCTAATGGTTTTTAATGCGGCTCGGGAGAAACGGAGGCTGCCCCCCTCTATGACCACGGCGAATATAGTACTCATACTGAAACCGGGAAAGGACCCGACAGACCCTGGTTCATATAAGCCCATATCCTTACTACAGAGTGATATTAAACTTCTAGCCAAGGTCCTCGCGATGAGATTGAACGGCGCCATCACGAGTATTATTCACCCGGACCAGGCAGGGTTCATGCCCAATAAGTCTACGGCGGTTAACCTGAGAAGGCTCTATCTTAATATGCAATCTGCGGCTGACAAGGTGGGGCAAAGGGATTTGCTATCACTGGACGCTATGAAGGCCTTTGATAGCGTTGAGTGGGAGTACTTGTGGGGAGTCCTTAAGAGTTTCGGGTTCGGAGAAGGATTTATATCATGGGTGCGCCTGTTGTACCACAACCCACAAGCGGCTATTCGGGCGTCGGGAGCTATGTCCCATACCTTTAATTTAGGGAGAGGCACGAGGCAGGGGTGTCCTTTGTCACCCCTGCTTTTTGCATTAGCCATAGAACCCCTAGCGATTAAAGTAAGGGCTAACCCTGATATTGTCGGATTTCGATACGGAGACAAGCAGGAAAAATTGATGCTATATGCGGACGATACCATGATCCTGCTTGGAGACGTAGACAAATCTCTTACAGAAGCCATGACCACCATAGTGGAGTTCAGCAGGTATTCGGGACTCCAGATTAACTGGACCAAATCCTCTCTGATGCTTATTGATGAAGGGGGGGCCCCCCCGACAATAACACGGTGCCCCTGACTACTTCGTTCAGATACCTGGGGATCCAGGTGACACCTAGGATCAGAGATTACGCTAGATTAAATATTTCCCCACTGCTACAAAAATGTAGAGAACAGATTAAAACATGGAATTTGCTCTGTCTGTCGGTTGCAGGCAGGGTGAATCTGATAAAAATGATTTTAATGCCCCAACTTTTATACGTACTTCATAACGCACCCATGGTAGTGACCTTAAAGACGTTCAGAATTATCAATTCCCTCTTTAGATTACTTATATGGAAAGGCCGTGCACCCAGGATTAAACTTGAACATCTCCAGCGTGCTAAAGATGAGGGTGGGCTTGCCCTTCCCAATCCCTGGCTCTACTATGTAGCTGCGCAGCTGCAGCAATTAATAGGTTTAATGCACACGAACACAGAGAAAGAGAGAATTACGTGTAGTTCCTCTGAACTGGTGATGCTGCACACAGTAAAAAGAGACTCTGTCCCGATGGCTTTGGAGGCGTTGGATTTTGCTAAGTCAAATAAGCAATACCCGACCTATGATCTAATTCATAAAATATGGTCCAAGACCAAATATATACAGGGAGTGACAGGGTACACAGATTACAGTCCAATATGGTTTAATGCTACGTACCCAGAAATAGCCAAGATACAACATGGGGCGAAGTGGAGGAGATATGGAGTGCTATATTATATTAGACAGATTTTTCAGAATGGGAAAATGCACACATTTGAGGCTCTACAGGGGATCTTTGGGTTACCACAGTCTATGCAGTTTTACTACATGCAATTAAAACATGCTGTGGTGGCTCAGAGTAAATCCTCAGACTGGATCGCCTCACCCACACCTTTGTTTAATCTGATTGCAGGGGTTACCAACACTAAGGGATTTATTTCTCAATGTTACAGTATGCTACTACAGAGCTTTCTAAGTAAACATCCTTTAGGTATGCTGACAAAATGGGAGAAGGATGTTGGCCCTCTTGATGGAGATCAATGGGAGGAGGTGATGCAGGCGGTAACTACTTGCTCTCTAAATGTTACGCAGAGATTAACACAACTATATATCATTCTTAGAGTATACTATACCCCCCATAGACTGCATGTTATGGGCCTTCGGCCCTCTCCACTCTGTACCAGATGTAAAAGGGAACATGGGGACCTGATCCACCTACTGTGGAGGTGCCCAAAGCTCCACCTCTATTGGAAGGGGGTGGTGGACACCGTTAACAGGGTATTTCAGGTTACGATGCCCACTGATCCAAAACACTGCTTGCTTAATGTAATAGATGAGCTGGGATGGGAAGAAAGTACTAGAGTGGCAATTACTAGAGTTATGTTTATGGCACGGAAACTAATAATGACACATTGGATATCAGAAGAGCCTCCTGCTCATAAAGAGTGGATTAATGCTATAGGGGAACTGTTGCGGAAGGAAAAAATAATTTACCAGCACAGAGGTTGCCCACAGAAGTTTGAGAAAATATGGGGATCTTGGCTAAATGTCCCTGGGCTTGCCCCGGTGGATTTGGTTGTGGGCAGATTGTTGGGTATGGGTATGGGTATGTGAGATATCATATGTCATATTGTTGAAACCATTTCTTCCTGTTATATATACCCGTATATAACTTGCTTTCTTTTCATATCCATTGTGAGACGCTGGGGGATGTTAACTAATTATTTAATAAAATAAATAATATATTAAAAAAAAACAATTAAAAAAAAAAAGAATAATAAAAAATATATATATATATATATATATATATATATATATATATATATATAAAAAATAAAAGAAAAAAGAAAATAGAAGGGGGTACTAAGGTGTTCACAAGCCAAGTAGATAGATTATTCAATGACTCAGGAAATGCTAGATTATCTATACAAACTGCGGTGCATGCAATTATGATGTTACTCAAGGTAAATTGTTATATTGAATACAATTGTAATGTCGGTATGTTTTTCTATATGTTTTTTCTCAATAAAAACTTGTTTTTGGATAAAAAAAAAGAAAGTAACAATACAAAAAAGAATTAATGGGTTAACAGGTAGAGTAAGCACAGTTCTCTAACGTTACAGGTCTTAAGTGGAAGGGTACTAGTGTATTCTGCTAGCAAACGTTGGGGCCCTTTGTAAAGGGAGTAGATTTAATCAATCAAAAGTGAGACAGTAATCCTTTAGGAAATTCTGTTAGGTAGTGGTTTGTAAGAACAGAATGGCTAAAAGTGGCAGCTCCAAACAAGCATCCTCTGGACAGTAGAAAGGGGAATAGGTCTGCATGCAGTGTCTGTACTGTGCTAAGAAAGATGTTGGGTTTACACAAGCTCACCAATCCTCTGGGTGATGACACAACGGAAGTCCCAAATGGTAGTTCAGGCTCCTGGCAATGTTGTAAGGCACCTCCTGTCGGCCGATCAGGATGGCTTGTGCCTGAACTGGCAGGGTGATGAGACAACGGACAACAGGACACCTAGATGGGTCTTGTGATCCCCAAAGTGGTGTGTGGGTTGTCTCTGCTGGGTTAGATGGTGCTGAGTTGCTGAGCAGGGTTTCTGAGCTGAATGGTGGAGGACCTTGTGGGTGACAATGTTCCTGACTCCTTTATCCTCAGTCTCTTGGCAGCAGTCTCGGGAAAAGAATGGCTCTCTCTCTCTCAGATGCTGGTAGATAGTCTGGCTCTCTTTCTCTTAGGTGTGGTGGAGTCCCATCACACAGTCCCATCACCTCACCACTCCTGTCCTCCACTCCTCATGGTAACTCTCCCCGGTAGTCTCAAGAGAAATGTGGCTTTCTCTTCCTTTGTTGGGTCACACAGTCGCTGGTGTCAGCATGTGTCTCTTGCCTCAAACAGATGCTGGTACCTCAGAACGCTCTCCTCACTCTCTTCAGACAGCCCTCCTGATCTTCTGTCAGCACTCTCTCTGTAGTGCTGTGTGGAAAACCTGTCTCTATCTCTCTTTTCTCTCACCTCAGCACTCCCCTATCCTCAGTTACCTTAGCTCTTCCTGAAACTCCCTTTTTCCCAGTGTGTTTTGTGTTTCTGAGTTTTCTGGAAGAACAAGTCAGCATCTCTCTGTCTCCATATTCTGACCAAAATGAGAAATTGCATTACAACATGCCTGCTACATCTTTATTGGATATAAAATTAAATACATGAATGACAAAGCATCATGAAAAGATATCATATAACAATGTAAATAAATGTCACGGGACATAATCATACTGATAAGTTTAGTACCTGAAAGATACCAAGGTAGTGGGTGAAAGGGTCATTTTCAAATAGGAGATTGTGGAAGACAGAGCAGGGCATGTCACCTCAAACACAAATTGTCCAAATTTTATATGAGTGTCACCAGCTGTTTATATGAAATAGAAAGAGTTCACATCTACTTTACAAATAAATGCTTGAATTTGAATTGCAGTGCTGGGGAACATTTTCTTGCCACAAACAATTAAACGTAACCTACATATACCAAAATGCAAATTTATGAAATTAATGAATACCCTTTCAAGAATCCCCAACCCAATACTGTAACAATTATATATTGTATAATAAAACAAAAAAAAATACATATAGAACAGAAACAATTTTCTTTAAATTCTATATAGTAAATTCTGTATTGATACCATTTTCATAACAGTGAAGATTACTCCAAAACAAAATAGCTGTGTGGCCATACTCCAGTGCTCTCATGGGTAACTCACAAGAGGAGAATGATCTTTGAAAGGTCTGAAAAACTCTTCTCCTTAGTAATCCCTCTTTGCTCCACCTTCGTCACAATCAGATAATCTCATCAGCAGCATGGTAACAGAAAATAGAAGTTCCAGAAGGTGTGATATTGTTTGAAATATATTTTTAATCCAGAAACATTACACTCCGATGTATCCTTGCTACTCATGGTATTAGTTTATATCACTTAATCACATATAATCCACCTGATACTGCTTGCACTTGCTTTTAGAGATCACTCAACATCTCTCAACCCTCTGACAGCTGAATCCAATTTCCCCCAACAGTGCTTCCTTGCATCTGATCAGTGGAAAGTTAGTACATGCCTAAGCTCCTTCTAATGTATTTCATGCGATGGGCATTATCAAGGAATTTTTAGCAGCCTTATATTGCAAGGAATTTTTATTTTTAGCATGGAGACTATGAGGGCTTTAGGCCTAGGACCTCCTTTTCCAAAGGTAGTAAAGGTAGTTTGCATTGCCATCCCTGCCAACCCTAATTTTGCTTTACGTAGAAAAAAATAAAATAAATAAAAGGTATAAAACTATTTTGGGGGGGCGCATGTGCTAAGCCCTCCAAGCAATTTATGTTTGAGTGAGGCTCCGCACCTACCGGGACAATACAGCCTCGTAGTGCCATACCAACGAGCCATCCGCTGGCACCTGCCGACTCCACAAGTAGCTGGGAACTTCGGGAGCCACCAATGGTTTTTAATGGAGGTAAACCGAAGAACAAGCTGCAATCCATACAGGATGTTCTTGTCAGGGCTGCACCTAAAATGTCTGCGACTTCATCTTCCCGGCCCTCCACCTTGCACGCTTCACACACTCCACAGCAGTCCAGGTTCTATGCAAGTGCTATAGCCAGGTGAGGCGGATACAGAGCTAGATATGACCCCCCCAGGTACCAGATAAACCACCACCAAACCTACTTATGCAGTTTGAGAGAATGCTCACTTGAGCTCTAAAGAAAACTTCAGATACCATTACTGACAAACTGACTCAAGAGATACGTGAAGTAGGCCACAGCACCTCAGTGTTAGAGCAGAGGATGGATGAGCAAGAACTCCTTACAGGCACCCATGCTGAGGAGCTAGAAATCGTAAAGAAAACTTAACCCTCCAAGTGTGTCTGGAGGATTTTGAGAATAGAGCCAGACACTCAAATTTCCACATCCATGGAATATCAGAGTCAGTGATAGACCTCCAATTCACCATTACTGCACTTTTTCAGAAACGGACCCCCTCAATCCCCATAGAAAGGTTGGAAATGGACAGAATCCATAGATCCCTAGCACTGCGTCCAGAAGATGGCCCGCCATGAGACATTGTGGTAAAACTCCACTTTTTTCTTACAAAGGAACAGTTAATGATGGCATCCCGAAATAAGGAATCACTGATGTTCCAGGGTCACCATTACCAAATATTCCAAGACCTTTCCCAGATCACTCTTTCCAAACAGAAAGCAATGAGGCACCACCTACAGGTTTTACAACAATGCATCGCTTATCGCTGGCATTTTCCCTTTGCCATTTAGTTCTCCTACAAGGGATCTTCATACCAATTTAAATCTGTAGAAGACCTCCAGGTCATGCTTCAGGATCTACAACTCCTGCTCACTGAACCAGTATCTGAGGGATCTCAACGCAGAGCAGCCTCCAGCTCCCCCTCAAAACCACCAACCTCCTCAGGTCTTCAAGCCGCATCCAGTGCCAACAAACGTGGACTCTTCCTCTCCTCAGGCCCAGCCCCAGAATAAGATTCCACGGACTGAATATATGGCCCTGGTAATTAGGGGTATCCCCCCTTGTTTATCTATCTTTTGCCTTTCATTTGCCTTTATGACAAATCCATTAGGTGACACTTCTTGAACAATATCCATTCAGTGTTCTCCCTACTGAAACGTCTCAACTCTACTCTCAAGTTAATTTATTTACTAAGGTTACACACTGCTATCTGTAGGCTTACAGCTGCCCATCCCTTCTCCCAACACCCTACCCCTACCCCTTCCACCCATGTCCACTACACCTTACCTTCCACTTTCCCTTCCCTCCTCAACACTCCTTCCCTTCATAAGTAATGGTTAATCTACTAATAATATTGTATGTTGTCAATGGTGATACAAGCTCTCTGGATGCTTTGGCTTCAGTACCTCCTCCTACGGAGAAATCTTTTACCCCTCCCCACACAGAGAAGCTTAGGACTCCCCTAATTCCAAGGCATCCACAGTCTTTAATCCCCCCAAGCTAATTTGTGGTCCCCCCTTTGTCACCATACGCTCCTCTCTGACCATGTTGGATGCGGAGACTCTTGTCCACCCTGGCCACAACAATTACTTGCAAAACCTGGCCTACCACCAACTGCATTTTATATAATGTTCTCAAACAGTTACACTAGCTTATAGAATTATCTTACTCTCGTGTCCAGACCTAGGGGCTTCCATACCTTTTTATTTACTCAGACACATTTATGATCTACACACAATAGTTTATCTTTGTTCTTACAAACCATAGATTACTAAGGATATCTATTCAAACCCTCCCCTGCTCAACTTGGTAGTCCACGACGGCTCCTTATGTTATATGCACTGTTGAAACTTGTTAATCTGTCGGTACTATATTACCTTGTTTATGTCTTATTTTTAGGCTGTTATAGTCCCGGAGACCGTTCACTGCTCCCCTACCTAGTCCTCGAGCACCTTACTGCCACATTTTTTATTATTATCCTTTTTTTTTCATCACCAGGTACTCCTTGATTTACCCAATTTCTTTAGGTCCAGTGGTATAGTAGAATTTTCTACATCCTTGAACCTCCATATCCATTGCTTCCTTACTCTCTGTAGTGCTTACCATCGCCCTCCTATCTACTCTCTCCGCCACCCCCCATCTTCCTTCCACTTTTACCCCCCCTTCCCTCCTTAGAGAGGTACCCCCCTGCCTCAAGGTAATTAGTGATTCCAACCCTAAAACCTCAGGTTCCAATGATGGCCTCCCTTAATGTCCTAACATTCAATGTTCAAGGCCTTAATTCTCCAGCGAAACAGACTAAAGCATTTTGGTCATTTTCAGGCCTCTCAGCCCAAGTGCTTTGTCTACAGGAGACACATTTCTCCACTAACTCAACCCCTAAATTCTTTGGCCGTCAATATTCTCAAGTATACACAGCCTCTGCCCCCCCAAACAAAGGGGGGTCCTTTTTGCATTTCCTCACTACACACCATTCACTCCCCTGGTGGAGATCAGAGACCCGGAAGGTTGCTACCTCATACTCTCTGGCAATCTCTTAGATAATGAAGTGACAATTGTCTCCTATTATGCTCCAGACAAAAAACGATCTCCTTTTTTTCCCGTTTGCTATCAGTGGTGGCCTTCCAAAAAAGAGGAACGCTCCTGATATGTGGTGACTCCAATCAGGTGATGTACCCCTTCTTAGACAAATCACGAACCCCACCAAATGCCCAATGCTTCTCCTTTCAGCAACTCCTGAACCAATATTCTCTACTAGACTCCTGGAGGGAACAGAACCCAACAATATTCCAATATACCCACTACTCCCACGCTCATAAACAATTTTCTAGAGTTGATCACATTCTCGTTAATGTCAGTACCTCCCAGCTTGCCCTAACCTCGATGATTGCACCTTGCTCATGGTCCGACCAAAATGCAGTCATAACCTCCTTCTCTTCCTTAGTCCCTAACTACCATTCCTGGACTATCAATGACAGCTTGCTAGCCAAACCAACCCACCGCCAAGATCTTGAAAACGCCAATAAAGATTACATAACTAACAATTGTGCATCAGAAGTCTCCCCTCTAACATTATGAGAGGCCCACAAACCTGTTATTAGGGGAATATGCATGAGCCGAGCATCACACATTCGCAAGGAGAAACGTCTTCAACATAAGCAGCTAGAAGAGGCCTTCTATAAGGCTTCAGAAGTATTCCAAGGCTCGCCCACTCCATCAAATAAATACTCTTACGAAAAATCACACATTGAACTTGATCCTTTCTTGACAGAGTCAGCGGAAAAACGTCTCTGCAGATAACAACACACTCTTTACATTAACCCTTTCGCTGCCAGAGCCATTTTTGCGTTTTTTGCACACATGTTTAAAAAATAATTTGATATATTTCCTGAAATCAGACACCCTAGAGAATAAAATAGTGGCAGTTGCAATTTTTTATGTCACATGATATTACAGCAAAGGTCTAGGAAATGCAAAATTTCAGTAAAAAACACACTAACGTGATTTTTAGGGCAAACAAACACAATAAATTACCCACGTTTTTGGTAAAATATAAACCGAGTAAATAGATTTGCATTGTAATGTAAGGAAAAAGGGGGGGAAAGCCTATTTTTAGGCCCCCCTTTCCTCATGGGATCTGAGGCAGCGACAGTTGTTTAAATCTCTCCCAAAGTTTTGAAAATGGGGTAATTTCATTTGCCAGCAAAGTCATCCAATTAAAACAGTAAAATGTAAGGGTCAGTGTAGGATAGGTCAGTTAAGTTGGTCACCAATGAATGTACTACAACAGCAGGGTACCCCTATAAATAAGGGCTACTGGTAATGGACCGTTGACAGTTGCCAGCAAGAAATTGAAGAGGACAGTTACTTGCCCCCCCCACTCCCTTGTCACGGCTTTTTATGTGGTAAAAACCTTTCAAATGAGGGGTAAATTTGGTTTGCTTATTCAGAAGATAAAATATCATTTAACCTGAGCCATAGTGGCTGGGATGTACTTTTTAATGATGTTATATAAAGAATTTTAATATGGATTTAGTAAATGTTTTATAGATTATTAACATTTGAAATTAGTATTATACCGATAAAAAAGCATCAGCCTATATTTATCCAATAAAAAATGTATTTCAAATAAAAGTGCTTGTCTGGATTTAATTTTATATATAATTAGAAATGCCTGCTGCCTTCTATCCCATAATTTAGAAGGTTCATCCACTCATGAGGGAAGGCGGTCAGGACACAGGTGGATAGGGAGTTGGTGTTCCGGCTGACGCTCGTGGCTCCCAGCGATTCCAGGCACTCAGAACAGCTCTGGGGAGGTGGTACGTGTCACTTCTGGTTGGAGCGAGAGCGGGGAGGAGTGCGCGTTTGGAGCATGCATGCTCCTTCATCAGGTAATGTCAGTGGCCATTTTGACAGTGGTATATATGGTCTATTCAGCCAGGAAGTGTCAATGCGGTGCCATAGTAACCGCTCACAGGTGATCGTTAAACATATCAAAAATGTCAAGGGCGCTGGTGTGACAGGCTGTCTTAGTTAAGATTGTAATTAAGTGACAAAAAAAGACAAGATGAGCTCATATAAAACAGGGATGACATAAAACTTAAACATTAAAGTAAAAATAGCTTGCATTGCAATAGGTAGTTAAAAATAGTGTTATACAATAAACTATTTATTCTATACAGTTTAAACAATCAGACAATCAAAAAAGTCTCACAGCAGCAATATTGGTAGGTTGATGAACGTGAAAATGAACATGAACAAAAAAAAAAAAAAAACGCCTTCCCTCATGAGTGGATAAACCTTCTAAATTATTCCAATGCGCTCACACATCTATGATCTTGTGAGTTTCCAATTCTCTATCTTGGAATAAAATGTTTTACTATTGCTAGACTTAGATGGCACTGCTCTTCTTTGTGTCATAGATACTATGCCAAACCTTAAATTTATGTGCGCCAGTGAAATGGCAACAAACTTCAGTACCCTATATTCTCTATAGGCGATGCTTCAAAAGCCCCCTATAGGTATCAATTTAGTGTTACAGAGGAGGTCTGGTGTTAGAATTATTGCTCTCACTCTCACGGGGGGGGGGGGGGGGATTTTATGTGCTTGGGTGTAACTTAGTTTTGTTGCAAAAAGAAAAAAAAAATTCTTCATCACATAGGTGACAACCAGTCCCCTATGTGATGATTTTTAGGTAACAGGTTCTCTTTATTGAGATATGCAGGGTCTAAAAGACCCTGCATGTCTCCCCTGTACTCCACTTAATGTTTTGCAATGCAGATCGCATTGCAAAACATGCTTTCTCAGCAAAGAGAGCCGGGGACACTGAGAGCTTGACCCGGAAGTGTCATCAGAGATGTCGCTTTCCAGGTCACAAAAAGAAGGGGAGGAGAGCGGACCTGGTTTCCTTCCCTTCTACCCTCTGGCACCCACCATGGACATCCCGGGCAAGCATGGCGGGGAGCTGCGGCGTGTGAGAGAGCACCGGTACCAGGGAGTGTGTGAGAGCGATTGGGCGGCGGGGTAACAGTGTATTTGAAACAGACTCATGCCTGTTAGTTTCACACACAATCCTGGGGGAGGCAGCCACCAGATTGTGTGTGATACCCCCCGCCGTTATGTCCGTATGACATACAGACCTGGCGGCAAAAGGGTTAAAGCAAACAAACTGACACATTTCTAGCCCTAGCGCACTGCAAAGCTGACTATACCCTTAAACCTATTCACCTGAAACTAACAAAGGACATCCACTCCAGCAACCCCAATCTAATTCTGTAGATGGCTTTCCACTTTATATAAAGACTCCAACACACTTGACCAGCCCCAACCGGATGACCTCCTCTCTTCTATCCGTCTTCCTTCCCTAGCCTCAGCCCACAGGGCATCCTTGGCACAACCCATCACAGCCGAAGAAATACTGTCAGCCATTATAATCCTTAAACCATGTAAACAACCAGGCCCGATGTATTTCCATCAACCGACTGCAAGAAATTTGCTACCCTCCTTACCCCACTGTTGCAGAAAGCTTACAACTCAATTCTCTCGGGCCTCTCCTTTCACACTGGATCTCTCACAGCAGCAATATCGATGATCCCTAAACCTAACACGCATGATACCACCTGGTCTAACTATAGACTGATTTCCATACTAAATCTTAATATCAAATTACTAGCTAAGGTGTTATCTTCTTGCCTTAAGTTGTTCATTGGCACTCTAATTCATAAGGACCAGACAGGGTTCACCCCCCCCCCCCTCAAGCAGGTGATAATATTCGACAGGCCACACTTCTAGCCCATACCGCCCGTACCTACCACATTCTGACCTGCTTCACTTCCATGGACATACACAAAGTGCTTGACACGCTGTCCTGGTTGTTCCTTCATTCCTTCCTACGTCGCTTGGGGTTCGGCTCCCATTTTTTACAATGGGTCTCGGCCCTATACCGGAACCCAAAAGCATATGTATCCTACTCTGGCTTCCCTTCTGACCCTTTCCCCATTGAACGAGGCACGAGTCAAGGTTGTCCCCTCTCCCCTCTCCTTTTTTCCCTGGCAATCGAGCCTCTGGCACTCTTAATCCTCTCAAACCCAAATATTCAAGGCATAGAGCTAGGTGGACATCAACATAAGCTATGCTTATTCGTGGATGATATTCTTATCTTTCTGACCTCTCCCTTAATCTCCAACCCAAACCTTCTGGACATACTCTCTCAAATTTGGACAACTATCGGGTCTCCATGTCAACCCACAAAAATCCACAGCCCTAAATGTTTCCCTTCCCCCATCCCCACAGTCCCATTTCAGTGAAATTCTACCATTCCCCTGGGCCACCTCACATATCACATACCTTGGGTTTAAATTTACAGCTAGACCCACAGATCTCTTTTCAGCCAACTACCCGCCAATGCTAGCACACCTTTCCACCCTTATGTCCAAATGGATTATACTACCCTTGGCTTGGATGGGCATTATATCGGTAGTAAAAATGTCCATCCTCCCCAAAATCCTTTATCTCTTTCATGTACTGCCAATACCGGTCCCGTCATATTGTTTGAAAATTCTACAATGCAGAACCCTCCAATTTATATGGGGAAAAGTCAAACCTCATCTACCTAAACTAACTCTTTACACTCCCCATATTAGAGGAGGCCTTAGTGTACAAAACTTTACAAAACATTATCACGCCACGCAGCTCGAACAACTTCCTAATTACCACGCCACAAAGGAAAACACCCTATAAGTTGCCGTAGAATCTGTGGACTGCGACCCTCTTTCTACGGCAAACCTTCTCTGGCTAACACCCACACAACGACGCAACATCACCAACCCCATTACCAAACACAGCCTATCTATTTGGGACTGACTCAAGCGTTGCTTCAGTTTACAATCCCCCCACAATCCTCTACTGTCATTTAGCCATAACCCCTCCTTCTGCCCAGCTTGGTTTTCACCATCCTCCTTCTCTACCTAAACTCAAGCTGGTCTCCTATGGGCCCACCATCTTTTCTCTAATGGCTCATTCAAACCCTTTCCAGTCTTGTGTGATACCCATGGCCTACCAACTACAGAAATCTTTTATTACCTGCAAATCAAGCACTTCTTCTCCCCCCACACACCACGCAATTCTTCCGCCCCCACTTCTACACTTTTGAACAGGCCTGCAAAAAGGACCCACATAGACGTGGTTTAATTTCAGACCTCTATGCCCTACTTCTATCTCACTCAACGTCCTCCCCACTGGTCTACATAAGCAAATGAGAAAATTACCTTAACCAAACCCTAGATCCAGCCGATTGGGCGCGTATATGGCAGGCAACTAAGTCAGCCTCACCCAACATTGTAGCCCTATAAACTAACTACAAAGTGCTCACCAGATGGTATCTAGTCCCTGCCAGGATCTCTAAATTCGTCCCTCAATACTCCCCACATTGCTTTAGAGGCTGTACTACACCAAGGACAAACCTACACATATGGTGGGAATGTCCCACGGGACAAACATTTTATGTTCCGTGTGTTCAAGATCCTCTCAACCCTATTTTAGACGCCATTGCAACCTGACCCTACCATACCATATATTGTAGCAGTCTTCCTGGACAAAGTTTCTGCCTACAAAAAAATTTGGAGTCCCTGGATAACCCATTTCCTACCCCCTGACTTTGATGACTCACTCCTATTACCTTAAACTACAGAATATTGAGGTTTTTACTAGACATGGTCCTCTCTAGGGACCTCTATTCCTTTTAACCCCCCCCCCACTCAATATCTCATACCCCCCCCCCCCCGCTGGGTGGATTTTTTTTATATTTGCATAGGGGTTAAGGCCTAGGACCTCCTTCTCCAAAGGTAGTACTCAGTTTGCATTGCCATCCATGCCAACCCTGCCAACCCTGTGTTTGCTTCACCAAGTAAGAAAAAAAAAATATTTATTCTATTTTAAAAGATTTTGTAAACATGTAAATAATAAAATGTGTTAAATATTTGTGAAAGCTAGCTACAAAAAAAACACAACCTCCACTCTCAACAGCTGATAACATGATGCAGAATGCCTCTCTAATTTGTTTAATTCTGAAGGTATTTGAGGAAGGGCAAGCAGTCTATAGGAATAGAATCCAGTGCTTATTGTTTTGAATCTGGCTGCCCTTAGCTCTGGCTGTATAATTTGCTCCTTGTATTTGTTGCTACCTGTCCTTTTCCCTGTGTTGTGAAGGGTGGACAGTTTTATTATATTTGCATAGGGACAAGGTGGGGTTTAGGAATAGAACTTCCTTAATTTTTTTTAGGTAGGATACAGGTTACATTGCTGTTTCTGTCCATGTTTGCTACATCAGGGCAGGAATAGCGTAACAAGTAAAAAGAAAAAAAAAAAAAGTGTTGAAAATATGTAAAATATGTTAAGCAATTTAGCCATTAACAGAACATGCAAAGTGTACCGTCTATGAAAATCAACGCTCTCCTCCAGACTGCCCCTATGATGTATCTGCAACTGTAAAAGGAAGAGATAAAAAAGGACAGGCAGCCCATGGTCATCACATTCTATGCTTATCTTTTTGCTGCTGACTGCCCTTTTTGCTGGCTGTATATATTTCCCTTCCATTTGCTGCTGCTAGCCCTTCCCCCTGTGTTGTCTTTTTATTTTGCTTAGTTACAAGGTAAGCTTGATGCCTACGACTTCCTTTTTTTAAAGGTAGTACCTAGTTTGCATTCTCATCCTTGCCCACCTTTGCTTTGCCAGGGCAGGAATGGCCATATTAGGAAAAATAATAATAATAAAAAAATGTAAATATGTAATGCCCCGTACACACGGTCGGATTTTCCGATGGAAAATGTCCGATCGTATCGTGTTGTCGGAAATTCCGACCGTGTGTGTGCTCCATCGGACATTTTCCATCGGATTTTCCGACACACAAAGTTGGACAGCAGGAGATAAAATTTTCCGACAACAAAATCCGATCGCGTCAATTCCGACCGTGTGTGGCCTGTTCCGACTCACAAAGTGCCACGCATGCTCAGAAGAAATTCCGAGACGGGACAGCTTGTTCTGGTAAACTTAGCGTTCGCAATGGATACAGCACTTTTGTCACGCTGCAATGTTAAAAATGGTTTAATACAGCGCACTCTCTTCTTCTTTATAATGCGACAAGAATATAGTAGTTTTGCTGCTCATATTCACACAGACTTCTCACAAACTTATTTCGTTACTATTTATCTGGATTCCCTCAATATATTTTGATTTCTCACATCTGACAACATATTTTTGTATATATTTTTTTTTTTTTTGGCTTTAATGTAGAATCTTTTTTTGTGTTTCTATTTTTTTTTTTTTTTGGTGATTTTGATTTGTACTCCCGAAAATGTTTGTGTGTGTTTTTTGTGACAACTTCCCACAACACCATTAATATGTTGTTCTATTTAATCTGTAGGAGATTGTTTCGTGTTGTTGTCCCTTGTTAATTTCACATTGTACTTTAGAAATGTACCTGAATACTCACCAACAAACTGTCTTTTTTGGATGAAAACACACACAGGAGAGTATAATTTCCCAAAAAATTTTTTATTAAGGGGTCACAACTATAAACAAAGAGGGAGGCAACGCTGGAGAAACTGCAGAAATTGGCGAAGCCTTGGACCCCCAGGGCAGACATCAATTATTTAAAAGCAAAATTGGTGGCCTGAGGAGTCCTTATCTTAGGGAGGGCAGTCTGGTCCAGAAGTCCCAGAGATCCGGAAAGCAGCAGATGACATCTGTGTCCCCAGGCTGTGGTCATACGAGAGACTGCATCTTCTGTCAGACCAGACTGAACCCAGGGTAATCACTCTTTGGTCTTCCTTCCACGCTTCCTTACAGGCTGTGGCTGTGGTGGTGGAGTTGTGGCAGCAGGAGGAGGAGGAGGAGGAGGAGGATGGTCCATCTCAATGACATCCGTCTTGGGTGTTCGTTCCCCACTCTCCCCCTTACGTAGGACTTTATAAATCAGGTCCTCAGAGAGCCTGCGTTGGCCCTCCTGCATGCCCTGCAATTTTGTGGCAGCCATGCAGGCAAAGGCCTCTTCAGGACTTGGGAAGGCTCTGAGGGACGCAGAAGCCTCCTGGATCAGCCTGTACGCTGAATCCTGCACAGGACTGGGAGTCATCTTCCTGGCTCGTTTATGTGGCAGGCAGAGGGGAGGAACCTGAGACTCAGTCAGGCTGCGACTGGTCCCAGGCTTCTCTTGGCTGACACTTAGCCCCACCCCCTCCTGGCTGCCACTAATCCCCGCCTCCTCCTGACTGCCACATTCCACAGCCTCCTCCTGGCTGAGGTCTTCCTGTGTATGAAAAAGGGACAAACGTGTGTTACGCTTTATACACACTGCGCATGCGTATAACTCCGTCCGCCCCTGATGTTCTTTCTAGCCTATTCCCCGCCCCTTTTTGTTTGGCGCAGTGGGGGAAGAGCACATGGTGGATAGACAGCAGGTGCGTGCTAATTGTAGCAACGAGGAGGAGGAGGAGGAAAGGCTGGAGCCTGAAACGTCCCGATCCAGAAGGAGATTTAAGGACTCAAATATGTCCTTTGGGGAGATGTTGGAGATGGTGGACATCCTGAAGAAGGCCGACTATGACGGAAAGTATGGGCCTTACCCCAACCCCAATGTCCGAAAGGCCAAGATCATGGCGAAAGTGGTCAGGAGTCTGCACCGGAATTTTGGGGTACGACGATCGAAAGATCAGCTCAGGAAGCGGTGGTCGGACCTCAAATTACGAGAACATGAGCAGTACAGAAAGATCCGGAGAGTGCTGCAAAAAAGTAAGTAGTTGTGCTGTGTTCCTATTCTTCATGTTTATTACGTTCGTGCTGCTCCATGTGCTTTTAGGAACTGTTGTACAGTTTAAAATGGCAACTTTCATGTTCATGGGCACATTATTCGTTCGGATCACACATTTTTCTTTCAGGCTATAAAATACCATTGTTTAGGCCATATGCATTTGGCCACCATTTTGAGGCCCTATACTTGTCTTCAAAGAATTGGGTTGTGTAGATGGCTTTGTTACTAGAATGAAATGCAAACTAGATTCTGTGTAAGGAGAGGACACTGAGCAGCTGTTTTCACATCTGGACACTGGAGCACTAGTGTGGGACACAAGAACACCATTTTTATCAGGGGGGCCACACAGGTGCTCCAGTGTATACTATAGGGGTGACTCCATCTGTGAAGCTTGTACCAAACAGGTAAAGTATTGCAGCTTGACAAAGGGCATTAAAAAAATTACATCTTGGAACTCGGCTAAAATAGATAATTGTACCACACTTCCAAGCAATGTTTCCTATATATAGTTCTGCCATGAAATATCTGTGTGCTAATTATACCATTTTTGTTTTACATAGGGGAGAAAAGACTCGGAGGACACCCCTCATCCGAGGAGACCAGAGACCCCCCACCTCTGGAAGAAGGTGAAATCCCCCCAACACAAGCTGAGCAGGAGGAAGAAGACGTGGTGGAACTAGTCACCACAACAGGTGAGTGTCTGCGACCACAGGCTCAGATAAGAGATGGATTGCGGCATTTTTTGGAAACAAAATTTATTTTGGGGTTCCTCTCTTTTTAGGTGATCGTGAGGTTGTGGATCCAGATCCTTTCACATCCGAAAGTGCCCAGATCCTGATCGGGGAAATCATGGGGTGTAATTTACAATTGGAAATCATCAAGCAAAACATCAATGATGTTATTCCAAAATATAAAAACATCATTGATGTTTTGGGGCGAGTTTAAAGCCCCTCCAAATCACTTTCTTCTTTTGTGTGCTACAATGTGCGAAATGTTTTTGTGATTTTTCCCAAAGCCAAATTTGGAGGATGCACACAGTGTGTCAACATGTGCTATCTGCCATCACGGGAGATCAATGAACGCGTTTTGGGGGTGCAAGCCCTTCCTCAATAATAAAGTAGAGGTGAGGAAGGAGTTTCTCCCCCAAAACACATCCCTTGATCGTGATGGCAGATAGCACATGTTGACATTGTGAAATTTGTGTGCATCTTCCAAATTAGGCTTTTCCTGGGGTGATTTCCCCCCATCTGAACGCAATATCAAACCCAGTTCCTAAATACTGATGTCTGATATTGCCTTCCAGTTCTACCAAATGTGAACTTTGTAAGATCAAGATTTGTGTCTTTCTTGTTGTTTTTACATAGGCCTGTTTTCTATAAAATGCACATTTTGATTTTGGATAATGCCACCACAAAAATTGGTATACAACAAACATGTTGGTTTGTCAGAAAAACCTTTGGTAAATGCACATGTGATTGTGCTGGTATTAAAAAGATTGTTCATCAAGAATGTGTGGATTATTGTCTCAACGCTACAATGTTTTTGGGGTGATGTAATTGTTGTTTTATGAGAAAATGGGGGTTATTTTCTAAGGGCAAATCCACTTTGCACTACAAGTGCAGTTTAAGTGCAGTTGCAAGTGCACTTGTAGTGAAAAGTGTCTTTGCATTTAGTAAATAACAGCCAACAGTGCTTTGTATAAGGTTACACAATCACGCCATTTTCTGGACTCCACACATTTCTGTCAGGGTCAGCTCAAACAAACACAAGCAGTAAATGTCCACAAAGAATTTCTTTGGGTTTTTTTTATTAGAAAAAGGCTTCACATATTGTCTGGCATATTGATAGCCCCCCTACCCGCAAAGAACTCCAGGTATCGTAACCGGACATCACGGGCACTCAGGGAGGGCAAGCCAGGACGTCCGCTTTCAAGCGCCGTCAGTGTTGTTGGATGTAGGATTCTGGCCTCAGGCCCAACTGAGCCAGCATAGTTGGCCGAATGTTTTCTTAAAAAATGATGGAGAACACAGCACGCAAGTATTATATGGTTCAGTTTATACTCCGCCATATGGATGGGTGTCAGAAATAGTCGGAACCGGCTGGCCAGGATTCCAAATGTGTTCTCCACCACTCTTCGGGTTCTGGCCAGCCGGTAATTAAAAACCCTCTGTTCCGGGGTGAGGGTCCTCATCGGGAATGGCCGCATCAGGTGGTCCCCCAGCGCAAACGCTTCATCAGCAACGAACACAAATGGGAGACCTTCCACATTGTCCTCTGGAGCTGGCAAGTTCAAGCTGCCATTCTGGAGACGCCTGTAGAACTCCGTCTGGGCGATGACTCCACCATCGGACATCCGGCCATTCTTCCCCACGTCCACATACAAGAAGTCGTAATTAGCCGACACCACCGCCAACATCACTATACTATTAAACCCCTTGTAATTATAATAGTACGACCCTGAGTTGGGTGGTGGAACGATGTGGACGTGTTTCCCATCAATTGCCCCTCCGCAGTTAGGAAAGTCCCACCGCTGGGCAAAGTGGGAGTCCACAGTCTGCCATTCCTGTGGCGTGGAAGGAAACTGTTGAGGAAAAAACAATAAACATTACTATTTTTTCACAGAAACATGGCAAGCAGATTAGACACAAACATTATGGGGCAACCTCCAGATAGCATTTCTTAAGGGGAATTTAACAACGCCAAAGTATAAGGTACACCTATCATATTCCCCCTCCCCCCTCTCATGGGCCATTTCTAACATTATAGGGGGGGAACTCTTGGACAGGTAACCCTCTTCACTTCATTGAGAGATGAAGGCCTAAATACAGGGTATTACTTGGAACAGACCCTCCTTAGTTACACTATTGGCAGCCCACTGCACAGGTAAGAAGTGTCATAATACAAAGATAAAAATACACACTGTACACATTTGAGGACATTTGGACATTCTGCTATTACCTATCAAGATAATAATAGGATACAAAAACTTTAAACAGTACCATTGTAAAGTATACAGGCAGGCCCTTGCACTACATGCTTTGGGGAATTCATCCATAAATCTGACCAGTAAAGAGATGGGTATAGTGTGTATGGGTTTGGCAAAGTCAGCAGATAGATGATTGAGGATAGAGAATTGGGATCAGCTGACTTAGCAGTTGGGGGGAGGGAGGGTTACTAAAAATTATTTGGGGACACCACAAAAAAAAAGCCTCTGGCACTCTGCATGAATTTAAATCAAAAATAACATTTACAAACATTTTAGGGGGTGTTTGGGGTAAAGCACTACTATGGAGCTGATAAAATACATTGTTAAGTGACTACATGAGGTGAATATAGGGCAGGAGACACCATGCTGGGAGGTTATTGAAGGGCAAATATGTATGAAGGACCTAAACTAATAATTACATAAAAATCCAGCATGCATGAGGAGAAAGGGGACATTCACAGCATATTACAATCATGGTAATTAGGGAATGAGGAAAGAAATACAATATATTAGCAAACATTCAATACAATAAAATGTGATATTAAAGGATAAAAATCTTACCTTCATATATTCCTTCTGAAGGACCTGTATGATGGCAGAACAGGTCTCTGGGATAATGATCCCCAGAGCCTGGGGGGAGATGCCTGTCGAGAACTTGAGGTCCTGCAGGCTTCTCCCTGTGGCCAAATACCGCAAGGTAGCGACCAACCTCTGCCCCGGAGTGATGGCTTGCCTCATGAAGGTATCCTGCCTGCTGATATAGGGGGTCAGCGAAGCCAACAAACGGTGAAACACAGGGTCGGTCATCCGGAGAAGTTCCTGAAATCATCAGGATTATTCTCACGGATCTCACGGAGCAAAGGCATATGACAAAACTGGTCACGCTGAAGCAACCAATTCTTGGTCCATGAACTCCTCCCCACCCTGTTCATGGACTGGACTTGTGTCAAGGTCAGGACCCCAACACCAAGCCCCCGCACAGCACGAACTCTACGAGGAGTACGCATACGAAACATGGCTAGAAAACGGTCGGCTGCTCAGAACGAAGTAACAGAACGCACTGAAGAACAGCAAGGCCTGTGAAGAGCGACCTGAAAAACAGCAACGAGCAGGCAAGATCACACAGAAAACTCTGATACGAACTGACTGCACGCACTGAAGAGCAGATACAAACCCACAAGCACAAACTGAACGGCAGAAAACAATCTGAAAGCCACGAGTCTGAAAAAGCGCGAATCGTCTCTCACCAAACTTTTACTAACACGAGATTAGCAAAAGGAGCCCAAAGGGTGCCGCGCTTGGTTCTGAACCGGCCTTTTCTAGTCTCGTCGTACGTGGTGTACGTGACCGCGTGGTTGGCGATCGGAAATTCCGACAACTTTGTGCGACCGTGTGTAGGCAAAACAAGTTTGAGCCAACATCCGTCGGAAAAAATCCTAGGATTTTGTTGTCGGAATGTCCGAACAAAGTCCGACCGTGTGTACGCCCTATAACAGTTCAGGATGTCCAGTCACTTGTTGTTTTCAACAATTTATTTGTTTTCAGGTACATATATACACAGCACTTCCCATTTACATGTTACACATACTAGGGCAAATTTAGAGATGAGCCAATTAACCTACGAGCATGTCTTTGGAGTGCAGGTAGTGCTGTGGTTGGGATCCAAACCGAAGACCCTAGTGCTGCTAGATGGAAGTGCTAACCACTTAGCCACTGTGTTTCCCCTATTATCATGAATATGTCTTCCTAATAAAACATTGGTATGAAAATAACCATCAATATGGGGGATTTTAATTATCCAGACATAGACATAGAGAGGAAACCACACATTCGTCTAAGGCTTGTCAGTCCCTAAATGCCTTGCAGGACAATTTCACGGGTCAGATGGTAGACGCACAAACTAGAAATAAAGCATTACTAGATCTACTGAATACCAACAATACAGACCTGATCACAGATGTGGAAATACAGGGCAATTTAGGAAACAGCGATCACAGGTCAATTGACTTCAGTATAAATCACACAAATAGGAAACATAAAGGGAATACAAAGACACTTAATTTCAAAAGAGCCAACTTCCCTGAACTACGAACCTTGCTAGAAGATATAAATTGGGATAAAATCTTAGGAACAAAGAACACGGAGGAGAGATGAGTTCGCTTTAAGAGCATATTAAATAAGGGCATTAGCCAGTGCATCCCATTGGGTAATAAATTTAAAAGAGCGAACAAAAGTCCTGGATGGGGGCACCCCTGGACCTATGTCCTACTATGCTAATGATAGGATGGGACCCCCTTATTATCCAGGTGCTTCGGGCCCTAACCCCCATGAGTGGGGTTTTCACAGGCCAGGCCAGGGCACCAAAAGACTGGCAGACCAAGGAGAGGGACCCGAGGGGGCAGACGCTCTAGAGCAAAAAAGAAAAAAGCTCTAGCTGGGACAGGGATTTTCAATTTAAGCACCGTGACCCTCAGCCAGGAAGAAAAACTGGTGCTTGATAGGGGCCTAAAGTTCGCACCACCTAGGAAACTAAACAAGTTCGAAACCTATATGGATATTCACAAATTCATTCGTAAAATTAACATTAAGAGATACTTGCTTTCCAACCCCATTCAGGAGAGGAATGTGTTTTCCGATGATTACCAACATTCCGGATTGGCCAATGCCTCTTTATTTAACCCCCCTGGAGCTATGGCGCCCTCTGTTAAAGTTTTTAAGGAGGTACTTCTGAGGGATTTAGACACAATGCCTGTCAAAAAGGTTAAGTTTGATCGAGATCTTCATATTGGACTTGATTCCCTATGTAACAACAAAGAATTAGTCATTAGACCCGCTGATAAAGGGGGAGGGATTGTGGTTCTTAATAGAGGCGACTACCTCCAAGAAATGTTTAAGATCTTGGGTGATAGAGAGACCTATACTCCTTTGGATTCTGATCCCAAAACTCCCTATCTTAGGGAGTTGAGAAAGTTGGTTGATTGGGGCTATACTCAAGGAATTCTTAATAAAAAAGAGAAGGCCTACCTGATACCTAAAGCCCCCCGGACCCCTGTGATATACTATCTGCCTAAAGTGCATAAACATCCTACCTGCCCCCCGGGACGTCCCATTGTAAGTGGGATTGACTCCCTCACGTCCCGGGTGGGCAGGTATATAGACTTCTTCCTGCAACCCTTGGTAAGCAAGATGCCTTCCCTCATTAGGGATTCTAAGCACACCATTAACATACTGGCTAATTGCACCCCCACTCCCAACATGTGGATGGTGACGGCGGACGTTTCGTCCCTATACACTATTATTCCCCATGAGTTGGGTTTTTTCGCGGTCGAGTATTATCTAAGAAGGGACTCCGGTTTGTATGATGAGCAAATCAATTTTATTCTGGTACTTTTAAGGTACGCCGCGTCCCATAATTATTTTTGGTTCAATAAGTGTTTCTACCGACAGGACCGTGGAGTTGCGATGGGGGCTAAATATGCCCCCAGTCTCGCAAACCTGTTTATGGCCCTGTGGGAGGAGGATGTCGTCCATGTTTGCCAGAGGCCCCAGCTAAAACTGTGGGCTAGGTACATTGACGACATCCTCCTCCTGTGGGATGGCAATCGCAGTGACCTCGACCTCTTTATGGAGGAACTTAATTCCAACAATAGAGGCATTGTACTTAATTTTGAAGCCAGCCAGTCCAATATCCATTTTTTGGACCTCAATATTGGTATACAAGGGGACCGGTTTGTAACCTCCACCTACTTTAAGCAAACAGACCGGAATTCATACATTCCTTTGAGCAGCTGCCATCATAGCTCCTGGCTCCGGTCTGTTCCCAAGAGCCAATTTTTACGGCTCAAACGGAATTGTACTGACAACTCACAGTTCTTGGAACAGACCGGAGTCCTGATGAACCGTTTTGTGGAAAAAGGGTATAATAGAGAATTCCTAACCCAAACCCTGAATGTCGTTAAGGGTATTGATAGGGAACAGTTACTTATTCAAAAAGCACCCCCTAGAGAAAAGCCTGTCACTCTCCCCTTTATCACCACTTATTCAATACAACATACTAATATTAAAAGCCTACTCAATAAACATTGGCATCTATTGGGGAATGATCCGATTTTGAGAACTGTCATTCCAGACAAACCACAAGTGATTTTTAAAGGGGCATCATCACTTAGGAATAGATTGGCCCCTAATGTTCTTGATCCACCCACTAGAGGCATTCAGGGCCTTTTTGACAATCTGAAGGGGTACTACAAATGTGGCAGATGTCGTGTTTGCAGGCTCAATTCTGCAACATCTAGACGAACTCAGAAATTCACCTCCAATAGTACCCACGAGGAACACGATATTAGGCCCTTCATCACATGCACAACGGAGGGGGTCGTCTACCTACTGCAGTGCCCTTGCGGCCTACAATATGTGGGTAGGACTAGGCGACCACTCTCCGTTCGTTTAAATGAACACATCACTAATATCTTGAATGGCTTCCCGAAACATTCTGTTTCTAAGCACTACTTGACCACACATAACAAAGACCCCTCCAAAACACTCTTTTTAGGAATCGATAGATATCGGCCTCATTGGAGGGGCAGCTCTTTGGTTAGGAGCATCTCAAAACTCGAGATGCTCTGGATTAGAGGTCGACCGATATGGGTTTTTCTCTGGCCGATGCCGATGCCGATATTTAGAAATCGCGGTGGCCGATGGCCGATATGTGATGCCGATTTTTTTTGGGCCGATATATTTGGCCGATTTTTTTTTTTTTTCTTTTTTCCCTTTATCTCATAAAATCTAACAGTTAGACCCCTTTCACACTGGGGCGTTTTTCAGGCGCTTTTGGGCTAAAAATAGCGCCTGTAAAGTGCCTGTAAAACGGCTCCCCTGCAGTCTCAGTGTGAAAGCCCGAGTGCTTTCACACTGAGGCGATGTGCTGGCAGGATGTAAAAAAAAGTCCTGCAAACGGCATCTTTGGAGCGGTGTATACCGCTGCTCCACCACTCCTGCCCATTGAAATGAATGTGCACCGCTGCCGAAGCGCCTGCAAAGCGTTTTGGCAGCGGCGCATTTAACCCCTTCCTCGGCCGCTAGCTGGGTTATAAGCGCCCCGCTAGCAGCCGAATAGCGCCTCTAAAATGACGGTAAAGCGCCGCTAAAACTAGCAGCGTTTTACCATCAACGCATGCCTGCTCCAGTGTGAAAGCAGCCTTAAGGCCCCTTTCACACTGGAGCGGTTTTCAGGCGGTATTGCGCTAAAAATACCGCCTGAAAACCGCCCCTAAACAGTCTCCACTGTTTGTTCAGTGTGAAAGCCCGAAGCCTTTCACACTGAAGCGGTGCGCAGGCAAGGCGGTGAAAAAAGTCCTGCAAACCGCTTTTTTGGAGCGGGGAAGGAGCGGTGTATTCACCGCTCCTTCCCATTGAAATCAATGGGACAGCGCGGCTATAGCCGCGCTGTACGAGGGATTTTAACCCTTTTTCGGCCGCCAGCGGGGGGTAAAACCGCACCGCTAGCGGCCGAATACCGCTGCTAAAACGACGGTACAGCAGCGCTAAAAATAGCGCTGTTGTACCGCCGACGCCCCCACCGCCCCAGTGTGAAAGGGGCCTTAGTAATACAGAAATTTTTTTTCATTTAAACATTAAACAAAACAAACCTCCAATCAGTTCACTTGTATGTATAATTTAGGAAAAAAAAAAAAAAAACTATCTTAAATATTAAATACACAAAAACAGGTAATCAAAACTTTTGGACGAAAAAAAATGGGCTAACTTTACTGCTTAGGTTTTTTTTAAATTCATTACTGTATTTGTTTTTAAAAAAAATTGTGTTTGAAAGACCGCTGCGCAAATACCGTGTGACATAAAATATTGCAACAATCCCCATTTTATTCCCTAGGGTCTCTGCTAAAAAAATATATATAAATGTTTGGGGGTTCTAAGTGATTTTCTAGCAGAAAATACAGGATTTTTACTTGTAAGCAACAAGTGTCAGAAAAGATTTAGTCTTTAAATGGTTAAACTGAAAACTTCTCCACGGAGTTCAGTCTATTGATAAAAAGAACCTGAAAGATACAAATGTATCTTCTTATCAGACTTGGCAGGCTGCCCAGAGGGGGAGAGAATCCTCTTCACAGATAACGCCAGGAAACTTGCATTAACTTCTATTACAGAAGTCATTTGCAAGTCACGGCTGAAGTTACAATCGGCCTTTTTTATCAGCACAATCGGCCGATGCCGATTAAGTAAATAACGCCAAATATCGGCCGATATATCGGCCGGCCGATATATCGGTCGACCTCTACTCTGGATACATAAAATCAAGTGCTATGCCCCCTATGGGCTTAATATTGACACTGATACTAATGCCTTTATCGATAATTCATGAATAACGTACAATTCTCAGAATTTCCGGCTTGTACTCATTTTCCATCCCTCTAGAGTCCCTGAATGCTTCTGATGAGTATCCCTTACACTGTTAAAATGGTCATATTAGATTTATACCTCTTCTGGGAGGGCAGATGCCTCATTGGGTAATTGGGTCTGCTTAAGGAGGTATGTGCCACATTATTATCTGTGTGGATTTGGTAAACCTAAGGTTGGGACTAGTAAAATGCCTAATGTTACTTTTTCTGGTTTGTTTTTACATTTTGTATATATCTTTATATCTACATATGGTGTACTTAATGCTTTTCAGAAATGGGAAGAAATCACCTTCCTTTCCCCTAGGAATATCCATCCTAATCTGATTAGAGTATGGGTGCGTTTTATTTACATACCTCTGGGCGTTTACAGTATTATGAATGGCTCTGGGACGCCCCTGTACACTTAGCGAACGATTTCCTGGCTTATTAGCCACGTGGCATGTTATCTGAAGGGGTTATCCCTCTATTCCCTTTTTATTCCTACTTATGGCCTTATAGTTGGAGAATGTCGCTCGATTTTAACTTATTTAATTTTAATAAGTCTCTATTTTACTTAACTATTTTAATTTCGCCCTTTCGTTAGTGAGGAATCCTATCTAGTGATGTTAATTTACACCTAGGAACGAAAGTTGGTTCGCCTCTGTTTATACCGGAAACGGACATAGGATGTTACACACATTCCCACATCCAAGATGGCGTTTTTGTGCCATCCGCCCTAAATTGGTGGAACGCAAGGTGATTTCCGGTCCCGTCCTCAGTACGAGGTCTGGTTACGGTGCTTCATTATATTAATGCGACACGTCAGTGCGTCGCCCGTGCCCCAGACGACGTCAGAGTGTGACGAAACGTACGTCGGGCGTGCTGACGTGCTGCATTTACCGTCTACAGTCTACAGGACGGGCGTTCGCTTTCTAGCCGGCCGGCTCAAATGTTTGTTGTTTATCCTTCCACATGTAAGTGCAATTCTTTTTGATTTTAATAAAAGTGAAAGCAGGATTACGCTATGTCGCTTTCCTTCTTTCTTTGGTATACCTCCCCGGAGGTTTAGCCCTAGCCAGGGGTCACATCTCCACATAGAGTGGTAATTGGAAGAACAGCGTGCTTAATCCAAGCCAAAGTGGCGTGCCTCTCCCTGATGGTTCCACCCTGAAAGGCCCCGACCGGGTTAAGGTCGCAAGCTCTTCCAAGCTTGCCATTTGGTAAGCGCACATTTTTACTATCACAGTGGTGTGGTGAAGGACTCATTGATTTCCATTTATTCACGCTTCTTATATTTACCATCCAAGATTGGTTTTTGAATAGGACGGTCCAGCTGTTTATGTAACTTATGAACTTGGAGCCTATCCCAATTTTTGGGCTTAATATTTTCACATTTTTTGTTCTGGTTTTATCATATAGAACTTTTTTATCACAGCGCTGCTCCTCTTGTATCTATTTTGTTATGTGTGTATCTCACGTTTTAGCGGCTGCTTTATATTGATTTTTGATCACTGAATTGTCACATTAGATTGTTTTCAATTTCTGTTTTTCAATATGTTTCTATGCACCAATTCAGTTAAGGTATAGCGCGGTGATTTGCCTTTTTCTGATATGACAAAACTGGTCACGCTGAAGCAACCAATTCTTGGTCCATGAACTCCTCCCCACCCTGTTCATGGACTGGACTTGTGTCAAGGTCAGGACCCCAACACCAAGCCCCCGCACAGCACGAACTCTACGAGGAGTACGCATACGAAACATGGCTAGAAAACGGTCGGCTGCTCAGAACGAAGTAACAGAACGCACTGAAGAACAGCAAGGCCTGTGAAGAGCGACCTGAAAAACAGCAACGAGCAGGCAAGATCACACAGAAAACTCTGATACGAACTGACTGCACGCACTGAAGAGCAGATACAAACCCACAAGCACAAACTGAACGGCAGAAAACAATCTGAAAGCCACGAGTCTGAAAAAGCGTGAATCGTCTCTCACCAAACTTTTACTAACACGAGATTAGCAAAAGGAGCCCAAAGGGTGCCGCGCTTGGTTCTGAACCGGCCTTTTCTAGTCTCGTCGTACGTGGTGTACGTGACCGCGTGGTTGGCGATCGGAAATTCCGACAACTTTGTGCGACCGTGTGTAGGCAAAACAAGTTTGAGCCAACATCCGTCGGAAAAAATCCTAGGATTTTGTTGTCGGAATGTCCGAACAAAGTCCGACCGTGTGTACGCCCTATAACAGTTCAGGATGTCCAGTCACTTGTTGTTTTCAACAATTTATTTGTTTTCAGGTACATATATACACAGCACTTCCCATTTACATGTTACACATACTAGGGCAAATTTAGAGATGAGCCAATTAACCTACGAGCATGTCTTTGGAGTGCAGGTAGTGCTGTGGTTGGGATCCAAACCGAAGACCCTAGTGCTGCTAGATGGAAGTGCTAACCACTTAGCCACTGTGTTTCCCCTATTATCATGAATATGTCTTCCTAATAAAACATTGGTATGAAAATAACCATCAATATGGGGGATTTTAATTATCCAGACATAGACATAGAGAGGAAACCACACATTCGTCTAAGGCTTGTCAGTCCCTAAATGCCTTGCAGGACAATTTCACGGGTCAGATGGTAGACGCACAAACTAGAAATAAAGCATTACTAGATCTACTGAATACCAACAATACAGACCTGATCACAGATGTGGAAATACAGGGCAATTTAGGAAACAGCGATCACAGGTCAATTGACTTCAGTATAAATCACACAAATAGGAAACATAAAGGGAATACAAAGACACTTAATTTCAAAAGAGCCAACTTCCCTGAACTACGAACCTTGCTAGAAGATATAAATTGGGATAAAATCTTAGGAACAAAGAACACGGAGGAGAGATGAGTTCGCTTTAAGAGCATATTAAATAAGGGCATTAGCCAGTGCATCCCATTGGGTAATAAATTTAAAAGAGCGAACAAAAGTCCTGGATGGCTTAACTCCAATGTAAAAATGCGTATAAAAGCGAAGGAGAAGGCCTTCGAAAAATACAAGGTTGAGGGATCATCATCAGCATTCAGATTTTATAAAGAATGCAACAAGAAATGTAAGGGTGCAATTAGGGCAGCTAAGATAGAACATGAAAGACACATAGCGGAGGAGAGCGAAAAAAATCCCAAGAAATTCTTTAAGTATGTAAACAATAAAAAAGGGGGGACAGACCATATTGGCCCCATAAAGAATGAGAAAGGACATCTGGTTACAAAGGATGGGGAGATGGTGAAGGTATTGAATTTATTCTTCTCCTCAGTCTTCATGAGGGAATCGGGGGGCTTTAGTAACCAAAACTGGAGTGCTTACCCTCATGACATGTCACAGGAAGCACCCTCATGGCTAACAGAGGACAGAATTAGAATCAGACTTGGAAAACATTAATAAATCATCGGAAATGGATGGCTTGCACCCGATGGTACGTAGGGAACTCAGTCAAGTAATTGCCAGACTATTGTTCCTATTTTTTACTGACAGTCTACTGACTGGAATGGTATCAGCGGATTGGAGAAAAGCAAATGTAGCACCAATATTTAAAAAGGGCCAAAAATACATCCCTGGGAATTACAGACCAGTTAGCCTAACATCAATAGTATGCAAGCTCTTGGAGGGGATAATAAGGGACTATATACAAGATTTTAGTAATGAAAACGGTATCATTAGCAGTAATCAGCATTGATTCATGAAGAATCGTTCTTGCCAAACCAATCTATTAACACTCTATGAGGAAGTGAGTTGCCATCTAGATAAAGGAATGTGTCAGGTACCTTACAGCAGAGCCCGAAATGATGAGGGTGGCCTCTTGCACGGTTCTGGTCCAAGCACCCCTGGTGGTGGGTACAGGGAGTGCGAGGGCAATGAAAGGGTGCAGGTGCCTCCAGGCAGGAGGCTGGAACTTGGAGATACAGGAACCTCTGCTGAGGAGATGTGGAAAGTGATCACCAGACTTGTTCAGCGGGAGCCAGATCAGGATCAACTGCAGAATCAGGAAAAGGCAGGAGTCGGCAACAGGCTGGCAGCAGCGTACAGAATCAGAAGGCAAAACCGTAGTCAGGAACAGGCAGAGGTTGGCAACAGACTGGCAGCGGGGTACACAATCAGAAGGAACACAGGGACAAGCTGAAGACGATCCAGCACTGATGTTAGGCAGACTCTCTGTTTAAATAAGGTGCCGTGCGTCAGGATTCGGGGCAGCATACATGCGTGCGCGCATGCACATTAGCGCATTAGCATACGCAGGGGCGCGTTAGCGCTCGTTCGCATGGAGGTGCCATTGTGCATGCCCACTCTGGATCTCATTTGTCTCTGGCTAAGGTTCCGTGCATGCACATTGGCATTAGCGGAACGAGGGTTGGCAGCTGCTGCATGGAGACGGGTGCTTGCTGCGTGAGTTCTCTGACAGATGGCCTGTAGATGTGGTGTATCTGGACTTTGCAAAAGTATTTGACACAGTTCCCCATAAATGTTTACTGTAAAAATAAGGTCCATTGGCATGGACCATAGGGTGAGTACATGGATTGAAAACTGGCTACAGGGGCGAGTTCAGAGGGTGGTGATAAATTGGGAATACTCAAAATGGTCAGGGGTAGGTAGTGGGGTCCCACAGGGTTCTGTGCTGGGACCAATCCTATTTAATTCATTCATAAACGACCTGGAGGATGGGGTAAACAGTTCAATCTCTGTATTTGCGGACTATACTAAGCTAAGCAGGGCAATAACTTCTCTGCAGGATGTGGAAACAATTGCAAGAAGATCTGAACAATTAATGGGGTGGGCAACTACATGGCAAATGATGTAGAAAAATGTAAAATAATGCATTTTGGTGGCAAAAATAGGCAATATATACACTAGGAGGAGAACCTCTGGGGAAATCTAGGATTGAAAAGGACCTGGGGTCCTAGTAGATAATAGGCTCAGCAATGGCATGCAATGCCAAGCTGCTGGTAGCAAAGCAAACAGAATATTAGTGTGCATAAAAAAAGGGATTAACTCCAGGGATAAAGAGATAATTCTCCCACTCTACATGACTCTGGTCCAGCCGCACCTAGAGTATGCTGTCCAGTTCTGGGCACCAGTCCTCAGGAAGGATGTACTGCAAATGGAGCGGGTACAAAGATGGGCAACAAAGCTAATAAAGGGTCTGGAGGTTATTAGTTATGAAAAAGGTTGCGAGCACTGAACTTGTTCTCTCTGGAGAAGAGACGCTTGAGAGGGGATATGATTTCAATTTATAGATAAAATTGAAAAAATTGCGCTTAGGACAGGTATATAGGGCAAATATATACAGGTTGCTGCCTCCCTTAAAACAAAGACACTCCAAGGAATGTCCTGCAGAAATAAAAGTATTAGAAGATAATAGGGAAAAACGGCGCTACCCGGGAGACCTGTTTGGCTCAGCCTATACAGGGAACGTTATATAAACGTAATTTTATAATATATATATCACAAGGTTTCAAACTAATATGAGTGAAAAGATACCGTAATTAGATGGAAAAACAAATGCTGAAGAGTTGCAATAAAAAATGGCTAAAGTACATATGTGTGGATCAGTATATAATCGCATGCAACCTACATGGATGTAAATATATAGTCAGAAAAACCTTGTATGTGCCAAAATATCATATGATCCTAGTAGAACAATATACTTTTTCTCACCACAAAATACATTCAGCACTTAGTACAAAATAAAGACATATTGTATATAGCGACAAAAAAGCATGAAACATGCATGGATCCACTTGTGTTAATTCCTATAGGGAAAAGGATTCCATACACAGTATCATAACAGTATCTCTGTGTCTCAATATTCGTATAGTTCATATGTTGTAGCGATTGCACAGATATGTAATAGTCTCATGCATTTCATGCGGCAATCAGACTTGATATTTTCCCCAAAGTGACTTGGTGTGTACAGGGTAGAATGGTGACTTCTGTGATCCCCCTCAGATTACTCACTCACCAGATGTCGGAACCCCTACAGGGGTATCAGGCCTGTAATGCTGCACGGAAGACTGCTGCTGCTGTGAAGCTTCAGATGGTTCCGATGATCATGTTGCAATTAACCCTCATATCAGGGAAAGAAAAAGGCTTCCATAGTATAATATAGTCCCAAAAAATATTTATTTAAAAAGTAATATAAAAGAAGAAATATAAATAAAAAGTGGTAAAATTGCAAACATCCAACAGGTACCGTTCGTTCACCCGCCCCTTGGCCACTGGGGAGGGATGTCACTCGAGTGTAGGTTTTGTTGGTGTTTGGTTGCTCAGTCACTGTAACCAAAGCAGGTACGAGTGGGGGAAGTAGCGGTCAGCTGGGGATGTAATACGTTCCTCCCACTGTTCTGCCAGGAAGTGATGTGTAGGCGTTGGTCCATCGTGCGCGCTTCGTCATCTGACGTCTTCAGCGGCGGTACCACGCAGCTGCAGATTACAGATATATATGCAGAGGGATCGTTCGTTATACCCCACCCCTCTGGAGGATCACATCCAATCCCCGCTTGTCATTCCGATATCGGGGAGGGGGAATGGCGGGTCATGAAGTTATCAATGAGGGGGATGTGAGTTCGTCCCAGCGCAACCATATACAAGGGAATGTGGGAGAGATCTAAAAACTACCAGTCCCAGCATTCCCAGGGTCAGTTATACGGTTATGTGCAGGTGGAGAGGAAAGAGTAGGCATAAAAGATTAGAGGTAGGGATAAAGTTGGTGATGGAAAGGCCCCCAGTGGTCATGGGTGGTAAAGCTTAGGTGCTGTTTTACATGTCAATGATCACATTGCTTTATGAATAGACATAAAGACATGTTACTAATTATGGTAACACAGCGTATATAGTTGCACACAGGATATATTAGAGCAAAATATAAGGTCACAAAATACATATTAAAATAAGATAAACCTATTATATAGGGTCTGACATTAACCCATATTTTAAAGCGGATGTAACCTTATATGACTACCAGCCCTATTAAATGTGCTAGTGTGTGGAGGATCAAAGATGAGAGCCTATTTTCATATATGTTATGCAACATCATGCTCGGGACATTATAGACCAATGAAAGAATACAGATATATACAACTGTATAAACATGAACATATATCTATCAATATCCATAGCAGTATGGGAGCTATAGTGAGCACAAATCAGTATATATGTAACCATATATTAAGTATATATTGAGTGGTGCAGTGAAGGGTATGGTTTAAAAATAACCTAATTGGGGAGTGACTATATATAATAAACGATCATAATTGTATGTGCATAATGTGTATGTAGACCCTGTATTATGCCGAGGGTCACTTATTTACGTGCGCTTTAGGGCAGTGTGAGGTGAATAGTTGGTGGTGAGAGCATGTTGATACATCAAATTACTCCATGCATCAACGTGGTAGGCTCATCAGGGAACAAGTGAGGTGTGCTGTATGATGAAGTGTGTGGAGATAGGTCGTCCCCACTACTCAGATAGAGATGGTATATTATTATCCTCCAGAAGTCAAGGAATATATATATAAGATGAACAAGACCGTATATGTATAACATGGGTAACCTTTTTCCTGATAACCTAGTATCAGGAAATGGAGATTACAAAAGCCAAACTATGGGTTGGCAGTGAGACCAATGGGGTCTATATCAATAACCTAGATATCTTCTACCCGAAAGTGGAGAGCACGTGAGCCATACGTTAGCAATGAAACAATTGAGGTCTATATCTAGGTTGAGGCCCCTGGGAGCTAGGGACCCCAACCTATATATCCATGCTGTTTCGATTCAATTTACAAATACCGTACTGGTGACCACACAATAGGGATAAAAACTTTTTTGCGGAAGGGAGTTTAACAAGACACGTGGCCTCTCATTAAAATTAGAAGAAAAGAGGTTTAACCATAAATTACGTAGAGGGTTCTTTACTGTAAGAGCAGCCAGGATTCGGGCAGGATTCCCTTTCACAGGTATTGGTCTCAGCAGGGGCAATCAATTGCAATTTGCAAGCTTTTGTTGAAAAACAGGCTGCCATGGGTAATATGTACCAAAGTAAAAACGTTTTTTTTTAAATCCCAGTTGGGTCTGCTGCCGGTGCTCCCCCCCTTTTAAGTGTCCCCATAACAAGCGGCTTACTATGGGGGCATTTATCTGGGCTTGATCCATTACCACACACAGTGTGGCTTGGCCCCACCCTCTGCTCGCTGCTCAAAGGATGTGATTGACAGCAGCAGGAGCCAGATGCTGCCTCCATGGCCAGTGAGGATAGAGAGAGTGGAGAGAGCCACTGCTGTTGGGCACAGAGCTGGGTTTGGATCAGGCCTAGGTAATTTGAAAGATGGGATGGGGGAGAAGCTGCACACAGAAGGTTTTTTACCTTAATTCAGAGAATGGAATAAGATAAAAAACCTTCTGTCTTTAAAATCATTTTAAAGGCAGCTGTAAAAAGGCAACATTGAAAATACACAAATACTTTAAATAACATGCCTTTGGGATACTTTAAACCTTCCCGTGAATCTATGGAGAAGTATGATGTACTCCTTTAAAAATTCCTTTTTTTTTGCAAACTAACAGAGCAGGGATCGTAGGTGGCATCATTGACCAAACATGGTATGACATCCTCTAGCATCCCCAGCCCCTTTGTTTACATACAGAAGCTGATGGGGATCTGTCGTTTGTGATGGGGATAGCAGTGTGTAAACACTGCTTCTGTATGTAAACGTGGTCACGTGATGACGTAACGCGTAGGGAGTGGCCGGAGAGACTGAGCGATACCAGGAAGTGATGTGAGAGCGGCGTTCAGACGCCTTAGCTACTGTTAATGCTTATTTCCTTATTTTTTATTGTAAGAGTCCATTTTTAGCTTTCTTTATTAAAACCTGTGTACTTTAACCATACTACACCATTGGGGTTTTTTGTCTCTCTCTCTCTCTCACCCTTGTTTGCTGCCCCCCCCCCACGTTTTGCGGAGGATACGAGGTATAAGAAGAATGTTGGAGGTGCAGTACTGACTGGGAAACTTGGTGGATGAAGGAGAGGACCCCCTGGTGGTGGAAATAAATATAACGAATGACATTTTTATGTATATGGCTAGATGCTGACACTTTGGTTGATTGCTATTTCATTGATGTTGGCACGGAGGACCCCCTAGTGGTTGAAGTTGAAATAACGTCGAATAACGGACTTTAGATCACCAATATATTTAGCTTTTGGACAATATATGAAGGTGAGAGCTCTGTGTCTATTACTTGTAATAGACTATTTAAAGCACTATTTGAGCACACAACTCCATTTCATTTTCTATGCTATTGAAGTTGTTTTAGAGACTGAACTTACTCTTAACCATTTGCCCTGGTTTTATTGGAATATATGAACTTTTACACTGTTTACACCAATTTAACCTTTATTTAAGCTTTTAACACTTTATTGATGTATGCACTGAATGATTATTTTATTTGATCTTATTTTACACTGTAGCGCAGAATCACTTTTATAATCATTATTGTGAGTGGATTGTGATACACTATAGGTTCTGCTGCAGGCAGGCACTATTTATTTATGGTCACACTTAATGCACTTTAGTCACTTTATGGTTTGATCACATAGTTTTTACTTTCACTACTCAATTTATTCACATATTTATCATAGTAGCGCGAGGGCTTTACATTTTCATTTCAGTGTGTAAACATTGCTGGCACAGACGGTCATCTCAATTGATATGGATCTGCATTGTTGAATGATGTGATTGATATAGGGTTAACATCACAAGACATTTTTTTTAATACACCTTTTTAAATTATTTTATAGTGATCTTTTTTTGTATGTCACAATTCCACACCATTATTATCTTGTCTTTGTAAATCTCAATGAGGTTAGTTGGTGTCCCTTGTTAATTTGACATTGTATTTTTTAAATGTACCTGCCTACTCAAAAAAAAAAACTGTCCTTTTTGAAGTAAAACACATAGGCAAGTATTTCTGAAAACAAAATATCCGTTTATTCTGGGTCATAACAAAATAAATGGGAAGGCAACGCTGAAGAAACTGGTGAAATTTGCAAAGCCTTTGTACCCCAGGGCAGACATCAATAATTTTACAGTCGAAATTGGTGGCCTGAGGAGTCCTTATAATAGTGAGCACAATCCAGTCCAGGACTACAAGAGATCAGGAACAGCAGCAGATAACATATCTATCCCCAGGCTGTGGTCATACTACAGCCTGCATCTTTTGCCAGACCAGACTGAACCCAGGCCATCACTCTCTGGTCTTCCTTAGAAGCTTCCTTCCAGGCTGTGGCTGTGGTGTTGGAGGTGTGGCAGGAGGTGGAGGAGGAGGAGTACCTGGAGGAGGAGGACCAGGGTTCAACTCACAAATGTGGCTTTGATTTTTGAGTTGGCCCCTCAAGCCCTTGTTTAGGGCTTGTAAAATCACTTCTTCACATAAGAGGCGTTAGCCCTCCTCCATTTCCAGCATTTTGCATGCAGTAATGTATGCAAAGTCCTCTTGAACACTGTGGGGGGGTTCTGAGGGCCACAGTAGCCTTCATAAATAGGCCAATTGCTGCCTCCTTCCCATTACTCCTCTTCCTGCCACTTTTTGGTGGAAGGCGGAGGGGAGGGACCTGCGATTCTGGCATGCTACTTGGCCCAACCACCTCCTGGCTGCCACTTTCCACTGCCAGGCTAAGGCTTTCCTGTGTATGAAAAAGGGACATCATTTTAGTTTTTGGCTCATGACTGTTGCAAATTTAAAGTTAATAAATAGAAAAGACTATCATTCTGACCCCAGCATTTTTCATTCTTGTCCCAATCATTTGTGGCCACTACTGTCTATTGATATGTAAACCACTTTGTGAAATCAGAAATTAGTGATCAAAATTAGCATATATTTAACATCATTAATTTGACTACCAGAAAAATTTTGAAGAATGCTATACCTGGCTCAAGCTGGGCTCCTCCACATGTTGCTGCCTGGAAGGGACATAAATGTCATCTGCTGCAGCTCCTGATCTCAGGGAATCCTGGACCTTCTTGAGCTCCCTATTATAAGTGTTCCTCATGCCATCAATTAGGGCCTTCAAATAGGGGATGTCTGGCGTGGGGATCACTGGCTTCACAAATTCCACCAATTGATACAGTGCTGTCTTCCTCTTTGTTGGATTGTTATAATAGGGGTGGTTTACCTGCCACAGACAGGGCAGCTCCCTGTACATATCAATGAATATGGGCATAAAGTCCTCGTCATTGAAGAGATTCATTTTCTCTGCAAGACACAACACAAGACAAACCCTAATGTCAGGCGAAACTCTCCTAATCTTGACCCCATATATGCCTCAATTTATAAGCAGTATAGGTCACTGATGCACCAACTTAAAATTGTGCCTTCGTTATAACGATTGGCGCTTCCGCTACACCTTCCTCCGCTCACAGATCGTACGTACGACGCACATGTGTTACGCTTTACATACACTGGGCATGCGTGAAACTTCGCCCGGATCGTGTACACATCTGGACTCTGGAGCACTAGTGTGGGACACAAGAACAAAATTTTTAGGGTATCCCACACAGGTGTTTGAGTGGATACTTGGGATGTCTACATGTGTGAAAATTGTCCAAAAAAAGGAAGTTTTCCAGCTTTGGTAAGGGAAAAATCATGTCTTTAGCTTTGAACTCTGCCAAAACGGACAATTGTACCCCACTTCCAAGCAATGTTTCATATTCCTATTTCTTGACTCAAATATCTGTGTGCTAAGTATACCTTTTGTTTCATTCCAATAGGAGAGCAAAGACTCAGAAAATATGAGAACAGCAGGGACCCCCCCATCTCCTGAAGAAGGGGAACAAAGGTCACAACCTGAGGTTATGGTGGAAGGAGATGTGGTGGAGATTGTCACCACAAAAGGTCAGTGTCAGACACCACAGATTCAGGTAATAGATGTATGTCAGAATATTTATAATACATGGTGTGTATTTTTATTTTAGGTGATGTTCAAGTTGTGGTACCAAAATCGAGTCATTTCACCAGTGACAGTGCACAATGGATGATCCAGGAAATCATGTTTTGTAGTCGTGATTTGGACATTATCAAAGAAAAAACCAAGGAGATTGAACAAAGACTGAAGAACATGATTGATGTACTAGGGAGAATTTAAATCCTAAAAAGATTCCTGGAATTTTTTTTATTTTTTACAATAATTTTATCTAAAGTTTTAATACAGTTTAAAAGCCAAATTTGGAAGATGCACACAGTGTGTCAACATGTGCTATCTGCCATCAGGGGATTTCAATGTACTCGTTTTGTGGGTGCAACCCCTTCCTCCCAACTCTGGTAGGTGAGAGGAAGTGGTTGCACCCCCAGAGCATGTCCATTGATCCCCTATGATGGGAGATAGCACATGTTGACATTAGGTATGGGATCAGAAAGGAAATCCCCATTTTGACTCACAATTTGTGTGCATCTTCTAAATTTGGCTTTTACAGGGGTGACTTCACCCCATCTGATGAAGGCAAGATCAAGACCTTTTTCACACTATAAAATGTATGATATTGCCTTCTTTTTTGCAATGTTGAACTTTGTAAGTTCCAGAGCTGTGTATGCTATGTTTAGGAACATGCCTGTTTCTGTATTTTTTCAGAAATTTCAAGGTAAAACTTTGAGAAAAAAAAGTGTTTTTTTTTTCCGCCAAATGTTTTACAAAACGCACATGTGAATGTCCACGGAGTAAAAGGTTTTATACTCAACAATGTGTGGCTTCTTCTTTCAATGATCAATACCATTTTTTGTGTTAAGTTGGTGTTTACAGTGACAATGGGTGTTATTTAATAATGGAAAAACCACTTGGCACTACAAGTGCACTAGGAGAACCTAGGAGACAGCTAAAAGAAACCCAAGCAGTAAATGAAAATCAAAATTTGATCTGATAAAAGAGAAAATTTATTCAAAAATATTGAAATGTATTCAATATTTTTCTCGCACTTCACGGGCGCTTTGGGGGGGCAAGCCAGAACGACCAGCTTCCAGGGCCGTCATTGGAGTTTCTGAAAGTCCGGCCTCAGGCCCAACTGAGGCAACATAATTAGGATTATTACACCAAGCCCCCTCACAGCACGAACTCTACGACAAGCAACGCACTGAAAAACATATACGAACTGACTTCACGCACTGAAAACCAGATACAAACCCACAAGCACAAACTGAACAGCAGTAAAATGATCTGAAAAAACAGGAGTCTGAAAAGCGTGAATCGTCTCTCACCAAACTTCTACTAACACGAGATAAACACAAGATTAGCAGAAGGAGCCCAAAGGGTGTCACGCTGGCTATTGAACTTCCCTTTTCTAGTCCCGTCGTACGTGTTGTACGTCACCGCATTCTGGACGGTCGGACTTTTGGTGTGACCATGTGTATGCAAGACAAGCTTGAGTGTAATTCTGTCGGAAAAACTATCATAGCTTTTTCCGACGAGAATTACGATCGTGCGTACGTGGCATAAGGTTTCCTTTTACAACTTTTCATTCAGGTCTGATGAAGAGGGAGTTTTTCATTCCTGAAATGCATTGACTGTCCTTTGCAGTTCTTGTTGTAACCAGTTAAACAATTAAAGATTTTGAACTCTCTAAAGATTTTGTTTGGCGCTCTTTTGACCTATTACACTTGGATTTCTAGATGCAAATGAATCTCCTCTCCTGGAGTGGTGAGGTGACAAACACAAACCATCAAGCTCAAGTAATGTTTTAGTCTGCATTTTGATGTCCTGTGAAAATTCATGTCTAACTCCCCACCACCACTATTCTTGAACATTAGCAAGGGAGCAAAGCTTTGCAGCCCCAACTTCCAAGGTACTCTACCAATAATAAAGGCATGTGGTCTGGTATGTTTCAATTATGTACACACTAACTGACCCCTTTTCATGATAATAAAAGGAACTTTTATGAAAAAGATGTAGCACACTATTTTAAATAAATGGTGTGGGGTTCCTCTAGGAATTCATAAAAGAACCCTATTGAAGCATAAAAGAAAGGGGAGGCAACAAGCGTGCAGCCCTCCCTGTTGAACCTTACAAGACCACATGCCTTTAACATGTGAGGGTACTATGCGAGGGGCTGTGGTAAATCTTTCTCCCCTTCCAAGGTACATTTTTTTACTACTTAAGAGGACAAGGACCTCATCCCCACACCCTGCCCCTCAAAAGGGATGTGGGGTTCTGTGGGGGGTAAATTATAATATGGAAGCCCCCTTTAAAACAAGAAGGCCCCCAAAAATATGGTCATATCACTGACCTTTTTACAAACAGAAGTCATCAGGGATGTGCTTTGAGGTTTGGGAAGATTAACTGCTAGCTGACCAGACACCGTCATTTTATGGCGGCAGGTTGGCTCTCCTGGGCAAATTGCCATAGCTGCACGGTGGTTCTGTAAATAGCCTTAGCAGTCGCACACATGCCCGCCACGTGATGTAGGAGCTGATGCACATGCCTGGCACCCGCGATTGCTCCTGAGAGAGACATAATGGGTGATCTACCAATGTAAACAGACAAATCCCCGTTCTATCAGTGAGAGGAGAGAGATCTGCTGTTTCTAGTGATTAGAAACAGTGTTGTCTCTCTATTCCCAGTCACTACACTGCCCCCACAGTTAGAAACACCTCCCTAGGACACACTTAACCCCTTTATCGCCCCCTAGCATTAACCCCTTCCCTGGCAGTGAAATTTATACAGTATTCAGTGGCTATTTTTAGCTCTGATCTCTGTATAAATGTCAATGGTCCCAAAAAAGTGTCAAAAGTGTCCGATCTGTCCGCCGCAATCTTGCAGTCCCGCTAAAAATCGCAGATTGCCGCCATTACTAGAAAAAATAATAAAATAATAAAAATGCCATAACTCTATCGTCTATTTTGTAGACTCTATAACTTTTGCATAAACCAATCAATATATGTTTATTGCAATTTTTTTACCAAAAATATGTAGAAGAATACATATTGGCCTAAACTGATGAATAAATTTCTTTTTTGTTTTTTAAATTTGGGATATTTATTATAGCAAAAAGTAAAAAGTATTGTTTTTTTTCAGAATTGTGCTTTTTTTTTGTTTATAGCGCAAAAAATAAAAAACGCAGAGGTGATCAAATACCACCAAAAGAAAGCTCTATTTGTGGGAAAAAAAGGACATCAATTTTGTTTGGGTATAGCATTGCACGGCCGCACAATTGTCAGTTAAATAGATGTAGTGCCGTATTACAAAAAATGACCTGGTCATTAAAGGGGCTGTAAAGCTTTGTGTTTTTTTCACCTTAATGCATCCTATGCATTAAGGTGAAAAAACAACTTGCACTCTCCGACCCCCCCGAGCCCCAGTTTTACTTACCTGAGCCCCGAATCTCCGTGGTCGCGATCCTGCGTTGAATTTCCCCAGCTCCTGTGGGCTCTTCATTGGATGATTGAAAGCAGCGCAGCCATTGGCTCCCGCTGCTGTCAATCAAATTAATGATGCGGTGCACGGGGGGGTGGGGCCGAGTTATACACTCCGCAGCTATGGTCGCCGACTGTATCACATGGGAGCACGCCCGCAAGCTAACCCCCTTGGGAGAGCGCTTCCCAGAGGAGGGTTAGCTCTTGCGGGGAGGAGCCGAGACAGCCGCCGAGGGGCCCTAGAAGACGAGGATTGGGGCCACTCTGTGCAAAATGAACTGCACAGTGGAGGTAAGTATGATATGTTTGCTATTTAAAAAAAAAGAAACAGAAAACAAAGCCTTGCATTTTTTTTCATGCAAATTTCACCTAAACAGACATCATAGAGACATTTGCTGATAAGTATTACAACATTTTAGGGAAAGCAAAAATGGTTAAGTTGCCCAAAAAAATCGAAACAGTACAGCACCTGAACCATTAGAGTATGTATATGCTAGAAAACCTATATATCAAAAATTAAGCTTGGTAACCTGTTTTAGTTTTTTTTATATATGTACACTGCTACAGTAAATATAGGTTAGATCTTTTGTTGCATAACACATAAAATCATACATGAAAGCTTCTGATTTATTGTATATTAATTCTATAACCCAACATTTGCTGACTCAACACTGGGACATTCATTTTTCTCAAAGTGAGCTGCCTTTTCTGTAAAGGACAAATGGATTAGAGTGGAAATGTTTTCATCCTTCAGAGAAATTCTGTAATTCAGAACCTATACTATTAAATGCTATTAGGTAAAAATAAACAGCATATTACTTAAGCAAAAAATATCAGACAAAAAGTAGGGGATGCATGAATAGTTTACATGCAATTATAGCAATAATATTTTTGGAGCATCTGTGTCTCTATCAACAAGAAGATAGCAGCACTGGATACTCATTATTATCATGAAATAAATGTATTCAACAATAAAAATAGTACATTTACATGTTAAGATCTTGACATCCTGCATAGGTAGTAAACTAAACAAATGCAGAGCTGTAAGTGCATGTTGGCAGTGTATAACCTATAGGCGGCAGGAAAATATCTGATTTTGACAGCTGTCAAAGTAGCTGCCAATAGTCGACATCCTGCATACTACACTTTGACTTGTGGAACCCCCTACGAGAGATGGGGGCAGTGTTGGGGCCAGTAATGCATTACAGAGGCTCAATTCTCCTTTGACAAAAGAGGGCTGAACTTCTGAAATGGTTACCACCCCCAACACCCCCAGGCTTTCATTCCCACTGGCCTCTAATTATGTTGTAGGTAAAATACAAAAGGGGTTTCTATAGCAATTATGGGGCTCTGGCCTGGAAACACCACAAGAGCTGCAAAAAACTGTGTGATATAGGGCTTGTTTAACCCCTTAACTTTGACACGTGTTAGTACAACTGTACATCTCATCACAATTACATTGTGCATCCAAGTGGATTATACCACATTTTTTTAGGACAAATTGGGGATTCATTTGGTGGTAAATGGTTATGGATATCACCTTTTTTTTTTTTTTTATTATCTAAGGAAAACTGGCCAAAAATAGTAAAAAGATAATTTTTTAAATTTAGCTATATATTTTTTGCTACTACCATACCCTTCCACCAAAGAACAACCCAAAATAAATTCTCCTGCTCCTGAAAATCGCAGCGATACTACATTTGTGTATGTTAGTTGTTGTTTGTACCCGTAGTACAGCCCAAAAACAATAGTGCCCATTTTGCCTTTTTTTAAATCTAAAATACACTGACACTAACTGACACTGATAAAAAAATACTGACCCTGAACTTGACCTTTGACCCTGATCTTGACTTAAACCTAAAACCAAACCTTGATCTAGGTATTCTTTTATTCAAGTTTTTATTATTAATATTATTTTTTTTACACACACTTTTTTTTCTCTTATGCCCCGTACACACGATCGGACATTGATCGGACATTCCGACAACAAAATCCATGGATTTTTTCCGACGGATGTTGGCTCAAACTTGTTTTGTGTACACACGGTCGCACAAAGTTGTCGGAATTTCAGATCGCCAAGAACGCGGTGACGTACACCACGTACGACGAGACTAGAAAAGGCCAGTTCAGAACCAAGCGCGGCACCATTTGGGCTCCTTTTGCTAATCTCCTGTTAGTAAAAGTTTGGTGAGAGACGATTCACGCTTTTTCAGACTCGTGGTTTTCAGATCGTTTTCTGCTGTTCAGTTTGTGCTTGTGGGTTTGTATCTGCTCTTTAGTGCGTGCAGCAAGTGAAGGGTGACTCTTGTCATTCTGTTCTTGTTCGTTCGTTACTCTTTTTCAGGTCGCTCTTTACAGGCCTTGCTGTTCTTCAGTGCGTCCTGTTACTTCTTTCTGAGCAGCTGACCGTTTTCTAGCCATGTTGCGTATACGTACTCCTCGTAGAGTTCGTGCTGTGTGGGGGCTTGGTGTTGGGGTCCTTACCTTGACACAAGTCCAGTCCATGAACAGGGTGGGGAGGAGTTCATGGACCAAGAATTAGTTGCTTCAGCGTAACCAGTTCTGTCACATGCCTTTGCTCCGTGAGATCCGTGAGAATAATCCTGATGATTTCAGGAACTTTCTCTGGATGACGGACCCCGTATTTCACCGTTTGTTGGCTTTGCTGACCCCTTATATTAGCAGGCAGGATACCTACATGAGGCAAGCCATCACTCCGGAGCAGAGGCTCGTCGCCACCCTGCGGTACTTGGCGATGGGGAGAAGCCTGCAGGACTTGAAGTTCTCAACAGGCATCTCCCCCCAGGCTCTGGGGATCATTATCCCAGAGACCTGTTCTGCTATCATCCAGGTCCTGCAGACATGTTTGTGTTTAATCTGCTTTCCATGTTTATATGCAAAAAGACTAATTTTTTTTGTTTTCCTCCACAGTTTCCTTCAACGCCACAGGAATGGCAGACTGTGGCCTCCCACTTTGCCCAGCGGTGGGACTTTCCTAACTGTGGAGGGGCAATTGATGGGAAACACGTCCACATCATCCCACCACCCAACTTGGGATCGTACTATTATAATGGGTTCAATAGTATTGTGATGTTGGCGGTGGTGTCGGCTACTTATGAATTTCTGTAAGTGGACGTGGGGAAGAATGGCCGGATGTCCGATGGTGGAGTCATCGCCCAGATGGAGTTCTACAGGCGTCTCCAGAATGGCAGCTTAGACTTGCCACCTCCAGAAGACAATGTGGAAGGACTCCCATTCATCTTCGTTGCGGATGAAGAATTGGACCAAGAATCGGTTGCTTCAGCGTGACTAGTTCTGTCACATGCCTTTGCTCCGTGAGATCCGTGAGAATAATCCTGATGATTTCAGGAACTTTCTCCGGATGACAGACCCCGTATTTCACCGTTTGTTGGCTTTGCTGACCCCTTATATTAGCAGGCAGGATACCTACATGAGGCAAGCCATCACTCCGGAGCAGAGGCTCGTCGCCACCTTGCGGTACTTGGCGACGGGGAGAAGCCTGCAGGACTTGAAGTTCTCGACAGGCATCTCCCCCCAGGCTCTGGGGATCATTATCCCAGAGACCTGTTCTGCTATCATCCAGGTCCTGCAGAAGGACTATATTAAGGTAAGATTTTTATCCTTTAATATCACATTTTATTGTATCTAATGTTTGCTAATATATTGTATTTCTTTCCTCATTCCCTAATTACCATGATTGTAATATGCTGTGAATGTCCCCTTTCTCCTCATGCATGCTTGATATTTTTGTAATTTTTTTTTTGCTCCTTCATACATATTTGCCTTCACTTACCTCCCCAGCATGCTCTCCTGGCCCTATATTCACCTCATGTAGTCACTTAACAATGTATTTTATCAGCTCCATAGTAGTGCTTTACCCCAAACACCCCTAAAATGTTTTGAAATGTGATTTGTGCTTTAAATTCAGGCAGAGTGCCAGAGGCTTTTTTTTGGGGGTCCCCAAATCATTTGGAACCCTCCCTCCCCCCAACTGCTAAGTCAGCTTATACCAATTCTCTATCTATCCTCAATCATCTATCTGCTGACTTTGCCAAACCCATACACACTATACCTACCTCTTTTGTGGTCAGATGTATGGATGAATTCCCCAAAGCATGTAGTGCAAGGGCCTGCCTGTATACTTTCTAATGGTACTGTTTAAAGTTTTGGTATCCTATTATTATCTTGATAGGTAATAGCAGAATGTCCAAATGTGCTAAAATGTGTACAGTCTGTATTTATATCTTTGTATTATGACACTTCTTTTACCTGTCCAGTGGGCTGTCAATAGTGTAACTAAGGAGGGGCTATTCCAAGTAATACACATTATTTAGGCATTCATCTCTCAATGAAGTGGAGAGGGTTACCTGTCCAAGAGCTCCCCCCCTATAATGTTAGAAATGGCCCATGAGAGGGGGGGGGGGAATATGATAGGTATACCTTATACTTTGGTCTTTAAAAATTCCCATAAATAAATGTTATCTTGATGTTGGCCAAGAATGTTTGTGTCTAATCTGCTTTCCATGTTCATGTGCAAAAAGACTAATTTTGTTTTGTTTTCCTCCACAGTTTCCTTCCACGCCACAGGAATGGCAGACTGTGGCCTCCCACTTTGCCGAGCAGTGGGACTTTCCTAACTGCGGAGGGGCAATTGATGGGAAACACGTCCACATCATCCCACCACCCAACTTGGGGTCGTACTATTATAATTATAAGGGGTTCAATAGTATTGTGATGTTGGCGATGGTGTCGGCTACTTATGAATTTTTGTATGTGGACGTGGGGAAGAATGGCCGGATGTCTGATGGTGGAGTCATCGCCCAGATGGAGTTCTACAGGCATCTCCAGAATGGCAGCTTGGACTTGCCACCTCCAGAAGACAATGTGGAAGGACTCCCATTCGTCTTCGTTGCTGATGAAGCTTTTGCGCTGAGGGACCATCTTATGCGGCCATTCCCAATGAGGACCCTCACCCCGGACCAGTGGGTTTTTAATTACCGGCTGGCCAGAGCCAGAAGAGTGGTGGAGAACACGTTTGGAATCATGACCAGCCAGTTCCGCCTATTTCTTACACCCATACATATGGCGGAGTACAAACTGAATCACATTTTCCTGGCGTGCTGTGTTCTACACAACTTTTCACGGCAACATTCTGCCAACTATGCTGGCTCAGTTGGGCCTGAGGCCAGAATTCAAAATAAACCAACCCTGACGGCGCTTGAAAGTGGCCGTCCTGGCTTGCCCCCCCTGAGTGCCCGTGATGTCCGGCTAAGATACCTTGAATTCTTTGCGTGTAGGGGGGCTATCAATATGACAGACAATGTGTAAAACCTTTTTCAAATAAAAAAAAGAAAAGAAGCAAATCTTTGGTGACAATTACTGCTTGTGTTTGTTTTAGCTGACCCTGACAGAAATGTGCTGAGTCCTGAAAATGGCGTGAGTGTGTAATCTTACAAAGCACTGTTGGGTGTTATTTACTAAAGGCAAAGACACTTTGCACTACAAATGCAGTTGAAACTGCACTTGTAGTGCAAAGTGGATTTGCCCTTAGGAAATAACACCCATTGTCACAGAAAGCAGCAATTAGAGCACCCCAAAAGTGTTGTAGCGTTGAGACAATAATCCACACATTCTTGATTAACAATCTTTTTAATACCTGCACAATCACATGTGCATTTAGAAAAGGTTTTTAAAACAAACCAACATGTTTGTTGTATAACAATTTTTGGGGTCACATTAGAAAAAGTAGAAATGTCCATTTAAGATAAAACAGGCATGTTTAAAACCAACAAGAAAGACACAAATCTTGAACTTACAAAGTTCACATTTGGTAAAACTTGAAGGCAATATCAGACATGAGTATTTAGAAATGGTGTTTGATATTGCGTTCAGATGGGGTGAAGTCACCCCCGGAAAAGCCAAATTTTGAAGATGCACACAAATAGCCGAATGTCAACATGTGCTAGCTGCCATCATGGAGGATCAAGGGACGTGTTTTGAGGGAGCAACCCCTTCCTCTCAGCTACTTTATTATTAAGAAAGGGGTTGCACCCCCAAAACGCGTCCATTGATCTCACATGATGGCAGATAGCACATGTTGACCCACTGTGTGCATCTTCAAAATTTGGCTTTTCTCCAATTTGACAAAAAATGTTAAAAAATTGTAGCACACCATAAAACAAAGGGATTTGGAGGGGTTTTAAACTCTCCCCAAAACATCAATGATGTTCTTATTTTTTTGAAGAACATCATTGATGTTTTTCTTGATGTTTTCCAAGTCCCTATTACACCCCATGATCTCCCCAATCAGGATCTGTGCACTTTCCGAGGTGAAAGGATCTGGATCCACAACATCACGATCACCTAAAAAGATAGAAACCAAAATAAAACCATGTATTATAAATATGCCGGCATCCATCTCTTACCTGAGCCTGTGGTCGCAGACACTCACCTGTTGTGGTGCCAATTTCCACCACGTCTTCCTCCTCCTGCTCTGTTTGTCTTGGGTGCATTTCCCCTTCTTCCAGAGGTGGGGGGTCTCTGGTCTCCTCGGATGAGGGGTGTCCTCCCAGTCTTTTCTCCCCATGTAAAAAAAAATGGTATACTTAGCACACAGATATTTGAGGGAAGAACTATAAATATGAAACATTGCTTGGAAGTGGGGTACAATTGTCTGTTTTGGCAGAGTTCCAAGATGTAGAATTTTTTGTGTCCTTTGTCAAGCTTCAATACTTTACCTGTTTTGTACAAGCTTCACAGATGGAGACACCCCTATAGTATACACTGGAGCACCTGTGTGGGCCCCCTAATAAAAAGGGTGTTCTTGTGTCCCACACTAGTGCTCCAGCATCCAGATGCGTAACCAGCTGCTGAGTGTGCTCTCCTTACACAGAATCTAGTTTGCATTTCATTCTAGTAACAAACCCATCTACACAACCAAATTATTTTCAGACAAGTAGGCCCTAAAAAATGTGGGTAAATGCATATGGCCAAAACAATGGTGTTTTATAGGGCGAAAGAAAAATGTTTGATACGAACAAATAATGTGCCCATGAACATGAAAGTTGACATTTTAAACTGGATAACAGTTAAGAAAAGCACATGGAGCAGCACGAACGTAATAAACACAAAAAAATAGGAACACAGCACAACTACTTACTTTTTTGCAGCACTCTCCAGATCTTTCTGTACTGCTCGTGCTCTCTTAATTTTAGGTCCGACCGATCGACGTACCCCGAAATTTCGGTGCAGACTTTTGACCACTTTCACCATGATCTTGGCCTTTCGGACATTGGGGTTAGAGTAAGGTCTATACTTCCAGTCATAGTTGGCCCTCTTCAGTATGTCGACCATCTCCAACATCTCCCCAAAGGACATATTTGATGCCTTAAATCATCTCCTTCTGGATCGGGACGTTTCAGGCTCAGGGCTTTCCTCCTCCTCATCCTCGTTGGTGTAAATATCAGACACCTGCTCTGACTCCGCCATGTGCTCTTCCCCACTGCACTGAACGAGAAGGGGCAGGGAATAGACTAGAAAGAACGTCAGGGGCGGGCGGAGTTTCATGCATGCTCAGTGTCTATAAAGTGTAACACGCGTGCGTAGTACGTACGATCTGTGAGCGGAGGAAGGAGTAACGGAGGCGCAGATCGTGGTAACAAAGGTAAGAATTAACATTGTGCTTATACTGCTTCTAGATTGAGGCCTGTATTTGCACAAGTTTAGAGGACTTTAGGCTGACATTAGGGTTTGTCTTGTGTTGTGTCTTGCAGTGAAAATGGATATCTTGAAAGATAAGGACTTAATGGCAATCTTCATTGATATGTTCAGGGAGCTGCCCTGTCTGTGGCAGATAAACCACCCTGAATATATGAACCAAACAAAGAGGAAGGCAGCGCTGGATCAATTGCTGGGAATTGTGAAGCCGGTGATCCCCACGGCAGACATGACCTATTTGAAGATCCTAATTGGTGGCCTGAGGAGCACTTATCTAAGGGAGCACAAGAAGGTCCAGGATTCCCAGAGATCAGGAGCTGCAGATGACATTTATGTCCCCAGGCTGTGGTACTATGACAGACTGAATTTTCTGGCAGGTCAGACTGAACCCAGGCCAGCACTCTCCAGTCTTCCTTCCATGCTTCCTTCCCCCCCAGCTGAGGCTTCTGACGCCCAACCTGGGCCTTCCAGGCAGCAACATGTGGAGGAGCCCAGCTTGAGCCATGTATAGCATTCTTCTAAATATTTCTGGTTGTCCAATCAATGATGTTAAATAGATGTTAGTTTGGAGTACCAATTTATGATTGTGATAGATGATGCACTAACTACAACCATGTCCTTTTTTCATACACAGGGAAGTCTCAGCCAGGAGGTGGCCGGGCCAAGCAGGCTGCCTGATATCCAGGTCCCTCCCCTACACCTTCAAAGACAAAGTGGCAGGAAGAGGAGTAACTTGGAGGAGGCTGCCATAGGCCTCTTTTGGAAGGCTACAGAGGCCCTGAAAAGCCCCCACAGTGCGGAGGAGGACTTTGCTGGCCTAACTGCCTGCAAAATGCTGCAGATGGAGGAGAGGCCAACGACTCCTGTGTGAGTCCTTAATTTTGGAAGCTCTCAATAAGGGGTTGAGGGGCCAAATAACATGTGCTACCCACATTTGTAACCTCACACATAGTCCTCCTCCTCCTCCTCCAGGTCCTACTCCTCCTCCTCCTCCTCCTCCTCCAGGTCCTACTACTCCTCCTCCTCTTTCTCGAGGTCCTACTCCTCCTCCTGCCACATCTTCAACACCAGAGCCACAGCCGGGAAGGAAGCGTGGAAAGAAGACCAGAGAGTGATGACCCTGGGTCCAGTCTGGTCTGGCAAAAGATGCAGCCTCTTGTAGTACCACAGCCTGGGGACACAGATGTCATCTGCTGCTTTCATGATCTCTGGGACTTCTGGACCAGACTGCACTCCCTTAGATAAGGACTCCTCAGGCCACCAATTTTGCATGAAAAGATTTGATGTCTGCCCTGGGGGTCCAAGGCTTCGCCAATTATCTGATGTTTCTCCAGCGTTGCCTCCCTCTTTGTTTGGTTCTGAGCCCTTAATAAAGGATTTTTTGTTTCAATTATACTCGCCTATGTGTGTTTTCCTTAAAAAAGGATAGTTTGTTTGTGAGGATTCAGGTACATTTCAAAAATACAATGTGAAATTAACAAGGGACACCAACACCAAGCCACCTTCTTGAGATTAAATAATACAAGATACTAATGGTGTTGTGGTAACTTGACACACAAAACACACACAAAAATATTATGAAGTAAAACTAAAAATAAAATAAAACAAAGATCAGCCTTGAAAAAAATACAACCCCCCCCCCCAAAAAAAACAGCCTTTAAAAAAAAAATATATAAAACAACAAAAAAGAAATTTTGTCAGATGTGACAAATCAAAATATATTGAGGGAATCACGATAAATAATAAAGAAAGAAGTTTGTGAGAAGTCTGTGTAAATATGAGCAGCAAAACTACTTCATTCTTCTCACATTATAAAGAAGAAGAGAGTGCGCTGTATTAAACCATTTTTTACATTGCAGCGTGACGAAAGTGCTGTATCCATTGCGAATGCTAATTTTACCAGACCGAGCTGTTCCGTCTCGGAATTTCTCGGAATTAACTCTCTACCCATATTTTAAATGGTAAAAACGTCCCTAATGTCACAATACTTCAAAGACCGGGGACAGACTTGATGAGTCTCCCCTGCTCTTCCAATAAGTGACATTACTCCCTACACTGTCAATCCTTGAAACACAAATTTGTGTAAACCAGTAATACAATCAGGACACTTTTGAGACATTTTTTTTTTTTTTTTTTTAGTACTTTCCCTAAGATGACACTGAACGTCTGATTACAGCAAGGCAAAGAAAATATTTTTACTCACTGCATCAATGCCAGAATCATCCTGCCAACTATATATATCTTATACTTTAGAGTCAAAGCATTCATATATAAATCATTAAAAGTCAGCATCCATACATCACCAAATATTGTAACACCACTCTACGTTTCATTATAATACAATGACAATACAATGCAGTGGAAAGGTGTCATCTTACCTTATGACACCTGACAAATTCCACACAGACAAACAGATTACCTTATTTTATCTACTTATTTTATCTCTAAGCGACAGAAAGGCAAGCAAAGAGGTTTGGGTTTTTCTGGCACACTCTATCAGATATCTTTATCAAACTTCTTACAGTTCTGTATTATATTACTTTGGGCTTCTCAGAACCCCTTGGACTATCTCAGAGTCCTTTCTTTTTGGAACTATCTCAGAGTTCCTTACTCTTCCGTCACCCGAACGGACTTCTACCGAGGTTCAGACATTTGCATAAATGTTGTTAACACTACACCTTCTGTTAATCCCATATAGGGAAACGGTCTTTTAAACTAAGTCACGGCAAGAGAAATAATACTGAATTAAATCGGACTCACCGGACTTAGAAACTTGGATGATGATCATCCCATGAATAATGACCGTCCCCACATTCTGACACCAAGCTGTTGGGGTGTATGTATGTTCTAAAAGCAAGTGAACCCTCGTATGACATCCTGATTAGGGTGTTCCTTCAAACCCATTCAGATCTGGAGATCATTCCGACAAGAAATTATGACACACACACAAGGCATGCAATTCAGAATGATCCAATCTTTTACTTCCGTATTTTCACTTATATAACCAACATGACTAAAAAGTATATATACAGGGAGTGGCGCTGTGCATAAGGGAATTGATGGCATATAATGATTGTCTATTGATTATGATTTATGTGTCTTATGAGACATATTAAGGAGAACGGCAAAAAGATATGGAAAAAATATATATATATATCCCACATGGGGATCGGTAAGTGCTGATAAGAAAGTATGGATGCAAGTAGGTGTTCAATACAACCTTAATCCCATAACCCAATAAACGCTAGTGATCTCTAGTGATGTTATATGATGTGCACTGATAAGTGCCAGAATGTCAAGTGCAGTCCAATTAAGTGTTCCAGCCCCTGCTGGGATGAGCTACAAGTGATATATAAAGGAGGGGGTATCCACAACCCTCTAAAGTGCAGTGCTAAGAAATTAAAATAAATTGATATAAAGATAAAGATAAAAATAAATATAAAAATGTATATAGAAATTGTAAATATATATATAGGGTATACTTATAAGTGATATATAATAAAAGTGGGATACAGGGTTATGATAGTGATTAATAAATTAATTATGACACTAGTAGACTAATAATAGCACAGTTAAATAGCAGCATTAGATCTCATGTGAAAACGCAAATAAAAGTAAATTTCCAGTAAATTGTCAAAAAGTTCATGTATTATCTTCCACCCGACATCTTCCAGACTTTCTAATGACACAATCCCCCCTGATGTGATTCCACTCACCGGAACGCTATACCCCTGCAGGGGTATAAGCATAAGATGTTTCAACTCCAACCGATCAGATCCGAATGCCGATCGAGTCCTTGTGTGGTGATATCCTCTCGCCTCTAGTTTCCCAGTCCAGATCAGCCTCTCCAACAAAGCAGGGAAAAGGGGGAAGTTGATGATCCCCTAATGCGATCCTATCTCCAGCCGGACATCCGCTCCAAAGATGTTATATGGAATAAAGAAGTTATATCCACATAGCGTAACTCCTTTTAAAACGTTTATTTAGTAATTTAAAATCATACAGTCCAACAAAGCGGAGTTAATTTCAAGGGATGAATTTAAAAACGAGTAGGGAGCGTACAAGCTCACTGGCTCCCCTTGCTATCCCGGGACGCAGCGTTGTTCGCAACTACCGCTTGCGTTCCACCGGTCAGCTAACAGGAACCACAGCGGCAGGAAGTGACGTTGTGCGCACCAAGATAGTCCCGCCTTACGCATTTCGTCACACGGACGTCATCGGAGGCGCTGCCATCTTGGTCCTCTCAACGCCTTATATCTGGGTGCAGTACGTGCCATGGCCAATCACACGTCGAGTGCCAAATGACGGACAACCTGTAGGGCCAATCAAAAAATTCGCTCAATTAAGGAGATGAGAGTTAAACCTTATTCACTTTCAACCTCGTTTAACCAGAGGGAAATAGTATATGAACGGGTAACATCTCCTTGAGCGCCATCTAGTGGAAAAATTGTAATTAAAGATCTTGTATATATGGAATGGCGGCCATGGGGGAATGTATTTTGCAATCCAGATATTAGCCAGTAAAACTTTTTTACAGCATATTTCGTCACATTCAGATAACTTAAGCCAAAAAGAGGTGGTATAAATATATTAATTCTCATTTCCTCAGGAGGTATAATATTGAAATTAGGTTTGAGAAAGGAGATAGAAATTATATACATAAAAAATATATATGAAAATAATAAAAATAATAAATCAGTTTTAAAATGTGCAATTAGTAGGATTGAGAATGAAAATAAAACCTACTGCATAGAAATATATTAAAATTATCAGTATATGAAATATGTGAAAATAGCAAAAATAATAAAAAGAAATCAGTTTAAAATGTGCAATTAGTAGGATTGAAAGTGGAATAAAACCTACTGCGTAAAAATATTAAAATTATCAGTACTTATTATGCATCACAAACTAGAGTATTGTGTGTTCAAAGCAAGTATGAACTGGGAGGGGGGAATAGGTAAATCTACCATATATATAAGAAACGGAGCCCCCCTCCAAACCATTGGAAAATTAATCTATACACTTAATTTTAAAATTATTAAAGCATAGGGAAAAATTGTTGTGCAGGGGATCCAGAGATAAGTTAAGGACGCATATAAAAACCCTATTCAAAAGGAAGCATATTAACAGTAATTTTAGGAGTAGGATAGAACAATTTTAAAAGATAATAAGATAGTAATTTTAGGAGTAGGATAGAGCAATTTTAAAGGATAATAAAATATGGACACCTATTTAAAAATTAGATAAAAAGCAGTTCAGATCGATGTCCACATTCAATCCTCTAGGAACCAGACTCCCTAAGCGGTATATCCATTTAGTTTCGTTCTGAGAAACTTTTATTCTTTTATTGCCTCCTCTCCAGTGGTCTTTAATCAGATCTATACCGTAAAAAATTAATCCTGTGGGGTTCCTATTGTGGACCTCATCAAAATGCCTATGCCTAGACAGGTTGTGCTTTGGAAAGCCTTTTTTAATATTGTTAATATGTTCTCTAATCCTAACGCGGAGAGGCCTAGTGGTTCTTCCCACATACTGTAGCCAACAAGGACATTCAATCACGTATGTGACATGGGTACTTTCGCAGGTGATCAATTCCCTGATTTGGTACTCTTTTCCTCCTCTTGACTTAAAGGATAGCTTTCTCTTTGGTTGTCTTTTACTCACACGACAGGGTAGACACCTGTGGCACCTATAGAAACCTTTCATTTCGGGGAACAATTTAACCGTTTTGGGTGGGTCGATCACATTGTGCACCAACTGATTCCTCAGGTTAGGGGCCTTTTTGTAAATAAATCTTGGTTTTTTTGGAAGTATCTTCACCAGGGTTCTATCGGATTTTAAAATAGGCCAATATTTTCTAAAAATGTGTTCGACCGAACGATATTGATTATTAAAACCAGTGATAAAAGCCATATCCATCTTGCTATGGTTGTCAACTTTCTCCTTTTTTCTTAATAGGAGATCACGGTCTAGGCCCCCTATTTCCAACTTTTGCTTTATTAAAGGTTCTTTCTGGTATCCTTTATCGGTAAACTTTTTAATTAAAGTATCAGCTTGTGCGTAGTAATCGTCTATCCTGTGGCAGTTTCTTCGTAGCCTCATTAGTTGACCTTTCGGGATATTCTGTTTCCATTTCGGATGATGGCAGCTCGATGTTGGTATGTAACCATTGCGATCTGTAGTTTTAAAAAAACTTCTAGTGTGTAATTCGTTGCTTTCTTTAAAAATCTGTACGTCTAGGTAGTCTATCTCTTGGGGATCGCATTTCCCACTGAAGGAGATGCCGTATTTATTTTGATTCATTGCTCTTAGGAAATCCTGAAATGAGTCTACCATGCCCCTCCACACTATGATCACGTCGTCAATATAGCGACGGTAAAATTCAATCTCCGGGCGTAGGCTCTTGTATATATTCTCTTCTTCCCACATGTCCATGAATAAATTCGCCACGCTCGGGGCATATCTGGCTCCCATGGCGACGCCCTTAGTTTGGACATAGTAGTCCTTCTGGTACCAGAAATAATTACTTTCCATTGCTAATTTCAAGGCTTCCAAAATAAAGTTAATCTGTTCCTGTTTAAGATTGGCATCTTTATGAAGTGCTTTCTCTACTCCTTTTAGGCCATGTTTTTGTATAATACTAGTATATAAGGAGTTCACGTCTATAGTCGCTAGGAGGCAATCTTCAGCCCCAGTTATATTTTTTAATTCATTGATCAATTGCGTACTGTCCTTTAAATACGACCTCCCTTTGGTTACCATTGGCTTCAGGAAACAATCAATGTATTCCCCCAATCTGGAGAACAGGGAGTTGATCCCACTTATAATCGGTCTTTCTGGGGGTTTCTCCAACCGCTTATGCACTTTTGGTAAGTGGTATATAACTGGTGTCTTTGTGGACTCACTAATCAAATATTTAGCTTCTTTCTTATTTAAAATTCCTCTATCTTTCCCTTTTCTAATGAGAGCTTTCAATTTTTTACTGTAAAGTTGTTTGGGGTTTCCTTTGAGTTTCTTATAAGTGTTTTCCACTCTAAGGAGATTCTTCATTTCTTCCTCGTAGTCTTCTTTCCTTAGTATGACCAGCCCGCCCCCTTTGTCTGCGGGGCGTATGACCACTTCTTTTCTTTTTCCGATTTCCTTAATTGCTCTCCATACATTTCTCCTTTTGGGATTCTTAATTTCAAGTTTCGCAAGGTCACTCTCCACCATCTTCTTAAAAGCGTTCATACACTGGTCACCCGGAACCTTTGGATTGAAGATCGAGTTATTCCTAAGGTTGGTGTGTACAAAACTGGATGGTTCTTCTGCTGGTTTCTTATCCTTATTTAGGGTATAGTGTTTTTTTATTCTTAATTTGCGCATAAATTTCTGCAGGTCGATAAAAACTTCAAACTTGTCAACATTCTTGTCTGGTGCAAATTTTAATCCTAAATCTAAAACTTTCAATTCCTCATCAGTAAAAACAGCATCACTCAAATTAAAAATTCCTTCTCCTAATATTCTCTTCTCCTTTTTCTTCTTCTTTCCTCCTCGCTTTCCTCTTGCCTGTAACCTCTTTCTGTATCTGTTAGATCTTGATCTGATTCTCTGTTCTGTTCAGTCCATTCCTTGTCTGCTGTGGATGTCCGTAAGTGCCAGAGTTCCTTTGTTGTGGATGTACGTAAGTCCCTGTATCCCTTTGTTCTCTGTATGTGGGTGGACCCCAATATCTCTGGAAGTCTCTGTTGGTCTCTGGTTGGTCTTTCCAACCCTGCCTCCTGTATGGGGGTCGTGCTTTCCATCTTCCAGGTGGGCCACCCCTGTGAAAATCCCTATATTCCCTAGGGGACACTCTAGGATAGGGATTGTTATAGGTACCATGGTAACCCCTTTCTCTTAAGGGTGAGTACCTGTTACGGGTAGGGATACTGTATCTTGGAGTGGCTGGGGATCTTCCATACCCAGGTTCTGGGGGGTGTCCTTCCCTCCCCCTCACCCTAGGGCCATTGTTTCGGTCATTAGGTGTGCATGGTAAGTCAGTACATCTGACAATGGGGGTATGTTCAAATCTGGTTTGTCTTATGTTCTCCAATATTTCTTCCTCCTCTGCTGGGCTCTCATCCATAGAGTCCCCATCTTCTTCGTTGCTCAGTTCATCTACTTCTTCTTGCCACTTATAGACCCTTTTATTTGCGTAATCTAAAACATCTCTCCTAAATTTTTTCTGTTTCTTGGTTTGTATTTCCACATCATATTTTTTTATAATCTCTTGTAATTCTTTATCCTTATCCTTGTATTCTTGTTGCCCAACAAACGGATGTAACAAGTTCTTAATCTCAGTGATCTTTTCCTCTACTTTTCTTACCGGTAATTTAAAATGCCTCCTTACTAATATTTTTTGCAAAAGCTCGTTCTCACAGCCTAAGAAAAATGAGTACCATTCTTCGTTTAGGGAGGCATCATCAATACCATCGTTTGGGCTCAAATCCCACCTCAGCCTTCTAGGTGTGATTTTTTCTTTCACATACATCTCAAGAGTAACAATATCCCACCACACCCTCAGCTGTTTTTCCAGGGTGTGCCGCAGCTGTTTCAACAGCCCATTCATGTCTTGACTATTATTGACATGTTCTTGGTTAAAAATCCCTCTTATATCAATCTTCCTGTTAGACATATATCCAAATATGTCCATAGCTGCAGATCAGTAATTAAGAAAAAAGGAGAAAGTTGACAACCATAGCAAGATGGATATGGCTTTTATCACTGGTTTTAATAATCAATATCGTTCGGTCGAACACATTTTTAGAAAATATTGGCCTATTTTAAAATCCGATAGAACCCTGGTGAAGATACTTCCAAAAAAACCAAGATTTATTTACAAAAAGGCCCCTAACCTGAGGAATCAGTTGGTGCACAATGTGATCGACCCACCCAAAACGGTTAATTTGTTCCCCGAAATGAAAGGTTTCTATAGGTGCCACAGGTGTCTACCCTGTCGTGTGAGTAAAAGACAACCAAAGAGAAAGCTATCCTTTAAGTCAAGAGGAGGAAAAGAGTACCAAATCAGGGAATTGATCACCTGCGAAAGTACCCATGTCACATACGTGATTGAATGTCCTTGTCGGCTACAGTATGTGGGAAGAACCACTAGGCCTCTCCGCGTTAGGATTAGAGAACATATTAACAATATTAAAAAAGGCTTTCCAAAGCACAACCTGTCTAGGCATTTTGATGAGGTCCACAATAGGAACCCCACAGGATTAATTTTTTACGGTATAGATCTGATTAAAGACCACTGGAGAGGAGGCAATAAAAGAATAAAAGTTTCTCAGAACGAAACTAAATGGATATACCGCTTAGGGAGTCTGGTTCCTAGAGGATTGAATGTGGACATCGATCTGAACTGCTTTTTATCTAATTTTTAAATAGGTGTCCATATTTTATTATCCTTTAAAATTGCTCTATCCTACTCCTAAAATTACTATCTTATTATCTTTTAAAATTGTTCTATCCTACTCCTAAAATTACTGTTAATATGCTTCCTTTTGAATAGGGTTTTTATATGCGTCCTTAACTTATCTCTGAATCCCCTGCACAACAATTTTTCCCTATGCTTTAATAATTTTAAAATTAAGTGTATAGATTAATTTTCCAATGGTTTGGAGGGGGGCTCCGTTTCTTATATATATGGTAGATTTACCTATTCCCCCCTCCCAGTTCATACTTGCTTTGAACACACAATACTCTAGTTTGTGATGCATAATAAGTACTGATAATTTTAATATTTTTACGCAGTAGGTTGTATTCCACTTTCAATCCTACTAATTGCACATTTTAAACTGATTTATTTTTATTATTTTTGCTATTTTCACATATTTCATATACTGATAATTTTAATATATTTCTATGCAGTAGGTTTTATTTTCATTCTCAATCCTACTAATTGCACATTTTAAAACTGATTTATTATTTTTATTATTTTCATATATATTTTTTATGTATATAATTTCTATCTCCTTTCTCAAACCTAATTTCAATATTATACCTCCTGAGGAAATGAGAATTAATATATTTATACCACCTCTTTTTGGCTTAAGTTATCTGAATGTGACGAAATATGCTGTAAAAAAGTTTTACTGGCTAATATCTGGATTGCAAAATACATTCCCCCATGGCCGCCATTCCATATATACAAGATCTTTAATTACAATTTTTCCACTAGATGGCGCTCAAGGAGATGTTACCCGTTCATATACTATTTCCCTCTGGTTAAACGAGGTTGAAAGTGAATAAGGTTTAACTCTCATCTCCTTAATTGAGCGAATTTTTTGATTGGCCCTACAGGTTGTCCGTCATTTGGCACTCGACGTGTGATTGGCCATGGCACGTACTGCACCCAGATATAAGGCATTGAGAGGACCAAGATGGCAGCGCCTCCGATGACGTCCGTGTGACAAAACGCGTAAGGCGGGACTATCTTGGTACGCACAACGTCACTTCCTGCCGCTGTGGTTCCTGTTAGCTGACCGGTGGAACACAAGCGGTAGTTGCGAACAACGCTGCGTCCCGGGATAGCAAGGGGAGCCAGTGAGCTTGTACGCTCCCTACTCGTTTTTAAATTCATCCCTTGAAATTAACTCCGCTTTGTTGGACTGTATGATTTTAAATTACTAAATAAACGTTTTAAAAGGAGTTACGCTATGTGGATATAACTTCTTTATTCCATATAACATCTTTGGAGCGGATGTCCGGCTGGAGATAGGATCGCATTAGGGGATCATCAACTTCCCCCTTTTCCCTGCTTTGTTGGAGAGGCTGATCTGGACTGGGAAACTAGAGGCGAGAGGATATCACCACACAAGGACTCGATCGGCATTCGGATCTGATCGGTTGGAGTTGAAACATCTTATGCTTATACCCCTGCAGGGGTATAGCGTTCCGGTGAGTGGAATCACATCAGGGGGGATTGTGTCATTAGAAAGTCTGGAAGATGTCGGGTGGAAGATAATACATGAACTTTTTGACAATTTACTGGAAATTTACTTTTATTTGCGTTTTCACATGAGATCTAATGCTGCTATTTAACTGTGCTATTATTAGTCTACTAGAGTCATAATTAATTTATTAATCACTATCATAACCCTGTATCCCACTTTTATTATATATCACTTATAAGTATACCCTATATATATATTTACAATTTCTATATACATTTTTATTTTTATTTTTATCTTTATCTTTATATCAATTTATTTTAATTTCTTAGCACTGCACTTTAGAGGGTTGTGGATACCCCCTCCTTTATATATCACTTGTAGCTCATCCCAGCAGGGGCTGGAATACTTAATTGGACTGCACTTGACATTCTGGCACTTATCAGTGCACATCATATAACATCACTAGAGATCACTAGCGTTTATTGGGTTATGGGATTAAGGTTGTATTGAACACCTACTTGCATCCATACTTTCTTATCAGCACTTACCGATCCCCATGTGGGATATATATATATATATTTTCCATATCTTTTTGCCGTTCTCCTTAATATGTCTCATAAGACACATAAATCATAATCAATAGACAATCATTATATGCCATCAATTCCCTTATGCACAGCGCCACTCCCTGTATATATACTTTTTAGACCTATTCTTTGAGGGTACACGTTGGTGTCCTCTGCCTACATAGGGGGGCTGCAGTTGCAAGTATAGCCTGTAGCGCGGATCCACGACTACAAAAATAACCAACATGACATCACAACAAAAGTCCAACCCCTTCATTAATATATGCTAAAATTACAGACATACAGACGTATAACTAACCAAAAATAGAACATAATTTCTTCATACAGAAACTGTCAACAAGAAAAAACTTCATGCGTCATTTCGGGGAAATCATATCATTTGCAAGAATTTGAAACTAACTTTTGATAGACGTCACATATACATATTATTCTAAGATGGATACATATTTTTATAGCTAAAATGGTGGACAGCAAGCTAAAATATCCCTACAACTGGCAAGATCACCAGGTGAAATTACATTTTTTTTTGAAAAATTGAAAAATAAAATAAATGCAGCCACCGTATCTAAGATTTGGTAAGCTGCAATATAATACATTTTGGGGGGTTTAAAAAATATAAATAAATAAGTAATAATAATAAAACTGACTAGAAACCTTTATAGATTCCCTTTAAAGCCCATAAATTAAAATTGTAACATGTAGGCTGCCTTTGCTGACATCTGACAATGCTTCTGACAATGCTGCTTAACTGGCAGCCTTTTCCTTAGTACCCCTTTCACACTGAGGCGGTTTTCAGGCATTTTAGCTTTAAAAATAGAACCTATAAGGCTCCTGAAAACTGCCTCTCATGCCTCCCCAGTGTGAAAGCCTGAGTGCTTTCACACTGGGTTGGTGCACTTGCAGGACGGGAAAAAAAGTCCTGCAACAGCCTCTGCCCATTGGAATGAATGGGCAGCGCTTCTGAAGCGCCTGAAAAGCACTTCGGAAGTGCCACAACACGGTCGTTTTTAACTCTTTCTTGGGCCGCTAGCTGGGATTAAAAGCACCTCACTAGCGGCTGCAAAGTGCTGCTAAAACTATAGTAAAGCGCCACTAAAACTAGTAGCACTTTACCACTAACGTGGCCGCAGCTGCAAAGTGAAAGCAGCTTAAATGCTTTGCGTTACTGACTCAAAAGAAGCATGAAAAGTGAAATCAAAACTGCATATTTGCTTCAGGTGAAAAAAAAAATTGAATCCATTGGCTCAGTGTGGAGACTAGGGATGAGCTTTGAGTTCGAGTCAAACTCATGTTACGTAACGGGTGATCCCACCCCCCTCTGACATCACCGGAATGCCACAGTGAAGTCCCTGTCAAGTCCCTGTGTGTCAGAGGGGGGCGGGGTCACTGGGTGGCCACGCCCTCCGTTATTTAAGAAGTGTCAGAAGACAAGAAGCGTCACACATCGGGAGCCTCCCATCATGGATGCGGAGTGGCCCGAGAACGAAGAAGGGAAGAAGACGCCGCGGAGGAAGATTCCGGATGAGAACACCGGAGCAAGAAGCAGAGGATTGGAGTAAGAACCAGAGAAAGAAGAAGATGGAGGAAGAAACCAAAGGAAGATAGAAGAAAGAAGATGGAAAGAAGAAGACTTTAAATAAAGGAATTGTCAAAAACTGTCTCTTGTTATTTTTAACATTTTTGACACTTTTTTGTGAAATGGTAGGGGTGCTTTTGTACCCCCTTACCATTTCACACAGGGGGGGTGGGATCTGGGGGTCACCTTCTTAAAGGGGTGGGATTTGGGGGTCACCTCGATAAGCCCCCTGCCCACAGACCCCCACAACCACCGGGCAGGGGTTGCGGGGATGAGGCCCTTGTCCCCATCAACATGGGGACAAGGTGCTTTGGGGGGACCCCAAAGCACCCTCTCAATGTTGAGGGCATGTGGCCTGGTACGGTTGAGGCCTAACAGTGATGCTTTACATTAAAACAGTCCAGTCTCATTCTTTACCTCCCTTAAAGCGGTATTAAACCCAAAATAAAATATTTATTATATTTCAATTGCAGCTGGGTGCATTAGTCTTCTTTTTTAGGCTTTCTATCTTTTATTTTCACCTGGGGATCTGGACAGAAAATCAGTTGTTTTCCAAAAGAACAAGCTCTCTTGTAGATGTAGCAGGATGGGACAAACAATTTACCACTGACAGGGATTCCTACAATGATTATTTTTTTATTTTATTTATCCCGGTAAACAAAAGTGATGTAACTGCTTATAATGTGTGAGCTGGCATTTGGCTTCAATTTGTTAGTGAATCTAAATCTGCTAGTACTAACACCCCCCAGATTAACAATGCTGCTGTCCTAAGGTGTCCCTGTGCTCCTTCATTCATAGTGGAGGAACTCTAATGCCGCGTACACATGAGCGGACTTTACAGCAGACTTTGCCCCGCGGACGGGATTTCATCGGACAATTCGATCGTGTGTGGGCTCCATCGGACTTTGTTTTCTCAAAAGTTGGACGGACTTAGATTTGATACATGTTTCAAATCTATCCGACGGACTTGAGTCCGGTCGAAAAGTCCGCTCGTCTGTATGCTAGTTCGACGAACAAAAAGCCACGCTAGGGCAGCTATTGGCTACTGGCTATGAACTTCCTTATTTTAGTCCGGTTGTACGTCATCACGTACGAATTCGACGACTTTGGTTGATTGTGTGTAGGCAAGTCTGTTCATTCGGAAAGTCCATCCTAAAGTCCGTCGAAAAGTCCGCCGGGCAAAGTCTGCCGTAAAGTCCGCTCGTGTGTACGCAGCATAATGCCCTGTACACACGATCGGACATTGAGCGAACATTCTGACAACAAAATCCATGGATTTTTTCCGACGGATATTGGCTCAAACTTGTCTTGCATACACACGGTTGCACAAAGTTGTCGGACAATCCGATCGTTGAACACGGTGACGTAAAACACGTATTTCGGGACTATAAATGGGGCAGTAGCCAATAGCTTTAGTCTCTTAATTTATTCTGAGCGTGCGTGGCACTTTGTGCGTTGGATTTCTGTACACATCGAAAATTGGAATTTAACCGATCAGATTTTGTTGTCAGAAAATTTTAAAGCTTGCTCTCAAACTTTGTGTGTTGGAAATTTCGACAGAAAAAGTCCTATGGAGCCCACACATGATCTGAATTTCCGACAACACAATCTGATCGCACTTTTTCCGTCGGAAAATCCGACCGTGTGTACAGGGCATAATACAGGAGGTGTGTTACTGGCCAGATCACCAGGTGAAAACAGAGAGAAAACAAATGAAGCCATCACATCTAATTATTGGTAGACTGCAATATATTACATTTTTGGTTTGGGGTTGAAAAAGGAAACCCATTTTTGGGGGAAAGTTCCAGCCAAGTTACTCTTTCCCTCATAAATTGTGGCTTTCATAATGAAGGCTTCAAAGATGTGGTGCAAATATGTGTACTGTTCTATCTTCAGTGTCCAAAACAAAGACACTGTTTTACAATATTTTGGTGTAAAATTACTGTCTGCTCTCTAACTCCGAAATTACAAACTCTCCACATGGCTTTGTTACAATGGAAAAAGAATACTGTACAGCTTAGCAACACTACTGAGTTTAATTGTTTATTTCCTGATGCCTAATGCCATGTACACATGAGTGGACTTTCCGGCATACTTGGTCCGGCGGACCTGAGTCCGCCGCACAATCCGATCTTGTGTAGGCTCCCACGGACCTAGAAATTAAGTATGTTTCAAATCTTTCCGTCGTAAGTCCGCCAGACTCAGTTCCTGACGGAAAGTCCCTTCGTTTTTATGCTGGTCCGACAGACCAGATAACACGCAAGGGCAGGGCATTGCATCTCGCGCTCGCTGCAATAGGAAAAACAAATTTTCATATTGTGGCGAGCACGGGGAATACCAGGCCCTTAGGTCTAGTATGGATTTTAAGGGGAACCCCCTACACCGAAAATTCGTTGTGTTGTCCCCCCAAAGTCCATACCAGACACCGACCTGAGCACGCAGCCCGGCCGGTCAGGAAATGGGGTGGGGATGAGCGAGCGCCCCCCCTGAACCGTACCAGGCCGCATGCCCTCAACATGGGGGGTGGGTGCTTTGGGGGAGGGGGCGCCCTGCAGGGCCCCCCACCACAAAACATCTTGTCCTAGCCTGCCGGACCTAGCCTGCCGGAAAGTCCGGTCGTGTGTAGGCAAGTCCGTCCGTTCAGAAAGTCCGGCGGTAGTCCGCTGGAAAGTCCTGCGGGAAGAACGTCGGACCTAGTTTCACAGAAAGTCCGGTCGTGTGTATGCGGCATAATGCTTACTCTGTGTCTCAGAAATGTCAGCCTGTTCAAACAGGCTATCTAGCTGTGGTGCAAACCTGTATGCTATTTCCATCAGCTGTGTTCAAACAGACACTAATTTTTTAGTTACTGCCTATTTTCTCAGAAATTGCAGCCTATTCAAAAAGGCTTTGTATAGCTGTGTTGCAAATCTGTATGGTATTTCCATCATTGGTGTCCAAAAGAGACATTTTCTCACATGGTAAATGCTTGATCAAGCCCTCAGAAATTGTGGTCTTTCTAGCTATAGTGCAAACCTGTATGTTATTTACCATTGTCAGTGTCCAAAAAGGCACAATGTTTTTGATTCAGCTGCTTAAGTTCTCAGAAATTGCAGCCTGCCCAAACAGGCTGTCAGGGAAATGGCTGAAGAATGATTGGCAATTCCTCCCAAGACAATCATGGCCACCGTGGTGCACAGTGTGACTAATGTGGGCGGTACTTCCTCCTTGTAACCTGAACAGATCACATGACTTACTTCCTGGTCTATTTTAAGCCTGCTGCTGGAGCTGCTCATGCTGGATTATCTTCAGCTTCTCCTTGATCCTGGGTATCCTGATTGAACTTCTGTTATTGACCCGGCTTGCTCTGACCTGTGATCCTGATCTCATGATTTACTCTTGGCTTGTACTTCTGGCTTCTCTCTGGCTTGCTCCACCATGTCTGACCATGGCTTGGCTTATCGACTCTGCTACAGATCCATTTTCCTGTGTATGACTCCAGCTATTCAATCTCATCATCTGAACTGATCTTACTGTGTATGACCCCCGGGCTGGCTCTCGTTTCTGTCTCCGGTTGCTACTCTGTCAAGCTTACCTGGTACTCCGCAAGCACATCAGCTTTACAGTTCATCTAGCCTGTTCCTGCTACATCACGGTGACCAGCTCATTTCATCTCAGTACCTGGCAAACTGTGCTTCTCTGGGCACTGCTCTCCCTGTACCACTTTCAGGGAAGTGCTTCACTTAGCCACAAGTGGAGCCCTCTCAGCATCTCGGCCTCACACCTGGTACATTACAGCATAATCCAGCCAACTAGGGATGAGCTGAACACCCCCCGGTTTGGTTCGGACCAGAACCCACGAACGGACCGAAAATTCGCACGAATGTTAGAACCCCATTGAAGTCTACGGGATGCCAACGTTTGAAATCAAAAGTCCCTATTTCATAGGCTAATTTGCATGGTATTGTCCTAAAAAGGGTTGGGGACCCGGGTCCTGCCCCAGGGAACATGTATCAATGCAAATTTTTTTTTTTAAAACGGCAGTTTTTTCGGGAGCAGTGATTTTAATGATGCTTAAAGTGAAAAAAAGTGAAATATTCCTTTAAATATCGTACCTGTGGGGTGTCTATAGTATGCTTGTAAAGTGGCGCGTGTTTCCCGTGCTCAGAACAGTCCCTGCACAAAATGACATTTTTAAAGGAATAAAAGTAATTTAAAACTGCTTACGGCTTCAATGGGGGGGCATGGCTAGCCAACGGCGTGGATGGCAGCACACTGAAAGAGCTCTGTTGCATCGAGGGCCAGAAAGGGGATATAACAGCGACTAGGAGCCTCGTTTTTGCCCATACTTTAGTGTGCTGGGAGCGGGCATAACTCCGGATGACATCCCGCAGGCGAAAGCAGTGCCTGTACCAGGGAAAATGACCGACTTTTTCACATACCCAAGCCGCTCTCACAGCCAAGATGGCGCCGGCGGCCGGAGAGAGGACACACGCAGCCACAATAGGCAGCACAGAGTGGACAATGGAAATGTTAGAGGCCGCAATAACAATAACAGCCAGGCTTACAAGAACTACTCCACATCTCCGTCAGCATCCTCCAGCCCAGCAAAAAGCAAACAAAGGATGTCTGTAGAACCTGCAGACACTGAGGAGGTAAGCGGATTTAATTCTTCATTAGATGACACCAGGGAGTTACAAGACTCCATATCTGATTTCCCCACATCAAACCAGCCTGTTATGGATACCACCCTTAAGGATATGCTGGTCTCCCTACGTTCCACCTTGCACTCTGATATTCTGGCTATGACACAGCAGTTTAAATCAGAAGTTAAGGCAATATCTAACAGAGTGACACATATTGAATCTAAAATGGGGGAATTTGCAAATACCTTCAATGACATGGTGGACGCCCAGAATCACAGAGACGATGAGATTACACAAATTAAAACTAAACTAGCTGATTTGGAACACAGATCAAGATGCAATAACGTCAAAATCAGAAGAATTCCCGAAACGATCAAACCCCCAGACCTGAAAAACTACTTTGTCGATCTCATGAAATTGGCTCTCCCGGAAGCCCCATTGGAAGATCTGGTCATTGACAGGATTCATAGACTGCCGAAGCCAAAAAATATCCCAGCGCATCTACCAAGAGACACAATAGTCCGTATACACTTTTATCACATTAAAGACCAATTCATGGCCGCAGCTAGACATCGCGATGCTATGCCGCAGGAGATGCAGGACTTATCATTCTTCACAGATCTGTCTGCATTCAAGATGCAGCAACGCAGACAACTGGCCACTATCACCAAACCACTAAACAACCATCATATCCCCTACAGATGGTTATACCCGGCAAAGCTAATGGTGACAAAAGATGGAGAGTCATTCGTGATAACTACGATTAAAGAAGGCCTGCGACTCCTGAAGGAATGGAAGATTCTGGAAATCCAGAACTTGAACGTGAACACGTTTGGTTCACCACCGTCTACAAGGCCTAACTCTGATTCAGAATCAGGCTGAATTTCTGCTCATACTTGCCATACCATTTTTTCCCCTGATGGCCCAGGAGAATGCTACACAGTTTGGTTTACTTTTTCCATTTTCCCCCCAGTCTTAGCGGCTGTTTTTCCGCACAGGTTCCAACGGAATCACCAATTTTTTACACTTCAGACTATTTTTTTTGTTGTTTTCTTGTCTTTTCTTTTCTAATATCTTCTTTCCACAGGATATACACGGGCAGAAAGTAAGAGAAGACCACAGAGGTATGCAGAGTGTCTTCACTTGGATTAAAGCCGTATGTCACTGCTATAATCAGTCTGAGATACCCGTCTCCAGGGGAAAGACAGTTACTCAGTCCACACTCACTACTTTAATCTGGTACGTTACCTAAATTTTTCTTTTACGCTTTCATGATGGCCTTCAGCATCACTTCTTTTAACGTGAAAGGTCTAAATAGCCCTTATAAAAGGCAAATGGTCTGGAAGGAAGCTCTCAGTCTCAAGAGTGAGATTATTTGTTTTCAAGAGACACACTTTGCTGCTAACAAACTGCCAGCATTTCACCATCCAAAGTACCCCCATGTGATACTAGCAAATGGCCCCAAAAAGAAAGGTGGTGTTGCTTTAGCCATAAGAGATTATATCCCATTCACTAAGCTGGAAACACACCTTGATCCATCTGGAAGGTACATTATTTTAATTTGTGAACTTTTCAAGACCAAATACACGTTGGTTAACGTATATTTGCCAAATGTACACCAAATTCGTTTTCTAAGAAAGATTTGGAAAAAAAGTGGAATAATTAAAACAAGGGCATGTCATTCTAACCAGCGATTTTAATGCAATCCCAAACAAAGAATTGGACTTGTCTAAGCCAAGGCGCTCCCAACAAAGAAGAGCAACTTTATCCCAATTCCTTGCTTCCTCCAACCTTTTTGATGTATGGAGATGTCAACACTCCACCGAAAGGGACTTTTTTTTTTTTTTCTTCTGTGCATCACACATACTCGCGCATTGATTTGTTTCTGGTGGATAAATTCAAAAAATTGTGAAATCGAATATTCATGTTATACCATGGTCTGACCATGCGCCCATTTCCATTCGTTTGAGAGATCAAGGAATAGAAACTAGAGCAAATAGATGGAGGAATGATATCTTTACTCTATCCCAACCGGAAAATTTGAAAAGTATTAGGCATGCTCTTAAGGAGTACTTTGCATTCAATACCCACTCAGTGGAAGATCCCTTCACACTATGGAATGCGCACAAGGTATACATCAGAGGGTTATTAATACAAATGAGTAGTAAACTAAAGAGGCAGCAGAAGAAGCAGCTCAACGACTTGTTACCAACTATTCAAAAACTAGAAGCCAGCAACAAACAAAACACTACACAGAAAACTAGAGATTCATTATTTATTGCAAGACAGGAACTACGAACTCTCCTGATTTCCCGGCAGCAGAACCGTCTTTGTGCTTTGAAAGCCAACTCTTATGCCCCGTACACATGGTCGGACTTTGTTCGGACATTCCGACAACAAAATCCTAGGATTTTTTCCGACGGATGTTGGCTCAAACTTGTCTTGCATACACACGGTCACACAAGGTTGTCGGAAAATCCGATCGTTCTAAACGCGGTGACGTAAAACACATACGTCGGGACTATAAACGGGGCAGTGGCCAATAGCTTTCATCTCTTTATTTATTCTGAGCATGCATGGCACTTTGTCCGTCGGATTTGTGTACACATGATCGGAATTTCCGACAATGGATTTTGTTGTCGGAAAATTTTATATCCTGCTCTCAAACTTTGTGTCGGAAAATCCGATGGAAAATGTGTGATGTAGCCTACACACGGTCGGAATTTCCGACAACAAGGTCCTATCACACATTTTCCGTCGGAAAATCCGACCGTGTGTACGGGGCATTACCGTTGTGGAAACAAGGAGGGGAAACTGTTGGCAAATCAGCTGAAAGACAAAATTACTCAACAAAAAATCCATCATATGACCAACCCTAAAACAGGGAAAACTGTTTCCAATCCTAAAGAAATTGCTGACTCGTTCAGAAATGTCATTTCTGATTTCCTTGCTTCAATTCACCTTCCAAATCTCTCCCAAACAGACCTATCTTGCTCAACTTGCCATTCACAGTCCCTGAAATTGAAAAATTGATTAGGAGTATGCCGCACAATAAATCACCTGGTCCAGATGGGTATTCTTCTGAATACTACCAACTGTTCCAAAGTGAACTGTCTCCGTACCTAAAACAAATCTTTGACGTCGCGATATCCAAAGCCTCTTTCCCACCGGAAATGTTAACAGGCAACAATTATTACCTTGCCCAAGCCAGGCAAGGAACCTACCACACCACAAAATTTTAGACCCATATTATTGTTGAACCTAGATGTCAAACTGTATGCCAAATTAATTGCACGTATTAATCAAGACCAGGTGGGCTTTGTGAGTGGTCGTCAAGCGAGTGACGCCATCAGAAGAATGATCAACATTATACATTCTGCTGAGAAGTCGAGAGGGCCTTCTCTGCTGCTGACACTGGACACAGAGAAGGACTTCGATAGAGCGCATGGGGGATACCTGGATAGGGTCTTAGAGAAGTTCAACATAACGGGTCCTATTCAAAACGCTATTAGGGCATTGTACTCCTCTCCCTCAGCGTATGTCTATACAGAAGGTATGTTCTCTAAAAACTTTAAGATATCCAACGGGACTAGGCAGGGGTGTCCTCTGTCCCCTTTGATATTCTCCCTAATCATGGAGCCCCTGGCGGAAAAAATTAGAACCCACCCAGTAATCCAAGGAATTCCTTCCAGAAACCAACAACATAGAATCTCACTTTTCGCTGATGATGTAATTTTGACATTGTCTAACCCATATCAATCTCTCAGAGCTGTTCATGATACTCTCGTTCAATTTAGTAAGATATCATACTACAAGGTTAACGGCTCAAAATCTAGCATTCTGTGTATAGCAATAGATAACCCCACTAAAGCGGCTATACAACGTGATCTTCCATATCCTTGGTCTTCTGATGCTATCCCATACTTGGGAGTCCGACTGACTTCTTCTATTGCAGAATTGTATGAAGCCAATTATCACCCTCTAATCTCAAAATTGCAACAGGAATTATCAAAAATTCAGAAACACTATCTTTCATGGGGCGGTCGCCTAGCGGCATACAAAATGTTAATCTTGCCAAAACTGACTTACTTCTTTAGAGCTCTTCTGATCCCTATTCCAGCATCTTTCTTCACAGCCATGCAGAAACAACTCCTGAATTTTGTATGGGCTGGTAAGAGAGCAAGATTCCCTGTTTTAATGCAAAGGAAGCACAAATCAGTGGGTGGGCTAGGTATCCCAATCTTGAAAGAATACTACATGGCGATATTGGACCAGCTTAAAGGCTGGTTTGAACAGCCTGAGACTAAACCATGGTGTAAATTGGAACGGTCCTGGTTGTTCCCTTACTCACCGAAGACCATTCTAATAGCACAAAACATATCGCAGTCCAAATTATTGGTAGATCATCCTACCATACAGGCTTCCTTGTATGCTTAGTCGTATTTAAAAGAGGTAACACACCCCACAATACAATCTACCAAGGTTCCTATTCCATTAGAATCCCTGCATTGGTTAATTCCGAAACATCTCCCTGGGTCACTGGTTGAAAGGAGAAACTCTCCATTTAAAAGACTTCACAAAAGATGACAAATTAGTGTCATTCTCAGAAATACAGAATAAATTTACTATACCGGCTTCAGAGTTTCTAACGTACTCTCAAATTGCATCCATCTTTAGACAACTAAACACAAACAACCTCCCAATCCCCACAACACTTTGGAATTATTTAACTTCCACTAACCCCAAAGCAAAAGGTATCTCCCTAGTTTATGACATACTTAACTCTAAATCGGTGTTTGTAAAATTCAACCCACTACATAAATGGGAAAAAGAATTGGGCAAAATTTTTACAGACAAACAATGGCTGAGCGCGATCAAATGTAATCACCAATTTTCAAGATGTTCGAACTATGATGAACTAGCACAAAAACTGATCGCTAGATGGTATTACACCCCATATATAGTTGCAAAAATTTCTTATAACAACACAAATCTTTGCTGGAGGGGTTGCGGTCAGGTCGGAACACTGGCCCATATTGTTTGGGCGTGTCCTTACCTCCGTGGGTTCTGGTCAGCGGTTTTCAAACTGATAGCAAGGATCATGGGGGTCATCACACAGCCTTCCATTGAAAAAGCTATTCTGAGCGTAAATATAACAGAATACCCCATTTTAGTTAGATCTATAGCAATGCATATTTTATTTGCAGCTAGATCTCTGATAGTAAGTACCGTATTTATCGGCGTATAACACGCGCCGGCATATAACGCGCACCCCAAGTTTAGGAGAGAATTTTAAGAAAAAAGACTTTTAGGAGGGAAGTTTAAGGAAAAGAAACTTACATTAAAATGCCCATCAATGCAGCCTCATCAGTGTTCATCTGCAGCCTTGTTAGTGTCATTGCAGCCTTTTCAGTGTCAGTGCAGCCTTGTCAGTGCAGCCTTTGCCCCTGTGCAGCCTTTTCCCCTGTGCAGCCTTGTCAGTGCAGCCTTGTCAGTGCAGCCTTGTCAGTGCAATCTTGTCAGTGCAGTCTTGTCAGTGCAGCCTTGTCCCCAGTGCAGTCTTGTCAGTGCAGCCTTGTCCCCAGTGCAGTCTTGTCAGTGCAGCCTTGTCCCCAGTGCAGCCTTGTCAGTGCAGCCTTGTCCCCAGTGCAGCCTTGTCAGTGCAGCCTTGTCCCCAGTGCAGCCTTGTCCCCAGTGTCCATGTCTACCGCCTGCCGCCGCCACCATACACATGTTAGTAGTTTTAAATATGGCGCCGCGGAGTTCGGAGGGACTCGGCGCTGGCCGAACTGAACGAACGCCGCCGAGATACACATACCCGAGTGTATTCGGCTCTTTCCGGCGCCGCTCACAGTCCCGCCCAGTCCCGCCCTATGATGGACATAACACAGGTCCAATGGCGGGACTGGGCGTGACTGTGAGCGGCACCGGAAAGAGCCGAATACACTCGGGTATGTGTATCCTGGCTCTGTGATTTCGGCGGCGCTCGTTCAGCACCGCTGAGTCCCTCCGAACTCCGCGGCGCCATATTTAAAACTACTCGCTATGTAAATGTCAGCGGCGATCGCCGACATTCACATATCGATAGCGGGGATCGGCGTATAACACGCACCCACGACTTTCCCCTGATTTTAAGGGGAAAAAAGTGCGTGTTATACGCCGATAAATACGGTAACTGGAAATCAAATGAAATCCCAAGCATGAGAGAGCTAATCTTAAAAGTTAACAACATCGCTGAATATGAGAAGATACTAGCCTTCAAAGATGGTTGTATGTCTAGATACTTTTCAAACTGGTCAATATGGTCCTCCGTGGTCTCCCCATGATAGTACTCATGTAATGTTATTAAAGTGTATCCTTGCTTCCTTTCTCTCCTTTTTCCCCTTTTCTTATCTTCTTTCTTTTCCTTATGTTTTCTTAATGTTGCACCGTTTGCAGGATACCAATATCTTCGGTTCACTGAAGTTCTTGTACCTTAGTCCTGTCCAAAAATACCGGTTTATACAAAAGTTACGCTGCTCTAACTGAACACTATTTTGCAGTTCTGATATTTCTGAATATATGCGGCATAGAGGTGGCAAAGAGACCTTACACATTCTGGTATAACTACTATGTTAAGTTAGTGCGGTGTTGTGCAGGTGGGGCTTGAAGGTCTTGACACAGCTTGTTCCCAGAAGGGGCGTCGGGGCAAGAGAGCCTGCCAGGTTCCAACATTGCACTATTCCCACCCTATGCATGATAACACCTTCGGTAACTCACCAGGTATTAATATTATGCTATTTTATATAGCAGATGGTATCTTTGCTTTGCTTTAGTATGTATTATGTATTGTGTTTTCTTGTTACCTTTGTATCTTATTTGTCATGTTTGAATCTCTGTTCTTATAAAACATTTTTATAAAAAAACATTGAAATTAAAAACTGCTTACGGCTTTAATGTAATGTCCGGTCCCGGTAATATGGATGAAAATCAGTGAGACAAATGGCATGGGTACCCCCCCCAGTCCATTACCAGGCCCTTTGGGTCTTGTATGGATATTAAGGGGAACCCCGCACCCAAATTAAAAAAAGGAAAGGCGTGGGGCCCCAGGCCCTCTGAACAGCAGTATACAGGCGGTGCAAACAAGACAGGGACTGTAGGTTTGTTGTTAAGTAGAATCTGTTTGTAATTTTGAACTGGTACATTTTTAAAGTGTAGCTAAAGCCAAAACATTTATCTTTAAGCTTTTTGGAAAACATAAGGAAGGGTTATTACCCCTGTGACATTTGTTTTGCTGTCTGTGCTCCTCTTCAGAAGATTTCACCTCACTTTCTGTCCCAATGACAAATGTTTTTTGACAATTCGGGGTTTTTAGTGAAACAAGGATTGTGGAGAGGAGACACATATTTCCCATATTAACTCTTACAGGAGAGAATTTCCCTTCCTAGGGGTAGATTTCATCTCACTTCCTGCTGTCTCCTTCCGTTTGCAAGTAGGAGTCGTTTGTAAGTTGAATGTTTGAAAGTAGGGGCCTGCCCTATATACTCAGCAGAAATTTGGGCCTTAGGTGTTGTTGTGGCCACAACACTGTAAGCCCTCACAGGGCCCTGCTGTGAAATATTAGATCAAGAATTGTTATTACATGCCCCTGTTGAACAGGGGCAGAAAAATTGGACCTTTGGTGGTGGTGCCACAACACTGTAATGCCCCGTACACATGGTCGGATTTTCCGACGGAAAGAGTGTGATAGGACCTTGTTGTTGGAAATTCCGACCGTGTGTAGGCTCCATCACACATTTTCCATCGGATTTTCCGACACACAAAGTTTGAGAGCAGGCTATAAAATTTTCCGACAACAAAATCCGTTGTCGGAATTTCCGATCGTGTGTACACAAATCCGACGCACAAAGTGCCACGCATGCTCAGAATAAATAAAGAGATGAAAGCTATTGGCTACTGCCCCGTTTATAGTCCTGACGTATGTGTTTTACGTCACCGCGTTCAGAACGATCGGATTTTCCGACAACTTTGTGTGACCGTGTGTACGCAAGACAAGTTTGAGCCAACATCCGTCGGAAAAAATCCTAGGATTTTGTTGTTGGAATGTCCGATCAATGTCCGACCGTGTGTACGGGGCATAAGTCCTCACAGTTACTCTTGATGGGCGCAGAAACTGGCCCTGCTGTGGGGTTTTTAGTGAAGCAAGGATTGGTGATAAAGCATCATTGGAAAGGAGACACGTTTTTTCCCATATTAACTATTACAGGAGAGAATTTCCCTTCCTAGGGGTAGATTTCATCTCACTTCCTGTTGTCTCCTTCCGTTTGCAAGTAGGAGTCGTTTGTAAGTTGGATGTTTGAAAGTAGGGGCCTACCCTATATACTCTGCAGAAATTGGGGCCTTAGGTGTTGGTGTTACCACAACACTGTAAGCCCTCACAGTTACTCTTGGTGGGCGCAGGAACAGGCTCTGCTGTGAAATATTAGATCAAGAATTGTAATTACATGCCCCTGTTGAATAGGGTCAAAAAAATTGGGCCTTTGGTGATGCTGGTGCTAGTGCCACAGAACTGTAAGTCCTCACAGTTACTCCTGGTGGGCGCAGAAACGGGCCCTGCTGTGAAATATTAGAACAAGAATTGTAATTGCATGCACCTCTTGAACAGGGGCATAAAAATTGGGCCTTTGGTGGTGGTGGTGGTGGTGTTGCCACAACACTGTAAGTCCTCACAGTTACTCTTGGTGGGAGCTGGAACGGGCCCTGCTGTGAAATATTAGATCAAGAATTGTAATTACATGCACCTGTTGAACAGGGGCAGAAAAATTGGGCCTTTGGGGGTGGTGGTGCTGGTGCCACAACACTGTAAGTTCTCACAGTTACTCTTGGTGGGCGCAGAAACGGGCCCTGCTGTGAGATATTGGATCAAGAATTGTAATTACATGTCCCTGTTGAACAGGGGCAGAAAAATTGGGCCTTAGGTGGTGCCACAACACTGCAACCCCTCACAGATACTTTAGTTGGAGCACAGGAATGAGCCCTCATGTAAAATATTGCATCAAAAATTGTAATTACACACCCCTGTTAAACAGGGGCTGAAAAATTGGGCCTTAGCCAATGGTGGCAGCGCCCAGAACCAAAAATATTCTTACAAGCTATCAGCATGATCATTGAGGAGGAAGAGGATAGTCACTCAGCATAACAGGATAGTCACTCAGCATCAGCATAGGCAGTCTTGAAGGGATCTGACATTTCAGAAAAAATTATTCAGTTACATCAGCATCAGGTGCTTGGTAGCTGGTGGTGATCCAAGACTCATTCATTTTTATGAAGGTCAGTCGATCGACCGAGTCGGTGGACAGGCGCACCCTGTGATCAGTTACAAAACCTTCAGAAGCACTGAATGTGCGTTCCAAAAGAACGCTGGATGCAGGACAGGCCAGTAGCATGGTTGAGAGAGAATGAGGAGGATGAGGACGGCTTGGTCATCCAATCGACCAAGTCTTCCGCATGTTGCGGCTCAACATGGCCAGCTGCCGAAAAAAAGGCCAAGTGTGTCCTATGGTCACATGCTGATGAGGATGCACTGTGTCCACAACCAGCACTGTTGTCTGTAGACACAGAGCCTGCTTGCCCTCTTTTATTGGCTTGTGACTGTCTGCCTCTCTTTGTTGGCCTTCCAGACATACTAATGGCCTGCAGTGAGATGTAGCTGCACTAAGCTGGCATGCATATATATATATATATATATATATATATATATATATATATATATATATATGTACTGATACTGCAGCTAGCAAAATCAACTGCCTGCCTGTAGTATTATTAGTATGAGAACACCACCAATCTTCTACAGGTAGCTTTAGCTGAACACTGTGCAGAGGTTGCACTACACTAACTTGTAGCTTTAGCTGAACACTGTGCAGAGGTCGCACTACACTAACTTGTAGCTTTAGCTGAACACTGTGCAGAGGACACACTACACTAACGTGTAAATAATGTAGCTGCCTACGGTAGTAATAGGATCAGAAAAACACCACCAATCTTCTACAAGTAGCTTTAGCTGAACAATGTGCAAAGGTCGCACTACACTAACTTGTAGCTTTAGCTGAACACTGTGCAGAGGTCGCACTACATTAAGTGGTTAAATAATGATACTGTTGGACTATTTCCAGATACAGATATAGGTCCACAATCCTTGCTATTTGATTAAAACTATAGAACTAAAAGAGAGAGCCTCAGCTACCTCCTATATATTAGGATTTTTAAGTGGACCACACCATCTGTATATTAAGGTAAGCACAGACTTGGGAATTTAATAAAATAACATTTTATTGAGTACAAAAACACACATAAACAAGTGTAGTAAAATCATGAACTACAAACAGTCCATTAGAGATACTTAGTACTAATTATTATTAGTCCGTAAATGAGGATGCTTGGATAGGCGATGTGCCAACATGTTTCGCAGATTTCCTGCTTCTTCAAAGGCGTCGCTTACATCTGTTGGTATCTCTAAATTATATAGATTCGTATTAGGTACTGTTTTATAGTTACATTATTCAAGTACAGTTTACTAAGCTAATAAAGGTGCTTACCCAGTAGAAGTTATCAATGCCTAAAAATGGGGCATACAAAGCCCGACTCACATCATAAGGCTCAGCCCGCTAACAGCCGATCACGATCATTCCCCCAGGGCAGTCAGAGCGCACAGGGTTGGAGAGTGGGGTGTCGGATCACGTACTAGCCAGCCTATTGAATAGGTATATCCTGTATAGAGAAACAATTTGCCAACTAGTTTTGTCTGCCAAATTCTATTTCCATCATTTGCAGGGAGATATTCATCATTGCAGTTCATATTACTAATTTATTAGTTCTTACTATTACTGTCCATAGAGCCTTCGTGGCTATATTGAGCCCATGGAGCCCTAACCCCCATTTGTCACCACTACATTAACTTGTAGCTTTAGCTGAAAACTGTGCAGAGGTCGCACTACACTAACTTGTAGCTGTAGCTGAACACTGTGCAGAGGTCGCACTACACTAACTTGTAGCTTTAGCTGAACACTGTGCCGAGGTCGCACTACACTAATTGTAAATATTGTAGCTGCCTGCGGTAGTGATAGGATCAGAAAAACACCACCAATCTTCTACAGGTAGCTTTAGCTGAACACTGTGCAGAGGTCGCACTACACTAACTTGTAGCTTTAGCTGAACACTGTGCAGAGGTCACACTACACTAACTTGTAGCTTTAGCTGAACACTGTGCAGAGGTCGCACTACACTAACTTGTAGCTTTAGCTGAGCACTGTGCAGAGGTCGCACTACACTAACTTGTAGCTTTAGCTGAGCACTGTGCAGAGGTCGCACTACACTAACTTGTAGCTTTAGCTGAGCACTGTGCAGAGGTCGCACTACACTAACTTGTAGCTTTAGCTGAACACTGTGCAGAGGTCGCACTACACTAACTTTTAGCTTTAGCTGAACACTGTGCAGAGGTCGCACTATACTAACTTGTAGCTTTAGCTGAACACTGTGCAAAGGTCGCACTACACTAACTTGTAGCTTTAGCTGAACACTGTGCAGAGGTCGCACTACACTAACTTGTAGCTTTAGCTGAACACTGTGCAGAGGTCGCACAACACTAACTTGTAGCTTTAGCTGAACACTGTGCAGAGGACGCACTACACCAACGTTTAAATAATGTAGCTGCCTGCGATAGTGATTGGATCAGGAAAACACCACCAACCTTCTACAGGTAGCTTTAGCTGAACACTGTGCAGAGGTCGCACTACACTAACTTGTAGCTTTAGCTGAACACTGTGCCGAGGTCGCACTACACTAACTTGTAAATAATGTAGCTGCCTGCGGTAGTGATAGGATCAGAAAAACACCACCAATCTTCTACAGGTAGCTTTAGCTGAACACTGTGCAGAGGTCGCACTACACTAACTTGTAGCTTTAGCTGAGCACTGTGCAGAGGTCGCACTACACTAACTTGTAGCTTTATCTGAGCACTGTGCAGAGGTCACACTACACTAACTTGTAGCTTTAGCTGAACACTGTGCAGAGGTCGCACTATACTAACTTGTAGCTTTAGCTGAACACTGTGCAGCTGAACACTGTGCAGAGGTCACAATATACTAACTTGTAGCTTTAGCTGAACACTGTGCAGAGGTCACACTACACTAACTTGTAGCTTTAGCTGAACACTGTGCCAAGCTCGCACTACACTAACTTGTAAATAATGTAGCTGCCTGTGGTAGTGATAGGATCAGAAAAACACCACCAATCTTCTACAGGTAGCTTTAGCTGAACACTGTGCAGAGGTCGCACTACACTAACTTGTAGCTTTAGCTGAACACTGGGCAGAGGTCGCACTATACTAACTTGTAGCTTTAGCTGAACACTGTGCAGAGGTCACACTACACTAACTTGTAGCTTTAGCTGAACACTGTGCCAAGCTCGCACTACACTAACTTGTAAATAATGTAGCTGCCTGCGGTAGTGATAGGATCAGAAAAACACCACCAATCTTCTACAGGTAGCTTTAGCTGAACACTGTGCAGAGGTCGCACTACACTAATTTGTCGCTTTAGCTGAGCACTGTGCAGAGGTCGCACTACACTAACTTGTAGCTTTAGCTGAATACTTAAATAATGTAGCTGCCTGCTGTAGTGATAGGATCAGGAAAACACCACCAACCTTCTACAGGTAGCTTTAGCTGAACACTGTGCAGAGGACACACTACACCAATGTTTAAATCATTTAGCTGCCTGCGATAGTGATAGGATCAGGAAAACACCACCAACCTTCTACAGGTAGCTTTAGCTGAACACTGTGCAGAGGTCGCACTACACTAACTTGTAGCTTTAGCTGAACACTGTGCAGAGGTCGCACTACACTAACTTGTAGCTTTACCTGAACACTGTGCAGAGGTCGCACAACACTAACTTGTAGCTTTAGCTGAGAACTGTGCAGAGGTCGCACTACACTAACTTGTAGCTTTAGCTGAACATTGTGCCGAGGTCGCACTACACTAACGTTTAAATAATGTAGCTTCCTGCGGTAGTGATAGGATCAGAAAAACACCACCAATCTTCTACAGGTAGCTTTAGCTGAACACTGTACAGAGGTCGCACTACACTAACTTGTAGCTTTAGTTGAACACTGTGCAGAGGTCGCACCACACTAACTTGTAGCTTTAGCTGAGCACTGTGCAGAGGTCACACTACACTAACTTGTAGCTTTAGCTGAACACTGTGCAGAGGTCGCACTACACTAACTTGTAGCTTTAGCTGAACACTGTGCAGAGGTCGTACTACACTAACTTGTAGCTTTAGCTGAACACTGTGCACTGTAAATACTGTAGCTGCCTGACTTTGGTACTAGTAGGATCAGAAGAACACCAGCAATTTTCTTCAGGTAGCTGTAAATACTGTAGCAACACCTGCCTGCCTGTCAGTAGGAAGATAATAACAGTAACGGATCTAGCTAAACTGAATACAGTGTGTATATATATATATATATATATATATATATATATATATATATATATATATATATATATTTATATACAACACCTGGGATGCATATATATATACACAATACACTGTAAGTGCAGCTAACTGACTGACTGTCCTGCCTAATCTATCTAACTTAAATCAAATGACACTGTTTCTCTGTCTCTGTCGCTCAACGCTGGAACACACTACACAGGGCCGATGTGCAGGCGGCCTTATATAGTGTGGGGCATGTACTAAACCCCCTTAGCCATAATTGGCCGAAGACAATTACAGCTCTCTGTACAGACGGCGCTGTGATTGGCCAAGCATGCGGGTCATAGTGCATGCTTGGCCAATCATCAGCCAGTCATGCACTGCAATGCCGCAGTGAATCATGGGCCATGACGCGTCACTTGAATTTGGCGTGAATGGCCCATATCGTTCGCAATTCGGCGAACGACTGAACAGACGATTTCCTAGTCGAACATGGGTTCGACTCGAACACGAAGCTCATCCCTACAGCCAACACGTCAGAGGCTGACGGAGGTGTTTCCCCTCTGGAGGTTTTGTGCCAACAGGTCACTGCTCTCACTCAAGCAGTACAAAGATTGCAGGAAGGCTACTTCCAGCTGGAAGGATGTCTGCAGCATTTGACTGGGCAACCTGCCCAGACAGATCAAGCTCTACCCTCCATCAGTTCTGCAACCGCTGCACCAGCTCAGGGACGTACCACCACTACCCATACAGTGGTGGTCCCCCCACCTGAACCATGGGTATCAAGTCCCGAATGATTCTCCGGGGACTGGAAAAAGTTTAGATCATTCAAGAATGCTTACCTGTTGTACTTCGCCCTACAACCACAGACTTTCTCTCTTGAGACTATCAAAGTAGGGTTCGTTGTCTCATTATTAACAGACAAACCCCAGGCTTGGGCTCACAGCATATAGGAAGAAAAGAACCCAGTCATCAATTCTGTGGACTTGTTTTTTGATTCTATGGCGCAATTATACGATGACCCACAGCGGGTAGACACCACTGAAGCTGCCCTACATACTCTGCAACAACGAAGGCGCCCCGTGGAGGACTATACAATAGACTTCCATATATGGTCCGCTGACACGGGATGGAACGAGGCAGCCTTAAAATATCAGTAGCGTCAGGGCCTGTCAGAATCCCTCAAGGATGAATTGGCTAGAGTAGAGTCTCCTACAACCCTGGAAGGCCTTATTCAGCTTGCTGTTCAACTTGACAGGTGCCTGCGGGAGTGATGTTTCGAAAGAGCCCAAGCCTTCAGACCCACTTGGATGTTTTCTAAGATTCCAGCAACCATGCCTCCCTCTGCATCCACTTCAGAAGTTGAACTTATGCAGATAGGCCTAGTCCGCTCAGCTCCGACCCCTGAAGAGAAACTTTGTCGCTGGCAAGCAAATCTTTGCCTTTACTGTGGCGGAACTGGACATTTTTTACGCAACTGCCCCATAGGACCCCGAAAGTCTTTTCCACGTATGCCTGTATATTCCCAGATGACAGAATCTTCCTCCTCTCATCTTGTCCATCCTGTCTTCCTGCAGGTAGCTGAAGAGAAGGTTCAGCATCAGGCAATAATTGATTCTGGAGCCTGCAGCTGCTTTCTGGACTTAACTTTGGCAATGAAACTTGACATTGCCCTCTACAGGAAAAAACAACTGACAGTTCATCTAGATCACCTCTTTTCATTTTGACTGAATCCGGTCACCAAGATGTTCTGAGCTCACCTATGTTCCCGGTCATTCTATCTATCCCATGGCTACAGTCGAACAATCCACAAATCGACTGGACTAAAGGAGAAGTTCTATTTCCCTCTTCATATTGTCATCAGCACTGTCTCACTCCCATGCATAATAAGTCTGCTAACTGCTTGACTGTCCAACCAATGTCCAGCAACCATAAGGATATACCATCAGTCTATCGAGGATTCTCAGATGTCTTCGACAAGAAGAAGAATGCTTCCAGGTTCTGAAATGCCCTTTGGCCACATATTTCCTCTCTCTGAAAAGGAGCTTGAGACACAACGGGAGTACCTTGATGAGAACTTGGAAAAGGGATTCATCCGGCCATCTTCCTCTCCTGCCAGGGCCGGCATATTTTTCATGGAAAAAAAAGGTAAGACCCTCAGACCAAGTGTGGATTACAGGGAGCTGAACAAAATCACAATTAAAAACCTTTACCTGCTCCCTCTTATTCCAACTTTTTCAGAGGTTCCGTAATGGCTGAGTCTTCATGAGGCTAGATCTGCAAGGTGCCCACAACCTGATCAGCATTCGCAAAGGTGACAAATGGAAGACGGCATTCAGAACAAGATTTGGGCACTTTGAATACCTTGTAATGCCATTCAGACTCTGTAATGCACCAGCCATATTCCAGCACCTGGTGAATGACATCTTTCGGGAGTTCCTGGATCATTTCTTCATTGTCTACCTTAATGACATTCTCATTTTTTCAGCTACCCTAGAGCTTCATAGGTCACATGTGGAGAAAGTGTTGTCAACTTTAAGGAAACATGGACTATATGTAAAAGCTGAAAAGTGTGACTTTGAAACAATGTCAATCAAGTTCTTGGGGCTTATCATTTCTACAGAAGGAGTCGCCATGGATCCACAAAAAAGCAAGTCTATTCTGGAATGGCCCGCTCCTGTAGATAAAAAAGGGTACAAAGGTTTGTTGGATTTGCAAAATTCTACAGAAGATTCATAAAGAACTTTTCTGCCATCATCTCACCAGTCACCCAAGTCACCCGCCAGCATACCCAATTTCAGTGGTTGCCTGAAGCCCAAGCAGCCTTTGACAAACTAAAATCCCTGTTTACTTCTGCTCCAGTTCTCCAGCACCCTGATCCTGCTTTACCCTATGTTTTGGAGGTTGATGCTTCAGAAGTAGCTACAGGGGCAGTCCTGTCACAACATCAGGGTTCTGAAATGTTACTCCACCCTGTTGCCTTTTCTTCATGCAAAATGTGTCAGCCAGAAAGGAACTATGACGTTGGGGACCGAGAACTCCTGGCTATAAAGACAGCCCTAGAGGAGTGGTGGTATCTTTTGGAAGGAGCTGCACACTCTATTATGATTTTCACTGACCATAAAAATCTGGAATATCTTTGAACAGCCAAACATCTGAGACCCCGACAGGCTCGTTGTGCATTGTTTTTCTCCAGATTTAATTTCCACATGACCTGCCAGGGTCAAAGAATGGAAAATCCGATGCCCTATCACGGATGTTTCCTGACACCCAAAAGGTAATGATACCTGACACAATTCTGCCAAGCCAGAATTTCTTGTTACTTCAGCATGATTTAAGAGCATCAATTGAACAAGCCTCCGTCCAGTGCACAAAATCAGAGGCTTCCACTCTAATGCCCCGTACACACGGTCGGATTTTCCGATGGAAAATGTCCGATCGGAGCGTGTTGTCGGAAATTCCGACCATGTGTGGGCTCCATCGGACATTTTCCATCGGATTTTCTGACACACAAAGTTTGAGAGCAGGATATAAAATTTTCCGACAACAAAATCCGTTGTCGGAAATTCCGATCATGTGTACACAAATCCGACGGACAAAGTGCCAAGCATGCTCAGAATAAATAAAGAGATGAAAGCTATTGGCCACTGCCCCGTTTATAGTCCCGACGTATGTGTTTTACGTCACCGCGTTCAGAACGATCGGATTTTCCGACAACTTTGTGTGACTGTGTGTATGCAAGACAAGTTTGAGCCAACATCCGTCGGAGAAAATCCTAGGATTTTGTTGTCGGAATGTCCGAACAAAGTCCGACCGTGTGTACGCCCTATAAGAAGTCAAGAAGGGTTCTTGTGGCATCAGGATAAGATCTTTGTCCCTCAACAAACCAGGTTACAGGTTTTGAAGACCCTCTATGATCATCAACTTGCTGGGCATTTTGGGGTTTGAAAGACAACAGAACTCATTCAGCGGTCCTTTTGGTGGCCCACCTTGAAATTGGATTGTAGGAGGTATAAGAAGTCCTGTGCCATCTGTCAGCACAACAGGCGGTCCAACACCAAGGTTTGGGGTTTGTTGAGGCCATTACCAGTCCCGGAGCAGCCATGGAAGAAAATTTCAATAGAATTTTACCCCCATCAGAAGAGTACACAGCTATTTTTGTAGTAGTGAATCGCCTGTCTAAAATGGCTCACTTCCTGCCTATGATAGGCACACCTTCAGCTATGGATACATTAAATATCTTCATTAGAGAGGTATTCAGACTACACCGCCTTCCTGATTGTTTTCGGACAGAGGGGTCCAGTTTACCTCAAGATTTTGGAGAAGCTTTTGCAGAAGTTTGGCAATAGATGTTTGCTTGTCCTCCGCCTATCACCCACAAAGTAATGGGCAAACCGAGAGAACCAACCAAACTTTTTTTTTTTAAATCAAAATTAAGTTTATTGAAAAAAGATCTGGATAAACACACATACGATCAATAGGAATATATAGCTGAGGTTACATGCACAATTTATTTTCGTTCTGGTAACTTATACATTCACTATTATGTATTTAGGTAAGGTTTCTGTGGGCCTAAGGGCCATGTTTAATATAATGTAGCAGGTCGTTAAGTTACAAAACGGAGATATATAACCTGAATTCTATATACATCTATGATCCATTGGCAAGTCAATATTATTGTGTAGCCAGAAAATAAAGAGAAAATAAAACAGTTATATCCCTAATGGGTACATACAACCTAACTATTCTTGCAGCTCACTTCAAAACTATAGTGCATCTCGTAATTTAACCCACCCACGTTTCCTGGGCTTACTTTACATTTATAGGAGTCTGTCTTTCACTAATTGAGTTGGGGCTAGTCCTGGAGTATCTAACCAAGATTGCCACATTAAATAAAACTTTTTCAGGGCATTACGATGTTGATAGGTAATCTTTTTACGTATAAGCAAACTATTTACCATCTTCACCCACTGTTCGCCTGTTGGTACCCTCGAGGTGATCCACAGTCTTGCAATTGCTTTACGAGCTATATATAGTAAGCATAATACAACAGTGTGACCATTAGGCGAGAGTGAGGGCATCTCCAGGGCACCTAGTAGGCATATCACTGGATCCTGTATAATCAGAAATTGGAATACCTGTGAGATAGTATTGAGAACATAGCTCCAGTACCTGAAAAGTTTTGGGCACTTCCACATCATGTGTAGTAGATCACCATTATGGATGCCACATTTTGGACATAGGGGAGTATCTCTAAGTCCCCATTTATGCAAACGAACTGGGGTTCTGTATACTCTATGTAGTAGATAGAGATGGGATAATCTCTGCGATGTTGATACCGACACTAATAGGGCAGAGGTTAAACATAACTCTCAAGTGTCTCCATCCATAGGTCCCAGATCTCGTTCCCATCCCCTTCTACAGGCTAATGTATTAGCATCATGTGTGGAATTAAGCAACCTGATATATACTCTTGAAATCATACCCCTTTTCTCATCCGTTGACAGTACATCGTTCATTAATGGATGCACTATCACCCCCAGTGGAGACACCCTACCCTCACTTTGAATAGCGTGCCTCAACTGGAGGTATCTATAAAATTGTGTTCTAGGAAGACAGAATTCCTCACTAAGTTCCGTAAAGGATTTGAGTATGGTTCCAGAGAACAACTGGGTAATATAATGAATGCCTGCCAGGGGTGGAAATCCTCTAGTTTGAGAAGCTCTTTAAAATATGCATTCCTCCATATGGGAGTCCAAGAATACCCCCCTTAATCTTGAGAAGAGATCTAACATATTTCCAAAGAGTATTTAGTAGTGTGGTGGTGGGAAGTGAATTTGGCAGATATGTAAATACTGCCTCTAAATGGGCTAATGCTGGGAGATTACACTCCTCTGGAAGCAAGAGAGATCTGATAGGGTCCGATGGGTGCACTTCCCCCCAGTTACTCAATTTTTGCAACTGGGAAGCTACAAAGTAGTAACTGGCGTGTGGGACTGCCATACCTCCTTGGTCCTTAGCAAGTTGTAATGAACAGAAGCTAATACGCGCCTGTTGATTACCCTAAATTAAATCCCTGAACTGAGTGTCTATTCGTGTAAACCACTTGTGAGTTATCCATATTGGGGAGTTGTGGAATATGTAAAGAAGTTGGGGGGCCCATACCATTTTAATTAAGTTTACTCTCCCTGTAACAGACAGGGGTAACTTTTTCCATGCAACACATTTCACTTAAAATTTTTGGAGCAGTGGGGCCATGTTCAGGTCTAAGTACTTGGTGGGATCTGGTGATATTTGTACGCCTAGATAGCGGAATTCCACAATATCTTTTGCACACACAGGCAGGGACTTTGGCAGAGGTTCTAGGGGCATCAACACTGACTTGTTCCAATTGATGCTAAACCCCAATAGCTTCCCAAAGTCAACGATCAGGTTCATTACATTTTGCAATGAGCTATCGGTATCTCCCAGGTATATCAGGGTATCGTCTGCATATAAGGATACTTTATCTTGTCTAGAGCCCCGCCAAAATCCTACAATGTCTTGTGAGGTTCTAATATGTATAGCCAAAGGCTCCAAGGCTAGGGCAAACAGCAGGGGGGACAAAGGGCACCCCTGCCGTGTGCCTCTGTGGAGTTGAAAAGGGGATGATTATATTCCACCATTTATACGCATTCTTGCCAATGGGAAGCTATATAACAGTTGGACCCATCTCAAGAAGGAGCTACCCACCCCAAATCTGGTAAGTACCTCCCATAGATAGGGACGCTTTGGCAGTGTCCAGAGAGAGAATGGCCCTATTACCCGGATTGTCAGTGGGAACCTGTATATTGAGAAATAGTCTGCGTAAGTTTTGAGAAGTGGATCTTGTCGGTATGAAACCTGATTGGTCTACCTTCTGTATACATTTGGCTAGTCTATTCGATAGTACCCTGGCCAACAGCTTGATGTCAAACGTAAGTAATGAAATAGGTCTGTACGAGTCTGACGGATCTTTACCGGCCTTCAGCAGCACTACTATAAGGGCCTCATTCATAGAGGCAGGTAAGGTTCCTGTCTCAAATGCCATATTATAAACTTTTAGTAGAATGGGGATTAACTGCGTCGAGTATCGCTTATATACTTCCGCCGGGAGACCATCCGCCCCAGGCGCCTGACTGTTTTGTGTATGTGCTAAAGCCTCTAACAACTCATCCTCAGTAAGGGGAGCATTCAGCAGGGACGCATCCGAGGATGACATGCAGGGCAAGGGGTATCTATCTCAGAACGAACAGATAGCTTTGTGTGAGGGTTGGACTTTGGACGTATAAACATCTTGAAAAAAACTCTTAAAGACTTCCATAATATCTTTGGTAGAGTGGTGTAATGTCCCTTGCATGTCAGTCACTGCTCCTATATGTGAGGATGGCTGCTGAGATTTAGCCAGTAGTCCTAACATATGTCCTGTATTTTCCCCTACCTCAAAATGAGTCTGCTGTAAAAAAAAACATTTATTCTCTGCTAACTGTAGCGAGAGATCCTTAAGCATGGATTGGGCAGCTAACCATGACCTTTTGGTGTCATCAGTGGGGTCAGCTATATATCTTGCTTCCGACCTCTGCGCCGTGTCTAAAACTGAATTCTCCCATTCTTTAGTAGATGTTTAAATGTGGGATATCACTCTAATGAATTGACCATGTAAGAATGCTTTTACCGTCTCCCAGACTATATCTATAGTAGTTGAGTCTATATTCTGTTTGAAAAAGTTTATGAGAAGTTCTGGGATTAGGTCAGGGTCTGGGATAAATGACAACCACAGGGGATTAAGTTTCCATAGTGTGTTGCCTTTAGCCGCCTCCACCCGGATATCTACTGAGAGTGGGGAATGGTCAGATATTTGTCTGGGGTGGTATTGCGAGGACTCTAATAACGGTAAGAAAAGGTCATTCCCTAATCCCAGATCAATTCTAGAAAGACCTCCTATCGAGGCTGACTGGCATGAATATACCTTAGCATCTGAGTTGCGTGTCCTCCAAATATCAACTAGGCCCATTTCTGATATAAGATGAGCAAACGGGGTAAGTCAATGACGTCCCTGCCTTCCGTCTCCTGTCCAAGCGTGTAACTTTTTCCTTCCATGATCGACATAATTATTAAAATCTCCCATGACCAGGATTGGCATGCCCAGACAGCGAGACAAAAAGTCTGACAGAATTTTCATTAGTCCAGCAGAAAATGTTGGGGGAATGTAAAGTCCCGCCAATATACATTTTATCCCATATAATGAACACAAGAGAAAAATATATCGACCATCTGGATCAATTTTAACCTCTATGGCAGAAAACTGTATGCCCCTTTTCACTAGGAGACTTACCCCCTTGAATATAATATGGGACGACGCCCTCAAAGCAGCTGATGATGGAGAATCATGTCTCCTGGTACTGTTGGACCTCAGTGCAGCGTTCGATACAGTGGACCACAATACTCTACTCATCCGCCTCACAGAAGTAGCAGGAGTCACAGATTCAGATAAACAATGGTTTGCATCCTTCTTAGGAAATCGCTCTCAGACAGTGAAACTAGGAGCTTTCACCTATGAAACACACGCAATCTCTTGTGGAGTCCCTCAAGGTTCACACTTGTCACCAGTGCTCTTCAACATCTACATCCGCCCACTCCTCAAAATCATCAGAAAATCGGACCTCTGCTTCCACTCATACGCTGATGATACCCAACTCTACCTTCGCATCACCGGAGAAAAAGACCATCATCAGCAACTAGAAAAATTCTCACTTTGATAGACGACTGGATGACCACTAGCTCTCTTAAACTCAACGGATCAAAAACAGAGCTTCTTCTCCTACACGCAAACCAAAATTCCAAAACTAAGACCCCATGGACACCACACACCATCTTTGGACAGACCATCTCTCCAAGCACCAAAGCCAAGAGTCTCGGAGTCATCTTTGACTCAGAAATGTCAATGGATGCACAAACAGGATCAGTAGTCAGCCGATCTCACCATCTCCTCCGCCTGCTACGTAGACTCATCCCCTTCGTCCCAGAAGAGGACAAAGCAGCAGTAGTTGGAACAATCATCAATTCCAGACTCGACTATGCAAACTTCCTCTACATAGGACTACCCCAATATCAGCTTGCGCGCTTGCAACTCATCCAAAACACGGCGGCAAGGCTGTTAACAGGAAAAAAACCCTGGGAATCCATCTCCCCTTCCCTGAGGAGCCTACATTGACTAACCGTAAAGAACCGAATCACTTTCAAGACCCTCTGCCTCACCCACAAATGTATACAAGGAAACGCTCCTCAATACCTATCCGAGAAAATAAAGCACTACACACCCAATCGCAGTCTTCGATCTACTAACCAAAACCTCCTCCTTATTCCAAAAACCCGCTACAAAACAAAAGGAGAACGAAGATTCACAGTCCAAGGACCACGGTTATGGAACTCTCTACCTACTCACATTCGCATGGAAGAAAACCAAAAGGCCTTCAGGAAGAAACTCAAGACCTACCTCTTCTAAGAAGCTGGACAACACAGGACAGATCTAGCGCCTTGAGGCGATTCAGTTCGCATTTGCAGCGTTATACAAATCATTCATTCATTCATTCATTCATTCATTCACACTGAGTAGGTAGCATGATATTGATGACAAAACGGTTGTATAGCAAATTGAGGAGTAGTGGTTGGGGGGAAGTGAGTCTCCTGCAAACAAATGACATCTGCGTTCAAACGCCTGATCATGCGCAGCACTGCCAGGCACTTGACAGCATTATTCAGGCCCCTGACATTCCAGGACAAGATTCTAGTTATCTTGGACACTGTAGTAAAACAACCATATCAAAAAGGATGACTTTAAATAATATATCCTCAATAAGAGACAATGAAATAAGAGATCAATGAGGAAGTCCTGATTGTGAGGTATGAGGGAAAAAAGTAGCCCAAAAGAAAAGTATCACATGACATAGCAGAAAAGCAGCATGATATTGAAAGGAGCCATGGGTCAGCCAGGTACGTGGCAAAGTCTGTTTGCTACGAAAGGGGTAGTATTGTAAAAGGGTTCATGGTGGGGTGGATAACAAAACTAAAAAACAATATGTAACCGGCCAACATGGCCAAACTGATTTGCCAAAGGGCTGTTGGAGGTCTGGACCAGACCACATTGGGGGTAACAGTGGAAGCGCACCGTAGTGTCTTAAAAACTTCTCTGCAGCAAGAACAATAAGCCCTGTTAGTCATGGTAGTCTGTGAATCAGCAGCCTTCTCCGCCTTGACAACAGGTCCTGGAAAACAATAGGCAGCCTATTGGTACGGTACTTTACCCATCAGGAGAAGCGGGGCGTCGGTTGCGATTTTCTTTAATCAACCTTTCTTCTGGATCCAGCCATTGCGCTGCCGCGGATGGTAAATCGAAGAAGTGCACTGAGCCCAGTGCTTCCACCCTAAGACGGGCTGGATACAGCATGGCATATTTTAAGTCAAGTGCCCTAAGGCGTTTCTTAACTTTTATGAATTTCGCGTGCTGCTTCTGCAGCTCAGCAGAAAAGTCTGGAAAAAAAGATATTTTGGCATTATCGACTTTTAAAGTTTCTGGTTTGATCCTAGCATTCTGCAATATTGCATCTCTGTCCTTATAGTGAAGGAGCTTGAATAAAAAGGGTCTAGGAGGAGCTCCCGGTTGCAAGGGCCTCGCCGGCACCCTATGTGCGTGCTCCACAGAAAACACAGGGGTGAACACATCTCTACCAAATGCCGTGATCAACCATTTTTCAATAAAGTCCACTGGGTTCTTTCCTTCTATTCTTTCAGGAAGCCCGATCATTCTGACATTATTTCTCCTCATTCTATTCTCCAATTCTTCTATGTGTGAGGAATGCTGTGTATGGTTATTGTAAGTGAGGTCACTCTGCATAGGCGCCATATTGTCTTCAGTGGAACTCACTATCCCTTTTAATGCAGAGGTTCTCTCTCTCAGCTTTTGTGTATCATACCTTAGAAAGGAGATTTCCGCTTTAACCCCCTTTATCTCAGTTGTGAGCATAGTTAACGAGACATTACAGGTATTCACTGCTGAGAATATATCTCTGAGTGAGGGCTCATCATCAGTGGGGGGGCTGGTGGGGATATGAGGCCTAGTGAAGCCACCCTCTGGAGTACTCACTGAGTCTCAAGCAGGCACTGATCCACCGGCATCCTCGAGTGGTACTGTATCATCGGCCTCGGAGGAGCCACCGGATAAGTCCTTCGGGAAGTCGGATATTGTACCGGAGTCTGCAATAAGAGATCTAGCAAACAGTTTTTCTGTGGCCTTCTTATGGATCTCCTTAGCAGACCGTTGTGCCAGCGCACCATTTTGGGCCATGCTGTCCGCAGTCCGGGCCGGATCTGTCTTCTGGCAGCAAACATCGGCTAGCCAGCTGCTCAGGGTCGGGTGATGTTCCGGGCACTTTCTGACATCCGATGGGGTGAGTACAGCACTGTGTAGGGCAAGTATTCAGGATAAATTCACAGAGTTTCGGCGGAGAGACCTGAACTCACGTCTGGCTACATCCGCTGCCTGGCCATGCCACCACCAACCAAATTTTAGATCAGTATCTGAGGTGCTTTTGTTCTTTTTCCCAAGATGATTGGCTTTCCTTATTTCCATGTGCTGAATTTGCATACAATAACTCTGTGCATGCAGCAACCAATCAGTCACCGTTTTGGGTGAACTATGGATTTCATCCTTCATTCCTGCCAAACACCATTCCCGAAGCCTCAGTACCAGCGGTTAAGGATCGCATAACTTTTATCCAGACTAATTACCAGACCCTCCAAGAAACTATGCAGAAAGCTCAAGAGGACTTCAAGAGACAATCTGATAGTAGGAGAAGAAGCAGCCCTAGCTTCCAGATCAGGGACAAGGTATGGCTTCTGTTAACCTCAAATTGTCTTGTCCTTCCAGGAAATTGGGGTCAAAGTTTGTGGGGCCATTCGAGGTCAAGAGGGAAGATAATCCTGTGGCATTTGAACTGGCACTGCCAACATTGTATCGGATTCATCTGGTGTTTCATGTCTCGCTGCTTTAACCAGTCTCGCCAAGCCCTTTTCCTGGGAGAGATGAAGTGCCACCTCCTCCAGTCTCTGTGGATGATGAACCAGAATTTAAGGTAGAAGCTATCCTGGACTGTCGGAAGAGAGGTAGGCAAAACCAATTTCTTATTAAATCGAAAGGGTATTAAGCAGAGGAGAACTCTTGGGAACCAGTGGGTAACATACATGCCTCTAGACTACTACAGGAGTTCCGGGATAGACATCCTGAAAAATGGGTTCGTTTAGGCATCCGGAGGCTGCCCCTTGGGGGGGCACTGTCAGGGAAATGGTTGAAGAATGACTGGCAATTCCACCCAAGACAATCATGGCCACCATGGTGCACAGTTTGACTAATGTGGGCGGTACTTACTCCTTGTAACCTGAACAGATCACGTGACTTACTTCCTGGTCTATTTAAGCCTGCTGCTGGAGCTGCTCATTGCTGGATTATCTTCATCTTCTCCTTGATCCTGTGTATCCTGATTGAACTTCTATTATTGACCCGGCTTGCTCTGACCTGTGATCCTGATCTCCTGATTTACCCTTGGCTTGTGCTTCTGACTTCTCTCTGGCTTGCTCCACCGTGTCTGACCTTGGCTTGGCTTATTGACTCTCTGCTACAGATCGATCTTCCTGTGTATTACCCCAGCTATCCAATCTCATCATCTAAACTGATCTTACCATGTGTGACCCCCAGCCTGTTCTCATTTCAGTCTCCAGTTGCTGCTTTGTCAAGCTTACCTTGTACTCCGCAACCACACCAGCTTTACAGTAGATCCAGCCTGTTCCTGCTACATCACAGTGACCAGCTCATCTCAGTACCTGGCAAACCGTGCTTCTCTGGGCACTGCTCTCCTTGTACTACTTTCAGGGAAGCGCTGCACTTAGTTGCAAAGGGGAGCCCTCTCAGCATCTCGGCCCCATACCTGGTACATGACACAGGCTTTCTAGCTGTGGTGCAAACCTGTATGCTACTTCGCTGGTGTATGGATTTCAAATACCTGTTCAATTGCTCAAAAAATGTATAGGCTTGATACAGTAGGTATGCTGAAAAGGTGTTTATTACCTCAAAGCTGCAATATTCCAAACAAGACAAACAAACCAAAAGAATGGCGTAAACATGGCCGCGGCACTTTATTGTTTTAAATAATTGACAAAAATGTATTTATAACAATCTTTCAAGATATGTATTTGAAGCAATAAATCTGCTCAGTCCTCATGACCCAAGCATAAATATAATCAAAATTATTAAACAAAAGTCCCCCACTTAGCTTGGACTTGCTTTGCAAGACAAGGACTGGCTTACCCCATAACCGCAGCCATTTCTATGCAGGATTGTAATTCTGAATTAAGAATATCAAGACCAATTTTGGACAAATGGATACCATCCTGTCTATACAGGCCTGAAATACCTCTTTCTAATTCAAAATTCCGAAAGGAGAAACCATTGATGAGAGGTATGACTTTCTCGTTGGAACTTTTAATTTGTTTTCTTATCTTCTCAAAGGGTTTTAAATCAGGAGAATACCAGATCAACCAGGGAATAATTTCAGAAAAAAATAATAGTAGTATCAGGAAATGCAATTTTAGGATGCTGTAGATCATGCTTTATCATAAATAATAGATCCAAGGTTTTAATTCTACCTAAATCTTTCCCCCTTAAGTGTATCACTAAGATAGATGAAACAGGCCAATACTAAAACAACTGAGATAAATGAAAGTACAAATGACACCACTGGAGACCCGTTATTCCCTTCCAAAAACCTAAAAATGGTCAGGATTCAAGCCAAGATTTTCAGTATAGCATCACTGGGAAGCTCTCTTATGAGCCCAGTAAATAAAGGAGTGTCCAATAATCCAAATGAACGTTTTTTTTTTTACCTGGAAAATAAAATCAAAGAGACAAGTTAGGGCAAATATACAGATTAAATCCCTGAGAAATCCATCTCCCTAGCTTTTTTGTAATTGAATCTTCAGGGCCCAATCTAGCAGTTTCAGTGGCTGCGCCTAATAGAAAGGAATAGGATGAAAATTTGAAACCCTGAAGGTCTAATTTATACAAACATTTTTTGAAAACAGAATTCAATTGATAAAAGAGAAAAAATGTTGGGACTTTATATGAGGCCATGACATACCGTGCATTGGTCTCCATCCCATATTAGTTGAGATAAAAATAAGGGAGGGGGAAATGGGGAAATTTGGGACTTTATATGATACACATCGCTTAGGTTGAATGAATCAATCAATTAAATAGTTAGAATGTTTATTGTTAGCCATAATTAGGCACTGTGTACCGGTAACATTAATAGTAATTGACCAATATGTACAATACAGAATAAAGAAGGACATGATTAGTAAATCATATAACAATCCAAGTAATATAGTAGACATTATTGCACACATTAAATAATGAACCGGCAACATCCCCAATATATGAAAAGACATAGTAAAAAATATAAAATAGCATTAATAATTGTAAGATTGATTCAAACAGTTAAACCCATAGTAAACCCATGATTACTGTGGCATAGCATCAAAAATACATGCTCGACACGTTTCGTGGGTTGTTTCCACTCATCAGGAGCAGCTATACATTGGAGGTATCTATAATGAAATAAAAATCTTTCATCAATGATAATTGATCAAAGAATAGGAAGAAGAGGAACATAGAACTTATGGTCCAATCATTCTTACCTATGAGTAGCTAATGTAGAATATGGGTAGTGATAATATTAAAGGTACATCGGAGGTACTAGGAGGCAAGAGACAACCCCCCCGGGAGCTGAGGTGATGGCTGTGCAGGCGGCGATAGGGCCAGGTGTATGGTGATAGGTGTTGGCCCCGTAGGGCTTCTGTATCGATAAATAAATAGGGAAGAAGTGTTAGCATAGAAAAGGGGGCCATGGCAGTGGTTAGAGGGAATATATGTGAAAAAAGGGGGGGTATGAATATGAAGTGATGGGAAATACCAAGATAGGAAGTAAGGGGAGAATAGTGAAAAAAAGAGGTGTCTAGAAACACACTCGCGGTGATAGTAAAGAATGAGTGAGAGAAATAGCAGAGTAAGGAGAATCCCCAGGTTAAATAGTCAAGATTTGTGAAGGTAGTAAAAATAAAAATACTATGAAAGTGCACTTGCCACCATAGGGCCAGAGGTAACATCCATAGGATAAGAATTACCTGAAGTTCAAGTGTACATGGGGAGATCCAATTGAGAATAGAGAGTGCAGACCAAGTAAACCAGGATAAAACATATCTGGTGTAGGCCAAGGAGGAGTAGGGGTGTGAAAGAAGCCCGTCCGCCGGCAGAGCCCCACCAACGTCACGTGGCGTGCTGGAAGAGAGGGGGCGACCATGTCAGAGCGACCAGCGCTCTTAAATGGGCGTCTATCCTCCCTCGTGATGCACGCAGATGGAAAACACGTCTGTCAGCGGCGTCAGAAGTGACGTCACACGCAAGGCGTGTGGGCGTGGCGTCGACGCACAGCGCATGCGCAACCGCAACCCCGGCGACCATATTGGTCGAATTGGGGGCTGGGGTGACCGCGGTGTGCGTCACAGCCCCCGGGGCTGATTGCAGCAGCCCCCATAGGATGACCTCACAAAGTAATCAACAAAAATTATATAAATTCCAGTATAGCAAGTGCCCTACCGCTGGCACTTGATACTAGTCAACAGAAAAATCATGGAAATAGCAACATAGACAAGTGTGTGTATCCATCCCTATTATATTTGAAAAAAGAGAAAAAATGTTGGGACTTTATATGAGGCCATGACATACCGTGCATTGGTCTCCATCCCATATTAGTTGAGATAAAAATAAGGGAGGGGAAATGGGGAAATTTGGGACTTTATATGATACACATCGCTTAGGTTGAATGGATCAATCAATTAAATAGTTAGAATGTTTATTGTTAGCCATAATTAGGCACTGTGTACCGGTAACATTAATAGTAATTGACCAATATGTACAATACAGAATAAAGAAGGACATGATTAGTAAATCATATAACAATCCAAGTAATATAGTAGACATTATTGCACACATTAAATAATGAACCGGCAACATCCCCAATATATGAAAAGACATAGTAAAAAATATAAAATAGCATTAATAATTGTAAGATTGATTCAAACAGTTAAACCCATAGTAAACCCATGATTACTGTGGCATAGCATCAAAAATACATGCTCGACGCGTTTCGTGGGTTGTTTCCACTCATCAGGAGCAGCTATACATTGGAGGTATCTATAATGAAATAAAAATCTTTCATCAATGATAATTGATCAAAGAATAGGAAGAAGAGGAACATAGAACTTATGGTCCAATCATTCTTACCTATGAGTAGCTAATGTAGAATATGGGTTGTGATAATATTAAAGGTACATCGGAGGTACTAGGAGGCAAGAGACAACCCCCCCGGGAGCTGAGGTGATGGCTGTGCAGGCGGCGATAGGGCCAGGTGTATGGTGATAGGTGTTGGCCCCGTAGGGCTTCTGTATCGATAAATAAATAGGGAAGAAGTGTTAGCATAGAAAAGGGGGCCATGGCAGTGGTTAGAGGGAATATATGTGAAAAAAGGGGGGTATGAATATGAAGTGATGGGAAATACCAAGATAGGAAGTAAGGGGAGAATAGTGAAAAAAAGAGGTGTCTAGAAACACACTCGAGGTGATAGTAAAGAATGAGTGAGAGAAATAGCAGAGTAAGGAGAATCCCCAGGTTAAATAGTCAAGATTTGTGAAGGTAGTAAAAATAAAAATACTATGAAAGTGCACTTGCCACCATAGGGCCAGAGGTAACATCCATAGGATAAGAATTACCTGAAGTTCAAGTGTACATGGGGAGATCCAATTGAGAATAGAGAGTGCAGACCAAGTAAACCAGGATAAAACATATCTGGTGTAGGCCAAGGAGGAGTAGGGGTGTGAAAGAAGCCCGTCCGCCGGCAGAGCCCCACCAACGTCACGTGGCGTGCTGGAAGAGAGGGGGCGACCATGTCAGAGCGACCAGCGCTCTTAAATGGGCGTCTATCCTCCCTCGTGATGCACGCAGATGGAAAACACGTCTGTCAGCGGCGTCAGAAGTGACGTCACACGCAAGGCATGTGGGCGTGGCGTCGACGCACAGCGCATGCGCAACCGCAACCCCGGCGACCATATTGGTCCATCTCCCTAGCTTTTTTGTAATTGAATCTTCAGGGCCCAATCTAGCAGTTTCAGTGGCTGCGCCTAATAGAAAGGAATAGGATGAAAATTTGAAACCCTGAAGGTCTAATTTATACAAACATTTTTTGAAAACAGAATTCAATTGATAGTTTGTGCCCGGAGAGGAATCTTTATGAATTAAAAAATGATCCGCACCAAGAGGTCTGGATTGAATAAAATAAGAGATCAGTTTAACTGGGCAAATATCAGGGTCAGCACAAGCTTGTAGATTGAGCCTTTTGCCGCTGGTCAGTTTTAGATTTTTTTGATCAGAATATTAACTAGATGGTAGAAGACCTAAATCGTTAAAACCCAATCCTAACCTGCCATTTTTTTGCTCTTTGGTACCAATTCTGCTGCAAAGAAGGTCACAACAAAAGCAATTCTAAATAACAAGGCTTCATAAGAAGAGAAGCAAACTAAATGAGTAAATGAGAAAAGCCTTTTCAAAATATCCAAAGAAATAGGGTGCCTATCATCAGCCACAAAGAAGGCCTTTCTATATCCTTTGAGTGCTTGTTTAATGGAGAAATAACTGCTACAAGCAGGAACATGACAAAGTTTAAAGAAGAATGAAATTCCTACTAGAGTTTTAACCATCTGACCATGAGATAGATTTTGCTACATTAAATAACATAGGCTAAAACTGTGTGCTCATGTGGATCAAAACCACAAATCATATTAAAAAAATAACCATTTCTCCTATGCAACCGAGTATTCAGTCCATATACTGGCTGCTATAGAACTTTGTATTGCCTTGCTGACAATGGTCATATCAAGTCCCATAGATATTTAGGGCATAAAACACTGTCTAGATCTGCACTTGGGAACAGCTGCTTGAACCGCAAAATCTGTAAGAGAGACAGAACAACTGCAATATTGTTCAATTTTCCAGGGTAAACTTTGCTTTTACCCAAATGTTGAGTTTTAGGCTTAGAAAAACAAAGTATTGCAATAATTTCATAACAGAGACTAATTTGGAAATTAAACAATTTATTGCAAAGATAACGCCTCTATTTTCCGTTTGGACAATAATGCGCTTGTTAGAAAATGAATGACCCCACACTTCCAAAGCTACAATTATTGGAGCTTTTTTAACTATCCAAAATTAGGGCCAGACGTCACAGCACCAGTGTAATTCAAAGAATGCTGCAAAGCCCTTTGACCCCGCTGCGTCCGTATAATGTTGCAATTCTGAATCCAAAACAAAATATTTTTCAAAATAGGACCTACCATTTTAGTCATCAAGGAACTGGGACCAGATCATTAGACCTTCCTTGAGATCCTGTGTCATCTGGACATGCGAAAAAGGTGACTTCAATCCAGAAGAGGTCAGGAAAAGACATCTGTAAAAAAAAAACCCTACTGGCAGAATCCTGGAGGCAAATGCCAAAAGGCCTAAAAGGGATTGAAGTTTTCTTAACCACATGCCGACCAGCACACGACGATATACGTCGGCACAATGGCACAGCTGGGAAAATGGGCGTACAGGTACATCCCCTTTAAATAGTGGCATTGTGGGCACGCGCGCCCACTGCGTACTCCATGACCGTGCCCGCGGGTCCCGCAGACTCGATGTCCACCAGGGGCCCGCAATCGTGTCACAGAGTGGCAGAACAGGGAGATGCTTATGTAAACATTTCCCTGTTCTGCCTAGCAACATGACAGAGATCTACTGCTCCCTGTCATTGGGAGCAGTGATCTCTGCATGTTCTAGTGAAGCAATCCCCCACAGTTAGAATCACTCCCTAGGACACACTTAACCCCTTGATCGCCCCCTAGTGTTTAACCCCTTCCCTGCCAGTGTCATTTACACAGTAATCAGTGCATTTTTATAGCACTGATCGCTGTATAAATGACAATGATCCTAAAATAGTGTCAAAAGTGTCCAATGTTTCTGCCATAATGTCGCAGTCATAATAAAAATCACAGATCACCGCCATTACTAATATAAAAAAATTAATAATAAAAATGCCATAAATCTATCCTCTATTTTGTAGACGCTATAACTTTTGCGCAAACCAATCAATATATGTGTAGCACTGACCCCCGAAGGAGCGGCTGTATTTTAATTGGGCCTGTACTCTGCTTTTCTACCCCTTTTATTTGTCTCAGTTCCCCTTGACACAGCTGTGATGTAATATAGTTGTCACGTACCTGGTGGTGGAGCCCAGAATGCAGGGAGCAGCCTCTCGTGTGCCTCTGGCTCGAGAGCCCCTGATAGAGCAGACAGGGACTCAAGAGCACAGGGGGCCACAAGTGCTTGGCAAGTGGCAGGTGTAGAGCTGATCCGGACTTCTGGTGCAGCAGAAGGAGGACTGACAGGAACACTGGATCCGCTGACAGAGCAGAGAAGTACTGTAGCTGGCAGGAACTCAGGAACAGCAGGCAGCAGGGAGGTGTTCTGTAGTACAACTGGAGCACAGGAACAACTGGTAGTGGAAGATAAACCGGAACTCTGGCAGGAACACTGGAACTGCTGACTGAATAGAGAAGCACTGTAGCTAGCAGGAACTCAGGAACAACAGGCAGTCGGGAGGTGTTCTGTAGTACAACTTGAAGCACTAGCGAAGTCAGACAGCCCGGGTCAACACTGGCCAGCAGAGCAGGTACCAAACGGAAGCAGAAGAGTAGTCGGGGCACAGACCGGATCGGCAACAGACAGGCAGATAACAACCGTAGGATAAGGCAGGAGAATCGTCAGACAAGCCGGGGTCGGGGACTGGCAGCAAACAGGAGAAGTCAGGAACAAGCCGGGTAACAGGAATCAGGTAGACAGGTATACTAGATAGCTAGGGTCACAGGGAACGCTGTAGACCGGACAGCAAGGAAGCATGCTGACAGGCTCCTTTAAATAGGCCTAATGGCGCCAAAAGCTGTCACACTGCACGTCTACGTGCATCCGCGTGCACACGTGCACGCCCGTGTAACGATCGTACGTGCCCGTTCGTACCATCATGCACCCGCGTACACCCGTTCGTATTAGCGCGCACCCGCATGTGTCCATTCGCGCCAACGCGCCTCCGCACACATCCTCTGGCTCAATGTGTTTGTTTTTAATTCCTCCCACTTCCTCCAGGTGCAGGGGGTCGCAATGGGGACCAAATGTGCCCCCTCATATGCGAACCTGTACCTGGGGGGGTGGGAGAAAGAAATCCTCACCAGGGAAGACCTAAATCATCTCAATGACAAAATTCTGGCTTGGTATCGTTTCATAGATGATGTCCTTATCTTTTGGTCCGGAACTCAAAATGAGCTGAACGAATTTCTAAGAATTATTTCAATCAACAATTTCAATCTTAAATTTACTATGAATTGTAGTCAGAGTAGTATCGACTTCCTTGACTTGGTCATCTCTATTAATGCAGATGGGAAACTTGATTCATCCCTCTATAGAAAGCCCTCAGCAGGCAACTCTATCCTTCATGCCCAAAGTTCGCATCCCACTTCCTTGATGAAAAGCATTCCTTATAGTCAGTATTTAAGACTTAGGCGCAACTGCAGCCGGGATTCTGACTTTAAAGTTGCTGCTAGGGACTTGTATAATAGGCTGAAAACTAGAGGATATAGCCATGCCTGCCTGAAAAAAGCCTTTAATAGAGCGAAAGAACAAAATAGAAACTCATTGATATTTTCAACCAAACAAATCAAGAAACCAAATAACGTACGAGTCATCACTCAATATTCCAGTCAGCATCAGGAATTCAGACGTATCCTAAGAAAATTCTGGCCTCTTTTAGCTGCAGAGCCCACTGTGAGCAAATACATAAACAATGTCCCTGAAATTACTTTCAAGCGCACCCCTTCCTTAAGGGACAGATTAGTTCGAAGTCATTTTAAAATTACACAACCATCATTAGAAGTAACGGATTGTGGCACTTTCCCCTGTGGTATGTGCAATGTATGTGAATATGTTGCTGCCCAAACCAAATTCAAACTACCCAATGGCAGTTGGCACTCTATGCATTTTAGGGGCACCTGCCAAACACCTGGCATTGTATACTTTGCTCAATGCCGGTGCGGTGGCTTCTATATAGGCAAAACGAAAATACAATTTCTTAAACGCATACGTGATCATATCAAACCCATACTGAAAAATAAAATGGACACTGCCATTAGCCGACACATCGGCACATATCACAACTTTGATCCACAATTCATTAAATTCTTTCAATGGAAAAAATCTGGACAGCTGCACTCCGGAATGGATAGGTGAAATAATTAAAATCTTCTTTACTGGAAAATAGCATAGTTTAAAATCCGTACATGGCTCTGTTGGAATAATACAGCATAACCGCTAACGCGTTTCACGCTCCCATAGAGCGCTTACTCATAGCTGGTTTGTACGAAAGTGATAACCACTTATATACACATTATATGTCTATCACATGACCCTGTATTAACTATGTAACACTGAACAGCTGATTATTAGGCTGTGTAGGGTCTTGACATTAGTATAATTGAATGTGTGCCCTGTAGTGGAATCACTATTGAAGACCTGAACATATAAACAAAATGTATTCATATAAACAATGCAGATGTCTGTAAATGGTTTAAAAAATTATGTATATTTATAAAAAACTTTTTTGAAACAAAACAATCGAGATGAGGGCTGGAGCTGACGTTCAAATATATAGAGTATCATATAGATAAATGCAAATATATGTGGATCATGTGGACTGGTAGCCGTGGGATAATATAAATAGTGTTATATATAGAGAGAGACCAAGATAGAAAGCTACCATGTCCGCAATAAAAAACAAAAATATTATAAAGGGACAAAGTCTCAAGGAAAGTGAACCCTGTATATAAATGCCCATATGTGCGTGTCTGTGTGTCTTTCAGAATTTGAAGTAAAGATTAAGTACATGTGAGTGTGATGTGAAGGTGCCGACTTAACTTCACTGATAGTGTTTACAGTGAGAGGAAAAAAGGAGATTATATGTTTAAGTATATGTGTGTACGTATATGTAAAAATATCTACAAAAGTGAGGTGGGTGGACTAAAAAATATATGTATATACATACATACACACTTATTAAGTAGGAAATCCAAACTACGTGAAAATATATATAAAACTGAAGACTGTGCAAGATATCCGCATTAAATTCTTTGCACTTGAACATATTCCTCCAGACTCTCGAGGTGGCAGCGTTGATCGTACGCTGCTACAATTAGAGGCTCATTGGATTTACAATCTAAAAGCCACACGTTTTCCTGGCTTTAATGAAAATTTGAGCTTCAAATCTTTTCTGTAGTCTCCCAGTATGCAGATCTCCCCTCCTTCCCAATAGTGTGGGTTCTCATGTGCTATCCCTCCCATATCCCAATTGGGATCTCTCCCCTTCCCATGAGGAACCATTGTCACCCCTCCCGTTCCCGCCTCCCCCTCCCCCCCTCCCTATTTGCTTCTCCACAATCATCCCCAATCTTTCTATTTCCCTTTCCTTCCCCTTCCCTATTCCCGTGGACAATCCATCAATATTGATATTTTATCATATGCCTGTCTTTATATTTTTTGATATCTTTTTCTTTTTCTTTACTTCTTTTTCTTTTGGACATTTAAATGTTATTTATCCATTAATATTTATTTATTATTTGTTTTCCCCTTGAAAAATTAACACATTTTGCTTTTGAATCTTTATTTGAATTATTATTCGGTGTTTAAAATGTTGTAAATGGACTCAGTTGCCTATGTGGACACTTTACTCAATTGGAGCCTTTTGTGATCTAGCCCCATTTCTTCCATCTATCTGCTAGCGCCTCTATTCACCTCCTTCTTGTCCATTTGGTGCGGGCCCCCGCCTTGTGTCCCCAGACATGCCGCCCTTGGGTGTCTGTTTCTGGCAGACCATACGGACGCCCAGGGCTTGCACTGTCCATCCTTTAGCAGGCCCATCTCTATGCTTGGCATCGCCTGGCAGCCCCCATAAGACCCTGTGATGGCCTGGCCATCAGGGATTTTATCCCCCTCATCACCATCTCTGCAAGCCTAGGCGCTGCGGCGATTAGATGGAGTATTCCAGGACATTCCCGACATAGCTGGAGGTGCCTGGACCCTCCACTTCACCGCGGGGCTTCATGGTCATTGTAGTATAGAGGTATGAGGTCTGCCGGCGCGCATGCGCACAGGCGTCTTTACGTCCACCTCGAGCCGGTGACGTCACACGCCGGCTCGTCGGAGGGATGATTTAAACCGGCTAATCAGGCTGTCAGATCAGCCTGAGCCGGAGGGAGACACTCGTTATGTGACCACTGCTGTGAGGTAAGACGTGATTTTAACTAATTCATCATTCCCAGATCTATCCCTATGCACTCTTAAATCTTGCACTAATCTTCCTCTATGTGGAGGCTTTAGCTCCATATCCGACCTCACCATGGCTGGGTGTTCATATTACTATTCACTATTCACACAGACATCCTTTTTCACTGCACAGATTTGGAGCACAAAAACCTCTCCTGCCTTATGATTTTTAGGTGAGGAGAGTTTGCCCATCGTCACCCTTGCTCCTACCTCTTTTATTATGCCTATACTTCACTATTGATTCCTGAGCCTCACCCTCTGCTCTCAAAATTCACATTCGTGTCTATATTCATGACACAGTTTACCCAATAACGTAATAAAATAACTCCCCCCCTCTTTATCATTTCTTAGTTTGCATTTGCGTGTAAGCCTACACAGACCCTGATCAAATTCATCCCAATATCATTTCCCATATGGACCAGCATTTTAATTTAAATCACTAGAGAATTCAATGTAAGTATATATGTACTCCTTATCAGGAGACGTTTGCTCTTTCCCCCCTTCCTCCTCTTCCCCTTTCCCCCTCCCCCCGTTCTCCTACATCAAGTCATTTATTCAATAATGTAATCCTATGGTGATTTTTGTTCCCCAGTGTCCCCCTATCATTCCTTTATGGTTATGCCATACTGACCCCCTTGGATTCCGTTACCTTGGGGCCCAGTTAGGGACCCGGCCAGGTGTTTTCTGGGTGCAAACAGTGTATAGGGTAAGTGAACAATCTATTTAGGCAACTGGGTTCATAATTAAATCAACACTCTATATGCATATTTTGAATGTACTATTTTAAAATATTGTTGTTACAACTCCGTCTCTCTTTATTTATTTAGTGGTCTCAGTAAAATAAATCGCTTGCCCATCCCCTGAGGAAGCTATAAATAGCGAAACATGTCGGGCTAGTGTGCAATATCTCCTGCTGCGATCTATTACCTACTTATACATGAGTTTTGACCACCAAATGTTTATAATCCTATACTGCTTAGCAACAGTATAGTGTGTATGTCTCTTATTTTAATCATGTTTTGTTAATAAAAATCATGTTTTACTTTTAGTAAGTCTATTGTGGATTTCTATACCTGACACTGCAAAAATCCCCTTATTCCCTCTTTTTTTGATATATTTGTCTTCATTGGGATGAGGTGTCTATAGAAAGGGTGTTCTCAATCAACTGGACCAACAAAATTAGAAGTCCTCTGGCTCTATTGACAGTGGTTCTCTTAACCGATCTTCCGCCGATGGCTGTGCTAACAGGACGCCTTTCATGACATTTCCCCCCCCCCAGGGGCAGCCTCCGGATGCCCAACTGTGCCATCTTACTTGGATGAGACCTTTTAAAGGCAAGAATCAACCTCCTCGCATGGATGTTGGACTCCGTCTCCCGGGATGTTAGTGGACAAGAACAGAGGATTGAACCCATAATTTGCAAAAAATGGTGATTGCTTCGTGGCGGAATGAACAGAGTTGTTGTATGCAAATTCGGCAAGGGGTAGAAGCGGAGCCCAATCGTCCTGGGAGAACGAGGAAAAGCAGCGCAGATACTGCTCCAGCGTCTGATTCGTTCTCTCCGTCTGGCCATTTGTTTGGGGGTGATAGGCAGAAGAGAACGAAAGATCAATTTTCAGAGATTCACAAAGAGCTCTCCAAAACCTGGAGGTGAATTGCACCCCCCGATCAGAAGTAATATTGGCAGGGATGCCATGAAGCCTCACCACCTCCTTAATAAATGTCCTGGCAGTTTCAGCAGCAGTAGGGGTGCCCATAATTGGTAGGAAATGTGCCATTTTGGATAATCTATCCACTATTACGAAGATCGTAGTGTAGCCTTCAGAAGGTGGCAGCTCAACAATAAAATCCATGGAGATCATCCTCCATGGCTTCTCCGGGACAGATAGTAGTTTCAACAGGGCCCAGGCTTTAGACTTGCTGCCCTTATTTTGAATACAGGTGGCACATGCTTCCACATAGTCCTTACAGTCCTTTCTTAATGATGGCCACCAGAACGTGCGCTGAAGAAGTTCAGATGTTTTATGTACTCCGAAATGGCCGGCCAACATATGATCATGGCAGGAACTAAGAGCCGCTGCTCACATCTCCTGAGGTATCCTATCCCTAAACCACAGAAGATCATCTCTGGCCTGTAGGGCTGTATCAGGTGGAGTGGAAATATTCCTGGAGGCTTGCTTGATCTGTGACAATAGATCCCCTTGGAGTAACAGAAAGTTCCCTGAGGACAAGATGGTATCTGGCCGAGAAGGTGCTTCTGAATCACTGTACATCCGTGACAGAGCATCAGGCTTGATATTTTTTGACCCGGGACCGTAGGTGATAAGGAATAAGAATCTAGTAAAGAACAGTGCCCATCTGGCCTGTCGTGGTTTCAACCTCTTGGCAGTCTTTAAATATTCCAGATTTTTGTGATCTGTATAAACAAGAATTGGATGGGCTGCTCCCTCTAACAGGTATCGCCATTCCTCCAGCGCAGCTTTGATCGCTAACAACTCTCGGTCACCCACGTCATAGTTCCTTTCTGCTTCCGATAATTTACGGGGAAAAAAAGCGACTGGGTGCAGAAGAGTCCTAGGCCCCTGTCTCTGGGAGAGTACTGCACTGACCGCTATGTCCGAGGCATCCACCTCCACGATGTAAGGCAATGTAGGATCAGGATGTTTTAAAACTGAGGCTGAGACAAACAGATCCTTCAGTGTAGTAATGGCCACCTGAGCTTCCGTAGACCAGTGGAATTTGAGGCCCTGTTGGGTTAATTTTGTAATGGGAGAAATGATGGTGGAGAATCCCTTGATGAATTTTCTATAAAAATTCGCAAATCCTACGAACCGTTGAATCCCTTTTTTGTCAGTAGAAGCGGGCCAGTCCAGAATGGCGGAGACCTTCTGAGGGTCCATTTGGATGCCTTCCACAGAAATAATTAGACCAAGGAACTGAATACTCTCTTGTTCGAAGACATATTTCCCAGGCTTGGCGTAAAGGCCGTGCAAGCGAAGTCGGGTCAAAATGTTTCTGACATGTTCACGGTGTTCAACTAGGGAAGAAGAAAAGATTAGAATGTCATCTAGATAAATAACAACAAACAGGTCAAGGTAGTCTCTGAAAATGTTATTCACAAAATGCTGAAATGTAGCAGGAGCATTACAAAGTCCGAAAAGCATTACTAAATATTCAAAGTGCCCAAACCGGGTACGGAAGGCAGTCTTCCATTCGTCTCCCTTGCGAATGCGGACAAGGTTGTAGGCACCACGAAGATCCAACTTAGAAAACACTACTGCAGACCCCAGCCTCTGAAAAAGTTCTGGTACTAATGGTAAGTGATAACGGTTCTTGATCGTGATTTTATTGAGTGCCCGATAATCCACACAAGGGCGTAAGGATTGGTCTTTCTTTTCCACAAAAAAGATTCCTGCTCCTGCCGGGGACATGGAAGGTCGGATGAAGCCTTTCTTTAGATTGTCATCAATGTAGGTCTTTAATACTCCTAATTCTGACTCTGACAAAGGGAATATTCTCCCAAAAGGAATATCTGCTCCTGGAAGGAGCTCAATCGGGCAGTCATATGGCCAGTGGGGAGGAAGAGTCTTGGCCCCTTTTTGACTGAAAACGTCCAGAAAGCTGTGGTAGACTTCGGGTACAGCTTGACAGGTCTCGGCATCAGTTTCCATGCACAACAGGGGAGAAGGAGCTTGGGTAACTTCTGGTAGACAGTGTTGGTGGCAATAAGAGGAAGGAAACTCAATCTTCCCTGAAGCCCAATCAACTTGCGGATTATGGGCCTTGAGCCATGGCATGCCTAATATGATGGGGAATAGTGGAGACTCAATGACATCCAGACAAAGTAGCTCTTGATGAGTGCCAGCAATGGTGGTGAGCAGGGGTACAGTTTCCTGGGTTACTGGCCCTGATCTGAGGGTAGAACCATCGGCCAGATATACTGAAACTCCTTTCGCCCTGGTCCGGATGGGAATGTGATGTCTGGAAGCGAAGGACAGGTCTATAAAGCCACTGCAGGCCCCGGAATCAATGATAGCGCTGGTTGGTATATTCCCTCCTGGGAGCTGTAAGAGAATCGGAACAGCCAGGTGAGAAACATTATTCAGTGCAGCTGGGGTAAGAGCAGGAGAGACAGAAAGGCGCTTACGAAGCTTGGCCGGGCATGTTCGTACAAAATGTCCGGGTTCCCCACAGTATAGGCACAGGTTACCAGCCCGACGGCGTTGACGCTCTTCAGGAGTGAGGGACGGCCGAAGGAGGCCCAGCTGCATTGGTTCTAGCATATCTGAGGTCATGGTGGTATAAGCTGGAGGAGCGGAGTGGGGAGAACTAGGCACCCGGGGCAGCATCCAGACAGGACGAGCAGGACCAGAAGATCGCTCCGTATGTCGCTCTCTCAGGCATCTGTCTATTTGAATGGAAAGGTCTATGAGGCCCTCTAAAGTCTCAGGAATACCCACTCGGGCTAGTTCATCCTTCAAGGATTCTGAAAGGCCCATACGGAACTGATACCATACGGCGGCATTGTTCCAATTCGTGTCGGAACTCCAGCGTCTGAATTCCGACACATAGTCCTCAACAGGTCTGCGGCCCTTCTGTAGGGTGTTCAAGGCTGCCCTTGCCATAGCCGTCAGCTGTGGGTCTTCATATAATGATGACATGGTCTGAAAGAAGGTGTCCAGGGTATCAAGTGAGATATCTTTCTTTTCTAAAAAGCGATGGGCCCAGGACTGGGGCTCGCCTGTCAGCAGCGAGATCACGAACCCCACTTTGGTGGCTTCCAGGGAGAAAGTCCTTGGTTGAAGGGCAAAAAAGAGTTCACACGAGTTGCGGAAGGACCTGAATTTACTCTGGTTACCCGAAAATCTTTCAGGCGTGGAGACCCTGGGTTCAGGCGGCAACATAACCACTGATGGTGCAGCAGAAGTCCCGGATACTGGAGGTGTGGATGCTGCTAGAGCCTGGACTTGGCCTTCCAGCTGGGTGTAGCCTTCTTGTAGGCTTTTTACTGCCTGGGTAAGTCCAGCAAGATGGCGGCAGAGTTCATCCATGGGAGAGGCTCCCTGCGCGGGCTCAGACATGGCTGTCCGGTACTGTCACGTACCTGGTGGTGGAGCCCAGAATGCAGGGAGCAGCCTCTCGTGTGCCTCTGGCTTGAGAGCCCCTGATAGAGCAGACAGGGACTCAAGAGCACAGAGGGCCACAAGTGCTTGGCAAGTGGCAGGTGTAGAGCTGATCCGGACCTCTGGTGCAGCAGAAGGAGAACTGACAGGAACACTGGATCCACTGACGGAGCAGAGAAGTACTGTAGCTGGCAGGAACTCAAAAACAGCAGGCAGCAGGGAGGTGTTCTGTAGTACAACTGGAGCACTGGAACAACTGGTAGTGGAAGATGAACCGGAACTCTGGCAGGAACACTGGAACTGCTGACTGAATAGAGAAGCACTGTAGCTAGCAGGAACTCAGGAACTACAGGAAGCCGGGAGGTGTTCTGTAGTACAACTTGAAGCACTAGCGAAGTCAGACAGGCCGTGTCAACACTGGCGAGCAGAGCAGGTACCAAATGGAAGCAGAAGAGTAGTCAGGGCACGGACCGGATCGGCAACAGACAGGATGAGGCAGGAGAATCGTCAGACAAGCCGGGGTCGGGGACTGGCAGCAAACAGGAGAAGTCAGGAACAAGCCGGGTAACAGGAATCAGGTAGACAGGTATACTAGATAGCTAGGGTCACAGGGAACGCTGTAGACCGGACAGCAAGGAAGCATGCTGACAGGCTCCTTTAAATAGGCCTGATGGCGCCAAAAGCTGTCACACTGCACGTCTGCATGTCCCGTGTACCGAACGTACGTGCCCGTTCGTACCATCATGCACCCGCGTACACCCGTTCGTATTAGCGCGCACCCGCATGCGTCCGTTTGCGCCAACGCGCCTCCGCACACGTCCTCTGTCTCTATTGACAGTGGTTCTGTTAACTGATCTTCCGCCGACGGCTGTGCTAACAGGACGCCTTTCATGACAATAGTGTGCAGTAAAAACCCTGAAGACAATTTCACAATATACAATGTAATATACATTTTTGTCTTTACATTTGGTCTCCAGTCTCCACTTGCCAATAATACTAAGGAAAACATCACTCACACAAAATTACTTATACAAGAACTTTGTTTACTGTATTTGCTTTAAGTAGAACACTACAATAGTTGTACTGTCAGACCAACGTAGTGTGACAGTAAACTGGTTTTAACGTACAAAGGTATTACACAGATGTAAAGTGTTTGAATTAACTTGCTAGTAATGTGCTAAGGAAAATAGGATAAATGGCAGAGTGAACTGATTTCACTATGAGCACTGTCCCATTCTTTGCACGCTTTGTAACTATAAGGAAATCAAATGCAAATTTAATAAAGTATAGTACAATCTTTAGGGAGCTCCCATTACTTGATATCACAGTAACTTTAATATGGTAATAAAACACAAGCCTTGTGTTTTATTAGACAGTCCTTCTTTTCTTCTTTCTTCTGCTAGCTATGAATAAAGTGAATTTGTAATCCAATGGTTAATGACTTCTGATCAAAGCAAGCTGAATATTGAATCAAAGTTATGGTACAGCAGTACTGCAACTATCTCTGATGTCAATGACACAGTATCAGATCCTCAATGGAATACAGGCCCGGGCCTAGTTTTAGCTTAGTCTAATACAGATGAATGTGTAAAAGTGCATCAAGGAAACTTTTGGGCAACAGCCCTCTCACCCAACCAGATTAGTGTTGTCAGAAAGTTCTGCTCTGGTGTACAGGGTCCTGTCTCTGGCTGGCCGCACCTCTGCGCTGCTCCGCTCCACACAACGAGACGCTCTGGAACTCTCAGATGGCTCCAACAGGCTCCTCTGGCTCCTTCCCAGTCTTGCCCCACCGTCAGCCCAACTCACTGGTGTGTCACCGTATTGCTGCTCCAATCACTCTTCCGTGGAGGTAGGCCACGCTGCGCTAGAGACCTCACACAGATCATCCCAGGCTGGCCATGCGTGTCCAAGAGACCTAAGATGGCCACGCCGAGCCCTTTTATAGTCTTCCCACAATGCAGTTCTGTTCTCCTGATGTTCATGGGAGTTAATGGGCATTATGGGTAGGTCAAGTTAATGTCCAATGTAAACAAACAAAACACTTCCATGTTAACTTCTTGAACAATGAAATATAAAATAACAGTCCTTTCATATTTTGGCCGCTAGATGGTGCCAGATGCTAAGCTATAACAAAAAAAAAATGTGACCGCTACACACTCCCCCTGCTTGAACCCTTTGGTCCCCAAAGAGATGTAAGATTTTGTTTCTGTTACACATTTTTGTTTCTATGCAGTTACATAAAACCGACAGGGGAGCTTCCCATCAATTTTCACATGATGGGGAGCTGTCCTGTACATTCACAGCCGACACTTTGATGTCGTGTACAGGTGTGTCAGTGGGTGAGATGGGGTTTTGATTTTCTGAGTCAAAAGCAAGAGTATCAAGCCTTTCATTATTTCTCCTGGCAGTACATTTAGTTCCTTCAGAACAATCTTCCATTGTCTCATAAGTTAGTCTCTTTGGGGGACGAATAACTCTTTTGGTCCTCTGTGCTTTTGGCGTCTCAGGCAAGTTGGAATGTTCCTCAACTCCATCTTTTTCTTGTGGCTCAGAATCGGAATCAGCGCTTAGATTTCCCAAATCTGTTTCTGGAAGAAAAACTTGAGACTCTTCTGGATCTTTTCTTGATCTACTTTTGGGTATGAATTCAGGAGCCTCCGGTCTAAAAATTCCACCATCCTCTCCCCCAGCTTGGAATGAAAGGTCCACTTCAGATTCTGATACTTCAGATGGCCACAGCCAGCTTATCTCCATCTCCTCTTCTTCTTCTTCAGTAGCAGAAGGTTCAGGCCTAAATCTGGTTACTGGTCTGTGTACAACAGTGGATGTGGATTGGAGCTCCTCTTGTGCAATAATCCTGACTGCTTCCATGAGAGGCAGGAGGTGATTAGGGTGCCAAGTCTTTAACGGCCCGGTGCTTCCTTCTGGCTGAATTTCATATACTGGAAGTTCTGGAAGTTTCTTGCACACAATATATGGTTGTGATTTCCAGCGATCAGCCAGTTTGTGCTTGCCTGGTATTCCCAAATTCCTTAACAGAACTCGGTCACCGGGTTGTAAATCTTGAACCCGTACTTTGAGATCAAAGTTATTTTTGTTTCTGTACCCTCTGCGGTCTGATGTGACTTGAGCTTTATTGTAAGCAGTTTTCAGACTCTTCCTCAACCTATCCACATATCCTCTGTGAGAAGTCGTGAGGTATGATCCAGGCTGGTTCCAAAAGCCAAGTCCACCGGTAGTCTGGCTTTTCTTCCAAAAATTAGCCGGTAGGGGGAATATCCTGTTGCATCACGCTTTGTACTATTATATACATGTACTGATGCAGTAATGTGCCTACTCCAATATGGTTTTTGCTCAGACGTCAGAGTTACCAACATATTTAAAAGAGTCTTGTTAAACCTCTCCAGCTGAGGGTCGCCTTGTGGATGGTATGGGGTGGTTCTAGATTTCCGAATACCTAAGAGATCCAACAGCTTTTGAATCAGAGTACTTTCAAAGTCTCTCCCTTGAATGGAATGAATTCATTGTGGTAGACCATAATGGACAAAGAACTTTTCCACAAGAACTTTCGCCACTGTAGAGGCCTGTTGGTCTTTAGTAGGGAATGCTTGAGCATAACGAGTAAAGTAATCGGTAACTATTAGAATGTTCCCCTTTCCACTTAAGTCAGATTCCACACACAGGAAATCTATACAGACTAGCTCCATTGGCCCTTGGCTCTCCAAATGACCCATTGGGGCAGCTCTCTGAGGCAAGATCTTCCTCTGTATACATCGGAGGCATGAGTGACAATAGCCCTCTAATCCAGGTCCTCATATAGGGCAAGTAGAACCTGTCCTTCACCAACTGGAAAGTCCTTTCTGCTCCCAAATGGCCGTGATGATCATGCAGAGCAATCAGTACCTTCTCTTGGTGCTTCTCTGGTAAGAACAGTTGCCACTTCTCTTCCCCGTCATCAGAGGGGCCCCTTCGGTAGATCACCCCTTGTTTGAGCTGTAACCGATCCCACTCTTTGTGTAAGACGCAAGCTTCCTTCTTAGTGCTTTTGAGAAATAAGTCAGGGTGTTTGCTCTTCAAAGCCTTCAGCGTCAGGCTACAAAGTGGGTCTTGTTGTTGGTCCAACCCAAGATCCCTCCTGGACAGCTTTGGTAAACCCTCCTCGGCAATCTGAGTGACATCACAGTAACACTTAGGCACTCCGGCAGCAGACACTCCAACTTCTTCTGCTCCAGCCCCACCTTTACTTTGCTGTTGTGCTCCATCACATAGGGGGTCTCACTCCTTCTGGGGTGAGCTTGGTCCATTCTTCTATTTGACCCTGGGAGCAGTAAGGTCGTCTTTATAATGCATCTGCATCTCTATTTCCAATTCCTGGTCTATATTTCAAGCGGAATGTGAAAGCTGAGAGTGCAGCCAATCACCTATGGCCGGTGGCATCCAACTTTGCTGCGGTAAGCAAGTAAGTAAGTGGGTTATTGTCTGTCTTAACCACAAACTCTGCACATACAGGTAATCCTTGAGTTTATCTACCACAGCCCATTTTAAAGCCAGGAATTCCAGTTTGTGAGTGGGATAGTTCCGCTCAGCAGGGACTAGACTTCTGCTCACATAGGGGATGGGTCTTTGTTGTCCATCATGTTCCTGATAAAGTACTCTGTCCAGCCCTTCTCGGCTGGCATCCACATGCAATTCATAGGATTTAGTTGGGTCTGCATAGGCTAGAACCGGAGCAGTGGTAAGACTCCATTTCAGCTGTCTGAAAGCCTCTTCCCACTGTGGAGTCCATTCTTCTTGGATGGACTCTTTCTTCTTTCTGGGGCCTTCCTTTGGCTTACACAAACCTTCTGAGTCTGAGCCAGTTCCTTTTTGATTCTTCAACAGCTCGGTGAGTGGGTGGGCTATCTTAGCAAACCCTTCCAAAAACCGCCTGTAATAAGAACAGAACCCTAGTGTCAGAGAACCATCACAAACGCTCGTTCCTGTGTGCCAGCCAGACGTACGGTAAGAACGAGCGAGCCCCGGACTAGGCACACACGTAATGCGATCGTACGAACGAGGGCACGTCAGCGCGTGCACGTTCGCACCCCAACGAATCACGGCGCGAGGCGCCCTATTTAAATGATCAGCATATTAGCATCAGTGCTGGATTGTCTCAGCTCGTTTCTGAACCCTTGCTGTTGCCTTGTTTACTTGACCCTGATCTTGAACCTCTGCCTTCCTCGACCACCCTCTCGGATCATCCCTACATCTCTGCCTGCCTTGCTTCCTGTACTGAACCCGGCTTGGACTCCTGACTACGGCTCTGTCTCCCGATTCTGTACCTCGCTGCCAGTTTGTTGCCAACCTCCACCAGTCCCTGACTACGAATCTGCCTGCCGATTGTGTACCTCGCTGCCAGCACATTGCCAACTCCTGCCTGCCTTTGACCCTGCAAGTTCCTCTGCTGGACCTCTCCTGAATCCATCCAGTGATCAGCATCCCAGCTTCCTTCCGAAGACTTCCGCGTTCCTGATCCTGCCAGCAGGCACCTGCACCCTTCCACCACCCTAGCAACCCTGTCTCAACCTCCAGGGGTGCTGGGACCGGGACCGTGCAAGAGGCCGCCCTCATCATTTCAGACTCCGCTGTAAGGTACGTGACACCTAGAAAGAATCTAAGTTCAGTCACATTGGTCGGTCTAGGCCAAGCGGTAACGGCCTCCAATTTCTGCGGGTCTGTTGCCACTCCTTCAGCGGATACGATGTGGCCCAAGTAATTCACTGAAGGTTTGTAAAAGTGACACTTCTCCAGGGAGAGCTTCAGGCCTTCGTCATGTAATCTCTTCAAGACCTTCTCCAGGCCCTCTTCGTGCTCCTCCAGTGTTCTGCCAAACACTATGACATCGTCCAAATAGACCAACACTTCGATCAGGTTCATGTCACCCACTGTCTTCTCCATTAATCGCTGGAAGATTGCTGGGGCTCCAGACAGACCTTGAGGCATTCGATTAAACTCAAAGAATCCTACGGGGTAATAAAAGCGGTCTTCTCTCTATCTTCAGGGCACATGGGGATCTGATAGTACCCACTCTTAAGATCTAACACACTGAACCACTTTGCTCCTGTTAAACTCTGTAGGGCATCCTCTATCCGAGGTGTGGTGTACTGATCTGGGATGGTCCTCTGATTTAGTGTCCGGTAGTCAATGCATAGTCACAAAGAGCCATTCTTTTTCCTTACAACTACTATCGGAGAGGCATATGGACTCCGGGACTCTCGGATAATCCCCGTCCTTTTTAGCTCAGCCAGCTGCTCCCATAGGTCTTCCAGATCTCCCAATGGGATCCGTCTTACCCTCTCACGGAAGGGTTTATCTTCTTCTAACCTGATTTTGTGTTCGGCACTCTTTGCAAGCCCCACATCTAACTCACTTCTTGAGAAAGCAGTCCTCCACCTCAGGAGCTGGTTCTTCACTCTCTCCATCCAGGCAGGGGTAAGAGGAGTGTTCTTTGGGTAGAATTCTTCCAGGGGAATCTCTCCATCCTGTTCTCCCATGATGCCACACAGTGAGACTGGGGTTGCTGGAATGACCTGCCCCAGCAGCACTCTGGCAGGAACCTTTACAGGCAAGGCTGTTGTGTTGCGAATACTGACTGAGATACGTCCTTTACTTCTCTTCAGCACGTTGGTTGACAACACTTAAGGGTTAACTTCCAGGCCCTTGTCTTCTTTTTGTCTGTCTTTCTCAAGAACGATGAAGGGGCCCGGCTGTCTCCAACTCAGCTTACCAGAGGCCTTTAAGCAGACTACCTCACCTGGCTGCACCAGCTTTTCCCTCTTGTCCAGGTGCCAGACCTTTTCCACCCCTTCTGGTGGGGCCTTCTGTTCCTGCACATGGTCCTGGTACACCTGTGTTAGCATGGGGTGCACTCCCTTCATCGGAATGTTCTTCTCCTGTACAAGTGGAGTTAGAAGTCTTCTTACCAAGTCAGTGTTGGTCCCAATAATAAGAGAACTTCTACCAGCCACAGGAGGGTGAGGACACACCACTGCCAAGGTGTCGAAGATTTCAGCCTTTCCTACCACAATTGGATCAAAGGTAAGCTTGATGGGTATGTATCCATCATAGTGGAAGTTCTGTGTCCCTAAACCCCATATCTCCAGCTCTTCCAGCTTCTTCAAGGTGAGATGTTTGAGATATTTCTCATAAAAGTCTTTGTATAGCAGAGTTACCTGAGCTCCAGTGTCCAGCAGGGCTTTCGTGTATATGCCTTCTATCTGAATTGGGACAATCGGGGAAGGTCCCACTAACTTGGGAGGAAATCCATTTGCTTTAGCATGTTTACTTCATTGAGTGGCTTGTACCTTCATGCCTCGCTTACGTGAAGTTCCTTTTCTCTGCTTCGACTTAGCTATAGCCGATTTAGCCTGATGAGTAGGGATAAGCTGTACACCCCCCAGTTCGATTCGCACCAGAACCTGCGAACGGACTGAAAATTTGCGCAAACTTTAGAACCCCATTGAAGTCTATGGGACTCGAACGTTCTAAATCAAAAGTGCTAATTTTAAAGGCTAATTTGCATGGTATTGTCCTAAAAAGTGTTTGGGGAATCGGGTCCTGCCCCTGGGGACATGTATCAATACAAAAAAAAGATTTAAAAACGGCCGTTTTTTCGGGAGCAGTGATTTTAATGATGCTTAAAGTGAAAAAAAAGTGAAATATTCCTTTAAATATCGTACCTGGGGGGTGTCTATAGTATGCCTGTAAAGTGGCACGTGTTTCCGTGCTTAGAACAGGCCCTGCACAAAATGACATTTTTAAAGGAATAAAAGTCATTTAAAACTGCTTATGGCTTTAATGTAATGTCCGGTCCCGGTAAAATGGATGAAAATCAGTGAGACAAATGGCAACGGTACCCCCCCAGTCCATTACCAGGCCCTTTGGGTCTTGTATGGATATTAAGGGGAACCCCGCACGCAAATTAAAAAGAGGAAAGGCGTGGGGCCCCAGGCCCTCTGAACAGCAGTATACAGGCGGTGCAAACAAGACAGGGACTGTAGGTTTGTTGTTAAGTATAATCTGTTTGTAATTTTGAACTGGTACATTTTTAAAGTGTAGCTCCAGCCAAAAAAACTATTTTTAAGCTTTTTGGAAAACATAGGGAAGGGTTATCACCCCTGTGACATTTGTTTTGCTGTCTGTGCACCTCTTCAGAAGATTTTACCTCACTTTCTGTCCCAATGACAAATGTTTTTTGACAATTTGGGTTTTTTAGTGAAACAAGGATTGGTGATAAAGCATCAGTGGAAAGGAGACACGTTTTTCCCATATTAACTCTTACAGGAGAGAATTTCCCTTCCTATGGGGTAGATTTCATCTCACTTCCTGTTGTCTCCTTCCGTTTGCAAGTAGGAGTCGTTTGTAAGTTGGATGTTTGAATGTAGGGGCCTTCCCTATATACTCTGCAGAAATTGGGGCCTTAGGTGTTGGTGTTGCCACAACACTGTAAGCCCTCACAGTTACTCTTGGTGGGCGTAGAAACGGGCCCTGCTGTGAAATATTAGATCAAGAATTGTAATTACATGTCCCTGTTTAACAGGGGCAGAAAAATTGGGCCTTAGGCACTGGTGCCACAACACTGCAACCCCTCACACAACTCTAGTTGGAGCGCAGGAATGAGCCCTCATGTAAAATATTGCATCAAAAATTGTAATTACATGCCCCTGCTAAACAGGGGTTGAAAAATTGGGCCTTAGGCACTGGTTCTGGTGCCACAACACTGCAACTCCTCACAGATACTCTAGTTGGAGTGCAGGAACGAGCCCTGCTGCAAAATATTGCATCAAAAATAGTAATTACACGCCCCTGTTTAACAGGGGCTGAAAAATTGGGCCTTAGGCACTGGTGCTGGTGCCACAACACTGCAACCCCTCACAAATACTCTAGTTGAGTGCAGCAACGAACCCTCCTTGCAAAATATGCATCAAAAATTGTAAATACACGCCCCTGTTAAACAGGGCCTGAAAAATTGGGTCTTAGCCACTGGTGGCGGCGCCCAGAACCAAAAATATTCTTACAAGCTATCAGCATGATCATTGAGGAGGAAGTGTATAATCACTCAGCATAACAGGATAGTCACTCAGCATCAGCATAGGCAGTCTTGAAGGGATCTGACATTTCAAAAAAAATTATTCGGTTACATCAGCATCAGGTGCTTGCAAGCTGGTGGTGATCCAAGACTCATTCATTTTTATGAAGGTCAGTCGATCGACCGAGTCGGTGAACAGGCGCATCCTGTGATCGGTTACAAAACCTCCAGCAGCACTGAATGTGCATTCCAAAAGAACGCTGGATGCAGGACAGGCCAGTAGCTCAATTGCATACTGTGCAAGCTCTGGCCAGTGATCCATCCTCAAGACCCAGTAACCCAGAGGATTTTCGGTGGGAAAGGTGTCCAAGTTGGATCTTGCCCCTAGGTATTACTGCACCATGTAAAACAGATGCTGGCGATGGTTGCTGGAACCAATCTTACCTTGGGGCTGTGGAGTAAAAAATTGTCTGAACGCATCGGTCAGACGGCCACCTTCTCCACCGCTCCTTCTTTGACTGACCGATGCCTCAGCAACACGTTGTCCAGGAACAGGAGTTTGTAACTGTGACAGACCTAGCCGGGAGAGAGACTTTTGGAGGGGACTGAATGCTAGCCTCTTGCCAACCGATCTTGGGCCCTGGCATTTGGGGGAACGGTGCTCTTTGTGAGCTGTATGCCTGGGGACCCTTGAGGTGGTATTACTGTGGATTCGGGTCCTGGTCCCCCAGGACACACAGACTCTGGGGACTCTGGATTTGCCATATTAGAAATACTGGCTGATTCATAATGCTGGGACAAATACTGTTAGGAGATGCTGATGTCAATTCCAGCCACCTGTCTGTCTGTTGCCTGCTAGAATGTGTATTGTAAATAAGTCTAGTATGGGATCTGAGAGTCATTAGATCCCCATTGTTGTTTGTGTTAATTAACTCTGCTATTGTGTTGATTTGTGATAATGTTGATTGGGTTTTCTGAGCTACAAGACGGCCAGTCTGGCCTAAAAGTCATGTCTGAGTCATCTAGGCTGTCTAAAGGGATTAATTAGCCCATGTTAATTAGGTTTCTGGTCACAGGTGTATGTTCAGAGTAATATGAGCAGGAGGTATACATCTCCTCTTTTACTGTATAAAAGAGCCTGTATTCCTTGCAATAAATGAGATTCCTGGTTGAACTTACATACAGCCTTCCTAGTGTTTGTTCTGAGCTACACAACTGGATTAGAACGGCACATAGCTGTAGTTCTAATCCTGGAGCATCGGATGACTGAACCATCAGACGTGCGATCTGCAATATGATTCTAAAGCAGCAGAGGAGTGTTGGGAGAGTGGTACCGAGAGAGCAGGGGCTCGTTACATTGGTTGGCAGCCGTGGGATTTGCTCTCCAGTTACTGGGACACTCCAAACCAGCCTGCAGGAGAGCCACGCTGAAAGACTTACTTGAGAGCCGTGGAGGGAATTGTGGGATCGTGCTTCCTTGCCGTGAACACATCCAAACCATCACCTGGATCCAAGGTCCAGATAGCAGGAGGGGAGAGGTACAGATACCAGCCACTATGGAAGAGGAATTCAGAAGGAGGTTGCTAGAGATGCAGATACAGCACAGAGGACCAGTATCAGAGCAGGTCCTACTAGGATGGTTTGATTCTATCCGCTGCGAACTCTGGAAGGAAGCGCTAGCCCGTGAGCAGCGAAACCAGGGAAAAGTTCTCCCCTCCATCCATGTAAGGTACTGGTCGCAGTATGAAGTGCGAATGCTGGTATTGGGGGAACAGCCGAACCAGGAGTGGACAGCCGAGTTAAGCAGGCTGATCCGGGCAGAAATGCGGTTGGACGAGAGCTACAGAGCCCTCCAGTGGTATGTAGCCCAAGTGTACCCGTGGACAGCGGATGACAGCCCCACGGAAGGCTTTGACTACGATGGCCTGGGATTGTTGTACTGGAGGCTGTCCAGGGACCCTGACTTTGGGAGTGATCGGGAGTGGTGTTTGGAGGAAATAATGGAGCACAGAGAGCGAAGACTGAATGTCTCGGAAGTGCACTGGGCACAGGAAGATTTGGAGTTTCTGGCCGTTCAGGAATGGGAGCTTGAGATGGCCTACAGACAGCTGCTAGACTCCGCTCAGCAGCAGGGTGGGGCTCCCTTTGCCTGGGACTATCAGGAAATACCAGTTGACAACTCTGAAATCCTGGCTGAAGAGTCAACAATGTGGCAGAGTAACAGTGTGCTTTGCCAACCTGCCCCCGCAGCTATAGAGGCGGAGGTCTTATGGCGGATGCAGCAAGTGCTGACTGACATTGATGAACCTGTTTCTGCATTGGATGATCTTGGATGGAGGAATGTGCCTGTCCAGCAGAATGCCAGAGAATCGGCAGTAGAAAATGTGGAGATCACTATCCCCAAAGCTGAAGTGCTGACAACAGGGCAGAGCTCTGATAACCTCTGCCCAGCACTGATAGCATCTTTTGGGTTCCACAGACAGGAGGTGGTGAACCTTTATCCCCAGACATCAGTTGCAGAGACAGGGGATTTGATAGACTTTTCTGCTGAGGAAGAACAACCTGGTGAGCCTCCAGCAGAAGAAGAGCTGTTATTAGGGCCAAACGTCACAGTGCTCTGCCCAGCACCAACAGAAGTATCTGTGAAGTTACAAGGAACTTCCCCAGCTGAAGCGCTGGCAACCGGACAGAGGGTCCAAGATCTCTGCCCTACACGTGCAGCGGTTCCGGAGGCTCAGGGTGAGAAGGAGGTGGTCACTTCCCAGCAGCAGATCAGGATACAGGGGGAGAAGGGAGAGGAGGTGTTCGTTGTCCCTCCCCAACAGTTAGCCAGAGTGGAGGAAGTGGTCTTTCCTCCCCAGCAAAGATCCGTGCACCTGGGAGACAGTACCACAGACATATCGTCCCAACATTCAGATGAGGGAATGGAAAAAAAAAACCCGGCTCACCTCCCCAATGGCAGCTACACAGTTTGGGAGTGAAAGAAGCCAGCCTCCTGCCCCAACGGTTAGCTGGAGCGGAGGATGCGGAGTCCCCAGCAGAAGTGCTGGCAGCAGGGCAGAGTGCTACCAACCTCTGCCCAGCACCGGCAACAACTACAGAGTTTCAGTGAGGTGGGGCAGTCGGCCTCCCTCCCCAACAGGTAGCCGGAGCAGATGGTGTGGGGTTTCCAGCAGAAGGGCTGGCAACAGGGCGGAGTACTGCTGGACTCTGCCCTCAACTAACAGAGGATGGATTTCCTGTGAAGGTGGATGGGATTTCAGTCTCCACCTGTATACCCCAGGGATGCTGGGCAGCCGGCCCAGATCCCCAACAGCATGACGGAGTGAGCCCAGACACCCTGTCTTCTCTCCAGAGGCAGAAAGGACTCCAGGGAGAAGAGCCAGTCCAGGCCTTTCCCCAGCGGCAGATATGTTCTCTGAGAGAGGCAGAGGTTGGCTGGGTGAGTAATGCTTTTTTTGGAACAATTTGTTTGGGGTACTGTGTGGGTACAGGCATTAGAGGACTGGAACTACTGACTAACTTCGGAGTCAACCATCTGGGGTCTCCTCCTGTGTTAGTCTCCTGCTGAAAGGGGAGAAATGTGACAGAACTAGCCGAGAGAGAGACTTTTGGAGGGGACTGAATGCTAGCCTCTTGCCGATCGATTGTGGGCCCTGGCATTTGGTGGAATGGTGCTCTTTGTGAGCTGTATGCCTGGGGACCCTTGAGGTGGAATTGCTGTGGATTCGGGTCCTGGTCCCCCAGGACACACAGACTCTGGGGACCCTGGATTTGCCATATTAGAAATACTGGCTGATTCATAATGCTGGAACAAATACTGTTAGGAGAAGCTGATGTCAATTCCAGCCACCTGTCTGTCTGTTGCCTGCTAGAATGTGTATTGTAAATAAGTCTAGTATGGGATCTGAGAGTCATTAGATCCCCATTGTTGTTTGTGTTAATTAACTCTGCTATTGTGTTGATTTGTGATAATGTTGATTGGGTTTTCTGAGCTACAAGACGGCCAGTCTGGCCTAAAAGTCATGTCTGAGTCATCTAGGCTGTCTAAAGGGATTAATTAGCCCATGTTAATTAGGTTTCTGGTCACAGGTGTATGTTCAGAGTAATATGAGCAGGAGGTATACACCTCCTCTTTTACTGTATAAAAGAGCCTGTATTCCTTGCAATAAATGAGATTCCTGGTTGAACTTACATACAGCCGGCCTGGTGTTTGTTCTGAGCTACACAACTGGATTAGAACGGCACATAGCTGTAGTTCTAGTCCCGGAGCATCGGATGACCGAACCATCAGATGTTGGGAACTGCAATCTGATTCTATAGCCGCAGAGGAGTGTCGGGAGAGTGGAACCGATCGAGCAGGGGCTTGTTACAGTAACCTCCCAGTCTCTGGGAACGCATTGCACAGACCTTTCTGCAAGGTCTCCCGAAGATGTTTCATCCTCTGCTCTCTCTGTGACGGCAAGATAAGGTCCGCAACCTTACCCTTCTAACATGGATCAAGGAGGGTTGCCAGCCAGTATTGATCCCTCTCCTTGATACCACGAATATGAGGATCCTTCCGCAGGCTTTGCAGGATCAGGGAGGCCATGCAGCGTAGGTTTGCTGAGGCATTCGGTCCGGAGTCCTCTGGGTCACTAAGGACATGATCCGCAGCCACCTCCTCCCAGCCACATACAAGTCCATGGGTTTCTTGGGACTGTAAATGATCCCTTAAAGACTGCTGCTGATGCTGAGTGCCAGGCTCCACCTCCATGCTGACACAATCCTCCTCTTCCTCCTCCTCCTCCTCTTCCTGTGTGATCGGCGGGCATGCAGGAACACTGTCTGGATAAAGGGGGCCTTGAGAGCTAAGGAAGTCCTCCTCTTCCTGCCTCTGTTCTGCCTCAAGTGCCCTGTCCATTATTAAACGCAGCGTGTGCTCCAACAGGTGGACAAGGGGGACAGTGTCACTGATGCATGCACTATCACTGCTCACCATCCTCGTGGCCTCCTCAAATGGTGACAGGACAGTGCATGCATCCCTGATCATGGCCTACTGGCCGGGAAAAAAAAGAAGCTCTCCTGACCCTGTCCTGCTGCCATAGTAACACAGGTACTCATTGATGGCCCTCTGCTGCGTGTGCAGCCGCTGCAGCATGGCCAAGGTTGAGTTCCACCTGGTGGGCATGTCACAGATTAGGCGGTTCTTGGGCAGGTCAAATTCCTTTTGGAGGTCAGCCAGCCGGGCACTGGCATTATATGACCGGCAGAAATGCACACAGACTTTCCTGTCCTGCCTCAGGACATCCTGTAAGCCCGGGTACGTGCCCAAGAACCGCTGCACCACCAAGTTAAGGACGTGAGCCAAACAGGGCACATGGGTCATTTGTCCCTGTCGGAGGGTGGAGAGGAGGTTGGTGCCATTGTTGCAAACCACCATTTCTGCCTTAAGGTGGCATGGCGTCAACCACCTCTGAACCTGCCCCTGCAGAGCTGATAGAACCTCTGCCCCAGTGTGGCTCCTGTCCCCCAAGCACACCAGCTCAAGCACTGCATGGCATCTTCTGGCCTGAGTAGTTGCGTAGCCCCTTGAACGCCTACGGAGCACCGCTGGTTCCGAAGACAAAGCACAGGAAGAGGCCATGGAGGAAGAAGACGAGGAGGGGGTGGAGGAGAGAGGTGTGTCAGAATCACCAGTAGTAGCATTTTGGAGGCGTGGTGGTGGAACAACCTCCAACACTACTGCACCTTGTCCTGCATCCTTCCCAGCTGCCAGCAGAGTCACCCAAAGCGACGTGAAACTTAGGTAACGTCCCTGTCCATGCCTGCTGGACCATGAGTCATCGGTAATATGCACCTTACCGCTGACCGCCCTGTCCAGCGAGGCATGGACATTGCCTTCCACATGCTGGTGGAGAGTTGGAATCGCCTTCCATGAGAAAAAGTTGCATTTGGGTAGCTGCTACTGAGGAACCGCACATTCTATAAACTCACGGAAGGGGACAGAGTCTACCAACTGAAAAGGTAGCAGTTGAAGTGCTAGCAATTTTGCCAAGCTAGCATTCACCCGCAGGGCATGTGGTTGGCGGTGCAGCAGCTGGGGAAGGGAAATTTGCCTGGTACAATCTGACATCGGTGTACCGATAGCAGATTGCCCACAAGTACTAGGCTGTGACACACCGAATTCTACACCTTCATTCCTCTCAGTGCAGGTCTCAGAGAGGACTGAAGGTATAGTGGGGTTGGAGATCTCAGCTGATGAGGAGCAAGGAGAGGTCCTCTTTGTTCTTTGGTGTGGGTCTTTTAGGTACGCTTGCCAACGAACTGCATGACAGGTCAACATATGTCTGGTTAAGCATGTGGTGACTAGGGATGAGCTTCGTGTTCGAGTCGAACCCACGTTCGACTCGAACATCGTCTGTTCGGCCGTTCGCCGAATTGCGAACGATATGGGCCGTTCGCGCCAAATTCGTGTGGCGCGTCACGGCCCATAATTCACTGCGGCATCGCAGTGCATTGCTGGCTGGTGATTGGCCAAGCATGCACTATGACCCGCATGCTTGGCCAATCACAGCGCCGTCTGAACAGAGAGCCGTAATTGGCCAAAGCCAAGGAGGCTTTGGCCAATTATGGCTCAGGGGATTTAGTACACGCCCCACACTATATAAGGCCGCCTGCATGGCGGCCCTGTGTAGTGTGTGTTCCGGCGTTCATTGAGAGAGAGAGAGAGACAGACAGTGACATTTGATTTGAGTTAGATAGATTAGGCAGAACAGTCAGTGAGTTTAGCTGCACTTACAGTGTATTGTGTATATATATATATATATGCATCCCAGGTGTTGCATATATATATATATATACACTGTATTCAGTTTAGCTAGATCCGTTCCTGTTATCTTCCTACTGACAGGCAGGCTTATCTTGTTACAGTATTTACAGCTACCTGAAGAAAATTGCTGGTGTTCTTTTGATCCTATTAGTACCACAGTCAGGCAGCTAGACTATTTACAGTTAGTGCAGTGCGTCCTGCTCACAGTGTTCAGCTAGATCCGTTCCTGTCATCTTCCTACTGACAGGCAGGCTTGTCTTGTTACAGTATATACAGCTACCTGAAGAAAATTACTGGTGTTCTTTTGATCCTATTAGTACCACAGTCAGGCAGCTAGACTATTTACAGTTAGTGCAGTGCGTCCTGCTCACAGTGTTCAGCTAGATCCTTTCCTGTTATCTTCCTACTGACAGGCAGGCTTGTCTTGTTACAGTATATACAGCTACCTGAAGACAATTACTCGTGTTCTTTTGATCCTATTAGTACCACAGTCAGGCAGCTAGACTATATACAGTTAGTGCAGTGCATCCTGCTCACAGTGTTCAGCTAAAACTACAAGTTAGTGTAGTGAGACCTCTGCACAGTGTTCATCTCAAGCTACAAGTTAGTGCAGTGCGTCCTGCTCACAGTGTTCAGCTAAAACTACAAGTTAGTGCAGTGCGTCCTGCTCACAGTGTTCAGCTAAAAATACAAGTTAGTGCTGTGCGTCCTGCTCACAGTGTTCAGCTAAACCTACAAGTTGGTGTAGTGAGACCTCTGCACAGTGTTCAGCTAAAGCTACAAGTTAGTGCAGTGCGTCCTGCTCACAGTGTTCAGCTAAAACTACAAGTTAGTGCTGTGCGTCCTGCTCACAGTGTTCAGCTAAAAATACAAGTTAGTGCTGTGCGCCCTGCTCACAGTGTTCAGCTAAACCTACAAGTTGGTGTAGTGAGACCTCTGCACAGTGTTCATCTAAAGCTACAAGTTAGTGCTGTGCGTCCTGCTCACAGTGTTCAGCTAAACCTACAAGTTGGTGTAGTGAGACCTCTGCACAGTGTTCATCTAAAGCTACAAGTTAGTGCTGTGCGTCCTGCTCACAGTGTTCAGCTAAACCTACAAGTTGGTGTAGTGAGACCTCTGCACAGTGTTCAGCTAAAGCTACAAGTTAGTGCAGTGCGTCCTGCTCACAGTGTTCAGCTAAAACTACAAGTTAGTGCTGTGCGTCCTGCTCACAGTGTTCAGCTAAAATTACAAGTTAGTGCTGTCCGTCCTGCTCACAGTGTTCAGCTAAAACTACAAGTTGGTGTAGTGAGACCTCTGCACAGTGTTCATCTAAAGCTACAAGTTAGTGCAGTGCGTCTTGCTCACAGTGTTCAGCTAAAACTACAAGTTAGTGCTGTGCGTCCTGCTCACAGTGTTCAGCTAAAACTACAAGTTGGTGTAGTAAGACCTCTGCACAGTGTTTATCTCAAGCTACAAGTTAGTGCAGTGCGTCCTGCTCACAGTGTTTAGCTAAAACTATAAGTTAGTGCTGTGCGTCCTGCTCACAGTGTTCAGCTAAAAATACAAGTTAGTGCTGTGCGTCCTGCTCACAGTGTTCAGCTAAACCTACAAGTTGGTGTAGTGAGACCTCTGCACAGTGTTCTTCTAAAGCTACAAGTTAGTGCAGTGCGTCCTGCTCACAGTGTTCAGCTAAAACTACAAGTTAGTGCTGTGCGTCCTGCTCACAGTGTTCAGCTAAAAATACAAGTTAGTGCTGTGCGTCCTGCTCACAGTGTTCAGCTAAACCTACAAGTTGGTGTAGTGAGACCTCTGCACAGTGTTCATCTAAAGCTACAAGTTAGTGCAGTGCGTCCTGCTCACAGTGTTCAGCTAAAACTACAAGTTAGTGCTGTGCGTCCTGCTCACAGTGTTCAGCTAAAACTACAAGTTAGTGTGGTGCGTCCACCTCACAGTGTTCAGCTAAACCTACAAGTTATTTTTTTGCGAGCTCTGCACAGTGTTCACCTAAAGCTACCTGTAGAAGGTTGGTGGTGTTTTCCTGATCCTATCACTACCGCAGGCAGCTAAAAAAAAGCTACAAGTTAGTTTTTTGCAAGCTCTGCACAGTGTTCAGCTAAAGCTACCTGTAGAAGGTTGGTGGTGTTCTCATACTACAGGCAGGCAGTTGATTTTGCTAGCTGCAGTATCAGTACATATATATATATATATATATATATATATATATCCCAGCTTAGTGCAGCTACAGGCCATTAGTATGTCTGGAAGGCCAAGAAGGAGAGACAGACAGTCACAAGCCAATAAGAGAGGGCAAGCAGGCTCTGTGTCTAGTGCTGGTCATGGAGACGGTGCATCCTCATCAGCACGTGGCCGTGGGACATGCTTGCCCTTTTTTTCGGCAGCTGGCCATGTTGAGCCGCAACATGCGTAAGACTTGGTCGAGTGGATGACCAAGCCGTCCTCATCCTCCTCATCCTCTCTCACCCATGCCCAGGGTACTTTGTCTGGCAAAGCAGCGGCCTCTTCCCTCGGCTCAATGTCATCAGTAACTCCTTCCCTAGCCCCACCATGTCCTCCTGAGGAGTCCCTCGAACTGTTTGACCACAGTGTTGGGTACATGCTCCAGGAGGATGCTAAGCGTTTGGAAGGCTCTGATGATGATACTGAGCTCGATGAAGGCAGTAACATGAGCACGGACAGAGGGGGTGCCCAAGAAGGACAGCAATCTGGCAGTCATGCTCCCCCTGCTGCAGCATACTGCCAGGTTTGCTCCAGTGATGAGGAGGGAGGGGATGATGAGGTCACTGACTCAACGTGGGTGCCTGATAGGAGAGAGGAGGAGGAGGAGGCGGCACATCACCAACGAGGCAGGATGCCCTCCAGGGGCCAGCCTAAGGGCAGCACATTGACTGCATCACAAACCCAAAGCTCCACATGTGCAGGGCGCTGCAGTCTCTGCGCGTTATTCAAAAAGTTCTTTGGTGTGGGCCTTTTTTGAGACGAGTGCATCAGATCGCACCGCTGCTATTTGCAACATTTGTCTCAAGCGTATCTCGTGTGGCCAAAACATCTCCCGCTTGGGTACCACATGCTTGGCCAGACATATGCTGACCTGCCATGCAGTTCGTTGGCAAGCGTATCTAAAAGACCCACACCAAAGAACAAAGAGGACCTCTCCTTGCTCCTCATCAGCTGAGATTTCCAAACCCACTATACCTTCAGTCCTCTCTGAGACCTGCACTGAGAGGAATGAAGGTGTAGAATTAGGTGTGTCACAGCCAAGTACTTGTGGGCAATCTGCTTTTGGTACACCGACATCAGATTGTACCAGGCAAATTTCCCTGCCCCAGCTGCTGCACCGCCGAAAGAAGTTTGCTCCCAGTCATCCACATGCCCAGCGGTTGAATGCTAGCTTGGCAAAATTGCTAGCACTTCAACTGCTGCCTATTCAGTTGGTAGACTCTGCCCCCTTCCGTGAGTTTGTGAAATGTGCGGTTCCTCAGTGGCAGGTACCCAAACGCCACTTTTTCTCACGGAAGGCGATTCCGGCTCTCTACCGGCATGTGGAAGGCAATGTCCATGCCTCGCTGGACAGGGCGGTCAGCGGTAAGGTGCATATTACCGCTGACTCATGGTCCAGCAGGCATGGACAGGGACGTTACCTAAGTTTCACGGCGCATTGGGTGACTCTGCTGGCAGCTGGGAAGGATGCAGGACAAGGTGCAGTAGTGTTGGAGGTTGTTCCGCCACCACGCCTCCAAAATGCTAATGATTGTGACACACCTCTCTCCTCCACCCCCTCCTCTTCTTCTTCCTCCATGGCCTCTTCCTGTGCTTTGTCCTCGGAACCAGCGGTGCTCCGTAGCCGTTCAAGGGGCTACGCAAGTACGCATGCCAAAAGATGCTATGCGGTGCTTGAGCTGGTGTGCTTGGGGGACAGGAGCCACACTGGGGCAGAGGTTCTGTCAGCTCTGCAGGGGCAGGTTCAGAGGTGGTTGACGCCACGCCAAATTAAGGCAGGAATGGTGGTTTGCGACAATGGCGCCAACCTCCTCTCTGCCCTCCGACAGGGACAAATGACCCATGTGCCCTGTTTGGCTCACGTCCTTAACTTGGTGGTGCAGCGGTTCTTGGGCAGGTACCCGGGCTTACAGGATGTCCTGAAGCAGGCCAGGAAAGTCTGTGTGCATTTCCGCCGGTCATATAATGCCAGTGCTCGGCTGACGGACCTCCAAAAGGAGTTTAACCTGCCCAAGAACCGCCTAATCTGTGACATGCCCACCAGGTGGAACTCAACGTTGGCCATGCTGCAGCGGCTGCACACGCAGCAGAGGGACATCAATGAGTACCTGTGCGACTATGACACCAGGACAGGGTCAGGGGAGCTTGTTTTTTTTTCCCCACGCCAGTGGGCCATGATCAGGGATGCATACACTGTCCTGTCACCATTTGAGGAGACCACGAGGATGGTGAGCAGTGACAGTGCATGCATCAGTGACACTGTCCCCCTTGTCCACCTGTTGGAGCACACGCTGCGTGGAATAATGGACAGGGCACTTGAGGCAGAACAGAGGCAGGAAGAGGAGGACTTCCTTAGCTCTCAAGGCCCCCTTTATCAAGACAGTGTTCCTGCGTGCCCACCGATCACACAGGAAGAGGACGAGGAGGAGGAAGATTGTGTCAGTATGGAGGTGGAGCCTGGCACTCAGCATCAGCAGCAGTCTTTAAGGGATCAGTCCCAAGAAACACATGGACTTGTACGTGGCTGGGAGGAGGTGGCTGCGGACCATGTCGTCCTTAGTGACCCAGAGGACTCCGGACCGAATGCCTCAGCAAACCTACACTGCATGGCCTCCCTGATCCTGCAAAGCCTGCGTAAGGATCCTCGTATTCGTGGTATCAAGGAGAAGGACCAATACTGGCTGGCAACCCTCCTTGATCCACATTACAAGGGTAAGGTTGCGGACCTTATCTTGCCATCGCAGAGGGAGCAGATGATGAAACATCTTCGGGAGGCCTTGCAGAAAGGTCTGTGCAACGCGTTCCCAGGGACTGGGAGGTTACAAACTCCTATTTCTGGACAACGTGTTGCTGAGGCTTCGGTCAGTCAAAGAAGGAGCGGTGGAGAAGGTGGCCGTCTGACCGATGCGTTCAGACAATTTTTTGGTCCGCAGCCCCAAGGTATGATCGGTTCCAGCAACCATCACCAGCGTCTGTTTTACATGGTGCAGGAATACCTAGGGGCAAGATCAGACTTGGACACCTTTCCCACCGAAAATCCTCTGGGTTACTGGGTCTTGAGGATAGATCACTGGCCAGAGCTTGCACAGTATGCAATTGAGCTACTGGCCTGTCCTGCATCCAGCGTTCCGCTGGAGGCATGGTAACCGATCTGACCTTCATAAAAATGAATCAGTCTTGGATCACCACCAGCTACCAAGCACCTGATGCTGATGTAACCGAATAATTTTTTTTGAAATCTCAGATCCCTTCAAAGACTGCCTATGCTGATGCTGAGTGACTATCCCTGAGTAATTATCCTCTTCCTCCTCAATCATCACGCTGATAGCTTGTAAGAACATTTTTGGTTCTGGGCGCCACCACCAGTGCCTAAGGCCCAATTTTTCTGCCCCTGTTTAACAGGGGCGTGCAATTACAATTTTTGATGCAATACTTTGCAGCAGGGCTCGTTCCTGCATTCCAACTAGAGTGTCTGTGAGGGGTTGCCGTGTTGTGGCACCAGCACCAGTGCCTAAGGCCCAATTTTTCTGCCCCTGTTTAACAGGGGCGTGTAATTACAATTTTTGATGCAATACTTTGCAGCAGGGCTCGTTCCTGCGTTCCAACTAGAGTGTCTGTGAGGGGTTGCAGTGTTGTGGCACCAGCACCAGTGCCTAAGGCCCAATTTTTCTGCCCCTGTTTAACAGGGGCGTGTAATTACAATTTTTGATGCAATACTTTGCAGCAGGGCTCGTTCCTGCGTTCCAACTAGAGTGTCTGTGAGGGGTTGCAGTGTTGTGGCACCAGCACCACCACCACCACCAAAGGCCCAATTTTTCTGCCCCTGTTCAACAGGGGCATGTAATTACAATTCTTGATCTAATATTTCACAGCAGGGCCCATTTCTGCACCCACCAAGAGCGAGTGAGGACTTACAGTGTTGTGGCACCAGCACCACCACCACCACCACCAAAGGCCCATTTTTTCTGCCCCTGTTCAACAGGGGCATGTAATTACAATTCTTGATCTAATATTTCACAGCAGGGCCCTGTGAAGGCTTAAAGTGTTGTGGCCACAACAACACCTAAGGCCCAAATTTCTGCTGAGTATATAGGGCAGGCCCCTACTTTCAAACATCTAACTTACAAACGACTCCTACTTGCAAACGGAAGGAGACAACAGGAAGAGAGATGAAATTTACCCCTAGGAAGGGAAATTCTCTCCTGTAAGAGTTAATATGGGAAAAACATTTCTCCTTTCCACTGATGCTTTCCAATCCTTGATAGGATCAGGAAAAACCCCAAATTCTCAAAAAGCATTTGTCATTGGGACAAAAAGTGAGGTGAAATCTTCTAAAGAGGAGGAAAGACAGCAAAACAAATGTCACAGGGGTGATAACCCCTCCCTATGTTTTCCAAAAAGCTTAAAAAAGATTTTTTGGCTGGAGCTAAACACGTTAAAAATTTACCCGTTCAAAATGACAAACAGATTCTACTTAACAACAAACCTACAGTCCCTGTCTTGTTTGCACTGCCTGTATACTGCTGTTCAGAGTATATAGGGCCTGGTGGCCCCACACCTTTCCTTATTTTAATTTGGGTGCGGGGTTCCCCTTAATATTCATACAAGACCCAAAAGCCTGGTAATGGACTGGGGGGTACCCATGGTGTTTGTCTCACTGATTTTCATCCATATTGCCAGGACCGGACATTACATTAAACCCGCAAGCAGTTTTAAATGAGATTTTTTCCTTTAAAAATGACATTTGGTGCAGGGACTGTTCTAAACACGGGAAACACGCGCCACTTTACAGGCATACTATAGACACCCCCCAGGTACGATATTTAAAGTAATATTTCACTTTTTTTTTTTTTTTACTTTAAGCATCATTAAAATCACTGCTCCTGAAAAAACGGCCTTTTAAAAGTTTTTTTTGCATTGATACATGTCCCCTGGGGTAGGACCCGGGTCCCCAAACCCTTTTTAGGACAATACCATGCAAATTGGCCTTTAAAATGAGCACTTTTGATTTCGAACGTTCGAGTCCCATAGACGTCAATGGGGTTCTAACGTTCGTGCGAACTTTCGGTCCGTTCGCAGGTTCTGGTGCGAACCGAACCGGGGGGTGTTCGGCTCATCCCTAGTGGTGACCAAGCGGGAGATGTTTTGGCCACGCGAGATACGCTTGAGACATATGTTGCAAATAGCAGCGGTGCGATCTGATGCACTCGTCTCAAAAAAGGCCCACACCAAAGAACCTTTGGAATAACGTGCAGAGACAGCAGCGCCCTGCACATGCGGAGCTTTGCGGTGTGATGCAGTCAGTGTGCTGCCCTTAAGCTGGCCCCTGGAGGGCATCCTGCCTCATTGGTGATGTGCCTCCTCCTCCTCTCTCCTATCAGGCACCCACGTGGAGTCAGTGACCTCATCATCCCCTCCCTCCTCATCACTGGAGCAAACCTGGCAGTATGCTGCAGCAGGGGCAACATGACTGCCAGATTGCTGTGCTTCTTGGGCACCCCCTCTGTCTGGGCTCACATTACTGCCTCCCTCTAGCTGAGCACCATCATCGGAGCCTTCAAACCGCTGGGCATCCTCCTGGAGCATGCACCCAACACTGTGGTCGAACAGTTCGGGGGACTCCTCAGGAGGACATAGTGGGGCTAGGGAAGGAGTGACTGATTCCATTGAGAAGAAGAAGAGGCCGGGTTGACAGCTGCTTTGCCAGACAAAGTACTCTGAGCATGGGTGAGAGAGGATGAGGAGGATGAGGACGGCTTGGTCATCCACTCGACCAAGTCTTCCACATGTTGCGGCTCAACACAGCCAGCTGCCGAAAAAAAGACCAAGCGTGTCCCACAGCCACGTGCTGATGAGGATGCACCGTGTCCACGACTAGCACTGTTGCCTCTAGACACAGAGCCTGCTTGCCTTCTTTTATTGGCTTGTGACTGTCTGCCTCTCCTTGTTGGTCTTCCAGACATACCAATGGCCTGCAGTGAGATGTAGCTGCACTAAGCTGGGATATATATATATATATATATATATATATATATATATATATATATATATATATACTGATACGGCAGCTAGCAAAATCAACTGCCTGCCTGTAGTATTATTAGTATGAGAACACCACCGATCTTCTACAGATAGCTTTAGCTGAACACTGTGCAGAGGTCGCACTACACTAACTTGTAGCTTTAGCTGAATACTGTGCAGAGGTCGCACTACACTAACTCGTAGCTTTAGCTGAACACTGTGCAGAGGACGCACTACACTAACGTGTAAATAATGTAGCTGCCTGCGGTACTGATACTATCAGGAAAACACCACCAACCTTCTACAGGTAACTTTAGCTGAACACTGTGCAGAGGATGCACTACACTAACGTTTAAATAATGTAGCTGCCTGCGGTAGTGATAGGATCAGGAAAACACCACCAACCTTCTACAGGTAGCTTTAGCTGAACACTGTGCAGAGGATGCACTACACCAACGTTTAAATAATGTAGCTGCCTGCGGTAGTGATAGGATCAGGAAGACACCACCAACCTTCAACAGGTAGCTTTAGCTGAACACTGTGCAGAGGTCGCACTACACTAATGTGTAAATAATGTAGCTGCCTGCGGTAGTGATAGGATGAGAAAAACACCACCAATCTTCTACAGGTAGCTTTAGCTGAACACTGTGCAGAGGTCGCACTACACTAACTTGTAGCTTTAGTTGAACACTGTGCAGAGGTCGCACTACACCAACTTGTAGCTTTAGCTGAACACTGTGCAGAGGTCGCACTACACTAACTCGTAGCTTTAGCTGAACACTGTGCAGAGGAAGCACTAAATTAACGTTTAAATAATGTAGCTGCCTGCGGTAGTGATAGGATCAGGAAAACACCACCAACCTTCTACAGGTAGCTTTAGCTGAACACTGTGCAGAGGACGCACTACACTAACGTTTAAATAATGTAGCTGCCTGCGGTAGTGATAGGATCAGGAAAACACCACCAACCTTCTACAGGTAGCTTTTGCTGAAAACTGTGCAGAGGACGCACTACACTAACGTTTAAATAATGTAGCTGCCTGCGGTACTGATACTATCAGGAAAACACCACCAACCTTCTACAGGTAACTTTAGCTGAACACTGTGCAGAGGATGCACTACACTAACGTTTAAATAATGTAGCTGCCTGCGGTAGTGATAGGATCAGGAAAACACCACCGATCTTCTACAGATAGCTTTAGCTGAACACTGTGCAGAGGTCGCACTACACTAACTTGTAGCTTTAGCTGAATACTGTGCAGAGGTCGCACTACACTAACTCGTAGCTTTAGCTGAACACTGTGCAGAGGACGCACTACACTAACGTGTAAATAATGTAGCTGCCTGCGGTACTGATACTATCAGGAAAACACCACCAACCTTCTACAGGTAACTTTAGCTGAACACTGTGCAGAGGATGCACTACACTAACGTTTAAATAATGTAGCTGCCTGCGGTAGTGATAGGATCAGGAAAACACCACCAACCTTCTACAGGTAGCTTTAGCTGAACACTGTGCAGAGGATGCACTACACCAACGTTTAAATAATGTAGCTGCCTGCGGTAGAGATAGGATCAGGAAAACACCACCAACCTTCTACAGGTAGCTTTAGCTGAACACTGTGCAGAGGTCGCACTACACTAACGTGTAAATAATGTAGCTGCCTGCGGTAGTGATAGGATCAGGAAAACACCACCAACCTTCTACAGGTAGCTTTAGCTGAACATTGTGCAGAGGACGCACTACACCAATGTTTAAATAATGTAGCTGCCTGCGGTAGTGATAGGATCAGGAAGACACCACCAACCTTCTACAGGTAGCTTTAGCTGAACACTGTGCAGAGGTCGCACTACACTAATGTGTAAATAATGTAGCTGCCTGCGGTAGTGATAGGATGAGAAAAACACCACCAATCTTCTACAGGTAGCTTTAGCTGAACACTGTGCAGAGGTCGCACTACACTAACTTGTAGCTTTAGCTGAACACTGTGCAGAGGTCGCACTACACCAACTTGTAGCTTTAGCTGAACAGTGTGCAGAGGTCGCACTACACTAACTCGTAGCTTTAGCTGAACACTGTGCAGAGGAAGCACTAAATTAACGTTTAAATAATGTAGCTGCCTGCGGTAGTGATAGGATCAGGAAAACACCACCAACCTTCTACAGGTAGCTTTAGCTGAACACTGTGCAGAGGACGCACTACACTAACGTTTAAATAATGTAGCTGCCTGCGGTAGTGATAGGATCAGGAAAACACCACCAACCTTCTACAGGTAGCTTTTGCTGAAAACTGTGCAAGACGCACTACACTAACGTTTAAATAATGTAGCTGCCTGCGGTAGTGATAGGATCAGGAAAACACCACCAACCTTCTACAGGTAGCTTTTGCTGAACACTGTGCAGAGGACGCACTACACTAACGTTTAAATAATGTAGCTGCCTGCGGTAGTGATAGGATCAGGAAAACACCACCAACCTTCTACAGTTAGCTTTAGCTGAACACTGTGCAGAGGACGCACTACACTAACTTGTAGCTTTAGCTGAACACTGTGCAGAGGTCACACTACACTAACTTGTAGCTTTAGCTGAACACTGTGCATAGGTCACACTTTACTAACTCGTAGCTTTAGCTGAACACTGTGCAGAGGTCGCACTACACTAACTTGTAGCTTTAGCTGAACACTGTGCAGAGGTCGCACTACAATAACTTGTAGCTTTAGCTGAACACACAACAGAGGTCGCACTACACTGACTTGTAAATAATGTTGCTGCCTGCAGTAGTGATAGGATCAGAAAAACACCACCAATCTTCTACAGGTAGCTTTAGCTGAACACTGTGCAGAGGACGCACTACACTAACTGTAAATACTGTAGCTGCCTGACTGTGGTACTAATAGGATCAGAAGAACACCAGCAATTTTCTTCAGGTAGCTGTAAATACTGTAACAACACCTGCCTGCCTGTCAGTAGGAAGAGAATAACAAGAACGAGTGGCACATGTGCGGATGCCTGAGAGGATAGTAATGCCGGCTTTGAGCTCCGCTTCAGTGACGTTCGCACCGGGGGACTACACTTTCCAGAGGTCCTTAAACTTCGAAATAACGACTTACAAACATACTGCAAAGCCTCAGGTATAACTCAATATGGTTTTGAGAGGCACAAAGTCAAAATATAAAACTGGCATTAACAAAGAAACAACGCCTCAGCAGTCTTCCAAGATGGCGTCGGCAGTCTCCTCACTGCCTAGCACTTCACACAAGATTAAGCCTCTGGAAATCAAACTAAATACTGTGGATATTAATGAGGAATCTGATTCTGACTCTGGAAATTCACAGACAGAATTTCAATCTGCCTTATTTAAAAAATTTGAATGTATTTTACAGAAAGCTTTAAAGCAAACATCAGACCATATCACTGATAAACTGACTAGAGAAATCAGAGAAATAGGCCTGAGAACAGCTGAATTGGAGATCCGTGTAGATGATATTGAAAGCCAAACTCAGCTCTATATTTCTGAATTTAAAAATCTAAAAGAAGAAAATGTTCTTTTACAGTCCCGTTTAGAGGACCAGGAGAATAGAGAGAGAAGGGCTAATTTGCGGATCAGGGGTATTCCTGAGTCTGTCACTCATGTGCAAGCCTATATCACTGCATTATTTCAGGAATTTCAGGAATTACAACCTGGCATTCCTATGGAGAGATTAGAGATGGACAGAGTGCACAGAGCATTGGCTCCACGCAAACCAAATGGCCCTCCTAGAGATATAACTGCTAAACTGCATTACTATCGCACAAAAGAACAATTGCTTGCAGCAGCTAGAGGAAAGGATTCCCTCACTTTTCAGGGTCAAGTCTATCAACTGTTTGCAGACTTATTTCCTATCACAGTGGCTAAAAGACGTGCTCTTAAACCCCAATTAAAAATACTGCAACATCATCACATCGCCTATCATTGGGGGTTTCCATTTTCTCTCAAATTAACACTTTTAGAAACCAGTAACTGACCGCGAGAATTTGTTTCCAGCGCGATACCATCGCACTGGTTCTCAGTGACAGGGTACTGTGCATGTCACGCTGGCTCACTCATCGGGAAAGGAAAACTTTGTTTTCCTTTCATGATGAATGACAGGCAGTGCTGACAGCTGTCTGATATGAATCCTGTGGGGGAACGCCACGCCAAATTTTAAATGAAAAAAACGGCGTGGGTTCCCCCCCAGGGGCATACCAGGCCCTTAGGTCTGGTATGGATTGTAAGGGGAACCCCCTATGCTGAAAAATCGGCGTGGGGGTCCCCCCAAAATCCATACCAGACCCTTATCCGAGCACACAGCCCAGCTGGTCAGGAAAGGGGGTGGGGACGAGTGAGCGCCCCCCCCTCCTGAGCCGTACCAGGCCGCATGCCCTCAACATGGGGGGGTGGGTGCCTTGGGGGAGGGGGGGGCACCCTGCGGGTCCCCCCACCCCAAAGCACCTTGTCCCATGTTGATGAGGACAAGGGCCTCTTCCCGACAACCCTGGCCGTTGGCTGTTGGGGTCTGTGGGCGGGGGGCTTATCGGAATCCGGGAGCCCCCTTTAATAAGGGGACCCCCAGATCCCGGCCCCCCAGCCTGTGTGGATGAGTATGGGGTACTTGGTACCCCTACCCATTCACCTAGGGAAAAGTGTCAATAAAAAAAAAACACAGTACACAGGTTTTAAGAGTCATTTATTAGTCGGCTCCGGGGTCTTCTTCCGACTTCGGGGGGTCTCCTTCCGACTTCTCCCGGTGTTCGGCCTCTTCTCCCGGTGTTCGGCCTCTTCTCCCGTCCCCGCCGCTATCTTCTTCCAGTTCTTTTGCCAGCGAGGGGCCCGGTCTGCTGCCACTGTCTCGCCGCCGCTGTCTCGCCGCCGCTGTCTCGCCGCCGCTGTCTCGCCGCCGCTGTCTTGACGCTTCTTCTCTTCTTCCGATGTGGACACGATGCTCTTTCCGGCTGGAATGCTTTGTGCAAGCTGCGGAGCCATTTATATAGGCGGTGACCCCGCCCCCTTATGATATCGTGGTCCCAGCATGCGCAGGGACTCTGGCGTCATAAGGGGGGCGTGACCCCAGAGTCCCTGCGCATGCTGGGACCATGATGTCACAAGGGGGTGGGGTCACCGCCTATATAAATGGCTCCGCAGCCGAGACAGCAGCGGCGAGACAGCGGTGGCAAGACAGCGGCGACAAGACAGCGGCAGCAGACCGGGCCCCTCGCTGGCAAAAGAGCTGGAAGAAGATAGCGGCAGGGCCCAGGAGAAGAGGCCGAAACACTGGGAGAAGAGGCCGAACACCGGGAGAAGTCGGAAGGAGACCCCCCGAAGTCGGAAGCAGACCCCGGAGCCAACTAATAAATTACTCTTAAAACCTGTGTACTGTGTTTTTTTTTTATTGACACTTTTCCCTAGGTGAATGGGTAGGGGTACCCATGTACCCCATACTCATTCACATAGGGTGGGGGGGCCAGGATCTGGGGGTCCCCTTATTAAAGGGGGCTCCCAGATTCCGATAAGCCCTCCGCCCGCAGACCCCAACAACCAACTGCCAGGGTTGTCGGGAAGAGGCCCTTGTCCTCATCAACATGGGGACAAGGTGCTTTGGGGTGGGGGGGGCTGCAGGGTGCCCCCCTCCCCCAAGGCACCCACCCCCCCATGTTGAGGGCATGCGGCCTGGTACGGCTCAGGAGGGGGGCACTCGCTTGTCCCCACCCCCTTTCCTGACCGTCTGGGCTGCGTGCTCAGATAAGGGTCTGGTATGGATTTTGGGGGGACCCCACGCCGATTTTTTGGCGTAGGGGGGTCCCCTTACAATCCATACCAGACCTAAGGGCCTGGTATGCCCCTGGGGGGGAACCCACGCCGGTTTTTTCATTTAAAATTTGGTGCGGCGTTCCCCCTCAGGATTCATACTAGACAGCTGTCAGCACTGCCTGTCATTCATCGTGAAAGGAAAACAAAGTTTTCCTTTCGCGATGAGTGAGCCATCTCGGCGCTGGCTCCTGCGACGGGGCTCGCAGGTGTCAAATCTCGCCGAGAAATGCAGCGAGATTGACATAATATTGCGGTCACCTACTGTATGTCTGTCGCTCTTCAGAGGACCTACAATCAGCCTTGCTTGAATTGGGCCTTACGGACCAACTTCCATCTACAGAACAATCTCGTAGAAGATCAGCTTCCAGATCTCCTCAACAAAATGCTGCAGCAGAACTGAGCCCATCTATTTCTGTTCGACAAAATCTGCATAAGCGCGGTCGCTTTGAAAATCCAATTCCTAATACTGAAGATTCGATGGATTGATTTTCATTTTTTTTTCCTGATGTTTCTTCAACCCACCAGAAAAGTCGAGAAGTGAGAGAGAGGTTCCACCGTTCCGGATATCGTTTTCCAGCCTAGGTTTGGCTCCATGCACCATTGACTCCATGTCATATGACAGTGGAGTCCACGTCATCTGGTAAGAGTACCCATCTTATCTTACTTCCTGATGTTTTCATTCTGATGCCCCATATCGAGATGTTGGTTTACAGCTACGGAAGTTCTGTACCCCGTTGTTGACTCACAGTCACAGATCCACACCGTGCACCATTGACTTTAATTTCCAGTCTGACATCATTTTTTGGTCCATACCAGTTCCTCTTATTAATTTGAGTTTGGAATCATCCATTTACCATATGTGGACACTTTATACTGTGTTTGTTCATTTCACTTCACTTATGGTTTTTGCACATATGCTTTACTGTTCAGTACAGCATCTCTTACTTAATTGTTTCACTACACCCTAACTTCCCAATATTTCTTAGCGCTGCATTTTTTTCCCAGTATAACACCTACCACAGCCAAAAAAGCCTTTCAGGTCCCAGAACATCTTTGGCTTTGGTGGGGGTGGTTCCACTATGTTGTGTACTAGCCTATCACGTAAGCAAGGTGCTCTTTTGTAGATAATCCTGGGTTTATCCGATAACAGATCTCTTAGATGGGTGTCTTGCTTGAGTACACTCCAATATTTTTTTTAAATTCTTTCTACCTCCCTGCTTTGTAGGCAGTAATCCAAAACTATACAAGTACCAACAAAAATTTCAAAATTTGAACTCACATGGGCAGGACGCCTAGCAGCCTTCAAAATGATGGTCCTCCCTAAACTCCTATACATATTCCGCACACTACCTATTCCGCTTTCAACATCATACCTCAACTACCTCCAATCTATACTGAACCAATTTGTTTGGCAAGGAAAGAAAGCTAGATGTAGTCACTCTAAACTCATAAAACACAGATCTAAAGGAGGAATGGGACACATTGATATAAAAGATTATTATCTAGCCACTATATTATCTCAACTTAGAGAATGGTTACAACCTACACCCACTACCCTGTGGAGCGCCATAGAAAACAACGAAACACCAGGCCCCAACCTCACCGACTGGTTATTCAGTACCCCCATGAACAACCACTCCTTACTGCAGTATTCCCCGCCTATCCAAGCTTCCATCAAAGCTTGGAGAACCCTACATCATACCAGATGGTCACTTCTCCCGACCAAGCCCCTTCTAATCCCCATCAACACCTTAAAACACCTGACCCCTGATTTATGCTTCCCACAATGGATCACTGGTCAGATATTGCACACCAAAGACCTCCGCAACATCACGTCCACTAAATATTACCCACAAGTTCAAAAAGTATACAATGCACCCACCAAAGACTTCTTAACATATTATAGAATAAAAAAATTCCTCACAACCTACTCATCCCTAGAAGGAGCATTACCCACGAAACTGGGATTATTTCTTCTCAGACAACACCAAGCCTAATGGGGTTTCCCTTATTTATTTACTAATGCAGGAAAAAAACACATTCTTTAAATCCAAACCCCTCCTCGATTGGGAGAAAGACCTAAAACTACAATTCTCTGATCACTAATGGTTAATAGCAATCAATTCGGTGTATAAAGCAACTTCCTGTACATCTCTCTGGGAACTTACACAAAAAACACTAATGAGATGGTACCTAACCCCTCACAGACTTGCCAAATTTCATATCCACACTTCACATGAATGCTGGCGAGGGTGCGGTCATTCCGCCACCCTCCTACACATTCTCTGGGCATGCCCTCATATACAACAGCTCTGGCTTGATGTACAAACCTTGTTACAAGAAGTTCTGCACTTTCCTATTAGTCTCACTCCACAGTTAGTGATCCTCAACCTGAACATTGATGAGATACCTACACATCTCAGACAGGTGACTATACACATTCTCCTGGCAACTAAACTCCTTTTAACGAGAAAATGGAAATCAAACACCATTCCCTTGAAAGTGGAAGTAGTCAACTTAGTTCAAACCCACTACACATATGAAACTCTTCTATCACGAGGGTCACAACACCACTCCAAAACACTAGCCCTTTGGAATCCTTGGTACAAATGGCACACTGAGAAAAACATTTGGTAACAGTCTTACTTTGATATATAATATACCATCACTGCTCTCTTCCCCCCCTCCTTCCCCCACCCCCCCTACCCTCCCCTCCTTTCCCATTCCCTTTTTTCCCTTCCCTCCCCTCCAGGTTATCACCTTTAGAATTTGATAAGAATATCTTTGTTACATGCTGTTAGTTGACATTAGTTGCCTTGAACTGAATTCTCTCACAGTCTTTAGTTATGCTATTAGTTACACAGCTCTTGATATCATCTGTAGAGGATGTCAATGCACTTACAACTGAATACTTACATACTTTATAATGCATAACTTGTAACCTGTGAAAAAAAGTTTTCAATAAAAATGTATTGATAAAAACATAATCCCCTCCTCTCTTTTCTTGGGAATCCAGCCTTTTACCCTGCGTGGAAATTTCCAAAATCTTTTTCTGTATGGTCTTCTAGAAAATTGACGAGACTTAATAAGCTAATATCTACGGATACTCTTCAAACATTTCCTATGTTATGTAAGAATCACAAACTCTCAAACAATGAGATATTCCGTTATTTACAAATTAAGAATTTCTTTACACCTCTACTTAGTTTAAGTACATCAATAATCAAATCTCACAATTTCATGTGTGTACCAGATTCTTATTACTAACTCTAATGTGAATATTCCTTCTTATACTGTTAAATGGGCACAGGATATGGGACTAATATTTGACAACAATGACTGGTCTAATATTTGGTTAGCCACCAAATCATCATCTTCTAATTGTTTTGCTTTGGAAACCAACTTCAAAGTTCTGGCAAGGTGGTACTTGGTACCAGCTAGAATAGCAAAATGTACTCCTTCTTATCCCAATAACTGCTTCAGAGGTTGCTCTTCACCAGGTACACATTTCCATATATGGTGGGATTGCCCGGTGGCCCAAGAATTTTGGAAAAATATATTTGCAATGGCATCTAAGGCTCTAGATATCGCTAATACTCCGGACCCTGCCATTGCACTTCTGAATCTTAAACCGGCTTCACTCACCAGGGTACAATTCAAACTACTAATTCACATTAATACTGCTGCCAAACAAACCATAGCCAAGGCATGGAAGAAGGAATTTAATCGCGGCAGAGGTTAAACATAGAATGAACAAAGCTCTCATTTTTGCTAAAATGTCAGCTATCGAAGATAATAATATCAACAAATTCCATCTGATTTGGCAACCATGGGTTAAACACTTCTTTACCTCTGATTTTGACCAGTCATTGTTGTTACCATGCTAAAATCCTTGTGTTATTGTTATTATATAACTTGTTCATATCATAAGCTAGGTCATCACCTCGAGAGACTTCTTTCTTTCTTATATTTTCCTGTCTTCTTTTTCCCCCTTTTTTCTTTTTCTCTTCTTTTCCTTCCCCTTCTTCTTCTCCTCTATTCTCATCTTATTTACTAAAGCTAATGATGAACTTGGGATACCTTACCAATTTATACACTAATATATTCCTCATCGGCTTAGGGACTAACTTATGCTCTGAAGATTCAGTAAATTTTTTTTTTTCTCTTCACCAATTTTTTACCGAACTGGTTATGATTATCTAATGATTCATCAAAGAAATTGTTATATCTTTATATTATATTTCACATAATATAATAATTATAAATAACTACGTTTTCGATTTAGATTATAAATGCCCCCACCCGTCCACAGTTTGAGCCAATTTGGGGTGGATGTGTGGTCTGGAGGCATAATATAAATAGATTTTTTCTTTCTTTATGTACCCCAATTTAGATCTTATTTCGGATCTTTACATATGTTACTATTCTATACAGTCTCTAAGACACATAATCTTTTTCTTTCAGTAAGACTAATTTGTAATATGTATAAAAACTGTTAATCGCATTGTCTATATATATATATCCCATGCTTTGATACTTGTCTTAATTTGTATCTTATTTATACAAACTTCAATAAAAATATTGAACCAGAGAATAACAAGAACAGGTCTAGCTAAACTGAATACAGTGTATATATATATATATATATATATATATATATATATATATATACAACACCTGGGATGCATATATATACACAATACACTGTATCAGCTAGATAACTGACTGAATTTCCTGCCTATTCCATCTAACTTAAATCAAATGACACTGTTTCTCGGTCTCTGTCTCTCAACGCCAGAACACACTACACAGGGCCGGCGTGCAGGCGGCCTTATATAGTGTGGATGCTTGGCCAATCATCAGCCAGCAATGCACTGCGATGCCGCAGTGAATTATGGGCCGTGACGCGCCACTCGAATTTGGTGCGAACGGCCCATATCGTTCGCAATTCGGCGAACGACTGAACAGACGATGTTCGAGTCAAACATGGGTTAGACTCGAACACGAAGCTCATCCCTACTGATGAGTCCAATTTGGTTTGGAATTGACTGCTGTGACCGGGCGCCCAGTTGACTCCTTAACTGGGGCCCCTCAGAAGTTTTCCGCCAGCTTTTGTGATTCTGCTACAAGTTCTGTTGAACTTGGACATACTTGGCGGTAGTGTCTTGCTCCTCCACATTTAAAGCAGATCTTCTCCTTCATTGGTTTCACAGTCTGATTAATGTTAGAACTCGTCAGAGTCTTAAGGGTCAAAACTTCATTCTCACGTGGCATAACCAGTTTAGCAGCCAGTAGGGTCATCATCTCTAACATTTCTTTCTGCATTTGGAGCAGTTTCTCCAGACCAGACTCACATGTCGACAGATGTTGAGTAGTTGAAGGCCAAGATGTCTGATCTGCGCTCACCATCAAGACACTGGGTTCATTAATGCCTTGTAGCACATCTAACTGCTGTCCTTTTGTCCTGGTTATACTGGGAGGTTGACTCTTTCTTTGTTTTTTGTCTTTTTCTACCTCCATTTCGGCTGCCTCATTTATCTCCTCAATGAGGACCTCATCTGGTGTAGATAGATCTTCTAGGTGCTGTCTCAACCGAAGCTTGATATAGTCGCTCCTCAGCCCTGTAGTCATGGACCTCAGGAACTTCTTCTGGATCAGTTCAACTCCAAAGTGTTCCTCAGAGCCTTCTCCCATCGAGACAGACAACAGATGGTCCTTCAGCTCAATGGCTCTGAATAAAAAGTTCTGAGGAGTCTCCTGACTACTCTGTGTCATATTTATCAGTTGATGAAACAGTTCAGCAGCATCTTCCTCTTTATAATAACTCTTCAGAATTTTCCTGAGCTGAGTTAAAGTCAATCCATTCTTCATCTCCAGCATGCCTTTAATGCTTAGGCCTGGACTAATGGCATTTATCACAGCCTCTACAATCTCAGACTCCAAGTATCCCCTCTGTAAGCCCAGTTCAATTTGGTGCAAGAGTTTTTGGTAAGAGAGCTTATCCTTCTGTCCCCTCTTTCCTATCTGACCATCAATCTTAACCACTTGAGCCCCGGACCATTATGCTGCCTAAGGACCAGAGGTCTTTTTCCAATTTGGCACTGCGTCGATTTAACTGCTAATTGCGCGGTCATGCAATGCTGTACCCAAACGAAATTTGCGTCCTTTTCTTCCCACAAATAGAGCTTTCTTTTGATGGTATTTGATCACCTCTGCGGTTTTTATTTTTTGCGCTATAAACGGAAAAAGACCGAAAATTTTGAAAAAAAATGATATTTTCTACTTTTTGTTATAAAAAAAATCCAATAAACTAAATTTTAGTCATACATTTAGGCCAAAATGTATTCGGCCACATGTCTTTGGTAAAAAAAATGTCAATAAGCATATATTTATTGGTTTGCGCAAAAGTTATAGCGTCTACAAACTAGGGTACATTTTCTGGAATTTACACAGCTTTTAGTTTATGACTGCCTATGTCATTTCTTGAGGTGCTAAAATGGCAGGGCAGTACAAAACCCCCCCAAATGACCCCATTTTGGAAAGTAGACACCCCAAGGAAATTGCTGAGAGGCATGTTGAACCCATTGAATATTTATTTTTTTTGTCCCAAGTGATTGAAAAATGACAAAAAAAAAAAAAAAAAAAAATATTTACAAAAAGTGGTCACTAAATGATATATTGCTCACACAGGCCATGGGCCTATGTGGAATTGCACCCCAAAATACATTTAGCTGCTTCTCCTGAGTATGGGGATACCACATGTGTGGGACTTTTTGGGAGCCTAGCCGCGTACGGGGCCCCGAAAACCAATCACCGCCTTCAGGATTTCTAAGGATGTAAATTTTTGCTTTCACTCTTCACTGCCTATCACAGTTTCGGAGGCCATGGAATGCCCAGGTGGCACAAAACCCCCCAAAATGACCCCATTTTGGAAAGTAGACACCCCAAGCTATTTGCTGAGAGGCATATTGAGTCCATGGAATATTTTATATTTTGACACAAGTTGCGGGAAAGTGACACTTTTTTTTTTTTTTTTTTCATAAAGTTGTCACTAAATGATATATTGCTCACACAGGCCATGGGCATATGTGGAATTGCACCCCAAAATACATTTAGCTGCTTCTCCTGAGTATGGGGATACCACATGTGTGGGACTTTTTGGGAGCCTAGCCGCGTACTGGACCCCGAAAACCAATCACTGCCTTCAGGATTTCTAAGGGTGAAAATTTTTGATTTCACTCTTTACTGCCTATCACAGTTTCGGAGGCCATGGAATGCCCAGGTGGCACAAAACCCCCCCAAATGACCCCATTTTGGAAAGTAGACACCCCAAGCTATTTGCTGAAAGGCACGGTGAGTATTTTGCAGCTCTCATTTGTTTTTGAAAATGAAGAAAGACAAGAAAAAACATTTTTTTTTTCTTTTTTCAATTTTCAAAACTTTGTGACAAAAAGTGAGGTCTGCAAAATACTCACTATACCTCTCAGCAAATAGCTTGGGGTGTCTACTTTCCAAAATGGGGTCATTTGGGGGGGTTTTGTGCCACCTGGGCATTCCATGGCCTCCGAAACTGTGATAGGCAGTGAAGAGTGAAATCAAAAATTCACGCCCTTAGAAAGCCTGAAGGCGGTGCTTGGTTTTCGGGGTCCCGTACGCGGCTAGGCTCCCAAAAAGTCTCACACATGTGGTATCCTCGTACTCAGGAGAAGCAGCAGAATGTATTTTGGGGTGTAATTTCACATATTTCCATGGCATGTTTGAGCAATATATCATTTAGTGACAACTTTGTGCAAAAAAAAAAAAAAAAAAAAAAAAATTTGTCTCTTTCCCGCAACTTGTGTCGCAATATAAAATATTCCATGGACTCGACATGCCTCTCAGCAAATAGCTTGGGGTGTCTACTTTCCAAAATGGGGTCATTTGGGGGGGTTTTGAACTGTCCTGGCATTTTATGCACAACATTTAGAAGCTTATGTCACACATCACCCACTCTTCTAACCACTTGAAGACAAAGCCCTTTCTGACACTTATTGTTTACATGAAAAAGTTTTTTTTTTTTGCAAAAAAATTACTTTGAACCCCCAAACATTATATATTTTTTTAAAGCAAATGCCCTACAGATTAAAATGGTGGGTGTTTCATTTTTTTTTTTTCACACAGTAATTGCGCAGCGATTTTTCAAACGCATTTTTTGGGAAAAATACACACTTTTTTTAATTTTAATGCACTAAAACACGCTATATTGCCCAAATGTTTGATGAAATAAAAAAGATGATCTTAGGCCGAGTACATGGATACCAAACATGACATGCTTTAAAATTGCGCACAAACGTGCAGTGGCAACAAAATAAATACATGTTTAAAAGCCTTCAAAAGCCTTTACAGGTTACCACTTTAGATTTACAGAGGAGGTCTACTGGAAAAATTACTGCACTCGATCTGGCCTTCGCGGTGATACCTCACATGCATGGTGCAATTGCTGTTTACGTTTGACGACAGACCGCCGCTTGCGTTCGCCTTAGCGCGAGAGCAGGGGGCGACAGGGGTGTTTTTTTTTTTGTTTTTTTTTTTCTTTATTATTTTTTTGCTTTTTTAATCTTACTTTTAAACTGTTCCTTTCATATTTTTTTTTTTTAATCATTTTTATTGTTATCTCGGGGAATGTAAATATCCCCAATGATAGCAATAGGTAGTGACAGGTACTCTTTTTTGAAAAAATTGTGGTCTATTAGACCCTAGATCTCTCCTCTGCCCTCAAAGAATCTGACCACACCAAGATCGGTGTGATAAAATGCTTCCCCAATTTCCCAATGGCGCTATTTACATCCGGCGAAATCTAAGTCATGAAATACTCGTAGCTTCCGGTTTCTTAGGCCATAGAGATGTTTGGAGCCACTCTGGTCTCTGATCAGCTCTATGGTCAGCTGGCTGAATCACCGGCTGCGTTCTCAGGTTCCCTGTTGAGACAGGAGAGCCAGAGAAAAACACGGAAGACGGTGGGGGGGGGGGCATTCCCTCCCACGGCTTGTAAAAGCAGTCTAGAGGCTAATTAGCCGCTAGGATTGCTTTTACATGAAAGCCGACCGCTGGCTGAAAAGAATGATACCAAGATGATACCTAAACCTGCAGGCATCATTCTGGTATAACCACTCAAAGTCGTGAATGGCGTACCTGAAGACAAAAAAATGGTTAACAATGGTTAACAATAAAGCACAGTAAAGTGTAAATAATTACACACCTGAAAAACAAACATGATAAAACATAATAACAATAACAATAAAACATTGCAGAATAGAATACAGTAAAAAAGAGCAGAACAATAGAGAGAGAGAATAGAGAGAGAGAGAACAATAAAACAACAACTATTTTTTTTTATTTCTTATTTTTTTTTTTTTTTACACTTTTTTTGTAACTAACTTTTATAACGGTAACCGGTTCCAGGTTCGGGTCTCTCAAAATGCGATGGCATCTTGGGAGACCCTGTGAAAGTGTGCCTAGTCTGTGCAATGCTGTACCCTACGCTAATACTCAACTAGTGAATGGTAGCGTTCAAAACATTCACCAATGCAAAGACCAGGATTGTCAGGACAGGAGGGACAATAATAGCGGGTGTCACGCCTATATCCGCGCTTGCTGCAGACACGACATCTTTTTTGGGGGCGTTCGCTGGGTAGGGGTACTCGGGAGGACATAAAGAAAATGCCTCTCATGCAGCCGACTGCATTTGGTTGGGGATGTGAATGGGGGAAGTACGGGCGCTGCAGAAGCGGTGGGTTCCCAATTAGGATTGGCGAATGCAGCAGGAAGGGCACTATGGGCACGACGGGCCTGTGTTTGTCTTCTTGGTGGCAGCGGGACACTACTTGTGCTTGCCACCTCACCAGCTTGAACTGCACTTATGGGACTCGCCACGTCACCACGTGTTACTGCAGTGCTGGTTTGACTACGACCGGGGTGTACTAGGCCGCTGGCGCTTGCCAGTTCACCAAAACGCTACCAAAAAACTGTTAGCGATCGCAGGGATCAGGCCTGACTCTGCGAACGCTGCAATTATGCGTTTAGTGTTTTGTAAGTGACAGTGATCGATCGATACTGCACTTGGGTGGGCTGGGCCGGGCCGGGCGGAGGGGCAAAACGCAGGTGCTAGCAGGTATCTGGGCTGATCCCGCTAACACTGCGTTTTTGGGAACCCTAAACTGCTGGTGACGCTAGTATAGATCTGATCGGATCAGATATTGATGCGATCAGATACTATACCACTAAGGGAGGTGTACAGTGCGTGCGTGGGTGTTAGCGGTACTGGCGCTAATCTGACGCTGCCTGGGGCTGGTGCTTGCCAGTTCACCAAAACGCTACAAAAAAAACTGTTAGCGATCGCAGGGATCAGGCCTGACTCTGCGAACGCTGCAGTTATGCGTTTAGTGTTTTGTAAGTGACAGTGATCGATCGATACTGCACTTGGGTGGACTGGGCTGGGCCGGGCAGAGGGGCAAAACGCAGGTGCTAGCAGGTATCTGGGCTGATTCCGCTAACACTGCGTTTTTGGGAACCCTAAACTGCTGGGGACGCTAGTATAGATCTGATCGGATCAGATATTGATCCGTTCAGATACTATACCACTAAGGGAGGTGTATGGTGCGTGCGTGGGTGTTAGCGGTACTGGCGCTAACCTGACGCTGCCTGGGGCTGGCGCTTGCCAGTTCACCAAAATGCTACCAAAAAAACTGTTAGCGATCGCAGGGATCAGGCCTGACTCTGCGAACGCTGCAGTTATGCGTTTAGTGCCTTGTAAGTGACAGTGATCGATCGATACTGCACTTGGGTGGGCTGGGCCGGGCGGAGGCACAAAACGCAGGTGCTAGCAGGTATCTGGGCTGATCCCGCTAACACTGCGTTTTTGGGAACCCTAAACTGCTGGGGACGCTAGTATAGATCTGATCGGATCAGATATTGATCCGATCAGATACTATACCACTAAGGGAGGCGCATGCTGCGTGCGTGGGTGTTAGCGGTACTGGCGCTAATCTGACGCTGCCTGGGGCGACGCATATCACCGCCGGGCGATCGGGGGGCTAAACCTTTATTCGGTAATAAACGGCGGGTGCCCTGACACTATAAAAATAAACGAACTAACCAGCGTCAACCGTAACGGTTATACGGTGATCAGTGGTGAAAGGGTTAACTAGGGGGCAATCAAGGGGTTAAAACATTTATTAGGTAGTATATGGGGGTCCCTGACGCTATAAAACGCTGACGGCGAACCTAAATATTTACCTCACTAACTAGCGTCACCAGCGACACTAATACAGCGATCAGAAAAATGATCGCTTAGCGACACTGGTGACAGGGGGTGATCAAGGGGTTAAAACTTTATTAGGGGGGGTTAGGGGGGTACCCTAGACCTAAAGGGGGGTAATACTCACTGTCCCAACACAGTAACTGTCACAAACTGACACTATGCAGTAATCAGAAAAAAAAAAAAAAAACTGCTGGTGTCAGTTTGTGACAGGGGGGGGGGGTGATTGGGGGGGGATCGGGGGGCGATCGGGGGGGGATCGGGGTGTTTTGTGTGCCTGGCATGTTCTACTGTGTGTGTGTAGTGTTGTGCACTCACTCACATGTCGTCTCTCCTCGGGCCGGAACGGAAAATACCGACCCGAGGGGAGATGACATCACTTCCTTTGCTGCTGTTTAGCATACAGCAGCAAAGGAGTGTTCTCATTGGCCGGCGGCGATCGCGAGGGGGGGGCCACGAACGGATGGTCTCCCCCTCATCACCGATCGCCGCTGGACAAAAGACGACCGCCTCGGGCACCGGGGGGGGTCCGATCGGACCCCCCACCCGCGGAAGGCAAATCACGTACCCTGTACGTGATTTTGCCTGTCCGTGCCACTTTGCCGACGTACATCGGCGTGAGGCGGTCGTCAAGTGGTTAAAGTCTTTCCTGATAGTCAGCTCTGGCAGGCGGTTGTGAGGGTGCCTTTTCATTACTGACACCAGTCTAGGTATCACTTGACTGTCACCCAGGTCTCTGCATGTAACAGTTAGTCTCTCAATGTGTTCTGCAATCATGTTGGAAGTCTCCTTAAACCTCTCCTGTATTTCGTTGTATTGCTGTTTCAACTCGGTTAACTGTTGCTCTTACTCTGAATTCCTCTCAAGAACTCGAATTGTTTTAACAGCTGCCCTTTTCTTCCTAGGAGGGGACCCTCTGCCACTTTCCCTTGGGGTAGACTGGAGACTGAATTCTTGTTGAGTGAGCTCTGTCTCCCCCTGCTTGGCAGGATGTGTCAAGCAGAGTTCAGTTCTATCAGACAGTCTCACACTGGTGCCTTGAAAATTATCAGGGACCCCCTTCCTCCATTCCAGTAATGCATAAGTGCGGGAGGTCCCATGGTCTGGCCTCACAGCTATCACCCAGGCCTTCCTCTCTGGGGATAGTACCTGCACCACTTCTTTCACCTGTTTCTCCTCCCATCCTTCCCCAGGGAGCTCAAATGCCACGCTCGCTTCTGAGCATTCGCCTTCAGCTTCACACCACTGGACCACAGTAACGGGATCCATTCTGATGTCAAGAGGGTGGGTTTGTCTGCAAAGTAACAGGATCCCGGACGAGCCCCCACGTGTAGCACTGACCCCCGAAGGAGCTGCTGTATTTAAATTTGGCCTGTACTCTGCTTTTCTACCCCTTTTATTTGTCTCAGTTCCCCTTGACACAGCTGTAATGTAATATAGTGTGCAGTAAAAACCCTGAAGACAATTTCACAATATACAATGTAATATACATTTTTGTCTTTACCTTTGGTCTCCAGTCTCCACTTGGCCAATAATACTAAGGAAAACAACACTCACACAAAATTACTTAAACAAGAACTTTGTTTACTGTATTTGCTTTAAGTAGAACACTACAATAGTTGTACTGTCAGACCAACGTAGTGTGACAGTCAACTGATTTTAACGTACAAAGGTATTATACAGATGTAAAGTGTTTGAATTAACTTGCTAGTAATTTGCTAAGGAAAATAGGATAAATGGCAGAGTGAACTGATTTCACTATGAGCACTGTCCCATCCTTTGCACGCTTTGTAACTATAAAGAAATCAAATGCTAATTTAATAGTACAATCTTTAGGGAGCTCCCATTACTTGATATCACAGTAACTTTAATATGGTAATGAAACACAAAGCCTTGTGTTTTATTAGACAGTCCTTCTTTTCTTCTTTCTTCTGCTAGCTATGGATAAAGTGATTTTGTAATCCAATCGTTAATGACTTACGATCAAAGCAAGCTGAATAATGAATCAAAGTTATGGTACAGCAGTACTGCAACTATCTCTGATGTCAATGCCACAGTATCAGATCCTCAATGGAATACAGGCTTGGGCCTAGTTTTAGCTCAGTCTAATCCTTTTGGCTTTTCTTGTGGGACTATGGATCGTAGCAACTCTGTATTGTACAGATGAATGTGTAAAAGTGCATCAAGGAAACTTTTGGGCAACAGCCCTCTCACCCAACCAGGTTAGTGTCAGAAAGTTCTGCTCTGTTGTCTCTGGCCAGTTGGCACCTCTGCGCTGCTCCGCTCCACACAACGAGACGCTCCGTAACTCTCAGATGGCTCCGACAGGCTTCTCTGGCTCCTTCCCAGTCTTGCCCCGCCGTCAGCCCAACTCATTGGTGTGTCACCGTATTGCTGCTCAGATTGCTCTTCTGTGGAGGTAGGCAGTGCTGTGCTGGAGACCTCCCACAGATCCTCCCAGGCTTGCCATGCGTGTCCAAGAGACCTAAGATGGCCGCGCTGAGCCCTTTTATAGTCTTCCCACAATACAGTTCTGTTCTCGTTTTTTGCAGAAGAAAAAACAAAACAGAATTGTCACGGAACGTCCCACACTCCGCTTGAGTGCTTCCATCAGTATATCACTTCCTACCAGTCTGACTCTAGATATCAGATATTCCAACCGCTCACAAAGCACAAAACAAGGCGAGACTTGCTTAGCTGCTAACATGGACTTTTTTTGTTAGAACCAGAATACAAGACTTTATATACCGTTAGAGGAGGTTCCCCCCTCCTGCTCATATTACTCTAACAATACAACTGTAACCTAATTAACATGAGCTAGTTTACTAAATCATTTACCCAGACTAGGTGACTCAGAGACATGACCTTTGGGTTTAAGACTTTACGTCTACTAGCTCATTGACTATTCAATACACATTACCATAAACATCAACACAGGGTTAATTAGAACAAACAACAATGTGTGGAATAGAAGCTGTGGTAAGCCAGACTAGACTTATTCACATTAAACACATTATAGCAGACATCAGACAGGTGAGTGGAGTTGATATTAGCATCTCCTCACAGTATGAGTCCCAACAGTATGACTCAGTCACTATTGCTAATATGGCAAATACAGGGTCCCCAGAGTCTGTGTGTCTTGGGGGACAAGGACCCGAAGCCAAAGTAACAACACCTCAAGGGTACCCCAAATGCCAGGGCCCATAATCTGTAGGCAAGTGGCTGACATTCAGTCCCCTCCAAAAGCCTCTGTCCCGGGTGAGTCTGTCACAAGAATAACCTAATTCTCTCTATTTAACTTCAGGTAGTCTGAATTCCAATAAAGAGGTGTCAATAGTTATTCTCAAAACCTCCAATAAAGTAGTGGGAAAAACTTTTTTCTCAAATTTTCTCAAAAGCTAAAGGAACACCAAAATGATTTGATATACAAAGAAAAGCCTTGGTAAATAAGAACAAAGTGAAGAATCAGGGGGGCCAAAAAACAAAAATTCATCTAAATAATGGATTATATTATCAAAACTGGATTCATGAAGACAGACATCTCAAGTCTCCCCTGGAAGGTGCGGGAGGCTCACGCATTTCTGCGCCTCCCGATCTCCCAGGAAGGATCGGTGCGGCGGGGATTAGCTGTGATCTCCTTTGCATAGATTTTTAGCTGACAGCCGCTTCTCCTTCTCTCCCTCCCGCGGCTGTCAGCTAAAACGCTATACAGGGAGATCAGTGATCACAGCTATCCCTCCAGCCTCACTGTGTGCTCCTCCCGTGCCCCCTCCATGTCCTTCTCTGCCCCTGTTCTCCTCCAGCCCCCTTCATGTACTTCTCCACCCCGTTTTCCTCTGGTCCCCTCCATGTCCTTTTCTGCCCCCCCCTGTTCTCCTCCTGCCCACCTCATCCCCCGCAGCCAGCTCCCCTCCTCTCCTCTCCCGCCAGCTGCTGGGGGAACTAGTTAATGGACACAGTGAGCGAGATCGCTCCTGTGTCCTGTGATAAATGAGCAGAGTAAACTGTGTTTACTCTGCTCAGTTTATGAATGGACAGGAGCCTCTGTTCATTCATAAAAAATTCTAAAAAAATGAAAAAGTGTAACAAAAATAAAATAAAAAAACTACTGACACCACTCTCCCCTGCCCTACCAACACTGTCCACTGCCCCAACCCCCCCCCCCCCCCAAAAAGCAATGTGAAAAAAAATTAAAAACAAATTAAATTGTAAAAAAAAATCAATTATTAAAAAAAAAAAAACTACTGACACTGTCCACATACCACCCACCCCCACCCCCTTCCCCAGAAGCACTGCAAAAAATATGGAAAAAAATATTGAAAAAGTGATTTAAATAATATTTTGCCGCGGGGGTGGCGTTGGCGGGCACTTCCCTGAAATGAGTTTGCCACCTCCCTGAAATTAGTTTCTGCAGGGTTGGGATGTCTGTGAACAATGAAGGTTTCAAAATAGGAGCAAGACAGCGATCAGTCCTTGGGCAAACACCTGTCAAAGAAAAATTGCCATTCAAAGTAAAAGGGAGATAAAATATTCAGGTGCAATAGGTAACAATTGGAAAGCTGATTTGATATCTGCCTTAGCAAGCAAAGTAACAGGACCAAATGTTCTTATCTAGCTAATAACATCATCAAATGTTGAATAACCGACAGATGAAAAATAGCTATCAATTTGACCATTAAGAAAGTCCCCTTTGGGGAATGAAAGATGATGGATGAGCCTAAAGGAGTTTGGCTCTTTTTTGGGGACTATTCCCAGGGGTGATTTCCGAAAATTCTGAAAAGGAGGGAATAAAAGAAGGACCAGATACCCTTCCTTTAATTTTTTTTTAATGTTTTCTCTAACAATATGTATAACCTTTTTAACTGATTTTAAATTGTGAACTAAAGAACAACTAGAGCCTTCATAAATAGGGAGCTGAAAGCCTTCAGAAAAACATTTAAGAAGTAGTGCCGCTCCCACAAAGTATTTTTAAAACCTTACGAAAGGCCTTCATAGCATTTGTATGGAGTGATAAACATCCCAGATTGGCGTATGATATTTTGTGTAGAGGCAAATTGGAAGGAGGAATGGGACTACCAGATGTAGCTTTATATTATAGAGCAATGTCTTTAGTACGGATCCTGAACTGGTGCCAAGACTCCGCAAAGAAAATATGGGTCCCCCTAGAGCAGATAATGGCAGGTAGGAAGCTGTCTGGATTCCCGTGGATTCCGAGTACAGACAGGGTTCACTCAAAATGGACGTCACCATTAACAAAGAGCACACTCTTAATTTGGGATAAATTAAATCAATCAGGAGACTACGCTCCTCGGATATCCCCTCTGACCCCATTGGAGGGGTACCCATGGTTTCCTCCAGGGGAGGAGGTGGGATTTTTTGGAGCTTGGGGGAGGGATGGGGATACAACATGTGGCAAATTTGCCCTTCATGGAACATTAACCCCCCTGCGAGATCTGACATCGAAAATTGGGAGGATACCTATGGAGGAGTGGAGATACCATCAATTGGTGTGCTTTTTCAAGGGACTTAAACCCGGGATGAGACCAGTGAGTTCTCTTACTGCTTTCGTATCCATGTGTGTAAATTTACCCATTGAAAGACACTTGATGTCACAGATGTATAGATTGATTCTCGCGACACAAAACCAAACAGTTCCATACTTTATTAGAGGATGGGAAGGAGAACTAGGTCATAATCTTACTACAGCACAAAGAAACTCATCAACTTGAAGCACTCTACGTCTATAAGCTCACAGATTCAAGAAATGTCATATACATTTTTGATTAGGTGGTATTGGACCCCAGTTAAGATAGCAAAGAGGTTCCCGATGGCAGACGCCAGATGTTGGAGAGGGTGCGGACAGAAAGGTACCTTTCTCCACCTATGGTGGTCTTGCCCTAAGATTAAGATGTTCTGGGAAGCAATCGCTTCTTGGGTTGAAAGGTTATCCCCGGACCAATAGAGGTGACGCCCTGGAGCTTTTTGTTTCATGGAACTTCAATGTCTGTTAGAGCTTATATGAACAGTGTTATTCCACACTTACTAAATACTGCCAAATCATTAATACCTAGGCTATGGAAACAAACTAGAAGTCCAACCTTGGCGGACTGGAAGAAAGAGGTCAACTTAATAATGGAGGCCGAAAGATGGGTGCATGCAGTGAAAGACAAGAAAGATAAAAACATTGAAACATGGGCAGGATGGGTGCGCTGCTTGAAAGAGATTAGATAGAGTAATGATGTAAAGAGTAGTGTGGTCTCTGGGTTCGACTGCGGGTGTCCCGGGGGGGGGGGAGATATATATAAATTTGTTGTTTTTTTTTTTTCTTCCTCTTCTCCCTTATTAGTTTTTCTCACCGTTTTTTTTTTGTATTTCTGAGTGGGGTTGAATACAGGGGAAGGATAAAGGGTGGGGAATAGGGAAGGGATAGAACACTTAGGTAGGAAGGGGGGCACAGAAGAGAAGGGATAGTCTGAATAGATATAGTAAAGGGAAGATGGTATATTTACTCACTGACTATGAAGGATGTATGGCTCATAGAAGCCTCATATAGTTTTCTTTTTTTTGGGATATTAGGTTGACGCTTAAGAGTGATTTGAATTGGCTTAGTAGCCTCCTAAACAAGAATTTTTTGTACAGGTTGAGTTTTTTTGTTTTTTTTTCCTCACACAAGGACGGAATGTCTTTTAAATTTTGTGGATTTGGAAGGAAAGTGTGGAGCACAATGGAAACACTATATCTAGAGGAAGAGATGAGACAAGTGGGGGGAGGGAGCACTAGTGGTGTAGGGGTGGGAGAAATAAAGAAAGGGGAAACGAAATGTTTAAATTTTATATGGATTTTTTTTTTGTGTTTGAAAGGGGGAAGAATTGTTAAGAATTGTTAATTGATTAAGATAAAATGTATTTATTTGGATAAACTCCTATATTGTAGATTTAAGGTATGAAGTAATGTATATAATGGAAAATAAATACAAATTTGATAATAAAAAAAAGAAGCAGTGCCGCCTTCTAATTGTTTCAATAAAGGCATAACCAATAATTCATGGGGGGTGTGGCCTGGCGCGCAGTGGAGATGGCAGCACACTGAGAGAGCTCTGAGACACACACAGCGGTTCCCAGCTTAACACCCGACCTACAGCACACAGATGCCGGGCAGAAAGCTCCACTGGACTCCCCGCTCCAGAACACGCCGCAATTCGGCTCCAGCTAATGCTAACATAGCGGACATCTTCAAACACAAATCAGCGGCCTGTAGCGGAACCACGAGAAGCAAGATGGCGCCGATGCCTCAGGATGAGGGAGAGAGCGAGGACTCCATGTCAGCTACGGAGGAAACAGGCAGGGGTAAGTCCAGACCGGACCACCCACTCACATTTGCAGACATGTCAGTGTTTGCAGCTGACATTAAAGCCACCTTCTCGGCTGCTATAACCGACCTGAAAACAAGCATGATGGTGATTAATGAAAAGATGGCGGCGGCCGAAAACGCAGGCAGACACAGAGACAAGGCGATCCATAAACTGGAGATTGCAACAACAAACCACATGCAGCACTTTATTGATATGAATCGACACATTAAGGACCTCGACAATAGGGGGAGGAGATGCAACATTAGGGTCCGAGGGATCCCGGAGTTGGTTGGAACAAGAGCAGATTACCCCAGCACTCCGGAGAGTCTTCAATAGCCTGCTTGAAAGACAAGAAGACACAGAGATTGAATTTGTGAGAGCCCATAGGGCTCTTAGGCCTAGAGGGTCTGAAACAGCACCACCTCGGGACATAATCTGTTGTTTGCACAGTTTCGCCACCAAAGAGGAGATTATGCGTAAAGCGAGACGGAATGACCAAATTGTCTTTAATGGCGCCATGATTATGTTATTCCAAGATTTATCACAGATCACTCTGAGGAATAGGCAAGCACTGCGCCCTCTACTGGAGAAACTAAGAGCAAGGGACCTGAGATATTCATGGCGATTTCCTTTCGCCCTCACAGTCACGCATAACAGACACCAATATATCCTACGCACGCCGGCTGATCTCCCGGAATTCTGTGAGACACTAGATTTGGGACCATTGGAGCTTCCAGAATGGTATGCAGAATTTCTACAACCACCACTGATTAGAAGCCCTCCCTCTTCTCCTTTCTCATCCCCAAGAGACAACTAAAAAAACACAAACAGGGCAGGGGCAACAATACCTATGCGGATACACCGAGAAGAATGGCCGGTCCCTCTAGAGCCCAGGAATGCGAATAGATGTACTACATCGCTGCTGCACCGCAATTGTTCCAATCACCATCTGTCATATGCCTTAAGGCGCACGGGTAATTATACCACACACGCACTCACCTGTAAGTTTGTTAGCCCTAAAAGATGTAAACATTCCATGGAGTTCCCAGCTTACTCGTTTGATCTGACAGCAACTTAAAGCCTATTTCACAGCTTATGTGTACACGAGCCTGGTGCTTTCAGATGATACTGAGAAGATCTTTCAGGCCCTTGACACATTACTTGTTCACATGTTGGGGCTGAAGTGACACTTGATTCTAACACGGATATGCCCTGGACGGGGCTCATTGTCAGTTAAACGAACACTTCCTTTCATTGCAGGGCCTCTTCTGAGATGGCCAAGAGACTGCACAACTAGATAGTCCACCAGCTCTATGTTTGCAGAAGAATATACTCAAGAGACAGGAGGATGACCACTTGAGATACGGTTATGATCTGATCAAATTCCCCTCCTTTCCTCTGCCCCCCCTCCCTTTTTTTTTTTCTCAGCTCTTTTTGGTCACTTCAAACCGACTCAAAATTTTAAGCTCTGAATTGGCTCCGCACTTACTTTTAGGGTACTCTTACGGGTGATAGTTAATGTTTACTAGCTACGATAACAGTTTAATACCACATTTAGCATAGTAATGCCTGTATTACCTCTGTTGTTAATTTATCACATATATGCCCTAATATATACACGCTACACCTAGGTCGGGTGTAAATACCAACATTATATTTGCTTGAGTGAACCAGACATGTGTGCCTCTATGAGGCTGTTCTGATTTGGTTCTCGTATACCTCCAATTAATTGGAGAGTAGGTTGCCTTTTGGCTGTTGTCACCTCCCAGCCACCCCACAAAACTTTCCTGACTCCTGAGGGGGATAGGGGAAGCACTTGCATTACGTTCGGTGGTACCTCTCCCTTGGGGGTGTTGAAGTTGTCTTTGGAGAGAGACCCACCATTGTAATACCCTCCCACTAAGGGTCGGTTCACACTGGGGCGACTTGGGATCCGACTTGTACGCCCTCAAGTCGCCCCAAGTCGCCCCAGAAATAGATTCAATGGGAGTGAACGCTAGAGTCTTAATAGACACTACTGAAGTCGCTCCGACTTCAGAGCGTACTCCCTGTACTACTTTGATCCGACTTGGTAGGCGACCTGTACCATAGAAATCAATGGAAGTCGCCTCCAAGTCGGATCTCTCTGTAAAGTCAAGCGACTTTGCAGGGAAAACCCCTCCCTCCCAGAGAGCTGATTGCCCTGTGATTGGCCACAGCCGAAGTCGCCTGTCATGGAGGTGACTTCAAGTCGCCTTGTAATTTGCTAAAGTCGCGCTGAAGTCGCACTGAAGTCGCGTCGAAGCCGCGTTGAAGTCGCCGTGCAAAGTCGCGCTGAAGTCGTGTTGCCCCAGTGTGAACCGATCCTAAGTTAATCTCTCATTAATTCTTTTTCCTTTTTCGTATTTCTTTTCCCCCTCTAAGAACCCTCTATACTTAATCTTAAGAAGGTACCCACTTAGACAGTTAGAGGTGTGCAGCTTCTGATTGGATCACCAGACACTAACTCCTAACTTATAGTTTTGTCTCCGCAGTTTTGACCTCCGACCGCCTCCTCCTTCTCCATCGCTATGGTTTACTCATCATTGGGGCATCGACCCCTTGTGATCTCACATAACATCAGAGGTCTGAACGTTCCTGAGCGCCGCTCCACCCTTTTGAGGGAACTTAAAAAAGGTAAGCCTCAGTTTGTGTTTCTACAAGAAACCCATTTTAAGACCCACAATATCCCAAAAATTACGAGCCCGCAATTCCCGAGGGCTTTCCATGCCACGACTGCTGACTCCAAATCAAAGGGTGTCACGATACTTGTAGGTAAAGACACACCCTTTAAGTTGACCGACCAACTGTGTGATCCTGACGGACGATTTGTGTTCTTGAAAGGCTCATACAATGATGTACCCATAACTGTAGCCAACGTGTACTTCCCAAACAAAGCGCACACTACTTTGTGCCAATATATTGTGGGGAGGCTACAGGAGTTTGCTAAGGGCTGCCTTATGCTAGGGGGGGATTTCAACATTCCCCTAAACCCCCTGCTGGATACATCCAACGGTAGGACCTGCATCACCTATAAAATTTTAAAAAAACTTAATTTACTTTTAAAAAAGCTGCAGCTGGTTGACTCCTGCCGCTTCCTCAACCCAGAGGGTAGGGATTACACACATGTCTCGGTCCCGCACAACAGATATGCACGTCTGGATTGCATTTTCATCTCCCAAAGGGACCTCTCGAAGATAACTGATACACGTATAGGATCCCAAACGATCTCGGATCACGCCCCTATTTCACTATCGCTGGATCTACAGAACATAGCAAGGCAACAACCGACATGGAGGTTAAACACGTCACTTTTGACCGACCAGACACTTCTACCTGCCATCACTAGTAACCGAACAGAATTTTTTAAGCACAATAACACCCCTGAGGCAGATCCCTTAATGGTGTGGGAAGCACATAAATGCACCATATGGGGAGTACTGATAGACCTAGGTTCCAGACGTAAAAAAGAAAGAGATGCCCATGTAAAGAAATTACTCGCCCAAATTAGTTCATTGGAGTTATTACATAAACAATCTCTCTCGGTGGCCTCGGCCAAGAGCCTCCTTGAGGCTAGGAAGGAATTGCGACTCCTGCTCAATGCCAAAGCCAAACGGATGCTTTTCTTTAAGAAACGACTCTATTATGAGTCAGGTGATAAGGCGGATAGGTTCTTGGCGAGGGCCCTGAGAGAACACAATTCGATCAATAATATTGCCGGGATCAGATCCAAGGAAGGGAAGTTAGAGGTGGCTTCAGAGGCGATAGCTAAACATTTCCACACCTTTTATACGAAGCTTTATAACTTGCCACCACAACATAAACATCCACAAATGACAGGGGATAGAGCACAAATTATACAGGATTACATAACAAAAAGTGGACTCCCAGTTCTACCAAATGTAGATACAGAACTACTAGAAACTCCAATTTCATCAGCTGAAATTAAACAGGCCATTAAATTGCTCAAAACAGGTAAAAGCCCAGGACCTGACGGGTATTCGGCCACCTAATACAAGTCCTTCATAGATGTTTTAACTGATCCCCTGAGAGATGCCCTGAATTCCTTGTCCAAACCAAGAAACGTAACCCCGGGTTTACTTTCAGCACATATCACGGTTATACCAAAAGCTGGCAAGGACCCTGAGGATTGTGCTAGCTATCGTCCCATCTCTTTGCTGAACCTTGATGTCAAACTGTTCGCAAAGATATTAGCACTGAGGATGGGACCGTTGCTTACAAAATTAATTGGTTTGGAACAGGTGGGCTTTATGCCAAATAGAGAGGCCAAGGACAATGTAACTAAAGCACTCCTACTGACCCATGTAGTAAGGCAGCGGAAGATTGAAGGTTTTCTCCTCTCGACAGATGCAGAGAAGGCCTTCGATTGTGTGGCATGGGATTTTATGATGGCGGTATGTAGAAGAGTGGGCCTGGGCCCACATATGTTGGCCTGGATCTCTGCTCTTTACCAAGACCCAACTGCAGAGTTAAAAATAAATGGCATTCTTTCGGGAAAAGTACATATAAAGAATGGGACTAGACAGGGTTGCCCCTTGTGGCCCCTACTATTTATTCTCTCGTTAGAACCCTTCATCAGATCAGTACAAAATAATGCCGCAATTCAGGGTTTTCAGATCACAGACAGAGAGTATAAGGTAGCGGCGTACGCGGACGATTTATTGTTTTTCTTAACGAATCCGGCCATAACTCTCCCTAACCCGTTACAAGAATTTGCACATTACGGATATGTATCCAACTTAAAAATAAATTATACAAAGTCAGAGGCGCTAAACATCTCTCTGTCGGATAGACTGCTCGCTTCGACCCAGGCCAACTCTGCCTTTAGGTGGGACAAGACCAAGTTGAAATACCTGGGGATTTGGCTTACGCCAAATATACAACCTGCTTTTGAGAGAAATTTTGTGACCTTTCTTAAAGCATGTAAGGAAGATCTCACAAATTGGAATGAGAGTTTTTTTTCTTGGTTCGGCAGAGCAGCCATAGTAAAAATGGTTATCCTACCCAAATTTCTGTATTTAATCTGCTCATTACCGATTGAGATACCTCAGAAATTCTTCAAAGACCTCAACTCGATGGTCACGAGATTTCTCTGGCAACACAAAAAACCCAGAATCAAACTAGCTACTCTGGTCAAACCCAAAGATCTAGGAGGAATTAACTTTCCGAATTTTCAACATTACTACCAGGCTTCACATATAACCAGAATCATCGATTGGCACTGCCACGGTTCGGTAAAAGACTGGGTCACTCTAGAGGCAGCTTTGGCCACACTTCCGCTTAAGTACTTACCTTGGGCTACCATGAAAAGTCTCCCCCATAACATTCGCACACATCCGCTCACTGGCACGACGTTGAAGATCATTAATACGTTAGCCAAACATAGAGAACTGACTACCATACCCAGCCCTCTGACGCCTTTGACAGATAACCCTGACTTCATTCCAGGATTGCACAACCAGACACTCAAAACCACATCCCAAGGTAGCCCCCTGCTGGCAGGGGATTGCTACACAGAGGACAAATCCAGAGACTGGTCTTCTCTTAAGACAGAAAAGGACCTATCTCAAATGAGACAATGGACCTATTTCCAGATAAGAAGCTATCTAGGTAAATTTAAGAACCCTCAACAATTATATAGACCCCTGACGGCTTTGGAATCGGTATGTCGAGATGGGAATACAATTGATAGGGCTACCTCAATCGCCTATTCGTGGCTAAGCCGCTCGGGAACGGAGGGAGTGAGTGGACACAGGAGGAGATGGTCGGAGGAACTTGACGTGGAAATAACGGACAAACAATGGAGGTATGCTGCTATTTTAGCACACAAATGCTCTATCAGTACAAAATTGCAAGAGACAAATTACAAACTATTGACACACTGGTATAACACACCTGACAAATTGCATAAATGGGACACACAAAAATCGGACATATGCTGGAGATGCCTCTCAGAGAAAGGCACATTAGCACACATATGGTGGTATTGCTCTAAAATTGAACCCTTCTGGAATGAAGTACGTACTCTAATTAAAAAAATCACTGAGACTAAAATGGAGCTAACTCCAGCATGTTGCCTTTTACACGTGTCCAATTTTTCTCTTAAACGTTATAAACACTCAATGACGAAACATCTCCTCAATGCAGCTAAATCTCTAATTCCCCTGCATTGGAACTCGACCTTAACCCCTTCTGTGAATGCTTGGGTGACAAAAATTGGTGAAATTCATGAAATGGAGGACACACTTGCCCAAGATAAAGGCAATATCGAACGATTCCACAAAACGTGGCAACCGTGGCTGATCTTTAAATATTCATCAGACTTTCCCACTTAACACACACATGAAAAAATGGAAAATCTCTAAGTGGGTGCCTTCCCTCCCTCCTCTTCTAACTTCTCTCCCCCCTTATATTCTTGACCCTCTATTCTCACTTCTTCCACTGGACTATCTTTATTTTACATGTACTTCTCACTAACGTATGAGAAGATATGGATGGAAAAGGAATGCAATTAATACACACTGTCAATAACATTAGTTCTCAGCTAATACCAAGCTCTTTCTATCTTTTTAAATGACATAGTTTAAATAGACTGTTATAACATTTATAGCTATAATGAGGTTTCATTGGGAGTAAATTGATAACATAAGATACTCAAAGTTTGAAGCCAATTGATATCTTCATGTTAGTTTTACGCTACCTGTTTAATCTGTATTGGTGAAAAGTACGCAGTTGCACCTGTGAATTTTGCATTGTACAGTTTCTATGTTACTTTCTTTTTGTTTCAATAAAACTCTAAATGATGAAAAACCAAAAATTCATGTTTTCTGGCCTCACAGGTGTGCAAGCCTTTGGAAAAATATATTTTTGTGTGGAGGTAGTCATATTGGATCTCTTAAATCATTTGGAGAGCGAATGAGTGCCAACACACAATGAGCATTCCTGTCAATACCTCCAGGAAAAATGCTATTTACATTATGACTCATTAAAGCCTTTCTTATAAGTAGAAGCAATATTGGGATTGGTGGTCGGCTGTTTAACAAAATGTGATCGTTGAGGTGCGATAAGATTCAGCCATGATCCTACATCCTTCATACCCCACTGTAAATTGGGGTACACAGGCAACTTTTGACGGTAAGACTTGTCATAATAAAACCAACCTAGACCAACAAAAGTTCTAAATGCTTCCATGACTATCTCCAAATATTGGAATAAACCACTACATTTGTTAGGGTATTTTCACCCATAATACTAGAAAATATGCAAAAGGCATGCAACTGTTATGGAAGGTTCTGGCGATGGGTCTACGCTGATCTTTCTCTGATTTATCATCACTCCTCTTTTCCTGCTTCCAAGTAAATTCCTTAGAAAATGGTAAAAGTAACAGGATGTCAATAGATTTACCCTATCCTCACCTAAGAGAAAATGCCTCACACGGAAGTGTTTTCTTTAACCACTTCCCGCCCGGCCTATAGCATATTGACGGCCGGGAAGTGGTTGCATTATCCTGACTGGGCGTCATATGACGTCCAGCAGGATAACCCCCTAGCGCGCGCCCGATCGGGGACGGCGTGTGTCCTTCAGACACAGCGCTTCCCCAATCACGGTAAACAGCCAATGAATTTGGCTGTTTACAACGTGATCGGCTGTGTCAAAGTCACACCCGATCACATGGCATAACAGACTCAGCAGCGCACTCCGTGTGCGCCGCTGGAGGCACGAAGAGCAGGGATCGAGGAGGGCATGTGTCCCTTGGACACAGCGCTTCCCCGATCAGGGTAAGCAGCCAATGAATTTTGCTGTTTACCATGTGACCGGCTGTGTCCAATCACAGCTGGTCACAAATGTAAACACTGAGGAGCAGTTAGTATCTGATCTCTGCTCTCTCTTCACACTCCGATCATGTGAGGAGAGAGCAGGGATCAGTAAGTGAGATGTCAGTGTAGTGTATTGTCTATTATATACTGTATACTGTGCACAACATGGCCCCCCAATAAAGAGGACCTGTCTCTCTCCTTCCTGCTGCCTGGACCAATACTTTGGCTGTGCTGACCATATTACTGCCTGTAATGACCCATGACATTGCGGACCATGTTTCTTCCTGCTGCTTGGACCAATACTTTGGCTGTGTTGATCATATATCGCTCCCAGACAGTGAAATCGCTCCCAGACAGTGAAACTAGGTACATTCACCTCGGAAACCCGGGCAGTCTCCTGCGGAGTCCCTCAAGGATCACCCTTGTCACCAGTACTATTCAACATACTATTCAACATATACATCCGCCCACTTCTCAATATCATCAGGAAAACCGATCTTTGTTTCCATTCGTACGCTGACGACACCCAACTCTACCTTCGTATCAACGGACAAAAAGACCTTCATCAGCAATTACAGAAATGCCTCTCCTTAATAGACGACTGGATGACCACTAGCTCCCTCAAACTCAACAGATCAAAAACAGAACTTCTTCTCCTACAAGCTAACAAAAATTCCAAAATAAAGACTACATGGACACCTCCCACCATCCTTGGACAGACCATCTCCCCAAGCACCAAAGCCAATAGTCTCTGAGTCATTTTTGACTCAGGAATGACAATGGACGCACAAATAGGATCAGTGGTGAGCAGATCCCACCATCTCCTCCGCCAACTACGTAGACTCATCCCCTTCATCCCAGAAGAGGACAAAGCGGCAGTTGTGGGAACAATCATCAATTCCCGACTCGACTACGCAAATTCGCTCTACGTAGGACTACACCAATATCAGCTTGCGCACTTACAACTCATCCAAAACACGGCGGCAAGACTGTTAACAGGAAAAAAACCCTGGGAATCCATCTCCCCCTCCCTAAAGAGCCTACACTGGCTAACCGTGAAGAAACGGATCACATTCAAGACCCTCTGCCTCACCCACAAATGCGTACAAGGAAACGCCCCACCATATCTCCGCGAGAAAATAAAACACTACACACCGAATCGCAGTCTTCGATCAGCCAACCAAAACCTCCTTACCGTTCCCAAATACCGCTACAAAGCAAAGGGAGAACGAAGATTCGCAGTCCAAGGACCCCGACTATGGAACGCTCTTCCTACCAACATCCGCATGGAAGAAAGCCACCAGGCCTTCAGAAAAAAACTAAAGACCTTCCTTTTCTGAGAAGCTGACATCAGAGAATGCATCCAGCGCCTTGAGGCAATTCAGTTCGCATTTGCAGCGCTTTATAAATCATTCATTCATTCATATATCTGCCTGCTGCCTCTACTGACTTTGGACAGTATTTCTGCTGGGACACCTCTGCCTGCTACCTGGACCTGTGCTTTGGCTGTGCTCTGGCTGTGCCCTGGCTGTGCTGACAGTATCTCTGCCTGTATGAACTATGGACAGTATTCCTGCCTGCTGCCTGGATGATTGCTTTTGCTGTCACTGACCTCATTCCTGCCTGCTGCCTAGACTGATCCTCTCCTCTGTGGACCACTGCATGTCTAAAACCACAGGCAATCTTTTGTTATTTGGTATGTACCTGCTATGTGTTAGAAATATGAAGGGTCTTCAAAAATGTGATCGGTAGTCAGAAAATGATATGTGTAGTTAATGCTGCTAGAATGCCTGGAGGTGCTACTTGGATGTTGGGCCTCTGTATGTGGCCAGGCTGTGTAAAAGTCTCAAACATGTGGTATCGCAATACTCAGGAGGAGTAGTAGAATGTATTTCGGGGTGTCATTTTTGCTATGTACATGCTATGTGTTAGAAATATCTTATAAAGGGACAACTTTGTGTAAAAAAAAAAATGCATTTTAATTTTTTTTCCACATTTTCCAAAACCTTCTGGAAAAAAATGAACCATTCAAAAGACTCATTATGCCTCATAGATTATACGTTGGAGTGTGTGCTTTCCAAAATGGGGTCATTTTGTGGACAATTTCATTGTCCTGGTGGTCCAGAGCCTTCAAAAATGTAATAGGTTGTTGAGAAAGGATATGTGCAATTTATGCTTGTAGAACGCCTGAAAGTGCTACGTCAATGTTGGGCCTCTGCATGTGGCCAGGCTGTGTAAAAGTCTCTCACATGTGGTATCACCATACTCAGGAGGAGTAGCAGAATGTATTTTGGGATGTAGTTGCAATTATGCATATGCTGTGTGAGAGAAATAACCTGTTAATATGAACAGTTTGTGTAAAAAAAAAAAAACTTAATTTTCCCCAGAATTGTGGGAAAAAATTACAACTTCAAAAAACTCGCCTCTTAGTAAATACCTTGGGCTGTCTACTTTCCAAAAAGGGGTCATTTGTGGTGTATTTGCACTTTCCTGGCTTGTTAGTGTGTCAAGAAATGAGATAGGCCTTCAGTACATCAGCTGTGATCAGATGTGATCAATTTTCAGTGATTGGCACCATAGTTTGTAGACCGTATAACTTTCACAAAGACCAAATAATATAAACTAATTTGGGTTATTTTTACCAAAGATACGTTGCAGTATAAATTTTGGCACAAATTTATGAAGAAAAATTACTTATTTGCAAAATTTTACAATAGAAACTAAAAAAAGTGTGTTTTTTTCAAAATGTTCGCTGTTTTTTTTCGCTTATATCGCAAAAAATAAAAAACCCAGTGGTGATTAAATACCACAAAAAGAAAGCTCTATTTATGAGAAGAAAAAGATAAAAAATGTGTTTGGATACAGTTTAGCATGACTGAGTAATTGTCATTCAAAGTGTGAGAGTGCTGAAAGTTGAATATTGGTCCTTTGCGGGAAGGTGCATAAGTGCCTGGTATTGAAGTGGTTAAACAAGTCTCAGGAACTGAAAAGGAAGAGTTATGCCCCGTACACACGGTCGGATTTTCCGATGGAAAATGTACGATCGGAGCTTGTTGTCGGAAATTCCGACCGTGTGTGGGCTCCATCGGACATTTTCCATCGAATTTTCCGACACACAAAGTTGGAGAGCAGGAGATAAAATTTTCCGACAACAAAATCCGTTGTCGGAAATTCCGATCGTGTGTACACAAATCCGACGGACAAAGTGCCACGCATGCTCAGAATAAATAAAGAGATGAAAGCTATTGGCCACTGCCCCGTTTATAGTCTCGACGTACGTGTTTTACGTCACCGCGTTCAGAATGATCGGATTTTCCGACAACTTTGTGCGACCGTGTGTAGACAAAACAAGTTTGAGCCAACATTCGTCGGAAAAAATCCTAGGATTTTGTTGTCGGAATGTCCGAACAAAGTCCGACCGTGTGTACGGGGCATTAGTATTACTTACTGGCACAACTGGATTAGACAGGGTTAAATTAGATCAAACTTGTGCAGAATAATCCTGAATAGCAATATTCTCAGTAGCAGGAACTGCTGGCATAGCCACAGTTTTGGAAGTAGACAAGGCTTCTGCTATTTTAGATAAAGAATCTAAAGAAACCACTTCTCCTACGAACAGGGGGGAAGAGAAAGGCTGCCTCCTCTTGCAGCTGTGTTTACCTTGCTGGCTCACAGAGACCTAGGGATGAGCCGAACACCCCCCGGTTCGGTTCGCACCAGAACCCGCGAACGGACCGAAAGTTCGCACGAACGTTAGAACCCCATTGACGTCTATGGGACTCGAACGTTCGAAATCAAAAGTGCTCATTTTAAAGGCTAATTTGCATGGTATTGTCCTAAAAAGGGTTTGGGGACCCGGGTCCTACCCCAGGGGACATGTATCAATGCAAAAAAAACTTTTAAAAACGGCCGTTTTTTCGGGAGCAGTGATTTTAATGATGCTTAAAGTAAAAAAAAAAAAGTGAAATATTCCTTTAAATATCGTACCTGGGGGTGTCTATAGTATGCCTGTAAAGTGACGCGTGTTTCCCATGTTTAGAACAGTCCCTGCACCAAATGTCATTTTTAAAGGAAAAAATCTCATTTAAAACTGCTTGCGGGTTTAATGTCATGTCGGGTCATGGCAATATGGATGAAAATCAGTGAGACAAACGGCATGGGTACCCCCCCAGTCCATTACCAGGCCCTTTGGGTCCTGTATGGATATTAAGGGGAACCCCGCACCCAAATTAAAATAAGGAAAGGCCCTATATACTCTGAACAGCAGTATACAGGCGGTGCAAACAAGACAGGGACTGTAGGTTTGTTGTTAAGTAGAATCTCTTTGTAATTTTGAAGGGGTACATTTTTAACGTGTTTAGCTCCAGCCAAAAAATCTTTTTTAAGCTTTTTGGAAAACATAGGGAAGGGTTATCACCCCCGTGACATTTGTTTTGCTGTCTTTCCTCCTCTTCAGAAGATTTCACCTCACTTTTTGTCCCAATGAAAAATGTTTTTTGAAAATTTGGGTTTTTTTGTGGAACAAGGATTGGAAAGCATCAGTGGAAAGGAGAAATTTTTTTTCCATATTAACTCTTACAGGAGAGAATTTCCCTTCCTAGGGGTAGATTTCATCTCACTTCCTGTTGTCTCCTTCCGTTTGCAAGTAGGAGTCGTTTGTAAGTTAGATGTTTGAAAGTAGGGTCCTGCCCTATATACTCAGCAGAAATTTGGGCCTTAGGTGTTGCTGTGGCCACAACACTGTAAGCCCTCACAGGGCCCTGCTGTGAAATATTAGATCAAGAATTGTAATTACATGCCCCTGTTGAACAGGAGCTGAAAAATTAGGCCTTAGGCACTGGTGCTGGTGCCACAACACTGCAACCCCTCACAGACACTCTAGTTGGAATGCAGGAACGAGCCCTGCTGCAAAGTATTGCTTCAAAAATTGTAATTACACGCCCCTGTTAGACAGGGGCAGAAAAATTGGGCCTTAGGCACTGGTGCTGGTGCCACAACACTGCAACCCCTCACAGACACTCTAGTTGGAACGCAGGAACGAGCCCTGCTGCAAAGTATTGCTTCAAAAATTGTAATTACACGCCCCTGTTAGACAGGGGCAGAAAAATTGGGCCTTAGGCACTGGTGCTGGTGCCACAACACTGCAACCCCTCACAGACACTCTAGTTGGAACGCAGGAACGAGCCCTGCTGCAAAGTATTGCTTCAAAAATTGTAATTACATGCCCCTGTTAGACAGGGGCAGAAAAATTGGGCCTTAGGCACTGGTGCTGGTGCCACAACACTGCAACCCCTCACAGACACTCTAGTTGGAACGCAGGAACGAGCCCTGCTGCAAAGTATTGCATCAAAAATTGTAATTACACGCCCCTGTTAGACAGGGGCAGAAAAATTGGGCCTTAGGCACTGGTGCTGGTGCCACAACACTGCAACCCCACACAGACACTCTAGTTGGAATGCAGGAACGAGCCCTGCTGCAAAGTATTACATCAAAAATTGTAATTACACGCCCCTGTTAAAGAGGGGCTGAAAAATTGTGCCTTAGGCACTGGTGGTGGCGCCCAGAACCAAAAATGTTCTTACAAGCTATCAGCGTGATGATTGAGGAGGAAGAGGATAATTACTCAGGGATAGTCACTCAGCATCAGCATAGGCAGTCTTTGAAGGGATCTGAGATTTCAAAAAAAATTATTCGGTTACATCAGCATCAGGTGCTTGGTAGCTGGTGGTGATCCAAGACTGATTCATTTTTATGAAGGTCAGCCGATCGACCGAGTCGGTGGACAGACGCACCCTGTGATCGGTTACCACGCCTCCACCAGCACTGAATGTGCGTTCCGAAAGAACGCTGGATGCAGGACAGGCCAGTAGCTCAATTGCATACTGTGCAAGCTCTGGCCAGTGATCCATCCTCAAGACCCAGTAACCCAGAGGATTTTCGGTGGGAAAGGTGTCCAAGTCTGATCTTGCCCCTAGGTATTCCTGCACCATGTAAAACAGACGCTGGCGATGGTTGCTGGAACCGATCATACCTTGGGGCTGCGGACCAAAAAATTGTCTGAACGCATCGGTCAGACGGCCACCTTCTCCACCGCTCCTTCTTTGACTGACCGAAGCCTCAGCAACACGTTGTCCAGAAACAGGAGTTTGTAACCTCCCAATCTCTGGGAACGCGTTGCACAGACCTTTCTGCAAGGCCTCCCGAAGAGGTTTCATCCTCTGCTCCCTCTGCGATGGCAAGATAAGGTCCGCAACCTTACCCTTGTAACGTGGATCAAGGAGGGTTGCCAGCCAGTATTGGTCCTTCTCCTTGATACCACGAATACGAGGATCCTTACGCAGGCTTTGCAAGATCAGGGAGGCCATGCAGCGTAGGTTTGCTGAGGCATTCGGTCCGGAGTCCTCTGGGTCACTAAGGACAACAACGTCCGCAGCCACCTCCTCCCAGCCACGTACAAGTCCATGTGTTCCTTGGGACTGATCCCTTAAAGACTGCTGCTGATGCTGAGTGCCAGGCTCCACCTCCATACTGACACAATCTTCCTCCTCCTCGTCCTCTTCCTGTGTGATCGGCGGGCACGCAGGAACACTGTCTGGATAAAGGGGGCCTTGAGAGCTAAGGAAGTCCTCCTCTTCCTGCCTCTGTTCTGCCTCAAGTGCCCTGTCCATTATTCCACGCAGCGTGTGCTCCAACAGGTGGACAAGGGGGACAGTGTCACTGATGCATGCACTGTCAGTGCTCACCATCCTCGTGGCCTCCTCGAATGGTGACAGGACAGTGCATGCATCCCTGATCATGGCCCACTGGCGTGGGGGAAAAAAACCAAGCTCCCCTGACCCTGTCCTGGTGCCATAGTCGCACAGGTACTCATTAATGGCCCTCTGCTGCGTGTGCAGCCGCTGCAGCATGGCCAACGTTGAGTTCCACCTGGTGGGCATGTCACAGATTAGGCGGTTCTTGGGCAGGTTAAACTCCTTTTGGAGGTCCGTCAGCTGAGCACTGGCATTATATGACCGGCGGAAATGCACACAGACTTTCCTGGCCTGCCTCAGGACATCCTGTAAGCCCGGGTACCTGCCCAAGAACCGCTGCACCACCAAGTTAAGGACGTGAGCCAAACAGGGCACATGGGTCAGTTGTCCCTGTCGGAGGGCAGAGAGGAGGTTGGTGCCATTGTCGCAAACCACCATTCCTGCCTTAAGTTGGCGTGGCGTCAACCACCTCTGAACCTGCCCCTGCAGAGCTGACAGAACCTCTGCCCCAGTGTGGCTCCTGTCCCCCAAGCACACCAGCTTAAGCACCGCATGGCATCTTTTGGCCTGCGTACTTGCGTAGCCCCTTGAACGTCTACGGAGTACCGCTGGTTCCGAGGAAGAGGCCATGGAGGAAGAAGAAGAGGAGGGGGTGGAGGAGAGAGGTGTGTCACAATCAGCATTTTGGAGGCGTGGTGGCGGAACAACCTCCAACACTACTGCACCTTGTCCTGCATCCTTCCCAGCTGCCAGCAGAGTCACCCAATGCGCCATGAAACTTAGGTAACGTCCCTGTCCATGCCTGCTGGACCATGAGTCAGCGGTAATATGCACCTTACCGCTGACCGCCCTGTCCAGCGAGGCATGGACATTGCCTTCCACATGCCGGTAGAGAGCCGGAATCGCCTTCCGTGAGAAAAAGTGGCGTTTGGGTACCTGCCACTGAGGAACCGCACATTCCACAAACTCACGGAAGGGGGCAGAGTCTACCAAATGAAAAGGCAGCAGTTGAAGTGCTAGCAATTTTGCCAAGCTAGCATTCAACCGCTGGGCATGTGGATGGCTGGGAGCAAACTTCTTTCGGCGGTGCAGCAGCTGGGGCAGGGAAATTTGCCTGGTACAATCTGACGTCGGTGTACCAAAAGCAGATTGCCCACAAGTACTTGGCTGTGACACACCTAATTCTACACCTTCATTCCTCTCACTGCAGGTCTCAGAGAGGACTGAAGGTCTAGTGGGGTTGGAAATCTCAGCTGATGAGGAGCAAGGAGAGATCCTCTTTGTTCTTTGGTGTGGGTCTTTTAGATACGCTTGCCAACGAACTGCATGGCAGGTCAACATATGTCTGGTCAAGCATGTGGTACCCAAGCGGGAGATGTTTTGGCCACGCGAGATACGCTTGAGACATATGTTGCAAATAGCAGCGGTGCGATCTGATGCACTCGTCTCAAAAAAGGCCCACACCAAAGAACTTTTTGAATAACGCGCAGAGACTGCAGCGCCCTGCACATGTGGAGCTTTGGGGTGTGATGCAGTCAATGTGCTGCCCTTAGGCTGGCCCCTGGAGGGCATCCTGCCTCGTTGGTGATGTGCCGCCTCCTCCTCCTCCTCCTCCTCCTCCCCTCTCCTATCAGGCACCCACGTTGAGTCAGTGACCTCATCATCCCCTCCCTCCTCATCACTAAAGCAAACCTGGCAGTATGCTGCAGCAGGGGGAGCATGACTGCTAGATTGCTGTCCTTCTTGGGCACCCCCTCTGTCCGTGCTCATGTTACTGCCTTCATTGAGCTCAGTATCATCATCAGAGCCTTCCAAACGCTGGGCATCCTCCTGGAGCATGTACCCAACACTGTGGTCAAACAGTTCGAGGGAATCCTCAGGAGGACATGGTGGAGCTAGGGAAGGAGTCACTGATGACATTGAGCTGAGGGAAGAGGCCGCTGCTTTGCCAGACAAAGCACCCTGGGCATGGGTGAGAGAGGATGAGGAGGATGAGGACGGCTTGGTCATCCACTCGACCAAGTTTTCCGCATGTTGCGGCTCAACACGGCCAGCTGCCGAAAAAAAGGCCAAGCGTGTCCCATGGCCACGTGCTGATGAGGATGCACCGTCTCCACGACCAGCACTAGACACAGAGCCTGCTTGCCCTCTCTTATTGGCTTGTGACTGTCTGCCTCTCCTTCTTGGCCTTCCAGACATACTAATGGCCTGTAGCTGCACTAAGCTGGGATAGAACACCTGTAATTTTCTTCAGGTAGCTTTATATACTGTAACCAGACAAGCCTGCCTGTCAGTAGGAAGATAACAGGAACGGATCTAGCTGAACACTGTGAGCAGGACGCACTGCACTAAATGTAAATAGCAGGAACGGATCTAGCTGAACACTGTGAGCAGGACGCACTGCACTAAATGTAAATAGCAGGAACGGATCTAGCTGAACACTGTGAGCAGGACGCACTGCACTAAATGTAAATAGCAGGAACAGATCTAGCTGAACACTGTGAGCAGGACGCACTGCACTAAATGTAAATAGCAGGAACGGATCTAGCTGAACACTGTGAGCAGGACGCACTGACTGCACTAAATGTAAATAGCAGGAACAGATCTAGCTGAACACTGTGAGCAGGACGCACTGCACTAAATGTAAATAGCAGGAACAGATCTAGCTGAACACTGTGAGCAGGACGCACTGCACTAAATGTAAATAGCAGGAACGGATCTAGCTGAACACTGTGAGCAGGACGCACTGCACTAAATGTAAATAGCAGGAACGGATCTAGCTGAACACTGTGAGCAGGACGCACTGCACTAAATGTAAATAGCAGGAACGGATCTAGCTGAACACTGTGAGCAGGACGCACTGCACTAAATGTAAATAGCAGGAACGGATCTAGCTGAACACTGTGAGCAGGACGCACTGACTGCACTAAATGTAAATAGCAGGAACGGATCTAGCTGAACACTGTGAGCAGGACGCACTGCACTAAATGTAAATAGCAGGAACGGATCTAGCTGAACACTGTGAGCAGGACGCACTGACTGCACTAAATGTAAATAGCAGGAACAGATCTAGCTGAACACTGTGAGCAGGACGCACTGCAATAAATGTAAATAGCAGGAACGGATCTAGCTGAACACTGTGAGCAGGACGCACTGCACTAAATGTAAATAGCAGGAACGGATCTAGCTGAACACTGTGAGCAGGACGCACTGCACTAAATGTAAATAGCAGGAACGGATCTAGCTGAACACTGTGAGCAGGACGCACTGACTGCACTAAATGTAAATAGCAGGAACGGATCTAGCTGAACACTGTGAGCAGGACGCACTGCACTAAATGTAAATAGCAGGAACGGATCTAGCTGAACACTGTGAGCAGGACGCACTGACTGCACTAAATGTAAATAGCAGGAACAGATCTAGCTGAACACTGTGAGCAGGACGCACTGCACTAAATGTAAATAGCAGGAACGGATCTAGCTGAACACTGTGAGCAGGACGTACTGCACTAAATGTAAATAGCAGGAACAGATCTAGATGAACACTGTGAGCAGGACGCACTGCACTAAATGTAAATAGCAGGAACGGATCTAGCTGAACACTGTGAGCAGGACGCACTACACTAAATGTAAATAGCAGGAACGGATCTAGCTGAACACTGTGAGCAGGACGCACTGCACTAAATGTAAATAGCAGGAACGGATCTAGCTGAACACTGTGAGCAGGACGCACTGCACTAAATGTAAATAGCAGGAACGGATCTAGCTGAACACTGTGAGCAGGACGCACTGCACTAAATGTAAATAGCAGGAACGGATCTAGCTGAACACTGTGAGCAGGACGCACTGCACTAAATGTAAATAGCAGGAACAGATCTAGCTGAACACTGTGAGCAGGACGCACTGCACTAAATGTAAATAGCAGGAACGGATCTAGCTGAACACTGTGAGCAGGACGCACTGCACTAAATGTAAATAGCAGGAACGGATCTAACTGAACACTGTGAGCAGGACGCACTGACTGCACTAAATGTAAATAGCAGGATCGGATCTAGCTGAACACTGTGAGCAGGACGCACTGCACTAAATGTAAATAGCAGGAACGGATCTAGCTGAACACTGTGAGCAGGACGCACTGACTGCACTAAATGTAAATAGCAGGAACAGATCTAGCTGAACACTGTGAGCAGGACGCACTGCACTAAATGTAAATAGCAGGAACGGATCTAGCTGAACACTGTGAGCAGGACGCACTGCACCAAATGTAAATAGTCTAGATAGAAGATAACAGGAACGGATCTAGCTAAACTGAATACAGTGTATATATATATATGCAACACCAGGGATGCATATATATACACAATACACTGTAAGTGCAGCTAACTGACTGACTGTTCTGCCTAATCTATCTAACTCAAATCAAATGACACTGTCTGTCTCTCTCTCTCTATCTCTTAGCACACCGGAACACACACTACACAGGGCCGCCATGCAGGCGGCCTTATATAGTGTGGGGCGTGTACTAAATCCCCTGAGCCATAATTGGCCAAAGCCACCCTGGCTTTGGCCAATTACAGCTCTCTCTACTGACGGCGCTGTGATTGGCCAAGCATGCGGGTCATAGTGCATACTTGGCCAATCATCAGCCAGCAATGCACTGCGATGCCGCAGTGAATTATGGGCCGTGACGCGCCACACGAATTTGGCGCGAACGGCCCATATCGTTCGCAATTCGACGGACGGTCGAACAGCCGATGTTTGAGTCGAACATGGGTTCGACTCGAACACGAAGCTCATCCCTACAGAGACCTTTTCCTTCAGATTCTGCTGCTGTACCTCCTCTCTCCCAGACATGGAGGGAGACTCCGCAGTGACCTGCAATGATGGCTTTGGTCTGGCTCTTCCTCAGGCAGGTTCAGCTTGCTGCTGTGAGGGATTAACCCCTGTTCCTTCTCTGTGCTATTCATCATTGGCATCTTCCCTGAGCTGGCTGTCCCTCATTAATCTCCAGGCCATGTCTTAGCCATTCCTTCCCACTAGCGCTCTCAGCTTTCTCTAGCAGTCTTCTTCTCTGATCAGGGTCTTCATTATACAGATGAGCAGGAGATAAGTACGCCCAAGCTTGTAGTGTTGCTGCCAACCACTCTGAGGGAAGACCACTGAAGAGAAGTCCCTTTCATAGGGAATTCCCAGATTCAGGAAAGTCCTGGAAATAAATAGAAGCTGTCAGGCATGTACTGGCCATCGGGACTACCGGGAGTTTCCCGGTGGGCCAATGGCTCAGTGGGCTGGTTACAGCGGCCGCCTAATTTGCCTATTGCATCATTTCTCAACTGGGGTTTCCCAGTTGTTCTGCGGTGAATTCCCCCAGAGGTCGGCGGCGATGTACCCCAATGTACCCTGATGTGCCCCATGTGCTTTGATGTGCCTGATGGGCCCCATGTGCTTTGATGTGCCCCAATGTACCCTGATGTGCCCCAATGTACACTGATGTGCCCTGATGTGCTATGTGCCCCATGCCCTGATGTGCCCCATGCCCTGATGTGCCCCGTGCCCTGATGTGCCTCATGCCCTGATGTGCTATGTGCCCCATGCCCTTATGTGCTGTGCCCCAATGTCGTGTGCCCTGATGTCATGTACCCTGATGTACTGTGCCCTGATGTGCCCTGATGTGCTGTGTCCTGTACGCTGATGTGCCATGTGCTGTGTCCTGATGTGCTATACCCTGATGTGCTGGGCTCTGTACCCTGATGTGCTATGCCCTGATGTGCTGTGCCCTGATGTGCTGTGCCCTTATGTGCTGTACCCTGATGTGCTGTGCCCTGATGTGCTGTACCCTGATGTGCTGTGCCCTGATGTGCTGTACCCTGATGTGCTGTGCCCTGATGTGCTGTACCCTGATGTGCTGTGCCCTGATGTGCTGTACCCTGATGTGCTGTACCCTGATGTGCTATACCCTGTACCCTGATGTGGCCTGATGTGCTGTACCCTGTGCCCTGATTTGCTGGGCTCTGTACCCTGATGTGCTGTGCCCTGATGTGCCCTGATGTACTGTGTCATGATGTTCTGTGTCCTGTGCCCTGGTGTGCTGTGCCCTGATGTGCTGTACCCTGATGTGTTGTGCCCTGGGCCGGTCTGGATGAAGTCCAGGGCCACATTTTTGTCCCAGTCCAGCCCTGGAAGCTGTCTTAAAAGGGCAATAGAAATAATACAGTTAATACAGTACAACTGAGGCAGAAGTCAATGCCGCCTTAAGTATTAAGAAGCAGGGATGAGCCAAACACCCCCCTGTTCGGTTCGCACCAGAACATGTGAACAGGCAAAAAATTTGTTCGAACACGCAAACACCGTTAAAGTCTATGGGACTCAAACATGAATAATAAAAAGTGCTAATTTTAAAGGCTTATATGCAAGTTATTGTCATAAAAAGTGTTTAGGGACCTGGGTCCTGCCCCAGGGGACATGGATCAATGCAAAAAAAAGTTTGAAAAACTGCCATTTTTTCAGGAGCAGTGATTTTAATAATGCTTAAAGTGAAACAATAAAAGTGTAATATTACTTTAAATTTCATACCTGGGGGGTGTCTATAGTATGCCTGTAATGGGGCACGTGTTTCCCGTGTTTAGAACAGTCTGACAGCAAAATGACATTTCAAAGAAAAAAAGTCATTTAAAAGTACTCGGTCCGACAATACACATAAAATTTCATTGATAAAAATGGCATGGGATTTCCCCACAGGGGAACCCGAACCAAAATTTTAAAAAAATGGCGTGGGGGTCCCCCTAAATTCCATGCCAGGCCCTTCAGGTCTGGTATGGATATTAAGGGGAACCCCACGCCAAAATTTAAAAAAAAAGGCATTGGGGTCCCCTCAAAATCCATTCCAGACCCTTCAGGTCTGGTATGGATTTTAAGGTGAACCCCATTCCAAAATTTTTAAAAAAATGGAGTGGGGTCCCCCCAAAAATCCATACCAGACCCTTATCTGAGCACGCAACCTGGCAGGCCACAGGGAAAGAGGGGGGATGAGAGAGTGCCCCCCCTCCTGAACCATACCAGGCCACATGCCCTCAACATTGGGAGGGTGCTTTGGGGTCCCCCCAAAGCACCTTGTCCCCATGTTGATGAGGACAAGGGCCTCATCCCCACAACCCTTGCCTGGTGGTTGTGGGCATCTGCGGGCAGGGGGCTTATCGGAATCTGGAAGCCCCCTTTAACAAGGGGACCCCCAGATCCCAGCCCCCCTGTGTGAAATGGTAAGGGGTACCTACCATTTAACAAAGAAAGTGTCAAAAATGTTAAAAATGACAAGGGACTGTTTTTGACAATTCCTTTATTTAAATGCTTCTTCTTTCCATCTTCTTTCTTCTATCTTCTTTCCTCTATCTTCCTTCTTCTATCTTCTATCTTCCTTTGGTTTTTTCCTTCATCTTCTTCTTCCTCCGATCCTCTGCTTCTTGCTCCGGTGTTCTCGTCTGGCATCTTCTTCCCTTCTTCATTCTCGGGCCGCTCCGCATCCATGATGGGAGGCTCCCGCTGTGTGATGCTTCTCGTCTTCTGAAGAAGATAGAAAAAAGAAGATGGAAAGAAGAAGCATTTAAATAAAGGAATTGTCAAAAACTGTCTCTTGTCATTTTTAACATTTTTGACACTTTTTTTGTGAAATGGTAGGTACCCCCTTACCAATTTCACACAGGGGGGTGGGATCTGGGGGTCCCCTTGTTAAAGGGGGCTTCCAGATTCTCATAAGCCCCCCTGCCTGCAGACGCCCACAACCACCGGGCAAGGGTTGTGTGGATGAGGCCCTTGTTCTCATCAACATGGGGACAAGGTGCTTTGGGGGGGACCCAAAAGCACCCTCCCAATGTTGAGGGCATGTGGCCTGGTATGGTTCAGGAGGGGGAGCGCTCTCTCGTTCCCCCCTCTTTTCCTGTGGCCTGCCAGGTTGCATGCTCGGATAACTGTCTGGTATGGATTTTTGGGGGACCCCATGACATTTTTTTTAAATGTTGGCGCGGGGTTCCCCTTAAAGTCCATACCAGACCTGAAAGGTCTGGTATGGATTTTGAGGAGACTCCCACGCCTTTTTTTTTAAATTTTGGTGCGGGGTTCTCCTTAATAACCATACAAGACCTGAAGGGCCTGGTATGGAATTTAGGGGGACCCCACACCATTTTTTTTTAAATTTTGGTTCAGGGTTCCCCTGTGGGGAAATCCCATGCCGTTTTTATCAATGAACTTTTATGTGTATTGTCGGACCGACAACTCGAATAGCCGCAAGTACTTTTTTTCCTTTGAAATGTAATTTTGCTGTTAGACTGTTCTAAACACGGGAAACATGCACCCCTTTACAGGCATACTATACACACCCCCGAGGTATGAAATTTAAAGGAATATTACACTTTTATTATTTCACTTTAAGCATTATTAAAATCACTGCTCCCGAAAAAACTGCCATTTTTAAAACTTTTTTGCATTGATCCATGTCCCTTGGGGCAGGACCCAGGTCCCCAAACACTTTTTATGACAATACCATGCATATAAGCCTTTAAAATTAGCACTTTTGATTTCTCCCACAGACTTTTAAAGGGTGTTCCGCGGCTTTCGAATTTGCCGCGAACACCCCAAATTGTTCGCTCTTCGGCAAACTTGCGAACAGCCGATGTTCGAGTCGAACATGAGTTCGACTCGAACTCGAAGCTCAACCTTATTAAGAAGCATACCTAAAGGGGCAACAAAAAAATACAGTAATGCTAAGATAAAAGACTGTTGCCATTTCAAGCATTAGGAAAGCAGCCGCAAGCCCATGAAAAGTGGGCCCAAATGAATTGCCCCCAACCTGCTCTCTTGTAGATGTAGCAGTTAGAGGGATGGGACAAACCATTTACCACTGACAGGGATTGTTACAATGACCAACTTTTTTTTTTAAATGTACCCCAGTAAACAAAAGTGATGTAACTTCTTATAAAATGTGAGCTACAGTTTGGCTGCAATTTGTTAGTGAATCTAAATCTGCTAGTACATGTGACACCACCCCCCCAGATTAATAATGCTGCTATCCAAATTGTCCAAAAAAAGGCACAATTATTTTGATTCAGATGCTAAATGCCTGCTTAAGCTCTAAGAACTTCCTGCCTGTACAAACAGGCTTTCCACCTGTGGTGCAAACCTGTATGCTATTTCTCTGGTGTATGAATGTTAAATACCTGTTCAATTGCGCAAAAATTGTATAGGCTTAATACAGTAGATATGCAACAAAAAAGTGTCATATTTTTCCTTGTTTAGTCTTCCAAAGAATAAACTAATTTTAGATTTGAAGGTGCAATCTGACTTCTTAAAAGCTTAAGACTAGGTGCACACCTAAGACGTATGTGGCAGACATCAGGGGTCCGGTGCATCCCTGTTCTCCGTTTCAGGGATGAATCAGGCCCAAATTGTTGCCTAAATTCAGAACTGAAACTGAGCCAAAGACGCACAGGACCTCTCCACAGCCCCCCCCAGAGATGTGTGAACAAACGCCATTGAGAGCCAGTCACACTCTCCTGTCATGCAAACTCGATGCGGGGAAACTGGTGTGCAACTCAACTTTCAAATCTAAAAGAGGAATGTAATTTGCTGAATTCTGTGCTTTTCTGATACCTTCAGCTTAGACATGCAGTCACCAGGCAATTTGGGCCCATATTAGTCGCACTTGAAGATAATTGTTTGGCTGCTGCTATGGTTAGAGTGTTTCCCAAACAAATGATTCTGGATTACTACACAGTCTTTCATGATCCCACAGCATGAGCCAAGGCTTATAATAGAGAGATTTTATGGGAGGCTGATTTGGGTTCTACTAATGGTGAGACCCAGGACGAGGTTCTAAACAGCCACTGATACTTACTGATAAGCTCACCCATCAATTTATACTGTATCCTATCCACTTGAAGCCAATTCACTTAGCAAGATATAAGCCATTTCTTATAACCTATTGTGCTTTAACTAGTTCCTGCCCATAGGATGTCCATGGACATCCTTGGGTTGCAGTGGTTATTCTGAGATGATGCCTGCACCTACAGGCATCATCCTGGTATGACATTCTTCAGCTGGCTATCCTCTTTCCAGCAGAAGTGAATTGAATGGCTGAATAGCCACTCAATCACTTTTGCGGGTGGCGGAAGAGGGTCCAACCCCCCTCCTGCTGCTGCCTTTCCCGGCTCTGCCCTCTGATCACGGAGCCCAGAGAGATGCAACTGGTGGCGATGGTTGCACAGAACAGAGAGAGAGGAACTGATGTTATACCTATCTCTATGTGAAACCAGAAGTGAAAAGTATGTCAACATTTCCGGTTCCACCTCTTTGTTGACCTGGCCATTAGCGGCCAGATAACAAGCCGATCAGACCAATCTGTTTCTGATTGGCTGCATTGGAGGCCAGAGGAGAGCTTTTGGGTCTAATAGACCCCAGATATCTCCATAAAGAAGACCTCTCAAGGCCCATGCTATTACAAGGGATGTTGTACATCTCTTGTGATAGTAATAAAGTTAATCCAAAATAAATAAATAAATAAAAAAAGTGTAAAAAAAAAAAAAAAAAAGGTTTGTATAAAAAAAAGTAGCAGGCACTTACGCGCAAATGCGAACACATACGTTACACCCGCACGCATATGTAAACGGTAATCGCACCACACATGTGAGGTATTGTCGCAAATGTCAGAGTGAGGGCAATAATTCTAACACCAGACCTCCTGTGTATCTCCAAACTGGTAACCTGTATAGGTGTTTAAGCATTGCCTATGGGAAATTTACACCGTAGTTTGCAGCCATTCCATGGGTAGAGTCAATTTTAAAGCGTGGCATGTTGGAAATCTATTTACTTAGTGTAACATCATCTTTCAGATTATACAAAAAATTGTGGTAAATATTGTGTTTTTTTTTTTTAAACATTCACACCTGTGTTCACACCTATGCAAATTGGATGCGGGTTCCACTGCATACAATTTGCAGGACATTCTAAAATCTGTTCATTTGAATGAGGCTGGTTCACATATGTGTGTTGCATTCGCACTCCGCATTGCCCAAAAAACATGTGCGTTTTCTGAGCATTGCGGTGTGAATTGCAGGCACATAATCTTCTATGGGAACGCATCTGATTCGCAAATGCATTCTGTTGTGAACAAGAATTCTCTCCCCCTCCTCACTACACCTCCCCTCTCTCCCTGCTCAGCTGATCTGCAAATACAACAGAGAGGAATCGATGAACAGCTGCTATTTGTTTTTGCAGAGAAAACGGAGTTGGAATTCACACCGCACACGTGTAAATCCAGCCTAAAGTGTATTTTTTCAAAAAAATTGCGTTTGGAAAACCGCTGCGCAACGACTGTCCTGTCCCACTGGGAGGCCTGAGCGACCAGCCGACACATCCGCCGGCTGGCCAGAGACCTGAATGAAGCTGGAATCAACTTCGATCAGGTCTGGGATCTAGTAACCCAGAAGCGATGTCATGACATCACTTCCGGTTTACAGAAGACTTAAAGGCGCCAAATTTGAAAAAATTACAGTATTCAAAACAGCTAAACTTGGCTTTTGAATGCTTTTAAGTCCAAAGGAGGGATTTGGGGTCTTATAGACCCCAGATCCCTCCATAAAGAGTACTCTTTTACTGCCTATTACTGTCACAAGGGATGTTTACATTCCTTGTGACAGCAATAAAAGTGATCGGAATTTTTTTTTAAAAGGTACAGTGTAAAAAAAATAAATAAATAAATACATTTAAAAAACAATTTTAAGCGCCCCATCCCTCTGTGCTCGCGCACAGAAGCAAATACATATGTAAGTCGCACCTGCAAATGTAAACAGTGTTTAAACCACACATGTGAGGTATCGCCGTGATCTTTAGAGCAAGAGCAATAATTCTAGCACAAGACCTCCTCTGTAAATCTAAACAGGTAACCTGTAGAAAATTTTAAAGCATCGCCTATGGAGATTTTTAGGTACCATAGTTTGTCGCCATTCCACTAGTGTGCGCAATTTTAAAGCATGACATGTTAGGTATCTATTAAGTTGGTGTAACATCATCATCAAGTGTATTTCTTCCAAAAAAATTGCATTTGAAAGTCCGCTGCTCTAATCCTTCTCAGAGACACAGGCTCACTGGAAACAAATAATACAATTTTTACATGACATCATGGATTCTCTGGTACAACTAGGTCCTCAACTATGCTTGCATAAACTTCCTCAGCCTTTAGAAGTAAATGTTTATTGCACACTTTTTTGAATGAGGTATTGTTTACTGCCAATAAGCTAAAGTGTTGATCCAAGTTAGGGTGCCTACAATACAACAATAAATATTAGAAACTGATCTTTGACCATAGAGGTTGTCTGAAAATCATTCCGACAATTTGTGGTATGTAGCAGGCACTATCTTGTACTTGCTGTCAAACTTGCTTTTGAATAGTAACTTTTATGTGTTTAAATCTGGTGCACTCAGGCTGCAGTGCTATACATTTATTTGTAATCTGTTATGTGTAAGGGTACTACTAAGTTTCAAATAACCCTATATTTGAGATGGCAGACAACACTTTTAGTTTAGTCTTTCATAATTTCTTAACTGATTATACTCCAATAATATGGACTTTGCTGTATTATCCTGCACTTATTCCTGCGAACAGTCTGGAATTAGGTTTCTCATTTCAGTATGATAACTTGCCAAATGTCTGTGTAATACATTCCTTCTATATATGCTATATTGCAGAGTCCTTGTTTTATCTATTCTTTTGACTGAACATGTACAACTTAGGTGCACATCTTTGTCAACTTTGATGTTGTTACTTTATACCCATTTCGATACAAAAAAAACACCCTTGGATAAAAAAAAATCCTATTTATTAGAATATCTAATGAAGATATTACACAAGCAACACTTTATATTGTAAAATTAAGCAAATAATTAGATTCTAGTATCTAATTAGTGCCCATAAACAAAACAATTCTATTAAATTATGTATGAGTATTCTTAACTTAAAAAGTACATTCTATTGCTCTCAGCTAGAGATGGGCCAGTTCTCAGCAGAATTCCCAAACAGGGAAAAAGTTCTAACATGAACGCCAAACCTCATTGAAGTCTATGGGAGTCGAACAGAAAAAGTGCCCTTTTTGAAGGCTTATATGCAAGTAATTGGCCATAAAAGAGGTATGGGGGTCCGGGTACTGCCCTGAGGAACATGTATCAATGCAAAAAATGTTTTAAAAAATGATCGTTTTTTTCAGGAGCAGTGATTTTAATGATGCTTAAAGTGCAACAATAAAAATTAAAAATTCCTTTCAATATACTGCCTTGGAGGACCCCTTGGTCTGCCTGTAAAGTGGTGCATCTGTGGCGTATTTAGAACATGCAGCATCAAAAAATGACATTTTTAAAGAAAAAAAAAAAACAAGTCAAACCACATTTGAAATGACTCTCGGTTGCTATTGCTGGCACCTGGCTATTGAAAAAAAAGTCCATACCAGACCTTTTTGGTCTGGTCTGGTATGGATTTTAAGGGGTACCCCATGCCAAAAAAAAAGAAGTCGAGTCCCCCTAAAATCCATACTAGACGCTTATCCAGGCATGCAGCCTGGTAAGTCAGGAAAGGGGATTGAGGTGAGCCAGCACCCCTCTTCCTGAACCATATCAGGCCACATGCCCTCAACATAGGCTTGGCAGACAGATGGATACAATTTTTTTATGTTAAGCTTTCTGGAAATACAACTTTTCACCATGATAAACATCAATTTTTTTCCTGGAAAGTTTAACATAAAAAGAATGTATCCATCTGTTTGCCAAGCCTATGTTACCCACAGGGGCAAATGGGCTTGGGCATGGTCTTTGGGAGTTTTTAATCTACATGTCTATTGAGTGTTTCCTAATATCCATGTGGCTGGGTGTCAGGTCACCTGAGACCAGGTAACAGATGCACTCCGTAGGAATCAGGAGTGCAACGCTAAGGTAGTGGACCCTAGGACTGACTGCTGTGGATTAAACCCGGGGAGGTTCAGGAAGCAGGTCTACTAGATCACTAACACAGATCCCAGTGGAAGCTAGAGCATAGATTCCCCAGGGCACAGAGTCTAAGAGCCAGCAGGTGTTTACCAGAGCCTCTAGTGGTGAGGATGGACTGCGCTGCAGCCTGGCTCCAGGTCATGGCCCCCAGGGTCTCACAGCTCATGGTAGACTACAGGAGATAGAGGAAGGAAGCAGCAGGCTAGAACAACAAGGATAGTAAGGGGATAAGCCAAGGTCAGGGCAACTAGCAGACAAGGACAACAGAGTACACTCCAAAGGTTCAGGGTCACAGGCAACCAGGGATAGTCTGGAACATGCCAAAAGGTCAGGGTCACGAGCAAACTGGAATAGTCGAGAACACGCCAAGGTCGGTAACAGAGACAAACGTAGAGCACACAGCAAGCAGGAAACAGGAAGCCAAACACACAATGGTTAATCAGCAAGGTTGGCTTGCAATGCACAGGTTAATATAGTGTTCCTAATTAGAGGCTGAGGTGGAGCTATGCTGAGGTAAGATTATATATGCAGTCAGGTGAGAGGTGGAGCTATGCTGAGGGAAGATTATATATGCAGTCAGGTGAGAGTGGCTGGCCTCTAAAGGAACACATGGAAAGAGGTAAGCTGACAGACACACATTACTGCATAACCATGACACTGGGTATGAGCAAATTTGTTCCTAAACAGCTATTTGGATATATGGATTGTAATATTACTCTTGTCCGCTAGAGGGTGATGAGGGTACTCGCAATGCCTGTATATTATGTATTATAATTTTTCCTAGCTGATTTCATTTTATTTTTAAATGTTTAGATTTCCATTTATGTTAACTACGGTACTATTGGCCTCTCTTTTTCTCTTATGTTCATAATTTATGAGGTTGTCTGCATAACTATCAGTAGGGAATATCTCCTTACGCTGTATTCAGCTTGGAGCGGTTTTGTCATAATTTTTTTAAATTATGTTTTACAAGTATTTCTGATGCACTTTTTTAAGTGATTGTATACGCCCTAAGGGTAAGCAGAATCCGTCTTTTAATTGTTTTTTTTGCAGAGTCCAAAAACTTTTTATCGTTTTTTTGTCTATAGCATTGTAAATGATCCTGACCATTCATGACTATTTAGGCTCCGAGAAAATGGAGTCAGACCCACTTCCTGATGACTCGCGCTCTAGCGTGAAATGCATGAATGTGAGGCCTGACACTTGCAACTATAGCAGCCCTATACTATTGCTTGCACAGCTGAGATGCACGACACACATTGCAAGTTTTATACCAGTGTGTGGACTGGTTTCTGCTTCCTCCTGAGCAGATTGTTTGTGATTTTATGCTGGACTATGTAAGTGCTCTTTTTAAGCAATAAAACATAAAGCAGTATTACACTATATCCCGCCTTCTGTGGCTCTTTGTTGGGGAGCTTTTTTACAGACCTACTTGATGCAAGTTGATATATGCAGTGGATGCAAGTTGATATATGCAGTGGAGAGATGTTATAAGGGGAAGACACCTACATTTGTATACCTGCAAAGTGGATTGGGATCCAGCTTCCTCCATATATGATTGCTTGATTGGAACGGGATGCACAAAGGAGCCACAGCATTGAATGAAGGAGTCCTTCCCATTAGTCATGTTTGAGGTCACTGTGTGGCCAAGGCGATCTGGTGAGCGCATTTTGTTATCACTTCGGGTGAAGCACTTTAAGCAAGTTTATTGAAGCATGTAGGCACTTTATTTTTCACGGTGTTGGAGCATACACAAGAAATTTGTTCACATATGAATATTATGGACATTTCTGATGGTTTATTTTTATTGTGCACTTTATTAGTTAGATACACAATGTATATTATTATTTAGATTTTTGTACTGATTCCTTTGTGCTCTTTATATATATATATATTTGCAATGTTTAATCTCTGACCAACTCTATCTGACCCCCACACCAGTGATGCTGCCCATCATATTAAAATGCGGTTTGGAAGGTGTGGGGAATGTCAGAGGGTGGAACTTGATCATTAAAGCTGTGGTTGAAATTTGTGTAATAGAGAAACCAGGTTTTGGAACTCCAAGGGTGTGCTAGAATTTAAACAGGCTTCTAGACACCAAGAGGTACCAGTTTACTAACATTAAGGAAGGAACGCATAGAATATAATGGAATAATTTGGTACGTGTGTATTTTTTAACAGTGAAAAAGATAGTTCCCACATGTCTTGTTCTACTGAATCCAAAGTTCCCAAAAAATGTGACAGTATGTGGATCATTAGGCCATATTTACAATTCACTAGTCAATAAGTACATAGAGAATTCTTTGACTTGCCTGTGGACTATGGCTACAATTCATCATCCTGCCAACCTTTCTCTTGGCTTTCCATCTTTTTTTTAAGAGTTACACTGAGATTTGTTTACATCTTTAGGATTTAGTTGAAGGAAGCTGAACAGAACTGGCATCATGTCTAAAAAAACACAACAGCTCATGAATCACCTCAAAGTTTTCCAAAACTTTATAAAGAATGGATTTTTTTTTTTTGATTACCAAAGTATTTTTTTATAAAGTGTTAAATATGATTTTGTAGCTATAAGCTTCTTTAATCTGACAAATAGAAGGTGTATTTTAACAAAATATTAAATTAAAATAAAGTGATGTCAGTAGGACTATATCCACACATAAAGAGAGTCAGATCCTATCAAGTTTTTTAAAACCCTTCACAGTTTTCTGATCTCCTGTCTGCACTAATCATCTTTGATGTTTCACATATGCATGGAATGTGATGCCAGCATTTAAAATAGCTCTTTGCTACATTCTGGTTTATTTATTCATGCAGTCAGACTGTCTGGTTGATGTGCTATTGCATGTGTAATGCACATTCAGGGAACTGCCAAACATAGAAGTCATAATAAAAGATTCTAAGAAGCTTCAAAAATGAAAAAGATGGCCATTGTAAGAGAGGTAGCTACCGAACAATTAGCCAAGATCAAATGTACAAAACCAAGAAAATAACTAGCTCACTACTAAGAAGACACTGCAAACATGTGTTGAAGACTGCAAAGGTCATGCTTGTATTAAGCTGATAAAGAGCTGTAGGTTGAAAAGCCCACCAGAAAATTTAGTTACAAAGGCCCTTTTTATGTCACCATGAATAAATCATATGTATACAAATCATATATTATTCAGATGAAATGAGAATAGGAAATAAAAAATAAAATCACATTTATTCTATGACAAAGAGCGTGATGAAGGGTATTCAGATTATTTCAGTCCTCAAAGTAGTAGTAATAGTAGAAGTAGTCTTGTAAGGTAAGTTAGTAGGAAAGGTAGACATTAGGCTTTTTCAGTAAAGAGGGCCTTGGTGTATTATGAGAGTCTTGTTTAAAGAAGACCTATAAGCAAACAGCTAAATACATAATAAGGACATTTTTGCCTGTCAAAGGATTTGCATTTCTGTCCATGCATTTCTGCATAGCACGATATAGTTTAACAGGGGAGAAAACCTAATTTTTCTCTGCTACAGTTAAGTTTCCATTCAGCTCTTGTATTTCCCTATTCATGTGATTGTACAGGAAAAAGAAAAACAGCACACGAATGAGCTCATTGCTTTGTCACTCCTACTATCAGCATGTTTGCACAGGTCAGGGCAGCTCTTTTGCTGCTTCTCCCTTCCCACTTTACGCTCAAGTTCAGTTACTTACACGGCTTACTTTAAAAATGATTTAAGGATGTATTAATGAATACAGAGTTGCAGTAATGTGTCTTTAATATCTGCCTGGTTTTAGTTGGGTTTATTTAATGTAGGCCAGAGGTAGAGATGAACAAATCTGCACAGTTTGAGTAAGGAATGGATGGGAGGTTTATCTAATCCTGGTTGAAGTCCACAAAATCCAAATTTAGCAATGAACCCTGTTAAAGTGTATAGAGGGCAAATCTTGAGACTAAATTATTTCTGTTTTCAAGGCTAATAACAAGGTATTGTTATAAAATGGCATCAGGAGCTGGGCACTGTCATGGGGGACATTTACCAAAGCAAAAAATGAATAAAAAATTCCATACAGCATGGAGACATTCCTTTTGTTGTGACTTCAAGGTCAACATAGAAAAAACTGCAGTCCTTTAAATTACATTGGGAGATACCTTTAAGCATCTGTGGTGTTACAGCAACACTGTATTCAGGCATCACAATTTTGGATGTGTCATTGATATTTTAATTTTCACATTCAGCTTGGTTTAAACACAGCAACAGCACTCCAATATGTTTAATTTCAACTTGAAGAAAAGGCTTTTTTAGGCAGCAAACATTAGAAAATTGGTAGCTGAGGTCCAGCTGCATAAATTTTGTGTGAAACTTTTACAGTGTCAGAGCCCAGAAATAGGCCACAGACTTTGAGATGCAAGGAAGATTTTACCCTGCAGGAAACATTTGAAATTTGGCAGCTGAAAAAACATTGTGTGGCACGTTTGAGCAAAACCAGAAAAAAATTAAAAAAGAGGAAAAAAGGACTTTGAAAGTTGCCACTATAATCCCAGATAGGAAAGAAGAATGGTCTCATATAGGAAAAAAATACAATTTATTAGGGTCACATTAAAAACACATATAAAGGGAAAAGGGGATATATATATATATATATATATATATATATATATATATATATATATATATATATATATATATATATATATATATATATATATATATACACATATGAAAGAGTACACTGTCTCATACAAGAAAACAGATATAGAAGCTGAAACAAAGAAGTCGCATGGATGGCCTATGGGACTGGGAAGCCAGGTAGTCCTAGAAGATTCCTCCTGGCTTCAAGGCCAAGCATACAAAACGTCATTATCAGCGCCAATGGATTGCTATGCGTTTCGCGTTTAGCTTCTTCAGGCGATCCTATTGGTTTTGTAGGGTTAATATATCCTGGTTACTGCCACTGAATAGGTATCAATAGTGATCAGGCAGTCCTGAGTTTAATAAGTGTGTCACAGATCAGCTGCGGAGCTGATCTGTGGCTGATCTGTGTCTCACCTTTACTGCTGTAGGCCGGCTGGCACCTGTTGTTCCACTAGCTTGTGTTCCGCTCTGCAGCTATGGGTGTCGCCGCCCTCACCTGTTGCTTAATATATGATTCCTTCCTGCTACTTCCTGTCCAGCCCCTCATGTGCTTCTCTATTTAAATCCGGAGCCGGGTTCTTCTTTGTAGCGAAAAAAGATGGTTCACTTCGTCCATGCATCGACTACAGGGATCTTAAAGCCATCACCGTGAAGAACCAATACCCTCTTCCTTTAATTTCGGGACTCTTTGACAGACTGCGAGGTTCTCATGTTTTTACAAAACTGGATCTTAGTGGGGCCTACAATTTAATAAGAATCTGGGAAGGATATGAATGGAAGACCACCTTTAACACCAGGGACAGACATTATGAATATCTTGTGATGACCTTTGGCTTATGCAATGCCCCAGCGGTCTTCCAAAATTTGGTTAATGAGATCTTCCACGACTTTCTGTATGTCTGTGTTATTGTATACCTCGATGATATTCTTATTTTCTCACCAGACTTACTTACCCATCATCTTCATGTGAAAGCTGTGCTACAGCGTCTACGGGACAATTGTCTATATGCAAAATTGGAGAAATGTCTATTTGAACAAACACAAGTTCCATTTCTGGGCTACATAATCTCATCACAGGGCCTCCTTATGGACCCAGCCAAACTTCGGGCCATCTCTGAGTGGCCCCAGCACTCTGGTCTTAAAGCCACCCAATGCTTTTTGGGCTTCACCAATTGGCTATCGCCAATTCATTCATAACTGCTCCACCTTAGTGGCCCCTATTATATCTCTAACTCGCAAGCCTTCCTCTCCACCCCAATTCTCCTACGTCCCTACGTTTTGCCCTTACCATTTCCCTATATACCTTGGCGTTGTATTTCCATGGATTTTATCTCAGATCTGCCCCCCTCAACAGGTTCTACAGTCATCTGGGTAGTGGTGGATCGGTTCTCCAAAATGTGTCACTTTCTTTCCTCTCCTAGGCCTACCTTCTGCTCCCAGTCTTGCCACAACTTTCATTAAGGAGATCTTTCGTCTTCATGGGATGCCTTCACATATCGTCTCTGACAGAGGAGTTCAATTTCCTGCTCGGTTTTGGAGAGCCTTGGCCAGATCCTTTGGGATTAATTTGGATTTTTCATCTGCCTTTCATCCCCAGTCCAATGGGCAAATGGAACGTGTCAATCAAAATGTAGAACGTTTTCTCCATGCCTTCATCTCAGCCCACCAAGATGACTGGGTGGACCTTTTGCCCTGGCAGAGTTTGCCTTAAACCATCACTCCAATGCCAGTTCTGGAAAATCTCCCTTTACGGGCAGCATCCATCTGTTCCCTTTCCTGTTCCCATTTCTCCTCTTGTACCAGCAGCAGCTGAAACTCAAAGGTCCTTCAACTCAATCTGGAAAGAAGTCTCTGAGAATCTTAATTTAGCTGCTTCCAGGTATAAAACGGTAGCAGATCTTCATCGCCGTCCGGCGCCTAAGTTCCTGCCTGGCAATAGAGTTTGGCTCTCTACCAAGAACATCCAACTCCGGGTGCCCTCAATGAAATTTGCCCCTCGCTTCATTGGTCCATTTCATATTCTCCGTCAGATCAATCCAGTTGCTTTCAAGCTCCGTCTGCCCTCTCATCTCAGGATACCCAACGCCTTCCATGTCTCCCTGCTCAGGTCTCTGGTCCTCAATCGCTTCTCTTGCCCTTCTTCTCACCCCGTTCCTGTGGCTCATACCACGGATCAGTATAAGATTAAAGAAATATTGGTCTCCAAGTATTCCCAAGGGAGGCTATTCTATCTGATTGATTGGAAGGGCTATGGTCCAGAGGAGAGGTCTTGGGTTCCTGCCACCGATGTCTCAGCCCCAAGTTTGGTGACCAGATTCCATCGGAAATTTCCCTGCAAGCCAGCCCCCAGACGTGTAGGGGGACCTCATAAGAGGGGGGTACTGTCACAGATCAGCTGCGGAGCTGATCTGTGTCTCAACTTTACTGCTGTAGGCCGGCTGGCACCTGTTGTCCCACTAGCTTGTGTTCTCTGCTGCACTCTGCAGCTATGGGTGTCACCTGTTGCTTAATATATGATTCCTTCCTGCTACTTCCGGTCCAGCCCCTCATGTGCATCTCTATTTAAATCCCTCTCAGGCTAGTTCTGGTTGCTTGAGCAAAATTTGTTTCTGAGCTCCCTTCGTGTAACCTGCCTTTACCTGACCTCTAGTGAAATGATCTCTTGTGTACTGACTCGGCTTGTTCTGATTACGTTGTCTGCAGCCTGCCTTGACCTTGGCTCGCTATCCTGCTCTTCTTTGCTTCATCCATCCATCCTTGTCTGACAGTGTCTTCTGGTACTTCCCTAGCGAGCAGGGTGAACCCGGGGGTCGTGACCTGGGGTCAGCACACAGCTAATCCCAAACCCTCGTGAGGGGGTCCCTGGCAGAATACCGGCTGGCTGACTCCATGCCCTGGGGGATCCCGTGTCACCTGCTCGCCTGTGGGCTCACTGTAAGTAGTACCATGACAAAGGGGGTACCACCTGTGGTGTTTTCTCCCATGGATGTTTTCTCCCATGGATTTCCCCAGGTTGGAAGGGGAATCAGAGGAAAATCTAAACCCTGTATAAATATACTTGTGCTCAAGCACCAGTCCTGCTCTGTGTTACACAAGCAATGGGACATGTAACACAGAGCAGGACCGGCGCTTGAACACAAATATACTTTATACAGGGTTTAGTTTTCGCCTCTGATTCCCCTTCCACGCAGGGGAAATTCATTGGAGCAACAACCATAGGTGGTACCCACTTATTGATTTCAGGACTGCCTGATCACTATTGATACTTATTCAGTGGCAGTATCCGGTATATATTAACCCTACAATATCAATAGGATCCATTGGCACTGATACTGAAGTTTTGTATGCTTGGCCTTGAAGCCAGAATTAATCTTCTAGGACTACTTGGCTTCCCAGTCCCATAGACCATCCATGTGACTTCTTTGTTCCAGCTTCCTTATTTGATTTCTTGTATGAGACAAAGTACCCTTTCAGATATGTTCATATGTTTACTGTATAATAGGGATGAGCCGAACACCCCCCGGTCTGGTTTGCAGCAGAACATGTAAACAGGCAAAAAATTAATTTGACATGCAAACACCGTTAAAGTCTATGGGACACGAACATTAAACATCAAAAGTGCTAATTTTAAAGGCTTATATGCAAGTTATTGTCTTAAAAAGTGTTTGGGGACCTGGGTCCTATTTTTTTATTTTTTTAATAAAGGACTTGTCCCAAGGCGTGTATTGTCTTTTTTTTACCATTTTCACACATTTTTTGTGAAATGGTAGGGGTACATTTGTACCCCATTACCATTTCACACAGGGGGGTCCCCTTGTTAAAGGGGGCTTCCAGATTCCGATAAGCCCCCCACCCACAGACCCCCACAACCACCAGGCAAGGGTTGTGGGGATGAGGCCCTTCTCCCCATCAACATGGGGACAAGGTGCTTTGGGGGGCTACCCCAAAGCACCCTCCCAATGTTGAGGGCATGCGCCCTGGTACGGTTCAAGAGGGGGGTGCTCTCTCGTGGCCCCTCTTTTCCTGCGGCCTGCCAGGTTGCGTGCTCAGATAAGGGTCTGTTATGGATTTTTTTTTAATTTTGGTGCAGGGTTCCCCTGAAGGGTCTGGTATGGATGTTGAGGGGGACCCCCAAGCCATTTTTTTAATTCTGGTGCAGGGTTCCCCTTAATATCCATACCAGACCTGAAGGGCCTGGTATGGAATTTGGGGGGACCCCCACGCATTTTTATTATTAATTTTGGTTCGAGGTTCCCCTGTGGGGGAATCCCATGCCATTTTTATCAATGAACTTTTATGTGTATTGCCGGGACCGACAATTCATTATAGCCACGAGTAGTTTTAAATGACTTTTTTCCTTTAGAAATGTCATTTTGCTCTCAGACTGTTCTAAACACAGGAAACATGCGCCACTTTACAGGCATACTATAGACACCCCCCAGGTATGAAATTTAAAGGAATATTACACTTTTATTGTTTCACTTTAAGCATTAATAAAATCACTGCTCCCGAAAAAACGGCCATTTTTAAAACAATCACTTGCATATTAACCTTTAAAATTAGCACTTTTGATTTTTCCCATAGACTTTTAAAGGGTGTTCCACGGCTTTCGAATTTGCCGCAAACACCCCAAATTGTTCGCTATTCGGCGAATGGGCGAACAGCCAATGTTCGAGTTGAACTCATGTTCGACCTAAACATAAAGCCCATCCCTACTGTATATATCCCCTTTTCCCTTTATATGTGTTTTTAATGTGACCCTAATAAATTGTAAATTTTTACTATAATACAAGACCATTCTTCTTTCCTATCTGGGATTATAGTGGCAACCTTCAAAGTCCTTTTTCATCTTTTTTCTTTTTTCTGGTTTTGCTCAATATCATTGGATGTGGTGCCAAATTCTGCCAAATCCCCCTTTTTTGCAATTGTGTGGCACGCTTACTGTGCCAGATTACAGGAGTAGACCATGAGAGGTGACAGAAGCTGGTATCAGCAGATATCTTTTTTTGGTGGTGGGCAGTGGCAGGATAACACTGAAAATTGTTGTCTGCAGTGTCAGAAGCAGGGGTTTTGTGCTCAATGTAAATCCAAGACTGCTCCACACTGTCAGGGAACAGGTAGCTTCACCTCTTCATCAGGGCTGGATTAACATAGGGGCTATTGGAGCTGTAGCTCCAGGTCCCTACCTCGAGATACGCCCAGTCCACTAAGTCATTAATGCTGTTTGCTGTGTGTGTGTGTGTGTACATGATTAATATGTAAATTGTGAGCTGTATTGTTATGTAAATTGAGTCTTCATAACAAAACCTCCTGCTGAGCCGAAGACCCTCTCTGACATTACACTGTCTGCAGGGCAAGCCAGATGTTCCAGCACATTCTGTACAAATTCTAGTCAGAGGTCCAGCTTGTAAACAGATCCATCTGTTCTAACTTCTTATGCCCTGTACACATGGTCGGATTTTCCGATGGAAAATGTTTGATGGGAGCTTGTTGTCGTAAATTCCGACCGTGTGTAGGCTCCATCGGACATTTTCCATCGGAATTTCCGTCACACAAAATTTGAGATCTGGATCTCAAATTTTCCGACAACAAAATCCGTTCTCGTAAATTCCGATTGTGTGTACACAATTTCGACGCACACGCAAGTTCCACGCATGCTCTAAATAAATTACGAGACGAAAGCGCTCGGTCTGGTAAAACTAGCGTTCATAATAGAGATAGCACATTTGTCACGCTGCAAATTTTAAAATCTTTTAATGCAGCGCATTCTCTTCTTCTTTATAATGCTAGAATAATGAAGTTGTTTTTCTGCTGATATTCACACAGAGTTCTGACAACCTGATTTCTTTATTATTTTTCGTGATCTCATGAATATTTTTTTTTTTATAGTGTTCTCCATAATTTTTTATTTCGTTTTGTGTCAAGTTACCGCAACACCATTATTATCTTGTATTTTTTAACCTCAAGGAGGTTGGCGTTGGTGTCCCTTGTTAATTTGACATTGTATTTTTGAAATGTACCTGCCTACTCACAAACAAACTGTCCTTTTTGACGTAAAACACATAGGCAAGTATTTGTGAAAAAGAAATAGCCATTTATTATGGGTCATAACAAAATAAAGAGGAAGGCACCGCTGGAGAAACTGGTGAAATTTGCGAAGCCTTTGTACCTCAAGGCAGACATAAATTATTTTACAGTCAAAATTGGTGGCCTGAGGAGTCCTTATAATAGTGAGCACAATCCGGTCCAGGACTAAAAGAGATCAGGAACAGCAGCAGATGACATATATGTCCCCAGGCTGTGGTCTGACCACAGCCTGCGTCTTTTGTCAGACCAAACTGAACCAGACCTCCTTCCACGCTTGCTTCCAGACTGTGGCTCTGGTGTTGTAGTTGTGTCCGGAGGTGGAGGAGGAGGACCATGGTTGAACTCACAAACGTGACTTTGGTTAGTGAGTTCGCCCCTCAACCCCTTATTTAGGGCTTGTAAGATAACTTCCTCACATAAGAGGCATTGGAACTCCTTAATTTCCTGCATTTTGTAAGCTGCCATGCAGGCATAGTCCTCTTGAATATTGGGGGGTTTCTGAGGGCCGCAGTAGCCTTCCGAAATAGCCGAAAGTGCTGGGAGTTTTTTTTTGGAAGGTGGAGGGGAGAGACCCGGGATTCGGGCAGGCTACTGGGCCCAGCCACCTCCTGGCTGACACTTTTCATGGCCTCCTCCTGACTGAGAGTTTTCTGTGTATAAAAAAGGGACATAATTTTAGTTTTTGGTTCATCAATCACACACACTTTTCAGTTCATGACTGTTGCAAATTGAATGTTAATAAATAGAAAAGACTATCATTCAGACCCCAGCATTTTCCATTCTTGTTCCAATCATTTGTGGCCACTACTGTCTATTGATATGTAAAACACTTTGTAAAATCAGAAATTACTGATCAATTATAACATCTAGTTAACATCATTAATGATTTGACTAGAAATATGTTGAACAATGCTATACCTGGCTCAAGCTGGGCTCCTCCACTTCTTCCTGGGCCCAGATTGGACGTCGGAAGCCTCAGCTGAGGTGGAAGGAAGCCTTGAAGGAAGATTGGAGAGTGCTGCACTGGGTTCAGTCTGGCCTGCCAGAAAATGCAGTCTGTCATAGTACCACAGCCTGGGTACATAAATGTCATCTGCTGCAGCTCCTGATCTCTGGGAATCCTGGACCTTCTTGTGCTCCCTATTATAAGTGCTCCTCATGCCACCAATTAGGGCCTTCAAATAGGGGATGTCTGCCGTGGGGATCACCGGCTTCACAAATTCCATCAATTGATCCAGCGCTGCCTTCCTTTTTGGTTTATTGTTATAAAAGGGGTGGTTTACCTGCCAAAGACAGGGCAGCTCCCTGTGCATATCAAGGAATATGGGGATATGGGGAAGTCCTCATCATTGAATAGAACCATTTTATTTTCATTTTCAAGACACAACACAAGACAAATTCTAATGTCAGGCTAAACTTTCCTAATCTTGTCCCAATATAGGTCTCAATCTAGAAGCAGTATAGGCCACTGATGCACCAAGTTAAAATTGTACCTTTGTTAGAAAGATCGGCCCTTCCTCCACTCACAGATCGTACGTACGATGCACGCGTGTTACCCTTTATATACACTGTGCATGCGTCAAACTCTGCCCACACCTGAAGTTCTTTCTAGTCTATTCCCTGCCCCTTGTCTTTCTGCACAGTGGGAGAGCACATGGCAGAGAAAGAGCAAGTGCATGCAGACAGCAGCAGCAGCAACGACGAAAGGCCGGGTCCACGAACGTCACGATCCCGGAGGAGATTTAAGGCCTCAAATATGTCCTTTATAGAGATGGTGGAGATGGTGGATATCTTGAAGAGGGCCGACTATGATGGGAAGCATGGACCTTACCCAAACCCAAATGTGAGAAAGGCCAAGATCATGACTAAAGTTGTGAAAAGTCTGCACAGGAATTTAGGGGTACGGCGATCCAAGAATCAACTGAGGAAATGCTGGTCAGACCTGAAATTGAGTGAGCAGGATCAGTACAGAAAGATCAAGAGAGTTCTTCAAAAAAGTAAGTATTTGTCGTGTGTTCCTATTATTCTTATTACATTCGTGCTGTTCCATGTGCTTTGCTTTACTGTTGTACAGTTTAAAATGGCAAGTTTCAGGTTCGTGGGCACAGTAATCGTTTGTAGTAAACATCATTAGTTCGCCCACTAATACAATGTTTTTGGCAGATCCATGTTAACTACATTTGTTCAGGCCTATTTGTATTTAAAGAAGTTTATGACATTGTTGTCTAGATGTGTACTAGAATGAAATGCAAACTTGATTCAGTGTAAGGAGAGGACACTCAGCAGCTGTTTACACATCTGGACGCAGGCGCACTAGTGTGGGACACCAGAACAAACTTTTTAGGGTGTCCCACACAGGTGCTCCAGTGGATACTAGGGGTGTCTCCATGTGTGAAAATTGTACAAAAAAGGTAAGTATTCCAGCTTTATAAAAGGAAAAAATAATGTCTTCAGCTTGGAACTCTGCCAAAAAAGAAAATTGTACGACACTTCCAAGCAATGTTTCATATTACTATTTCTCGCCTCAAATATCTGTGTGCTAAGTATACCTATTACCATCTGAGGACACCAGGGACCCCCCACCACCTAAAGAAGGGGAAATCCCCACACCACAACCAGAAGATGTGGAGGAAGGAGAGGTTTATGAAGTGGGTGAAATAGTGACCACAACAGGTGAGTGTCTGAGACCACAGATACAGGTAATAGATGTATGCCTGCATATTTGTAATACATGGTGTGTTTTTTTGTTTTAGGTGATGTGGATGTTGTGGAAGAAGAATCTCATTTCACAAGTGCAAGTGCACACGTCCTCATCGGGGAGATCATGGTATGCAATCAGGATTTACAGAAGATCAAGGAAGACATCAATGATGTGGAAAAAAGACTCAAAAACATCATTGATGTCTTAGGCAGAATCTAAAACACACCAAAATTCTTCAATTTGTTGACATTTTATAAATTTTAGAATTTTTTTTGAAGTATATTGAAAGCCAAATTTTGAAGAGGCACACAGTGGTGGTTATTTACGAAATGCAAATCCACTTTGCACTGAAAGTGCATTTGAAAGTGCACTGAAAGTGCACTTGGAAGTGCAGTAGCTCTAAATCTAAGGGGTAGATCTGAAATGAGTGGAAGCTCTGCTGATTTTATCATCCAATTATGTGCAAGCTAAAATGCTGTTTTTTATTTTCCTTGCATGTCCCCCTCAGATCTACAGCAACTGCACTTCCAAGTGCACTTTTAGTGCACTTTCAAGTGCACTTGCAGTGCAAAGTGGATTTTCTTATAGTAAATAACCCCCAGTGTGTCAACATGTGCTATCTGCCATCACGGGATATCAATGTACGCCTTTTGGGGGTGCAACCCCTTCCTCGCAACTCAAGTAGGTGAGAGGAAGGGTTTGCACCCCCAAAACACATCCATTGATCCCCCATGATGGGAGCTAGCACATGTTGACATTAGGCGTGGGATCAGGAGGAAAATCCCCATTTTGACTCTCAATTTGTGTGCATCTTCAAAATTTGGCTTTCACAGGGGTGAATCACCCCATCTGATGAAGGCAATATCAACACTAATATTACTAATGTCTGATATTGCCTTCACTTTGTCAAAGTTGAACTTTGTAAGTTCCTGAGTTGTGTATTGTTTTATGGTTTTAAACATACCTGTTTTAACACAAAAAAGACAATTTGTACTGTCAAAAACAACAATGTTATTACTAAAATATGTTGGTTTGTTCAAAAACCCTTTTCTAACGCACATGTAAATGTGCACAGCGTAAAATGTTTTCTACTCAACAATGTGTGGCTTCTTCTTTCAATGCTCAATATAATTTTTTGGACTAAGTTGGTGTTTACACTGAAATGGGGGTTATTTGCTAAAGGCAAATCCACTTTGCACTACAAGTGCAAAGTTTCATGTGTTTCAAGTGCAGTTTCATGTGCACTTTTGCAGTGCACTTGGAGTGCAAAGTGGATTTTCCTTTAGTAAATAACTCCCACAGTGCTTTATAATTTGCCACAATCAGGCCATTTTCATGACTCACCAAAATTCATTCACGGTGCTGAAAATGATGCATATTTTTATCAGTAATGCATTACATACATTAACAACAAAAACAATGTGTGTGTGTAGCAGACCCACAACATAATAATAGTTTGCTGAAGAAGAGGTTGTCACCTCATGTATCAAATAAATTACATTTGCACTATTGAAGAAAATGTCCAAAAAAGAAAGCCCATTGGAGAGCCTAGGAGACAGCTAAAAGAAACAAAAGCAGTAAATCAAAGGAAATATTATTTCAGTTTAACTAAAAAATGTTTTTGGAAAAATGTTTATTAAACATTTTCTGGCATATGAATGGCCCCCCTACCCGCAAAGCACTCCATATATTTTATACAGACCTTGCATGCTCTTTGGGGGGACAAGCACTGAAAACCAGATACGAACCCACAAGCACAAACTGAAGATCAGTAATGATCAGAAAAGCACAAGGCTGAAATTCGCAAATCGTCTCTCACCAAACTTCTACTAACACAAGATAAACACAAGATTAGCAGAAGGAGCCCAAAGGGTAGCTCACTTGGTATTGAACTTCCCTTTTCTAGTGCCATCATATGTGTTGTACGTAACCACGTTCTTGATGTTCAGAATTTCCGACAAGATTTGTGTGACTGTGTATATGCAAGACAAGTTTAAGCCAACATGCATCGGAAAAAATCCATAGATTTTGTTGTCGGAATGTCCAGTCGTGTGTACGCAGCATTAGGGTGTGCACATCAGTTCTTTTTTTTTAACAACAATTTTTATTGAATATTTCAAAAATAAACAAATTACAGAACATAAAAGAAGGTAATAGTGATATACACATTAGTTTGATATACATCCAGAAAGGGTGGTTGTGAAGTTAGTAATTAATCTATACCTACAGATAATGTTAACACTATGAAATAACCTCTTATGTCATCAAAATCAGAGTCAATAGGGCCATACAGACCAACATTTGTCGAATGTCGCACATTTTAATGAATTTATCGATAGGAGACGTTCAAAAGTATAATTCCTGTTAACAGCTTTGATGATGTCTGTTATGTTTATGGCTGTTGTGGATTGCCAGTTGCGTAGGATTAGTGATGGTGTCTCTAGCAGTATATTTGTTATTACATGTCTAAAGTCTGTGTGAAATTTCTCCATGTTTAAGTGTAGAATTGCCATAGCCGGGTCTGGGGGTGTGAGCATTCCAGTTATAGAGGAGAGTAGTCTAAATACTTGGTACCATATATTTTTCACTGTAGGGCAGTGCCAGGGCATATGTAGAAGGGATCCGGTATGTCCGCATGCTCTCCAGCAAAGTGGTGAAGTTCCGGGGAAGTAGTTTGCTAGCCTATATGGGGTTTAGTGCCATCTATTAGCCATTTTAATTGTCAGTTCCCAGTGCTTAACACAATGAGAAGCTTTGTGTATTTACTTGAATGATTGTTGCCATTGTTCTGTCAAGAAGGTAATGCCTAGTTCTTCCTCCCATTTTACCATTGCTTTAGTTTTTATGAATGTGAGTTTATCCCTTATGTGGTTGTAGAAAAAGGATATGCCTTTTTTGTTACTGTCAACTGTTGAGTAGAATTGCCATAATTTGCCTGGAAGGGTTATAGTTGGTCTTGTGTGAGATTTAAGGAAGTGTGTGATCCCCAGACATGTGAACCTCCTATCACTCGGAAGGCTGTATTGTGTCATGATCTGATCGATAGATTTGAGTTGTGGTCCATTGTAGAGATCTAAGATATGTGTGATACCTTTGTGTGTCAGATTCTTGACCTTCAATAGTGGAATCTTTGTCTCTAGTAGTATCAAGGGTAGGTTGTAGTGTATCTCCTGTATGTCCTTATGTTTCTGTTCTAGTATGAATCACCATGCTCTTAGTGATATCTGCATTTGGGGAGTTAAGATTTTCATGTTCCATGGTATCCACCTATCGCTTAGCAGTAGTAAAGTCAGGTCTTTTGTCGGTGCTAGTGCTTTTTCAATGTCCACCTATAATGGCGTGTCAGTGGTTTTGAACCAGTGTTTGGTCTGGTCTAATCGAACTGCCCAGAAGTAGTCATATATGTCCACTAGACCTGCCCCTCCTGTTTTTCTATGGGATGTGAGTTTATTTCTAGAACTTCTGGCTTTTTTACCATTCCATATATATCTCCATCCTAGATTCATTATACTGTTGATATAGTGAAGAGGAATGTGGATCGGCAGAGTATGGAATATATACAATATTTGTGGCAATATCTTCATCTTGTAGGCTGTAATTCTACCAAGCCATGAAATTTCATTACTGGACATATTCCTGAGTTGGGCCTCCAGTTTGGCTACCAGTGGGGCCATGTTAGCTTTGACAAGCGTGGAGGTTTTGTTAAGTAAGTGTGATACCGAGGTATGTGATGCCTCCTGTACTCCACGTGTAAGGTAGTTGTGACTGTAACAAATTGCGTGTGGATGGTGGTACACCAACATCCAGTATCAATGATTTGGTGAAGTTAACTTTGTAGTATGAAATTTCCCCAAATGTGCTAAGAATTTTGTGGGCTTGCTGTAATGATGTGACCGGATTAGTCAAGAGCAGGATTACATCATCTGCAAATAGGTTGATGGTGTGTGTGCTGGAGCCAAACTGGAAGCCCGTAATCCAGGGGTGAGTCTTTATAGTCTCAGCTAGGGGTTCAATCATCAAGTTAAAAACTGTTGGGGATAGGGGGAACCCCTATCTAGTTCCATTTGTGATGTCGAAGGGTTTGGATAAAAACCCTGTAGTGTATACTTGTGCTGAGGGACATGAGTATAGAGCCATAATGGCTTGTAGTATGGGGCCCTTAAAGCCAAACTTGGTGAGAGTCATTTCCATATAAGTCTAGTGGACTCTGTTGAACGCCTTCTCTGCGTCAATCGACAGTAGCAGAGAAGGCGTTCAAGTTTTTTCAGCAAAATTTATCACATTTACAATTCTCCTGGTTGCATCTGAGGTTTGTCTCCCCCTCACAAAACCCATCTGGTCGCGCTGTATGATAGATGGTATGATATCTGTTAAACTCCTCGCCAGTAGTTTTGCATATACTTTTGTATCAGAGTTAAGGAGGGAAATAGGACGAAAATTGGCTGGTGTGGTGGGTTCTTTGCCTGGTTTTGGTAATGTTACTATGTGTGCTCTCAGCATATCTTGTGGGAGTGTGGCGGTCCCAGCAGCTTTGTTGAATACTGTTGACATGTGTGGTGATAGAATATTGACAAATGTTTTGAAGTATTCATTAGAAAATCCATCAGGTCCTGGAGATTTTCTAGTAGGAAGTGTATTTATTGTCTGTTCTATTTCCCGGACCATAATTGGTGCATTCAGGATCTCTAGGTGGTGTTCAGAAAGAGTTGGGAGGTTGATATTCTGCAGAAATGATTTAATATTTTCTACTGTCGGTTGTTGTGTGTTGGGATCAGTGTGCAGGTTATATAGTGAGCTATAGTATTCTGGGAATTGGTTAGCGATATCTTGTGGGTTCATGATTTTGTGTGACAGTGTAGGACAGGGGTCTCAAACTGGTGGCCCTCCAGCTGTTGCAAAACTACAAGTCCCATGAGGCATTGCAAGGCTGACAATTACAAGCATGACTCCCACAGGCGGAGGCATGATGGGACTTCTAGCTTCGCAACAGCTGGAGGGCCACCAGTTTGAGACCCCTGGTGTAGGATGTTTCAAATAAGCTATTCTGGTTTTTGTGCGAACCGTCTTTAGTCTGTTTGCTAGATATTTACCTGCTCTGTTAGCGTTTGCATAATAGTTTAGTTGAAGGCATCTGAGGTGTGTGCCATATTGTTATTTTTCTGAGTTTTTCCCTAAGGGAATTTAATTTATCAGTTAATGGTATTGAATGAGCCTTTTTATTTTGAATTTCAGCAGTATGTATGTTTGAAAGAACAGTGTCAAGCTGCTGAGTAGGGATGAGCTTCGTGTTCGAGTCGAACCCATGTTCGACTCGAACATCGGCTGTTCGACCGTCCGTCGAATTGCGAACGTTATGGGCCGTTCGCGCCAAATTCGTGTGGCGCGTCACGGCCCATAATTCACTGCGGCATCGCAGTGCATTGCTGGCTGATGATTGGCCAAGCATGCACTATGACCAGCATGCTTGGCCAATCACAGCGCCGTCAGTAGAGAGAGCTGTAATTGGCCAAAGCCAGGGTGGCTTTGGCCAATTATGGCTCAGGGGATTTAGTACACGCCCCACACTATATAAGGCCGCCTGCACGGCGGCCCTGTGTAGTGTGTTCCGGTGTGCTGATAGAGAGAGAGACAGACAGTGTCATTTGATTTGAGTTAGCTAGATTAGGCTAGATCTGTTCCTGCTATTTACATTTAGTGCAGTGCGTCCTGCTCACAGTGTTCAGCTAGATCCGTTCCTGCTATTTACATTTAGTGCAGTCAGTGCGTCCTGCTCACAGTGTTCAGCTAGATCCGTTCCTGCTATTTACATTTAGTGCAGTGCGTCCTGCTCACAGTGTTCAGCTAGATCCGTTCCTGCTATTTACATTTAGTGCAGTGCGTCCTGCTCACAGTGTTCAGCTAGATCTGTTCCTGCTATTTACATTTAGTGCAGTGCGTCCTGCTCACAGTGTTCAGCTAGATCCGTTCCTGCTATTTACATTTAGTGCAGTGCGTCCTGCTCACAGTGTTCAGCTAGATCCGTTCCTGCTATTTACATTTAGTGCAGTGCGTCCTGCTCACAGTGTTCAGCTAGATCCGTTCCTGCTATTTACATTTAGTGCAGTGCGTCCTGCTCACAGTGTTCAGCTAGATCTGTTCCTGCTATTTACATTTAGTGCAGTGCGTCCTGCTCACAGTGTTCAGCTAGATCTGTTCCTGCTATTTACATTTAGTGCAGTCAGTGCGTCCTGCTCACAGTGTTCAGCTAGATCCGTTCCTGCTATTTACATTTAGTGCAGTGCGTCCTGCTCACAGTGTTCAGCTAGATCTGTTCCTGCTATTTACATTTAGTGCAGTGCGTCCTGCTCACAGTGTTCAGCTAGATCCGTTCCTGCTATTTACATTTAGTGCAGTCAGTGCGTCCTGCTCACAGTGTTCAGCTAGATCCGTTCCTGCTATTTACATTTAGTGCAGTGCGTCCTGCTCACAGTGTTCAGCTAGATCCGTTCCTGTTATCTTCCTACTGACAGGCAGGCTTGTCTGGTTACAGTATATAAAGCTACCTGAAGAAAATTACAGGTGTTCTATCCCAGCTTAGTGCAGCTACAGGCCATTAGTATGTCTGGAAGGCCAAGAAGGAGAGGCAGACAGTCACAAGCCAATAAGAGAGGGCAAGCAGGCTCTGTGTCTAGTGCTGGTCGTGGAGACGGTGCATCCTCATCAGCCCGTGGCCATGGGACACGCTTGGCCTTTTTTTCGGCAGCTGGCCGTGTTGAGCCGCAACATGCAGAAAACTTGGTCGAGTGGATGACCAAGCCGTCCTCATCCTCCTCATCCTCTCTCACCCATGCCCAGGGTGCTTTGTCTGGCAAAGCAGCGGCCTCTTCCCTCAACTCAATGTCATCAGTGACTCCTTCCCTAGCTCCACCATGTCCTCATGAGGATTCCCTCGAACTGTTTGACCACAGTGTTGGGTACATGCTCCAGGAGGATGCCCAGCGTTTGGAAGGCTCTGATGATGATACTGAGCTCGATGAAGGCAGTAACATGAGCACAGACAGAGGGGGTGCCCAAGAAGGACAGCAATCTGGCAGTCATGCTCCCCCTGCTGCAGCATACTGCCAGGTTTGCTCCAGTGATGAGGAGGGAGGGGATGATGAGGTCACTGACTCAACGTGGGTGCCTGATAGGAGAGAGGAGGAGGAGGAGGAGGAGGAGGAGGCGGCACATCACCAACGAGGCAGGATGCCCTCCAGGGGCCAGCCTAAGGGCAGCACATTGACTGCATCACACCCCAAAGCTCCACATGTGCAGGGCGCTGCAGTCTCTGCGCGTTATTCAAAAAGTTCTTTGGTGTGGGCCTTTTTTGAGACGAGTGCATCAGATCGCACCGCTGCTATTTGCAACATATGTCTCAAGCGTATCTCGCGTGGCCAAAACATCTCCCGCTTGGGTACCACATGCTTGACCAGACATATGTTGACCTGCCATGCAGTTCGTTGGCAAGCATATCTAAAAGACCCACACCAAAGAACAAAGAGGATCTCTCCTTGCTCCTCATCAGCTGAGATTTCCAACCCCACTACACCTTCAGTCCTCTCTGAGACCTGCAGTGAGAGGAATGAAGGTGTAGAATTAGGTGTGTCACAGCCAAGTACTTGTGGGCAATCTGCTTTTGGTACACCGACGCCAGATTGTACCAGGCAAATTTCCCTGCCCCAGCTGCTGCACCACCGAAAGAAGTTTGCTCCCAGCCATCCACATGCCCAGCGGTTGAATGCTAGCTTGGCAAAATTGCTAGCACTTCAACTGCTGCCTTTTCAGTTGGTAGACTCTGCCCCCTTCCGTGAGTTTGTGGAATGTGCGGTTCCTCAGTGGCAGGTATCCAAACGCCACTTTTTCTCACGGAAGGCGATTCCAGCTCTCTACCGGCATGTGGAAGGCAATGTCCATGCCTCGCTGGACAGGGCGGTCAGCAGTAAGGTGCATATTACCGCTGACTCATGGTCCAGCAGGCATGGACAGGGACGTTACTTAAGTTTCACGGCGCATTGGGTGACTCTGCTGGCAGCTGGGAAGGATGCAGGACAAGGTGCAGTAGTGTTGGAGGTTGTTCCGCCACCACGCCTCCAAAATGCTGATTGTGACACACCTCTCTCCTCCACCCCCTCCTCTTCTTCTTCCTCCATGGCCTCTTCCTCGGAACCAGCGGTGCTCCGTAGGCATTCAAGGGGCTACGCAAGTACGCAGGCCAAAAGATGCCATGCGGTGCTTGAGCTGGTGTGCTTGGGGGACAGGAGCCACACTGGGGCAGAGGTTCTGTCAGCTCTGCAGGGGCAGGTTCAGAGGTGGTTGACGCCACGCCAACTTAAGGCAGGAATGGTGGTTTGCGACAATGGCACCAACCTCCTCTCTGCCCTCCGACAGGGACAACTGACCCATGTGCCCTGTTTGGCTCACGTCCTTAACTTGGTGGTGCAGCGGTTCTTGGGCAGGTACCCGGGCTTACAGGATGTCCTGAGGCAGGCCAGGAAAGTCTGTGTGCATTTCCGCCGGTCATATAATGCCAGTGCTCGGCTGACGGACCTCCAAAAGGAGTTTAACCTGCCCAAGAACCGCCTAATCTGTGACATGCCCACCAGGTGGAACTCGACATTGGCCATGCTGCAGCGGCTGCACACGCAGCAGAGGGCCATCAATGAGTACCTGTGCGACTATGGCACCAGGACAGGGTCAGGAGACCTTGTTTTTTTTTCCCCACGCCAGTGGGCCATGATCAGGGATGCATGCACTGTCCTGTCACCATTCGAGGAGGCCACGAGGATGGTGAGCACTGACAGTGCATGCATCAGTGACACTGTCCCCCTTGTCCACCTGTTGGAGCACACGCTGCGTGGAATAATGGACAGGGCACTTGAGGCAGAACAGAGGCAGGAAGAGGAGGACTTCCTTAGCTCTCAAGGCCCCCTTTATCCAGACAGTGTTCCTGCGTGCCCGCCGATCACACAGGAAGAGGACGAGGAGGAGGAGGAGGAGGAGGAGGAAGATTGTGTCAGTATGGAGGTGGAGCCTGGCACTCAGCATCAGCAGTCTTTAAGGGATCAGTCCCAAGGAACACATGGACTTGTACGTGGCTGGGAGGAGGTGGCTGCGGACGTTGTTGTCCTTAGTGACCCAGAGGACTCCGGACCGAATGCCTCAGCAAACCTACGCTGCATGGCCTCCCTGATCCTGCAAAGCCTGCGTAAGGATCCTCGTATTCGTGGTATCAAGGAGAAGGACCAATACTGGCTGGCAACCCTCCTTGATCCACGTTACAAGGGTAAGGTTGCGGACCTTATCTTGCCATCGCAGAGGGAGCAGAGGATGAAACATCTTCGGGAGGCCTTGCAGAAAGGTCTGTGCAACGCGTTCCCAGAGACTGGGAGGTTACAAACTCCTGTTTCTGGACAACGTGTTGCTGAGGCTTCGGTCAGTCAAAGAAGGAGCGGTGGAGAAGGTGGCCGTCTGACCGATGCGTTCAGACAATTTTTTGGTCCGCAGCCCCAAGGTATGATCGGTTCCAGCAACCATCGCCAGCGTCTGTTTTACATGGTGCAGGAATACCTAGGGGCAAGATCAGACTTGGACACCTTTCCCACCGAAAATCCTCTGGGTTACTGGGTCTTGAGGATGGATCACTGGCCAGAGCTTGCACAGTATGCAATTGAGCTACTGGCCTGTCCTGCATCCAGCGTTCTTTCGGAACGCACATTCAGTGCTGCTGGAGGCGTGGTAACCGATCACAGGGTGCGTCTGTCCACTGACTCGGTCGATCGGCTGACCTTCATAAAAATGAATCAGTCTTGGATCACCACCAGCTACCAAGCACCTGATGCTGATGTAACTGAATAATTTTTTTCAGATCCCTTCAAAGACTGCCTATGCTGATGCTGAGTGACTATCCCTGAGTAATTATCCTCTTCCTCCTCAATCATCACGCTGATAGCTTGTAAGAACATTTTTGGTTCTGGGCGCCACCACCAGTGCCTAAGGCACAATTTTTCAGCCCCTGTATAACAGGGGCGTGTAATTACAATTTTTGATGCAATACTTTGCAGCAGGGCTCGTTCCTGCGTTCCAACTAGAGTGTCTGTGAGGGGTTGCAGTGTTGTGGCACCAGCACCAGTGCCTAAGGCCCAATTTTTCTGCCCCTGTCTAACAGGGGCGTGTAATTACAATTTTTGATGCAATACTTTGCAGCAGGGCTCGTTCCTGCGTTCCAACTAGAGTGTCTGTGAGGGGTTGCAGTGTTGTGGAACCAGCACCAGTGCCTAAGGCCCAATTTTTCTGCCTCTGTCTAACAGGGGCGTGTAATTACAATTTTTGATGCAATACTTTGCAGCAGGGCTCGTTCCTGCGTTCCAACTAGAGTGTCTGTGAGGGGTTGCAGTGTTGTGGCACCAGCACCAGTGCCTAAGGCCCAATTTTTCTGCCTCTGTCTAACAGGGGCGTGTAATTACAATTTTTGATGCAATACTTTGCAGCAGGGCTCGTTCCTGCGTTCCAACTAGAGTGTCTGTGAGGGGTTGCAGTGTTGTGGCACCAGCACCAGTGCCTAAGGCCCAATTTTTCTGCCCCTGTCTAACAGGGGCGTGTAATTACAATTTTTGATGCAATACTTTGCAGCAGGGCTCGTTCCTGCGTTCCAACTAGAGTGTCTGTGAGGGGTTGCAGTGTTGTGGCACCAGCACCAGTGCCTAAGGCCTAATTTTTCAGCTCCTGTTCAACAGGGGCATGTAATTACAATTCTTGATCTAATATTTCACAGCAGGGCCCTGTGAGGGCTTACAGTGTTTTGGCCACAGCAACACCTAAGGCCCAAATTTCTGCTGAGTATATAGGGCAGGACCCTACTTTCAAACATCTAACTTACAAACGACTCCTACTTGCAAACGGAAGGAGACAACAGGAAGTGAGATGAAATCTACCCCTAGGAAGGGAAATTCTCTCATGTAAGAGTTAATATGGGAAAACAATTTCTCCTTTCCACTGATGCTTTCCAATCCTTGTTCCACAAAAAAACCCAAATTTTCAAAAAACATTTTTCATTGGGACAAAAAAGTGAGGTGAAATCTTCTGAAGAGGAGGAAAGACGCAAAACAAATGTCACAGGGGTGATAACCCTTCCCTATGTTTTCCAAAAAGCTTAGAAAAGATTTTTTGGCTGGAGCTAAACACGTTAAAAATGTTCAAAATTACAAACAGATTCTACTTAACAACAAACCTACAGTCCCTGTCTTGTTTGCACCGCCTGTATACTGCTGTTCAGAGTATATAGGGACCTTTCCTTATTTTAATTTGGGTGCGGGGTTCCCCTTAATATCCATACAAGACCCAAAGGGCCTGGTAATGGACTGGGGGGTACCCATGCCGTTTGTCTCACTGATTTTCATCCATATTGCCAGGACCCGACATGACATTAAACCCGCAAGCAGTTTTAAATGAGATTTTTTCCTTTAAAAATGACATTTGGTGCAGGGACTGTTCTAAACATGGGAAACACGCGTCACTTTACAGGCATACTATAGACACCCCCCAGGTACGATATTTAAAGGAATATTTCACTTTTTTTTTTTTACTTTAAGCATCATTAAAATCACTGCTCCCGAAAAAACGGCCATTTTTAAAAGTTTTTTTTGCATTGATACATGTCCCCTGGGGTAGGACCCGGGTCCCCACACCCTTTTTAGGACAATACCATGCAAATTAGCCTTTAAAATGAGCACTTTTGATTTCGAACGTTCGAGTCCCATAGACATCAATGGGGTTCTAACGTTCGTGCGAACTTGCGGTCCGTTCGCGGGTTCTGGTGCGAACCGAACCGGGGGGTGTTCGGCTCATCCCTACTGCTGAGCCCGTCTTTTTTTTCCCTCTTGCTCCTATCTGAATTAAGATGCCTCTCATGAAGGCCTTGTGTGAATTCCACAAGATATATGGATCATTTACTGATCCAGTATTGTCTAAGAAAAAATGTTTTAGGTGCTGAGATATGTTTTTTTGATATTGTGGTTGTTGGAGTATGCGAGTGTTGCAGTGCCAGATGGGGGGTGAGGAGGAGACTCCCCTCTCCGCAATAGACATAGATATAGCAGAGTGGTCTGACCACATAATATCATGTATTGTCATTGTTTCCACGTTTTGTAGGAGCTATTTATCCGTTAAGAATAGGTCTATGCGGGAGTATGAACAATGTCTGCTAGAGAAGAAGGTGTAGTCCCTTTCTCCATATATCAAATAACCCCTCTTTGTGTAGTAGTGATTGAAGGGATAGTGCTCCTTTAGATTTACCTGAGGAAGTGTCCAGAGATGGATCCGGTGTTGCGTTTAAGCCTCCACATATCAGGAGATTACCATATTTCATGGAGTTTGCTTTGTAGAGCACTTTTTAAATTAATCTGATTTGGTGCGAATTTGGTGCATATAACGCTACGATGTGTAGGGTTTGGAGTTAATGTCTCCTGTGGCTATGATCTATCTACCTCCTTCGTCAAGAACAATATCTTTGGGTTCAAAGGAGAGGGAATTTTTAAAGGCAAGTAGGACACCCCCTTCTTTGTGGTGCGGTGTGCAGGCCATATAGAGGTGTGGATAGTCCTTGTGTGCACAGTATGGTGTGTTGTTGAGTTGGAAATGCGTTTCTTGGATGCATAGGATGTCCGCCTTTTGTTTGTTAGCTCCTTTCCATAAAGAAAACCGTTTAGCCGGGTGGTTTAAACCTCTAGCATTAATTGAAAGGCATGTAATCTTCATTGTGATAGATGTGAGGTAGTTCGTGAAGCTGTGTAGTAGGAGTACTCACTGCGACCAAAGGGCTCGATTCGTGGTGTTGTCTTGCCATTAGAGAAGAACAACTTTGGCGAGTCATTTTCTGCGGATAAGGCGAGGTTGTTTCGTGTTAAGCTGTGTATATCACTTGAAAAATAAGATGAACAGAGAGTGAAAACAAAAAGAAGAGTCAACATGGGTATCATAAGAAATTAATCCTAAAATTGATCCTCGTGCAGATGTAACTGCTATTGATGTTATAGGGGTGAGGGAGAGATCCGAACTATGAAACGCGACCCTGGAGATAGACTCATGTGTCTGTGGGTTTCAGTTAGGAGCTTCGACCTGAATTTTTCTTATTTGAACGCTTGTAAGATACAACTTGCCATTCGTTTTGAATGAATGTGGGCCCTGCTGAATGTGATTGTGGGGTGGGCTGGTCATGGATGATGTTCCAGCGCCTTAAGGCAGTGAGCCCTTCTTCCAAGGTAGATACTGAGACAGTGACCCCGTTGTGGGTGATAGAGAGCGTGGCAGTGTACTTCCATTTATGGAGGATTTTGTGGTTCCTCAAGGCATTTGTTATTGTCAACAGGTTACGGCGGCGTTGTAAGGTATGTCTGGAAAGATCCGGGAGCAGTCTGACGTTGGCAAACTGCTGAGGGATGTTTTCTGGCTTACGTGAGGCCTGTAGTACACGGTCTTTTATGTGGTAAAAATGCATTCTCAGTAAGACATCTCTGGGAATCAGGGGTGGATCCAGGGGGGGGGGCAACAGGCGATTGCCCCCCCCCCACCAAAATAATAGCACTGTCTGACTCTGAAATGTCATTGTCTCCTGCCGCTCCCGGCCCGAGTCTCTCTCCCACATGTTCTGATCAGCGGCGCCGAGAGAGAGACTCGCGTCTATGTGTGTGGTACGGGCGGCGGCGGTCACTCACACTGAAGGAAGGATACCAGGAGGAGGTGGGTGGAGCCTCTTCCCTGCACTCGTTGCTAGACGCCAGGCAGCCCAGGCGTTAGCAACGAGTGACGTCAGGTCAGTCACAGTGAGTGAGTCACCGTCACGTCGGAGGTCGGACTCGAGTCTCTCAGAGCCGACCAACGTGACAATGTGACAGCCTGGACAGGAGATGCTCATGCTGGAGGAGGCTGGAGTAATAGGCAGACTGAGACTTCCGTTCTTCCCTATGAGGAACCTGTGATGGTAACTTGAGGCAGCCACTGAGCAGCACCCACATCACCAGAAAGCTGTGTGGGCACTGCAAACCAGACCTTCCTTTGAAAGCTCATATCCTGAGCTCTACTCTGACCTGGTTTGCTACTGGACTTCAAATTTTCCTTTCTGTTTGACTTTCTCTATTGCTGACTACTTTGCCAACCCCCAACAAGACTCTGATTAAACCCTTATGCCGCGTACACACGGTCGGACTTTTCGTCTACAAAAGTCAGACAGCCTGTCCGACAGACTTCCGGCAGACTTTCGGCGGACTTTCGACGGACTTGCGGCGGACTTTCTAACGAACAGACTTGCCTACACACGATCACACAAAAGTCCGTCGAATTCTTACGTGATGACGTACACCGGACTAAAATAAGGAAGTTCATAGCCAGTAGCCAATAGGTGCCCTAGCGTGGCTTTTTGTCCGTCGGACTAGCACACAGACGAGCGGATTTCGGGGTCCGTCGTAGTTACGAAGTAAAGATTTGAAGCATGTTTCAAATCTAAAGTACGTCGGATTTGAGGCTAAAAAAGTATGTTGAAAGTCCGGAGAAGCCCACACACGATCGGATTACCAGCCAGCTTTAGTCCGTCAGCGTCCGTTGGACTTTTGTAGACGAAAAGTCCGACCGTGTGTACGCGGCATTAGGGCTTGTGTAGACAACAAATGCAGAGTGCTTTAGGAACCACAAACACATACATCTCCTAAGTTGCTATCATTACTGATTCATGTATTGCATTGCTATTGTATTCATTAGATGGCTTTTGTTTAAAGCCCAACCTCCAACTTTTTTAAAGAAATCAGAACCCAAGTTGCTTTAAGAAAAAACAAATTCAGCTTGGGTAATATTCACCTCTTCTCCAGTGCTACTGTCAGGACCTGAACCTGAACCTGGGACCTCTGCTGTGGCTGACAGCGACTCTTCTAACTGAGCCACATATTATCTCTCTGCCTGATTGCTTAGATAACCTTGCCTTACGTCTTGCTTCCCATGATACTTGAACTCTGCTCCTCCCATGAACTTCCCTATTTAAGCCTTTTAAGCCATGTTTCTACATTTCCAATCCGCCAGATTATTGTGCTCTCTCCAGCCAATATGTCAGTCCTGCCGCCAGTGGCGACCAGTGGAAATTTTTTTGGGGTGTGGAAAACAGTACCCCACCCCCCCTTGGTCGGTGGCAGGTGACGTGGCAAATGGACAATCCGCAACTTGTGGCAAGTGGACAATCCGCAACATGGGGCAGGTGACATGGCAAATAACAATTTGCAACTTGTGGCAGATGACGTGGCAAGTGGACAATCCGCAACAGAGTGCAGGTGACGTGGCAAGTGACAATCTGCAATGTGTGGCAGGCAACGTGGCAAGTGAAACGCTCAGGGCTCCCACTGATTCTGTATTATGGTGAGTTGAACTATTTCATTTTCTATAACAATGTAATAATAGAAATAATGCGCTACAATCATCCTGACACCATAACAACCATGGTGCCGTGATTATTGAAGCGTCAACACCAGCCATTTCCACGATAAATTGCCTGCAAAAAAATGTATTTCCTGGCAGTGCCCCTCCCGAGACCAGGCTCTGGATCCGCCCCTACTGGGAATGTCATCAGGGAGGAAAGACAGTTTGGGGACCCTATGTATCCTATCCACAAGAAGATCATGCGCTGATGTTTCTGGTACCAATGTGGAGAATAGGGTCTGGGCAAATTGCAGGAGCTGGATAGGGGGAACATCTTCTGGAATACCCCTCAGCTTGAGGTTGTTCCTCCTGGACCTGTCCTCGAGGTTGGCCAGTTTGTCTTTTATCTATGTGATGTCCTCCCCCTGAGCTGTATGAGCCCCCATCATCACATTGTATGCTGAAGTATATTCCTCCATTTTGTTTTCCACCTGATGTACTCTGTGGCTTATTGCTTGTACTTCTCTCTGACACTCATTTATCCCCCTGACCATATCTGCATGTAATGAGAAGCGAGGGACAGTAACATTTCTTTCAGCAGAGTGTCCGATACAGGTCTGTCTGCTGTGGGAAATTCCTTAATAGGATCCCCATCTTTAATGCTCTGGTGGGTGGAATTACTGTGATGCCCGCTTACCTCCATGTCCGGATCGGTCTGCTGTCTGACTGGAGAGTCTCTCCGCGGCTTCAATTTGGCTGGACTTCTCATAGAGGGGCTAGATGGGCCTGAGGAGGACTCACTGGGTGGATTAGAGGAGCGGATAGAGGCGGATGGGAGTCCATTTTTGCTGCTGCTCGGTCCTGGCCTTTGCTCCGGCCTGCTATCTAGCGCTCCGCCGCCATTTTGTTGTAGTCCATGAGCAGCATAGTAGCTCGTCATCTTCTGTGGCTGCTGCGAGTTTTTGCGATGTCTGGGCATCCTCAATTTGTGCAGCGCGATCTCGCCGTTAGGATGGCAGTTTAATAAGCCGTGACTGGCACCGGTGGACTCTGATGGCTGTGGATTATCTCCTGTGGGCGAGCGGAGCTCCTAGGTTAAGCGTCCATCTTGGAGCCCGGTCGCCACGCCCCCCTCTGCACATCAGTTCTTAAACCGATTAAGTAGGCAATCAAGTGGGATAGGAGCTGTCTGTGAATGCTGCCTGGTAGCTATGACTTAAAAACGAAAAAAAAATGTTGAAGCAGATGCTGCTACTGCTCTCCACTTTTCAGGGATCAGAGGATTGGAGACAAGTTGTTCATAAAAGGGGATCTTGCCACCATTAGGAAATAAAGCAAAGGGGTTCTTGTGTAGCACCGCCTCAAAGAGCTGCATTTTGGGTTCCCTCTGGGATAACAACAGCAGATCATGATTTTACCCTTGTAAATGGAATGGAATCCAGTAAAGTGGGATCCCTGTCATTTCAGCAGAAAAACAACCCATCTGCCACAAATTGACTGCAGGAGAGGACAACAATCTTACTTTATCAACATAAAACTATGGGGGTTTTGAAGGTGTGAAACATCCCCCTAAAGGTACAGGGACATACCAGCACAATAGCAGCAAAAGGCTTTCAGTATGTCCCCACTCCAATTCCAGCAAGAAAAAACAAAAATGGCAAGCACCCCAATTTGTGACTAGTTTTTAAAGTAAGGTCACATGAATGGGCCTTGCACAACACAAAAAAATGTTTTCCCAGCATACTTGCCAGCTAGCCAAAACAAAAAAATTATACTGCCTAACAATTTGCATTAAAAACAGAAGCTTTAGTTGCACAACATTTGCAAATATAAGTATGTGTAAGCTGCATTACCTTGTCAAATTGTCATAGCCCCTTAGTTAATGCTTCTGTAGCTGCAGAAGAGAAACTTACCTTGGGAAGATTGCTGTGAAAATGGTAGGGTTGATGTAGGAAAATTGTGATGAGGTTCCTGCCTTCCCTTTACCCTACTCAGTTTGGCCCAATGACCGTCTTCCACTCTTGAGTTGATATATCTTACATCTTTGAAAACCCTTGTGAGACACTTCCTGTTACTAGAGGCTGCAGATGTTGTGGCTGGTGCCCTTGGGATAGTAGTGGCCTTTACCTATGGGGTAGTTCTGCCAGATGGATTGGGGTGGCTGCCCCCCCAGTCCTCTGCAAGCTGCCATTACATTTGGGAGAAATCACTTACTGCTGTTCTGCCTCACCTTCAGAAGTTTCCTTCTCTCTAGTCAGTGACACCCATGCATAGTCTTCTATCTCATCACCTATTCCCTCATCATTGTAGGATCCCACTTGGCAAGAAGGGATGGGTGAATGGTTCGGCCCGAGCATAAGTTTGGGCCGAACTTTCGTTGTTCAGACGTTCGTTTAACAGCCAAACAAACGGGTCATTTGACCGTTTGTTCGCCCCCCCCCCCCCGAACCGACCACAAGGCATTGCGGCACTGAACAGTGCATTGCAAGCCGTGATTGGCTGAAGCAGTGAAAGCTTCAGCCAATCAGGGCACAGAGCACTGTCAGAGTCATGATTGGACACTGTCATCATGACTTTATCCAATCATGGCTCATTCCTGCCCCACAGTATAAAAATATTATTTCAATGGCAGCCATTTTCAGCGTGATTTTGGCATGGAGAGAGATAGAACAGGGCTCTGTTCAGTGCTATTAGTTAGTGTGCTATACTGTGCTATTTTGCTTCAATTGTCAGTGGAGAATATTGTCAGTCTAGGGATAGTGTGAGTGTAGTGAGGAGGACCATCATTCAGCCTTTCATAGTGTGCAGCTAGAGTAGGGACAGCTCAGTTTCAGTGTAGTGTAGTGAGAGCGTGTCAGTAATCTTGACATTAGTATATAGCTAGAGTAGGGACAGTTCAGATAGCTTCAGTGTAGTTGAACACCGTCTTTTTGATTGTGTTACTGCCAGTTTAACGCCATATCGTATTGCATGCGTTACTGCCAGTTTAATGCCGTATAGTTTTGCATGTGTTAGTGCCAGTTTAACGCCATATAGTTTTGCGTGCGTTACTGCCAGTTTAACACCATATAGTTTTGCGTGCGTTACTGCCAGTTTAATGCCACATCATATTGCGTGCCTTACTGCCAGTTTAATGTCATATAGTTTTGCGTGCGTTAAACGCCATATAGTTTTGTGCGTTACTGCCAGTTTAACGCCATATAGTTTTGAGTGCGTTACTGTGTCAGGAGACTGGGAGCGTCTCCGCTCGCCGGGCTCCGGTGCGCATGCGCGCCGTCGCCCGTGCGGGTACCCAGTAGTGCGTCACGGGGGGAGACTATTTCTGATGGCTCCAGCGCCCAGTCGGGTTGCTGGTTCGTCGTCAGCTCTCCCTGATCCCTGTGCCTAGTTGTCCTGTGAAACCTGTCTGCTCTGTGTACCGAACCCTTGGCTTGTTTAACCCTTACTCTGCTTGATTGCCTGATACCCTGACCTCTGCCTGTATAACGGACTTTGCCTCTGCCTGATTGCCAGATACCCTGACCTCGGCCTGTATAACGGACTTGCCTCTGCATGATTGCCAGATACCCTGACCTCTGCCTGCATAACGGACTTTGTCTCTGCTTGATTGCCTGATACCCTGACCTTTGCCTGTTAAACGGACTTACCATTGTCTGATTGCCTGTTACCCATATGATCCCTGCTTATTATACGGACTTGCCTCTGCCTGATGCCCGGTCCTGACCTTTGGCCCCTCATACGGATTCCAGTGCACCAGTTTCCCACCTACGGATCTTCTGCTTACCGGAAGCCCGTGCCTCTGCGTGCCCCCAGCTCTCTGTACCCACTTCGGGGGTCTGGGTGCGCGTGCTCGTAAGGGCGATCCGCTCTCGGCATCTCGGCCTCGGTGAGTATTAGTCCATGACAGTACGAACCAGCCAGATGTCCGAGGCCGACAGAGCGCGCTCTCCTCTGGAGATCCTGTGTCAACAGGTATCTACTCTTGCCGACTCAGTACAGAAGTTACAGGAAGGTTATACCCAAATTGATAACCGCCTTCAGCAGATCACAGGGTCACTGCCCTCTGCAGCCGCAGCTCCCGCACCCAGCAGTGGGGGTTCGTTCCCTCAGGCTTCCGCCAACCCCACCGTCATCATGGCACTTCCGGAACCCAGGGTCCCCACACCGGAACGGTTCTCAGGGGACCGTAAGAAGTTTAGGGCCTTCAAAAATGCATGCTCCCTCTACTTCGCCCTCCAGCCGAGAACCTTTTCTTCAGAAATCGTTAAAGTGGGATTTGCGATTTCTCTACTGTCTGAAGAACCCCAAGCTTGGGCCCACGGCTTGATGGAACAGAGCAGTCCTGTTCTGAATACAATCGATGCCTTCTTTGAAAGTATGTCCCAGCTCTATGACGACCCGCAGCGTATGGCTACAGCTGAGGCCATCCTGCACCATCTGTCCCAAGGAAGAAGACCTATTGAGGACTACATGGTGGAATTCCGTAAATGGGCGGCCGATACAAATTGGAATGAGCCGGCCCTACGCTATCAGTACCGCCAAGGCTTGTCCGAGTTACTCAAGGATGAATTAGCTAGGATGGAAACTCCTGCTTCCTTGGAAGAACTCATCCAAGCGGCCACGAAACTGGATAGGCGACTGCGGGAGCGCCGCTCGGAGCGCTTCCAAGGCCGACGCCCCACCTGGGCGCTACCAAGACCCCACTCAGCGCAGACCCCGACCTCAACTACGACTGCTGCTACACCGGTCCCTGAGGTCGAACCGATGCAACTCGGCCTGGTTCGGGGCCCACTAACCTCTGAAGAGAAGCAACGCAGACGACAGTCCAACCTGTGTCTCTACTGCGGAGGAGCCGGACATTTCCTGCACAGCTGTCCGATCAGGCCCAGTAAGTCCCCTCAGCCAAATGTGTTGAACTATCCAAACAATAGTATCCCAAAGACTTATGTGATGTTGTTTATCTCCCTACAGCTTCCGGGAGGGGAGACCCGCTTGCAGGCCATCATTGATTCCGGAGCATGCAGTTGCTTCATAGATTCTGCCTTGGCGCACAGTCTGAATATCCCTCTGCAAACCAAAGATCAAGGGTTACGGGTACATCTGGCCAACGGATCCCTTCCTCGCTCAGGACCCATCACCCAGGAAACCCAACCTATTCCGGTAACCACTGATTCCGGCCACCGGGAGTTTTTACGGCTCGACCTGATTCATTCACCTATCTTCCCCGTTATACTAGGCTTGCCCTGGTTACAGGCTCATGACCCACAGATTAAATGGAGCACTAAGGCGGTATCCTTCCCTTCTCAGTATTGCTCCCAACATTGTCTTCTCATGGCTCCCAAAGTTTGTGCTTCGATCGCTGCTCCATCAGGCAACCTCCAACATGTTCCCTCCGAGTACCTTGAGTTTCAAGAGGTCTTCAGTAAACAGATGGCTGACCGCCTACCACCTCATCGGTCCTACGACTGTACGATCGACCTCCTGCCCGGATCCGAGATCCCGTTCGGCCGGATATTCTCTCTCTCAGAAACCAAACTAGAAGCTCTTAAACAATATATTGACGAAAATCTCAAGAAAGGCTTTATCCGTCCCTCATCCTCACCTGCCGGAGCTGGTATCTTTTTCGTTGGGAAGAAGGATGGTACCTTGAGACCCTGTGTAGATTATCGGCAGCTCAACAATATCACTATTAGGAAACCGGTATCCTCTACCACTCATTCCCGAGCTATTTCAAAGGTTCCGATCAGCTAAAGTGTTCTCTAAACTCGACCTCCGGGGGGCCTACAATCTCGTCAGGATCAGGGCTGGGGAGGAGTGGAAGAAGGCTTTTAGGTCCAGATTCGGGCATTTCGAGTACTTAGTGATGCCATTCGGACTCTGTAATGCCCCGGCCACCTTTCAAAACCTGGTGAATGATATATTCCGAGAATACCTGGATGATTTCCTTGTTGTATACCTGGATGATATTCTTATCTTTTCCCCCACTCTGGAGATACACAAGAGACACATAAAGAAGGTTCTTACCATACTTCGACAGCACAAGCTATACCTGAAAGCTGAAAAATGTGAATTCGAAAAATCGACCATACAATTTCTGGGGTTCATCCTTTCAACCAATGGGGTCGCAATGGACCCACAGAAGATTCAGGCAATTCAGGAGTGGCCAGCTCCATCTAACAAGAAAGGGGTACAGAGGTTTATAGGGTTCGCCAACTTCTATCGAAAATTTATTGTTGGATTCTCTGCTATTGTGGCACCTATCACCCAACTAACTCGTCAGCACAGTTCTTTCCAGTGGTCCCCAGCCGCTCAAGAGGCTTTTCTAAAATTGAAGAAATTGTTCAGCTCCGCCCCGATTCTTTGTCATCCTGACCCGACTCAACCTTTCGTACTAGAGGTAGACGCATCAGAGATCGCAACTGGAGCAATTCTCTCCCAGAGACAGGGACCTAAGGCCATTCTACATCCTGTAGCCTTCGCTTCCAGGAAACTCAGTCCACTGGAACTCAACTATGATGTGGGTGACAGGGAGCTGCTGGCCATAAAGTTCGCTTTAGAGGAGTGGAGGTATTTGCTGGAAGGTGCAGTACACCCGGTTATGATCTTTACGGATCACAAAAATCTAGAGTACCTCCGAACAGCAAGACGACTAAAACCCCGCCAAGCCCGTTGGGCCCTCTTCTTTTCCCGTTTCAACTTTCATATAGCCTACAGACCTGGAGCAAAGAACGGAAAGGCAGACGCACTCTCTCGGATGTTCTCCGCAGACTCTCAAACATTAGCACCAAGCACGATCCTCTCTCCACAAAACTTCCTTGGATTAACTCAGGCGGACTTAATGTCATCCATTAGATTCTCATCTAGCTCGTGTACTGAACCAGTAGTACACTCCTTGAGGAAATATGAGGATCTTTTTTGGATTCGTGGAAAAATATTCGTACCGCAAGTGACACGGTCCTTAACCCTTAAGATGTGTCACGACCATAAGATGGCAGGACACTTCGGGATTAAGAAGACGTCTGAGCTACTTTCTCGCTCCTTCTGGTGGCCTGGATGGAGACGGGACTGTAAGGAGTATGTGGTGTCCTGCTCTCTGTGCCAGCGGAACAAGGGCCAAAACACTAAGTCCTGGGGCTTGCTCAAACCATTGCCCATCCCGGAATGGCCATGGGCTGATGTGTCCATGGATTTTATTGTTGATCTACCAACCTCAGAAAATTTTTCTACCATTCTTGTCGTTATCGACCGTCTCTCCAAGATGGCCCATTTTTTACCTATGAGGGGCACGCCCTCTGCTGTAGACACAGCCAATGTCTTTCTGAAAGAGGTCGTTAGGCTCCATGGTGTACCAAGGAGCATTGTGTCGGATAGGGGCGTGCAATTTACGTCCAAATTCTGGAGGGAACTCTGCAAGTCCCTGGGCATCAAAGTCTGTCTCTCTTCAGCTTATCACCCCCAAAGCAACGGCCAAACAGAGAGGACAAACCAAACGTTGGAGCAATACCTCCGTTGCTTTTGCTCAGGTTCCCAGGATGATTGGGCGAGTCTTCTCCCCTACGCTGAATTTGCGTATAATGATTCAATTCATGCCTCTACCAACCAAACACCCTTCTGGGTAAATTGTGGGTTCCATCCCACGTTCTTTTCTAATGACGTTCCCGAAATGACAGTCCCTGCAGTCCAGGACAGGATAACCTCGTGGCAATCCAACTTTCAGAAAATCCAAGATATGTTACACAAGGCGCAAGAAGACTACAAGAAACAGTACGATTGGGGCAGAAAGGCGAACCCAAAGTTTGACTTAGGAGAAGAGGTCTGGCTATCCACCACTAACCTTAAATTACCGTTGACATCTTGAAAACTTGGACCCAAGTTCATTGGTCCTTTCCAAGTCAAGAGAATCATTAACCCTGTGGCTGTTGAGCTAGCACTACCCAAGACATATCGGATTCATCCTGTCTTCCACGTATCATTGTTGAAGCCTGTGGTGCCTAGCCCTTTTCCGGGAAGAAGAGAGCCTCCTCCTCCGCCAATTAGAGTAGATGGCGAAAATGAGTTTGAGGTGGAGTCCATCCTGAGCTGCAGAAAGAAGGGCAGGCAGCTACAGTATCTGATCCAGTGGAAGGGTTACCCACCTGAAGATAATTCTTGGGAACCCGCTAGGAACCTGCATGCTTCACGGTTAATCCAAACCTTCCACCAAGATCATCCAGAATTGATGGCTAGCCTGGGCGTCCATTGTCCGCCCTTAGGAGGGGGGCACTGTCAGGAGACTGGGAGCGTCTCCGCTCGCCGGGCTCTGGTGTGCATGCGCGGCGGACTGGCGCTTCGCCGCACACCCGTCCGCGGCCTGATTGTGCGGCGCGTGCGGCTGCATGGCGGTCCCCGTGTGCGCGCCGTCGCCCGTGCGGGTACCCGGTAGCGTGTCACGCTGACGCGCTCGCCGGGGGGAGACTATTTCTGACGGCTCCAGCGCCCAGTCGGGTTGCTGGTTCGTTGTCAGCTCTCCCTGATCCCTGTGCCTAGTTGTCCTGTGAAACCTGTCTGCTCTGTGTACCGAACCCTTGGCTTGTTTAACCCTTACTCTGCTTGATTGCCTGATACCCTGACCTCTGCCTGTATAATGGACTTTGCCTCTGCCTGATTGCCAGATACCCTGACCTCGGCCTGTATAACGGACTTGCCTCTGCCTGATTGCCAGATACTCTGACCTCTGCCTGCATAACGGACTTTGCCTCTGCTTGATTGCCTGATACCCTGACCTCTGCCTGTTAAACGGACTTACCATTGTCTGATTGCCTGTTACCCATCTGATCCCTGCTTATTATACGGACTTGCCTCTGCCTGATGCCTGGTCCTGACCTTTGGCCCCTCATACGGATTCCAGTGCACGAGTTTCCCACCTACGGATCTTCTGCTTACCGGAAGCCCGTGCCTCCGCGTGCCCCCAGCTCTCTGTACCCACTTCGGGGGTCTGGGTGCGCGTGGTCGTAAGGGCGAGCCGCTCTCGGCATCTCGGCCTCGGTGAGTATTAGTCCATGACATACTGCCAGTTTAACGCCATATCATATTGTGTGCATTACTTCCAGTTTAACGCCATTTACTTCTTTAATGCCATATAGTTCTGTGCGTACGTACGTTGGCGCATTATATTGCAGTATATTTTATTGTATCCGTGGAGTGTGTCTGTGTAGTGTGAGTACTCATATTAAAGGGCACCAAACACCTCTTTACAATGATTAAAGTGCATCTTCGTACAGATTTCAACTTCTCCTTTACATTTGCTTATAAGCACCGCCCCCTCCCTCCCAATAATCTCTGGGAGAACAAGGAGAGGCAGATGTTCCCTTGGCACTGTAAGGGGGCCAGCAACAAATGTGTCCACAGGCAAAGGTGGACGTTGTGGTCAGTCCTCAGGCAGGGCATCATTTCCTCTGTTTAGTGAGTTTGCCCGTGCTATCCAGCCACAGCATGCAGAGGATGTGGTGGACTGGCTTACTAAACCTTCCTCATCCTCCTCATCCTCTGTCACACAAGCAGAGACAAGTGCAGTCCCCTGCAGTTGCCAGAGTGGATAAGCCTCCTTGTCCATATCTATTCCTGCCATAGCCCTAACATCAGCCATTGAGGAGTCAGCTGAGTTATTTGACCACAGCATCAGCCACTTGCTCCTTGATGATGCCCAGCCATTACTGGATTCAGATGCTGGTTCTGAGGTTGAGGATGACAGGAACGTGAGCCTAGAGAGAGGGAGGAAGACTGGTAGACAAATTGGCATTCATGTTCCCCAAGCCGCAGTGTATTACCAAGTTGTCTCCAGTGGTAATGATGAAGATGAAGGAGATAGAGATGATGATGATGATGATGAGGTTACTGATGCGTCTAGGGTTCCAGATAGAGCAGAGGAGGAAACTGAAAGTGAGACGGCACAACCCAAGGAGGTCGGCATCAAGAAAGAGTAGAGAGCAGCCACCCTATTCCATCACATTCTGCAGCTGTTATCTCCCGGCCCACTCCCCACAGCTCAGCTGTCTGGGCCTTTTTCAGCACATCTGCAGCAGATCGCACTGTTGCTATCTGCAAACTGTGTCACAGGCACATCAAACGTGGCAAAAACACCAACCATTTGGGTACCACATGCCTAACAAGGCATTTAATGTCCGCCCGTTGGCAAGAGCACCTAAAAGCCACACAAAGGGGGCAAAAATCTGTCCCACCTCCTAACAGGGATGATGGTATAGCACAGGGTGTCCAAGGTCCTAGCAGCTCATCTACCAACAGCACACCACCAGCTGTAGACTGTAGCTGGCAAATTTCTCTGCCCCATCTTCTGCAGCGGAAAAAAAAATACAGTCCCTGCCACCCACATGCCCAGCGCCTGAATGCAAGCTTGTCAAAGCTGTTTGCTCTCCAACTTCTGCCTTTCAGCCTGGTGGATTTTGCCCCCTTTCATGAATTTGCACAATGTGCTGTACGACAATGGCAGGTTCCCAGTCGATACTACTTTTCACTTAAGGCCGTTCCATCTCTCTATCATCACGTGGAAGGGAATGTTCTGGCATCGTTGGGCAAGGCAGTCAGCTGTAAAATCCACCTTACTGCTGACACATGGTCCAGCATGCATGAGCAGGGACGATATATTTCATTCACAGCACACTGGGTAACGCTGCTTGCAACTCGAAAGGATGCAGGATAGGGCTCAGTGCTGCAGCTTGTTGTGCCCCCACGTCTCCATACAGTTGGTGGTGATGATGCCAAACCTGTGAGCTCTACCCCTCCTCCTCCTCCTCCGCCACCTCCATGCCCTCCCCTGCAGAATTGTCCTATGAACATCAGTTACCCCCTAAGCATTCAAAGGGCTTTCACCAGAGTCAGGCTAAAAGGTGCCATGCAGTGCTTCAACTGGTGTGTTTAGGGGACAGGAACCACAATGGAGCAGAGATTATTGCAGCTCTGCAAGGACAGGCCCAGAGGTGGATCACACCATGCCAGCTGGAGCCAGGAATGGTGGTGTCTGATAATGGCTCAAACCTACTGTCCACCCTTAGACACGGAAAGTTGACACATGTGCCATGCCTGGCACATGTCCTCAATTTGGTGGTGCAGCGTTTCCTAAGTACATACCCAGGGTTGCAAGATGTACTAAAGCAGGCCAGAAGAGTCTGTAGCCATTTCAGGCAGTCATACACAGCCAGTGCTCGGTTGCCTGAAATTCATCGGGAATTCCACCTGCCCGTAAACCGCCTGATTTGTGACATGCCCACCAGGTGGAACTCAACTTTGGGAATGCTGCAGCGGCTATACATGCAGCAGAGGGCCGTCAACAAGTACTTGTGTCAGTACGGCATGAAGACAGGGCCGCCTCGGCTTTTTTCCCCCACACCAATGACTGATCATTAAGGATGCATGCACTGTATTGTCACCATTTGAGGAGGCTACAAGGATAGTGAGCAGTGACAGTGCATGCATCAGTGACACAATCCCTGTTGTGTTCCTGCTGGAGCAGACTCTGCATGGCATTATGGACAGAGCACTGGAGATAGAGCAGCAGGAGGAAGAGGAGGACTTCCTTTCCTCTCAAGACCCACTTTATGCAGACACCATCATTCCTATGTCACAGAACACACAGGAGGAGAGAGGGGAGGAGGATGAGGAGGAGGATTCTGGCACTTTCATAGGCTTTGAAGAAGAGGAAGACATGCGTCAAACTGTAAGCAATGGCTTTCCAATCCCAGGACCCTTGGGAGTAGTACGTGGCTGGGAGGAGGAAGTTCCAGATGCTGTCATCCTGAGTGACCCCAAGGAGTCTGCTTCTCAAGCCTCTGCAAATTTGAGGCGCATGGGCAACCTCATGCTTCAAAGCCTGTGAAAGGACGCAAGAATACGTGGCATAAAGGAGAAGGATGATTACTGGTTGGCAACCCTCCTTGACTAGGGATGAGCTTCGAGTTCGAGTTGAACTCATGTTCGACTCGAACATCGGCTGTTCGCCAGTTCGCCGAACAGCGAACAATTTGGGGTGTTCGCGGCAAATTCGAATGCCGCGGAACACCCTTTAAAAGTCTATGGGAGAAATCAAAAGTGCTAATTTTAAAGGCTTATATGCATGGTATTGTCATAAAAAGTGTTTGGGGACCCGGGTCCTGCCCCAGGGGCCATGTATCAATGCAAAAAAAAGTTTATAAAAGGCCGTTTTTTCGGAAGCAGTGATTTTAATAATGCTTAAAGTCAAACAATAAAAGTGTAATATTCCTTTAAATCTCGTACCTGGGGGGTGTCTATAGTATGCCTGTAAATGGGGTGCATGTTTCCCGTGTTTAGAACAGTCTGACAGCAAAATGACATTTCAAAGGAAAAAAAGTCATTTAAACTACTCGCGGCTATACTGAATTGCCAGCCCAACAATACACATAAAAGTTCATTGATAAAAACGGCATGGGAATTCCCCACAGGGGAACCCGAACCAAAATGTAAAAAAAAATGACGTGGGGGTCCCCCTAAATTCCATACCAGGCCCTTCAGATCTGGTATGGATATTAAGGGGAACCCCGGCCAAAATTTTAAAAAAAATTGGCGTGGGGTCCCCCTCAAAATCTATACCTAAGTGAGGCATTTCGGAATTTTTTTAGTCCTCGCCACCCAGGGCTGTCAGCTCCACATCCCATCGGCAGCATCTGCATCACATGGTGGATGATTACCTCGGGGCCAAAACAGAGACGGAGAGCTTTCCAGCTGACGATCCACTGGCATACTGGGTCATGAGAATAGACCACTGGCAAGAACTTGCCCAGTATGCTATTGAGTTGTTGGGCTGCCCTGCATCCAGTGTGTTTTCAGAACAGGCATTCAGTGCTGCAGGAGGTTTCGTTACTGATCATAGAACGCATCTGTCCACAGACTCTGTGGACCATTTGACTTTTATAAAAATGAATCAGTCCTGGATTACCAGCCATGAAGCCCCTGATGCCGATGTCACTGATTAAGTCTTTTTGGGATGTGGAATCTCTGCAGGAATTTGAGGCTGCCTAGCTTTGAGGGTGTTCAATCATTTCATCTAGAAGGATGTTTTTGGTATAGGTTTCATGGGCACAATTAACACCCAAAGACCAATTTTTCTGCACCTGTCTGACAGGTGCATATCATTGCAATTTTTTACAGCAAGGCAAATTCTTGCTTTTATCAAGAATACCTCTTTAGGGTTATGGTGGGAAGGCACCACTGACACCCAAAGACCAATTTTTCTGCATCTGTTTGACGGGTACATATCATTGCAATTTTTTACAGCAAGGCAAATTCTTGCTTACATCAAGATTATCTCTATAGGGTTACGGTGGGAAGGTGCCACTGACACCCAAAGACCAATTTTTCTGTACCTGTCTGACCGGTGCATATCATTGCAATTTTTTACAGCAACACAAATTCTTGCTTTCATCAAGAGTACCTCTATAGGGTTACGGTGGGAAGGTACCACCGACACCCAAAGACCAATTTTTCTGCACCTGTCTGACAGGTGCATATCATTGCAATTTTTTACAGCAAGGCAAATTCTTGCTTACATCAAGATTATCTCTATAGGGTTACGGTGGGAAGGTGCCACCGACACCCAAAGACCAATTTTTCAGCACCTGTTTGACAGGTGCATATCATTGCAATTTTTTACAGCAACACAAATTCTTGCTTTTATCAAGAGTACCTCTATAGGGTTACGGTGGGAAGGCACCACGACACCCAAAGACCAATGTTTCTGCACCTGTTTGACAGGTGCATATCATTGCATTTTTTTACAGCAAGGCAAATTCTTGCTTACATCAAGATTATCTCTATAGGGTTACGGTGGGAAGGTGCCACTGACACCCAAAGACCAATTTTTGTGCACCTGTCTGACCGGTGCATATCATTGCAATTTTTTACAGCAACACAAATTCTTGCTTTCATCAAGAGTACCTCTATAGGGTTACGGTGGGAAGGCGCCACCGACACCCAAAGAACAATTTTAATGCACCTGTTACTTCTATCCAAAGTCAAAGTGACACCAGAATGTATCCAAAAAATCTCTAATCTTGTTCCCAGTGCACTACATTGTGGCCTCATCATACACACTGGCTCCCCAGCTGTTGCTGAGCAAAATAAAGGCAGCTTGCAGGAAAAATGTCATTTTTTGGGGCTTTATAAATTCAATTATTGCTGCAGCAGATTCTAGACATGGTACAGATCTGCCACTTTGCAGTTAGACTAAGGGGACCCCCCTGGCACTATATTGAAAGAAATTTTTCATTTTTAGGCTTTCACTTTAAAAATCTAAAAATCACTGCTCATTTAAAAATAACGTTTTTCACAAACTTTTTTTTATCGATCCATGTCCCCGGACCCCTATAACCATTGTATGCCTAATTACTTGCATTTAACCACTTGCCGACCGCCTTACGACTATATACGTCAACAGAATGGCACGGGCAGTAAAAATCACGTACCTGGTACGTGATTGCCTTCCCGCGGGGGGGGGGTTCAATCGGACCTCCCCCGGTGCCAGCGGCGGTCGGCTTTGGTCTGGGAGTGTTTAGTGATGAGGGGGAGGCCATCCAATCATGGCCCCCCCTCGCGATCGCTCCCAGCCAATGAGAATCATCCCCTGCCTCTGTGTAGTACACAGAGGCAGAGGATGTGATGTCATCTCTGATCGCTGTATTAGTGTCGCTGGTGACGCTAGTTAGGGATGTAAATATTTAGGTTCGCCGTCAGCATTTTATAGCGACAGGGACCCCCATATACTACCTAATAAATGTTTTAACCCCTTGATTGTCCCCTAGTTAACCCTTTCACCACTGATCACCGTATAACCGTTACATTGACGCTGGTTAGTTCGTTTATTTTTTATAGTGTCAGGGCACCCGGCGTTTATTACCGAATAAAGGTTTAGCCCCCTAATCGCCTGGCAGTGATATGCGTTGCCCCAGGCAGCATCAGATTAGCGCCAGTACCGCTAACACCCACGCACGCAGCATACGCCTCCCTTAGTGGTATAGTATCTGAACGGATCAATATCTGATCTGATCAGATCTATACTAGCGTCCCCAGCAGTTTAGGGTTCCCAAAAACGCAGTGTTAGTGGGATCAGCCCAGATACCTGCTAGCACCTGCGTTTTTCCCCTCCACCCGGCCCAGCCCACCCAAGTGCAGTATCGATCGATCACTGACACTTACAAAACACTAAACGCATAACTGCAGCGTTCGCAGAGTCAGGCCTGATCCCTGCGATCGCTAACAGTTTTCTTGGTAGCGTTTTGGTGAACTGGCAAGCACCAGTCCCAAACAGCATCAGGTTAGTGCCAGTACCGCTAACACCCACGCACGCAGCATACACCTCCCTTAGTGGTATAGTATCTGAATGGATCAATATCTGATCCGATCAGATCTATACTGGCGTCCCCAGCAGTTTAGGGTTCCCAAAAACGCAGTGTTAGCGGGATCAGCCCAGATCCCTGCTAGCACCTGCGTTTTGCCCCTCCGCCCGGCCCAGCCCAGGCCACCCAAGTGCAGTATCAATCGATCACTGACACTTACAAAACACTAAACGCATAACTGCAGTGTTCGCAGAGTCAGGCCTGATCCCTGCGATCGCTAACAGTTTTTTTGGTAGCATTTTGGTGAACTGGCAAGCACCAGTGGCCTAGTACACCCCAGTCGTAGTCAAACCAGCACTGCAGTAACACTTGGTGACGTGGCGAGTCCCATAAGTGCAGTTCAAGCTGGTGAGGTGGCAAGCACAAGTAGTGTCCCGCTGCCACCAAAAAGACAAACACAGGCCCGTCGTGCCCATAATGCCCTTCCTGCTGCATTCGGCAATCCTAATTGGGAACCCACCGCTTCTGCAGCACCCGTACTTCCCCCATTCACATCCCCAACCGAATGCAGTCGGCTGCATGAGAGGCATTTTTATGTCCTCCCGAGTACCCCTACCCAACGAACCCCCCCAAAAAAGATGTTGTGTCTGCAGCAAGCGCGGATATAGGTGTGACACCCACTATTATTGTCCCTCCTGTCCTGACAATCCTGGTCTTTGCATTGGTGAATGTTTTGAACGCTACCATACACTAGTTGAGTATTAGCGTAGGGTACAGCATTCCACAGACTAGCCGCACTTTCACAGGGTCTCCCAAGATGCCTTCGCATTTTGAGAGACCCAAACCTGGAACTGGTTACAGTTATAAAAGTTACAGTTACAAAAAAAGTGTAAAAAAAAAAAAAACACAAACAAAAATATAAAATAAAAAAAAATAGTTGTTGTTTTATTGTTCTCTCTCTCTCTATTCTCTCTATTGTTGTGCTCTTTTTTACTGTATTCTATTCTGCAATGTTTTATTGTTATTATGTTTTATCATGTTTGCTTTTCTTTTTTTTTTTTTTTAACAAAGTTAAATTTATTGCAATCAAAACAAACACGTCAGTGTACAATGCATCATACATGTGAAGAAAAGGAGCGTTAATGTAATACATTCATTGAAATTGTCATATATGTACTTGCTTTACCATTAGTTATACATTTAAGGTTCAGATAGCTGTTTAATTATTCAAGATCTGGCAGTGGTTCCTTGTCGGAGAGAGAGCTCTCTCGCCCTAACCAATGATTACAGAATGAGCATCTGGGGGGAGGGAGGGGAGGAGACTGGCAGGATCGTATGAGAAGGGGGGAGGGGGGCGGGACCGGGAAGGGGGTGGGGAGAGCGGAAACCCACCAGCAATTTCATTTTGCAAATCGGCATACATTAGATCTCTACCATTCTGATCTATAGATCTAAACCTGGGCTAGGTGGAGAGATCTCCAATGGGAGGGATCCCCAGGAGTCAATCCACGAAGACCATATCTTGTCAAATTTAGACGGACAATTCCTGTTAATATATGTTATCTTATATAGTGGCAAGACAATATTTAGGGTTTTTCTCCAGGCATTGACGGTAGGCGGCTCACACAACTTCCATCTCAGCATTATCTCCCTTCGGGCGTAATATGTGGCAAATGCTATAAACAATTTGGTATATTTCCCTATACCAGAGTCCACCAATACATTGAGCAGTAATGCACGTGGGCACAGTGGAATCGCAGTTTCCGCTGTCTGGTTGATGTCCGCCAGGACCTGCCCCCAATATCCCTGCAATCCAGGACATGACCACGTCATGTGCAAGAAGGAGGCATCCATGTCTCCGCATCGCGGACACGCCGGAGACCTGTCTGGATAAATAACTGCCAATCTGCGCGGCGTATAATAGGCCCTATGCAGGAATTTTAATTGCAGGAACCGGTCCCTGGCAGAGATCAAGTTGGAAACGTATGAAGAGACACACGTCTCCCACTCCTCCTCCTCGAGAGAGGGCAAGTCCTCTTTCCACTTCGTAAATATTTTCCCCAATTTTGTGGGCCTAGAAGCTGTTATGTGAAAGTATATTGTCGAGAGGGGGGCTATCAAAATTTTTGTGGAGAGTAACTTTTCCACCGGGTCCGACTCAAGGTTGACGCCCCCGGGAAACTGATGCTGAAACGCGTGTCTCACCTGCAGGAAGCGAAAGAACATCCAATTGGGCAGTCCATATTTTCCTTTCAATTCCGGGAATGTCATCAATCTTCCCCCTACTACCAAATGTTTAAGAGTCACTATGCCTTTAGTTGCCCAGACCCGTGGGTCCGGCACCGTTCGTAGGTGGGGAAGATTGGGGTTACCCCAAAGAGGTGTGTGAGGAGATATTTTACCTTCAGAACGAAAAGTCGCCCTGGCTTTCTGCCAGACCACGACGGTAGTGCGCATTAGAGTCGTCAAGTTCGGATAGGCCTTGGGTCCACGGAACACCAGGTTACTGAGAGCGGTATATGAGCCCAGGATCGCAGCCTCTAAGGTTACTGCGGGGTTGTCTCTGGGCTGGGAAAACCACCATCTGGCCGTCACCAGTATAGCCGCCCAGTAGTATACCTGGAAGTCCGGAAGAGCCAACCCCCCCTGTCCCAATGTCAGCTGTAGAGTGGTCAGCGCCAATCTGGGCACCTTCCCCAACCACAGAAAGGAGGTGATTATAGCTTTTATTTTTGCAAAGTAGGAAGCTGGGATCTGTATTGGGCTATTCCTAAACAGATAAAGGAATTTTGGGAGGAAGACCATCTTAATTAAATTCACTCTCCCCACTGGCGTCAGGGGGAGTGACCTCCAGTCAGTGCACTTCTTAGAGAATTGCGCCAATAAGGGGTTTAGGTTAAGATCCATGTACTGGGCCACTGTTCCTCCCAACTGAATCCCCAGATACTTAAATTTGTCCACCCAAACCAACTGACTCCGGATGGGAGGTCTGGGTCTGTTGGGGCTCAGGGGATAAATCAGGGATTTACTCCAATTGACCTTAATTCCCGAGAAGGACCCAAACTCATCCACCATCTGTAGAGCTACTGGGAGTGAGGAGGAGACATCATTCAAGTACAAGATGGTGTCATCCGCATACAAAGATATCTTCTCCTCCACCACTCCCATTTGGAGCCCCTTAATCCTAGATTCTGCCCGAATTTTGGCCGCTAGGGGCTCCACCGCCAGGGCAAACAGCCCCAGTGACAGTGGGCACCCCTGCCTAGTTCCCCGGCATAGGGGGAACTCCCTCGAAAGTGAATTACTCGTACGTACTTTGGCCCTGGGTGAGGTATACATCAGGCGCAGCCACCCAACAAACGTTGGTCCGAACCCAAACTTCCGGAGCACAGCCCAGAGGTATTCCCATTCAACGGAATCAAACGCTTTCTCGGCGTCCAAGGACACCACTACCCCTGGGCCGTCCTCCGGTGCTGCATCCATGTGCGTCAGGAGCCTGCGTATGTTTATGTCTGTCCCTCTGCCCGGCATGAACCCCGACTGGTCCGGGTGGATCAAAGCTGTGATTACTGAATTTAGGCGCCCAGCCAAGGCTTTGGCAAGTATTTTCAGATCCACGTTTAATAACGAGATTGGGCGATAAGAGGAACACAGCTCCGAATCCTTGCCAGGCTTAGGGAGGACAACGATTACCGCCTCAGACATAGATGGGGGGAGGGCCCCACTCTCAAGTGTTTTCAGCAACACCTCCCTGTAGATAGGCAGGATATCTTCTGCATATTGCTTATAGAATTCCGCCGGGTAACCATCCGGTCCCGGTGTCTTACCGCCCTGTAGGGATTTCACTGCTATCTGGAGCTATCTGGAGCTCTTTGAGGACCATCCAATCTCTTCCTAGTAGCGTCTGTTAGGCATGGTAAATCTATCCCCTCAAGGTACGCCTGCAACTCAGGTTCAGTGAATTGCACTCTAGAGCTATAAAGTTCTTGATAATAAGCTGCAAATTGTTCATTTATTTGTGAGGGATCCGTTAGGGCTACCCCGTCAGAGGACCGGATACAGGGTATAGATACTGGGGAGGAATACTCCCGTGAGAGCCAGGCCAACAGGCGACCACTTCTCTCCCCCTGCTCGAAAATCCTCTGACTCTGATGCAGAAGATGGAGTTTCGTAATTGATGTACGTATGAGAGAGACGTCTCTCAGTGCTTCCTGCAGGGAAGCATACGTCTGAGAAGTACGGTCTCTAACGTAGGCAGCCTCCAGCCCACCCACCCTAGCTTCTGCCCTCTCAAGTTCCTCACGGGCCCCTCTACGAACCTTACCAATGCGGTCCTGAAACTTACCTCTCATACACACCTTAAATGCATCCCAGATAACTGGGACAGGGATAGATCTATCCCAATTCACCCAAAATTCAGTCATATCAGCTCTACATGGGACATCCACCCTTGAGTCGGATAACCAGAATCTGGAAAGTCGCCACAACCCTTCTGGAGCACGGTTTGTCAGTTCAAGCTGCAGGGAGACAGGGGCATGATCCGAGATCCCTCTAGGGAGGATGACAATGTCCTTAATACTAGACAGGACCATTCCCCCAGAGTAGACCAGGTCTATTCTAGAAAAAGTTTTGTATGTGGCTGAGTGACAGGTAAATGCCTGCACCCGAGGATTTCTCCATCGCCAGACATCCGTAAGATTGAATGCCTCTGCCCACGCTTTAAGATCGGACGAGGATCCCAATGACCGAGACATCCTATCCACCTCGGGATCTGGGACCATATTAAAGTCCCCCAGCAGCAGAACATTATCAGTGGCATATTGTGAAACTTTAGAGATCAACTGGTATAAAAAAGAGATCGAGGCAGGAGGGGGGACATACAGTCCCACCACAACCAGCTCCAAGCTCATTATAATAGCATGGATAATTATATATCGCCCTCCGGGATCTATATCTAGAGCTAACAAACGGAAGGGAAGTGATTTGCGCACCAAGACACTCACCCCTCTTGCCAGGTTAGAGTAAGTAGAATGGTACGCGTGACCCACCCAGGGCCTACGTAGGCTCATTGTTTTCCCTCCCACAAGATGAGTCTCTTGGAGTATACATATGTGAGGGGACTGTCTCTGCAAGAACTGGAACACCAGTGATCGTTTAATCTTAGAATTTAGACCCCTGGTGTTCCAGGAGACAATGTTACATAAAGACATTAAGCCACCATCGCACATTACGAGCAGGAGGTGACATCACCACCATCAGCGAGCCGCCCACCGTCACATATGCCTTGCCAGATTGTGCAACTATCTCTACATGCAATATACAGTACACAATACATTGATTAAACTGACCTCCCTTGATATACTTGCATACAAACCAAACAAAAAACCCCCCAAATTTCCCCCCACCCCCCTCCCCGCCACCCCCCACCCCAACCGGAGGGAGCCTTATTCCCAAAATAACTGAAGGCAACAGGCCTCTGTGGAGGTATCGTGTACAAGAAGGCACCGGAGTCCCGTCCTCTGGAGTACAGTACATGGACCGGGTGATGAAGACTGAAATATGTGGGACCAGTGCAGTCTCCCAGCCTAGGCTGGGGGTAGGAAAACTTAGTTGCAAAACCCGTTAAACGTGAACCGTAAAGTAATCCACAGCATTTTCAAGGAGTGCAGTCTTAGCTGTGTTGCAGAGTTAGACATGGTGGGATGCGCTGCGTATCTTCTCAACCTCCCCCTGCGTAGAGAAGTCCTATAGTTCAGAAAAATTGGCAGCATGGTGGGGGAGGAATGGGATCCCCCCTTAAACAGGATCACGAACAGGACTCATAGTTCAAGTCCCCTACAGCACCAGGCCACCCACACCCCTGGAAAGAACACAAGAAAATCCAGTAGAAGGAAAGAAGGCTGCCGTGTGGGTCAGGGTACCCCATACAAATTTTGTTCACAGCTCTCCGGAACATGGGAAACCCAGAGCAGCCCTGTTAGGGGGTGAGCATTGTTGCAATGAGGATCTCTGCCACCAACTGGGTCTAGGGAGAAATTCTGCTCTGCCACCTGGCTCCTTTACAACACTGGGATCACACTATTGCATCCGTGCGAGGATGCAGAAATGAGGAGATATAAACAGCCATACTCAGTGCCTGCGTACCGTCTCTATCCAGGATGAAGCTTCCGCTGGTGAGGTGAAAAAGCGGGTAGACTCTCCATCTTCCACCCGGAGACGCGCCGGGAAAAGCATACTGTACTTTATTCCCTTGGCCCGCAGTTTGGCGCGAACTGTATCAAACGATTTACGTTGCCTTTGGGTCTCCATGGAAAAGTCAGGGAATATCATCAGCCGCGTGTTCTCATATTTCAGCTCTTGTAGTGCTCTGGCTTCTCTCAGTATCATATCCCTGTCTTTAAAATGAAGCATTTTGAAAATAAATGTGCGAGGGGGGGAGCCCTGCGGCCCTCGTGTCGCTGGCATGCGGTGAGCCCTTTCTATAGTAAAGAAGGGAGAGAATCTCGCCCCAGGGAGCAGTTCCTTCAGGAGACGCTCTGTGAATGCAGTAGGGTCCATACCTTCAGCTCCCTCCGGGAGACCGACGATGCGGAGATTATTTCTCCTGTTCCGATTCTCGGCATCTTCTGCCCTACTCTCCAGGGCCTTCACCCTCGCCTTCAATGTGTGCAGGTCTCCTGAGTGATCCCGCACAGTGTCCTCAGTCCCGGAGACCCGCTGCTCCACCTCCGCCATGCGGCCGCGGAAGGAGTCCAGGTCTCTTCGGATAAAGTCCACATTAGTCTGAACGTGATCTATTTTGTCCATTAGGGCCGCCTGTCCCGAGGCAATTGTTTGGATGGCTGCAGCTAGATCAGCAGCTGTAGCTGGAGGAGAGTCTGCTGCCTCCGTCTGGGACGCCATGTGCGTTGTAATGGCCGCCTGGCTCCATGTCCTCGCTCCGTCAGGATGTACCGCTACCGACTTGGACCTTCTGAGTTTGCCGCTGGGCATGACCCGGAGTCACCGCTGATCCCCTGGGCTCTCGCTCAGCACAGGATTGGCACCGGATCCCGGGTTATATGAAGGATGAGAAACAGTCTCCAGGAGCTCTGTTACTGAGAGTCCTCTCCCGTCGCCATCTTGGACACGCCCCTCATGTTTGCTTTTCAGGTATGCAATTTTTTATACTTTACCATTTACTGTGCTTTATTGTTAACCATTTTTTTGTCTTCAGGTACGCCATTCACGACTTTGAGTGGTTATACCAGAATGATGCCTGCAGGTTTAGGTATCATCTTGGTATCATTCTTTTCAGCGGTCGGCTTTCAGCGGTCGGCTTTCATGTAAAAGCAATCCTAGCGGCTAATTAGCCTCTAGACTGCTTTTACAAGCCGTGGGAGGGAATGCCCCCCCCCCCCCCCACCGTCTTCCGTGTTTTTCTCTGGCTCTCCTGTCTCAACAGGGAACCTGAAAATGCAGCCGGTGATTCAGCCAGCTGACCATAGAGCTGATCAGAGACCAGAGTGGCTCCAAACATCTCTATGGCCTAAGAAACCGGAAGCACGAGCATTTTATGACTTAGATTTCGCCGGATGTAAATAGCGCCATTGGGAAATTGGGGAAGCATTTTATCACACCGATCTTGGTGTGGTCAGATGCTTTTAGGGCAGAGGAGAGATCTAGGGTCTAATAGACCCAAATTTTTTCAAAAAAGAGTACCTGTCACTACCTATTGCTATCATAGGGGATATTTACATTCCCTGAGATAACAATAAAAATGATTAAAAAAAAAAATGAAAGGAACAGTTTAAAAATAAGATAAAAAAGCAAAAAAATAATAAAGAAAAAAAAAAAAAGCACCCCTGTCGCCCCCTGCTCTCGTGCTAAGGCAAACGCAAGCGGCGGTCTGTCGTCAAACGTAAACAGCAATTGCACCATGCATGTGAGGTATCACCGCGAAGGTCAGATCGAGGGCAGTAATTTTTGCAGTAGACCTCCTCTGTAAATCTAAAGTGGTAACCTGTAAAGGCTTTTAAAGGCTTTTAAAAATGTATTTATTTTGTTGCCACTGCATGTTTGTGCGCAATTGTAAAGCATGTCATGTTTGGTATCCATGTACTCGGCCTAAGATCATCTTTTTTATTTCATCAAACATTTGGGCAATATAGTGTGTTTTAGTGCATTAAAATTTAAAAAAGTGTGTTTTTTCCCCAAAAAATGCGTTTGAAAAATCGCTGCGCAAATACTGTGTGAAAAAAAAAAATGAAACACCCACCATTTTAATCTGTAGGGCATTTGCTTTAAAAAAATATATAATGTTTGGGGGTTCAAAGTAATTTTCTTGCAAAAAAAAAATAACTTTTTCATGTAAACAATAAGTGTCAGAAAGGGCTTTGTCTTCAAGTGGTTAGAAGAGTGGGTGATGTGTGACATAAGCTTCTAAATGTTGTGCATAAAATGCCAGGACAGTTCAAAACCCCCCCAAATGACCCCATTTTGGAAAGTAGACACCCCAAGCTATTTGCTGAAAGGCATGTCGAGTCCATGGAATATTTTATATTGCGACACAAGGAAAAGAGACAATTTTTTTTTTTTTGCACAAAATTGTCACTAAATGATATATTGCTCAAACATGCCATGGGAATATGTGAAATTACACCCCAAAATACATTCTGCTGCTTCTCCTGAGTACGGGGATACCACATGTGTGAGACTTTTTGGGAGCCTAGCCGCGTACGGAACCCTGAAAACCAAGCACCGCCTTCAGGCTTTCTAAGGGCGTGAATTTTTGATTTCACTCTTGACTGCCTATCACAGTTTCGGAGGCCATGGAATGCCCAGGTGGCACAAAACCCCCCCAAATGACCCCATTTTGGAAAGTAGACACCCAAAGCTATTTGCTGAGAGGTATAGTGAGTATTTTGCAGACCTCACTTTTTTTCACAAAGTTTTGAAAATTGAAAAAAGAAAAAAAAAAAAGTTTTTTCTTGTCTTTCTTCATTTTCAAAAACAAATGAGAGCTGCAAAATACTCACCATGCCTCTCAGCAAATAGCTTGGGGTGTCTACTTTCCAAAATGGGGTCATTTGGGGGGGTTTTGTGCCACCTGGGCATTCCATGGCCTCCGAAACTGTGATAGGCAGTGAAGAGTGAAATCAAAAATTTTCACCCTTGGAAATCCTGAAGGCGGTGATTGGTTTTCGGGGTCCCGTGCACGGCTAGGCTCCCAAAAATTCCCACACATGTGGTATCCCCATACTCAGGAGAAGCAGCTAAATGTATTTTGGGGTGCAATTCCACATATGCCCATGGCCTGTGTGAGCAATATATCATTTAGTGACAACTTTGTGCAAAAAAAAAAAAAAAAAGTGTCACTTTCCCGCAACTTGTGTCAAAATATAAAATATTCCATGGACTCAATATGCCTCTCATCAAATAGCTTGGGGTGTCTACTTTCCAAAATGGGGTCATTTGGGGGGGTTTTGTGCCACCTGGGCATTCCATGGCCTCTGAAACTGTGATAGGCAGTGAAGAGTGAAATCATAAATTTACACCCTTAGAAATCCTGAAGGCGGTGATTGGTTTTCGGGGCCCCGTACGCGGCTAGGCTCCCAAAAAGTCCCACACATGTGGTATCCCCATACTCAGGAGAAACAGCAGAATGTATTTTGGGGTGCAATTCCACATAGGCCCATGGCCTGTGTGAGCAATATATCATTTAGTGACAACTTTTTGTAAATATTTTTTTTTTTGTCATTATTCAATCACTTGGGACAAAAAAAAATATTCAATGGGTTCAACATGCCTCTCAGCAATTTCCTTGGGGTGTCTACTTTCCAAAATGGGGTCATTTGGGGGGGTTTTGTACTGCCCTGCCATTTTAGCACCTCAAGAAATGACATAGGCAGTCATAAACTAAAAGCTGTGTAAATTACAGAAAATGTACCCTAGTTTGTAGACGCTATAACTTTTGCACAAACCAATAAATATACGGTTATTGACATTTTTTTTACCAAAGACATGTGGCCGAATACATTTTGGCCTAAATGTATGACTAAAATTGAGTTTATTGGATTTTTTTAATAACAAAAAGTAGAAAATATCATTTTTTTTCAAAATTTTCGGTCTTTTTCTGTTTATAGCGCAAAAAATAAAAACCACAGAGGTGATCAAATACCATCAAAAGAAAGCTCTATTTGTGGGAAGAAAAGGACGCAAATTTCGTTTGGGTACAGCATTGCATGACTGCGCAATTAGCAGTTAAAGCGACGCAGTGCCAAATTGGAAAAAGACCTCTGGTCCTTAGGCAGCATAATGGTCCGGGGCTGGTTAAGTCTTGTATTTAAGCCTTCAAAATGGGCACTTTTGAAATTTGATGTTCAGGTCCCATTGACTTTAATGGGGTTTGTTATTCAGGTCTGAACGTTTGTGATGTTCAGACGTTCTGGTCCGAACCAAACTGGGGTCCGTTCGGCCCATCCCTATTGGCAAGTTCTGCTGCTCCCTGCTTGATGTCCCCTCCTTATATGGTCATGGCATTATCTCACTCATCCCCAATACCTAAAATGAGAATACTTGCACATGGCTCCTCCTCCAATAGCAAGTCACTGATCGTGTGAACAAATAATTCCACTGATTCCTAGTTTCTAGTTTTTGGGGTTATAGCAGGATTACTGGCTGCTCTACACCTGGGAGAAAGAAGATTTTTGTTTAGTCAGTCACTCAACTACCTCCTTTGCAAGCTTTGGCTGTGTAGCATGGTCATCCTGGGATAGAAAAGACCTATAGATAGTCTGGCCACTGCTTTGTCCTGCAGAACCTGCTTGCTCTCTCCTATCACTGGATACAGAACCTCTGCCTCTCCCTTTAAGCCTTCATGACATAAAGGCCTAACTTCAATGGAAATCATGGCAATAGGGTAAATATATATGTGGTGCTCTGGTATACAATATTTACTACACATGTATGTGGCAATATGCTGAATACAAAGGGCAGTTTTGTCTATGTCAGCAACAAGTGTACACTTTGGACCTTATCAAGCTCAAAAATGTCCCTAGCAAAATAAAGTAAAATAAGCCCTGCCCACAAAAACATAAACACTGAAGTACTAAACACCAACTTTTTTTTTCTAATCTAACCAAAGTAAGTTAAACATTTAAATAAAAGAAGAGAGGTGCTTGGACGCTAAACAACAAGTACAGTTGTTGTCAACACACACAAAAAGGTAGTTGGGTATTTTAACTTTAAACAAGGGAAGGGGGGTACACAAGTACATAGCTTACCTCACTGCAATCCACAATATTTTAGCACAATATAGGTATAGTACTGTATATTTATAACCAAAGAATTTGAGCATTTTTTGTATTAAAAATTCATAATATAGTACTGTAAAGCAGCAACTAATTCCCCCTATACAGAGACTGTCAACTCTCCCTAAACAATTGTAACATAGCAAAGCTATAAATTATCTAACCTAAGTTCAAAGGCTACAAAGATTTCAGCCTGTAAAAATCCCACAGTAGTTCCCTGGAATAGCAAATGTCAAACACGCAGGGTGTGTCTCAAACCCATGGCAGAGCAAAACTGGAACCTCATCTCTAGACAGAGGTTCGAGGGTTAGGTTTTGGCTAGGGAAAGGATTAAGAAGTAAAGGATTCCTTTCAAGTATTACGCTTTTACAATATTTAGAGTTACAGTTGTGCTCATAAGTTTACATACCCTGGCAGAATTTATGATTTCTTGGACATTTTTCAGAGAATATGAATGACACAAAAACTTTTCTTTCTCTCATGGTTAGTGTTTGACTGAAGCCATTTATTATCAATCAACTGTGTTTACTCTTTTTAAATCATAATCACAACAGAAACTACCCAAATGACCCTGATCAAAAGTTTAAATGCCCCAGTTCTTAATATTGTGTATTGCCCCCTTTAACATCAATGACAGCTTGAAGTCTTTTGTGGTGTTTGTGAATGAGGCTCTTTATCTTCTCAGATGGTAAAGCTGCCCATTTCTCTTGGCAAAAAGCCTCCAGTTCCTGTAAATTCTTGTGCTGTCTTTCATGAACTGCACGCTTGGCTTAATGATATTGAGGTCAGGAGACTGAGATTGCCACTCCAGAACCCTCACTTTATTCTGCTGTTGTCAATGACAGGTCGACTTGGCCTTGTGTTTTAGATCATTGCCATGTTGGAATGTCCAAGTACGTCCCATGCTCAGCTTCCTGGCTGATGAATGCAAATGTTCCTCCAGTAATTTTTGATATTATACTTTATTCATCTTGCCATCAATTTTGACCAAATTTCCTGTGCCTTTGTAGGACACAAATCCCCAAAATAGGGATGAGCTTTGAGTTTAAGTCGAACCCATGTTCGACTCGAACATCGCCTATTCGATTGTTAGTCGTATTGCGAATGTTATGTGCCATTCGTGCCAAATTCGAGTGGCGCGTCACGGCCAACAATTCACTACGGCAACGCAGTGCATTGCTGGCTAATGTTTGGCCAAGCATGCACTATGAGCCGCATGCTTGACCAATCACAGTGCTGTCTGTACTAAGAGCCGTAATTGGCCAAAGCCAGGGTGGCTTTGGCCAATTATGGCTCAGGGGGTTAGTACACGCCCCACACACTGCGTGGCGGCCTTGTGTAGTGTGTTGCGGCGGCAGAGAGAGATAGACAGAGAGACAGTGTAATTAGATTTAAATTAGATAGAGTAGGCAAGCGAGTCAGTTAGCTGCACTTACAGTTAGCTGCACTTACAGTGTATTGTATATATATATGCATCCTAGGTGTTGTGTACAGTAGGTGACCGCGATATTGTGTCAATCTCGCCGCATTTATCGGCAAAATTTGACACCTGCTAGCCCCGTCGCAGGAGCCAGCGCCGAGATGGCTTACTTATCGGGAAAGGGAAAGGTTTTTTTCCTTCCGCGATGAGCGACAGGCAGTGCTGACAGCTGTCTGGTATGAATCCTGAGGGGGAACGATAAATGTTAAAACCGGCATGGGTTCCCCCCAGGGGCATACCAGGCCCTTAGGTCTGGTATGGATTGTAAGGGGAACCCCCTACGCTGAAAAATCGGCATGGGGTCCCCCCAAAATCTATACCAGACCCTTATCCAAGCATGCAGCCCGGCCGGTCAGGAAAGGGGGTGGGGACGAGCAAGCGCCCCCCCCTCCTGAGCTGTACCAGGCCGCATGCCCTCAACATGGGGGGGTGGGTGCCTTGGGGGAGCTGGCGCCCCCATGTTGATGAGGACAAGGGCCTCTTCCCGACAACCCTGGCCGTTGGTTGTCGGGGTCTGCGGGCGGAGGGCTTATCGGAATCCGGGAGCCCCCTTTAATAAGGGGGCCCCCAGATCCCGGCCCCCCACCCTATGTGAAAGAGTATGGGGTTCTCCCAGGCCCATCCATTATCTTCTTCCAGCTCTTTTGCCAGCGGGGGCCCGGTCTGCTGCCGCTGTCTTGACGCCGCTGTCTCACCGCTTCTTCTATTCTCTTCTTCTCTTCTTCTCTTCTTCCGATGTTGACACGACGCTCTCTCCGGCTGGAATGCTGTGTACGAGCTGCAGAGCCATTTATATAGGCGGTGACCCCGCCCCCTTGTGACGTCACGGTCCCAGCATGCGCAGGGACTCTGGCTTCATAAGGGGGCGTGACCCCAGAGTCCCTGCGCATGCTGGGACCATGACGTCACAAGGGGGCGGGGTCACTGCCTATATAAATGGCTCCGCAGCTCACACACAGCATTCCAGCCGGAGAGAGCGTCGTGTCAACATCGGAAGAAGAGAAGAAGGGAATAGAAGAAGCGGCGAGACAGCGGCGACAAGACAGCGGCAGCAGACCGGGCCCCCGCTGGCAAAAGAGCTGGAAGAAGATAGCGGAGGGGCCCAGGAGAAGAGGCGGAACACCGGGAGAAGTCGAAAGAAGACCCCCCAAGGCGGAAGAAAACCCCCGGAGCTGTCTAATAAATTACTCTGAAAACTTGTGTACTGTGTTTTTTTTTTCTTGACACTTTTTCCCTAGGTGGATTGGTAGGGGTACCATGTACCCCATACTCATTCACATAGGGTGGGGGGCCGGGATCTGGGGGCCCCCTTATTAAAGGGGGCTCCCAGATTCCGATAAGCCCTCCACACACAGACCCAGACAACCAATGGCCAGGGTTGTCGGGAAGAGGCCCTTGTCCTCATCAACATGGGGACAAGGTGCTTTGGGGTGGGGGCGCCCGCAAGGCGCCCCCCTCCCCCAAGGCACCCACCCCCCCATGTTGAGGGCATGCGGCCTGGTATGGCTCAGGAGGAGGGGCGCTCGCTCATCCCCACCCCCTTTCCTGACCGGCCGGGCTGCGTGCTCGGATAAGGGTCTGGTATGGATTTTGGGGGGACCCCCACGCCGATTTTTCGGCGTAGGGGGTTCCCCTTAAATCCATACCAGACCTAAGGGCCTGGTATGCCCCTGCGGGGGGAAACCCATGTTGTTTTTTCATTTAAAATTTGGCGCGGCGTTCCCCCTCAGGATTCATACCAGACAGCTGTCAGCACTGCCTGTCGCTCATCGCGGAAGGAAAAAAACTTTTCCTTTCCCGATGAGTGAGCCAGCACGACATGCACAGTACCCTGTCACCGAGAACCAGCGCAATGGGATTACGCTGGAAACACAATCTCGCGGTCAGGTACTGTATATATATATATATATATATATATATATATATATATATATATATATACACTGTATTCAGTTTAGTTAGATCCGTTCCTGTTGTTCTCTTCCTAATATACTGACAGGCAGGCAGGTGTTTTTACAGTATTTACCGTATTTACAGTTAGTGTACTGTGTCCTTTGCACAGTGTGCACCTTAAGCCACCTGAAGAAAATTGCTGGTGAAGGAAAACACACATAGGCCAGTATAATACCAAAAAACCTTTATTAAGGGCTCAGAACCAAACAAAGAGGGAGGCAAAGCTGGAGAAACAGCAGAAATTGGTGAGGCCTTTGACCACCAGGGCAGACATCAATTATTTTACTGCAAAATTGGTGGCCTGAGGAGTCCATATCTAAGGGAGTGCAGTCTAGTCCAGAAGTCCCAGAGATCATGAAAGCAGCAGATGACATGTATGTCCCCAGGCTGTGGTCATACAAGAGCCTGCATCTTTTGCCAGACCAGACTGAACCCAGGGTCATCACTCTCTGGTCTTCCTTCCACGCTTCTTTCCACACTGTGGCCATGGTGGTCTAGTTGTGGCAGGAGGAGGAGGATGTTCCAACTCAATCACGTGGGTATTTGGTGTGATTTCGCCCCTCACCCCCTTAGTTAAGACTTTATAAAGAAGGTCCTCACACAGCTGGCGTTGCCCTGCAGTTTGGTGGTAGCCATGCAGGCAAAGGCCTCTTCAGGATTGGGGGTGGCTCTGAGGGATGCAGAAGCCTCTTGAATGAACCTGAGAGCTGAATCCTGCACGTGACTCCCCTTCCTGGGTCTTTTGTTTGGAAGGAGGAGGGGAGGAACCTGCGATTCAGTCATTCTCCTACTGGTCCCAGGCTTCTCCTGGCTGCCACGTAGCCCCGCCTCCTCCTGGCTGCCACTAACCCCCACCTCCTCCTGGCTGCCACATTCCACAGCCTCCTCCTGTGTGCCACATTCCAGAGCCTCATCCTGGCTGAGGTCTTCCTGTGTATGAAAAAGGGACATAGTTTTGGTTTTTACTTCATCAATCACACACAATTTTCATCTCATGACTGTTGCAAATTGAATGTTAACAAATATAAAAGACTATCATTCTGAGCCCAGCATTTTTCATTCTTGTCCCAATTATTTTTGCCCACTACTGTCTATTGATATGTAAAACACTTTATCAAATCAGCAATTAGTGATCAATAATAACATCTAGTAAAGATAATTTCTTTATTGACCAGAAATATGTAGAAGAATGCTATACCTGGCTCAAGCTGGGCTCCTCCACTTCTTCCTGGCTGGAAGTCCCAGGTTGGACATCGGAAGCCTCAGCTGGGGTGGAAGGAAGAGTGGAAGGAAGGGTTGAGAGTGATTCCCTGACTCCAGTCAGGTCTGACAGAAATCGCAGTCTCTCATAGTACCACAGCCTGGGGACATAAATGCCATCTGCTGCAGCTCCTGATCTCTGGGAATCCGTGACCTTCTTGCGCTCCCTAAGATAAGTGCTCCTCAGGCCACCAATTTTGGCTTTTAAATAAGGGATGGTTGCTGTGGGGACCACCGGCTTCACCAACTCCAGCAGGTTCTCCAGTGCTGTCTGCCTCTTTTGTTTATGATTATAATGTGGGTGTTTCACCTGCCACAGACAGGGCAGCTCCCTGTATTTGTCTATGAACAGGGGGAGGAAGTTGTGGTCATTGAAGCCATCCATTTTCTCTGCAAGACACAACACAAGACAAACCCTAATGTCAGGCAAAACTCTCCTAATCTTGTTACAATATAGGCTGCAATCTAGAAGCAGTATAGGCCCAAGTTTAGATCTTACCTTCGTTATCACGATCGGCGCCTCCGATACTCCTTCCTCCGCTCACAGATCGTACGTACTACGCACGCGTGTTAAACTTTATACACACTGCGCATGTATAAAACTCCGCCCGCCCCTGACGTTCTTTCTATTCTATTCCCCACCCCTTCTCGTTCGGCGCAGTGGGGGAAGAGCACATGGCGGAGACACAGCAGGAGTCTGATAATTAGAGCAACGAGGAGGAGGGGGAGGAAAGCCCGGAGCCTAAAACGTCAAAATCCAGAAGGAGACGATTTAAGGCATCGAATATGTCCTTTGGGGAGATGTTGGAGATGGTCGACATCCTGAAGAGGGCCGACTATGACAGGAAGTATGGGCCTTACCCCAACCCCAATGTCCGAAAGGCCAAGATCATGGCGAAAGTGGTCAAGAGTCTGCACCAGAATTTCGGGGTAGGACGATCAAAAGATCAGCTCAGGAAGGGGTGGTCGGACCTAAAATTAAGAGAGCACGAGCAGTACAGAAAGATCCGGAGAGTGCTGCAAAAAAGTAAGTAGTTGTCCTGTGTTCTTATTCTTTATGTTTATTACATTATGTTCGTGCTGCTCCATGTGCTTTTCTTAACTGTTATCCAGTTTAAAATGGCAACTTTCATGTTCATGGGCACATTATTCGTTCGTATGAAACATTGTTCGTTTGGCCTAGAAAACAACATTGTTTTGGCCATATGCATTTGCCCACATTTTTTATGGCCTACTTGTCTGCAGATAATTTGTTTGTGTAGATGGGTTTGTAACTAGAATGATATGCAAACTAGATTCTGTGTAAGGAGAGGACACTCAGCAGCAGTTTTCACATCTGGACGCTGGAGCACTAGTGTGGGACACATGAACACCCTTTTTATTAGGGGGCCCACACAGGTGCTCCAGTGTATACTCTAGGGGTGTCTCCATCTGTGAAGCTTGTACAAAACAGGTAAAGTATTGAAGCTTGACAAAGGACACTAAAAATTCTACATCTTGGAACTCTGCCAAAATAGACAATTGTACCCCACTTCCAAGCAATGTTTCATATTTCTATTTCTGCCATCAAATATCTGTGTGTTAAGTATACCTATTTTTTTTTACATAGGGGATAAAAGACTCGGAGGACACAAGAAAAAAGAAAAAGGGACACTCATAGGAGTACAGACAAAAAAGCTGCGCACCCCAAATAATGAATATGAAAACGGGAAGTCCCCCTAGTAGGGCTTTAAAGCAGCCAGTGGTGTAAGTTTACAAAACACAAGAGGAGTGGGTAATAAATAATTTATTGATACAAAAAATATAATGAATACTGACATCAAAAAGTCAGGACATGAGCTGGAATACAAAAGTAAACAAATGAAAAAACAATACCAATAGCAAAGGGCAGTGTGCGATAGGTTACACCATAAGCAACAGTAATACAATAACACAAAGATGTTGGTTGTGTAAGAAGTTGACGCGTTTTGACCCCAATGGGTCTTCTTCAGAGGATAAATATATAAAAACTGTAAAGATGTAAACATGTGTCAGATGACTTAAAACCAAGAGAAAAAGAATATATGAACAAGTCCATATAATGTGTCTTTACCAGTCACGATGTACTCAATGTTTACAGGTGGCTATGGTATGGAGGAGTTTCCCTCTTGTTGTATCCCCAATCTCCTGGCGGATGGGCCAATTACAAGGGGAGCAAATGCCACACACACATGCCTTACAGGGAATCACACACTAGATATCCCCAAAAGTTGAGGGAAAGGAGGGGTGTGTGCTGCACCTGTGATGAAATAACAATGCGTGTTAAGTAACGGGTTCCAAGAAGGAGTTTCCAAAGGCAAAAGAGAAAAATGTGTCTGTGTATAGCTATTTGAATTCTAATTGGGTTGAAACTAAAAATGTTAGCGGACGTGGAGGGAGAGTGGGTCCATACAAAGAGGCGTAAGAGAAAGACATGAAATAATGAGAAGTGGGGGAAAAAGGGGGGGAAAATGGTAGGAGGAAAGAAAGAGGGGGAGGGAATGGGTAATGGAAGGGAATGGAGGGGAAGGGGGGAGGAAGAGGGAGGAAAAGCAGGAAAGGGAAGAAAAGGGAAGGTACGAGGGGGCGGGAAAGAAAGTGCAGGATCAAGTGTGGGGAAAACATAAATATTGTATGGACCGACTCCCATTACAAACGTCCAATTTTGAAGGTTGAAAGGCAATGGCAATAGGGTTTGAGTGCATGGAGGCCAGAAAGTGTGGGGGAGGCCCATCAAGGGACCAAAAAGGGGCAAAAGGTGAGAAAAACAAAAAAACATGCGAATGTGATGAGTGAGTGACATGTGGGAAAAGAGTGTAGGGTGAAAGGGTGTGTGAGGAGGGCATTACCTTAAATGTAAAATCAATCGATTCGGTCAAAAGGCAAATGATCAAAAATAATCTGTAATGTCACAAATTATTAAAGAGATAAGTCAAAGTTGTTGTCAGGATTGAAGGAGGTAACACAATCATGGTGTGGGCCACACATCATGAAAGCAGTGAAGGAGTATGTGAATTCATGAAGCAGTGGGGGAGTGTGTGAGTTCTTACCAACAAGTCGAATATTATAGGCTGGAAACAGGTAGTACCACTGAACCTCTCCTAATGCCGAAGTAATTTATAGGGGAAATAATTTGCCTAAATGTGTCACAGGTGCGGGCATCCCTCCCCCTCCATCCATTCCCCCATAGGGGGAGAGCGACGCGATGGCGGCGCTCTTGTGTGACTCCCTCGACGTTCCGGAAGAGAAATTCTCCTGGATCCACCGTTGCCTCCGCCATACCTGCGCAGGCGCCGTGACGTCACGAGCACGCACGTGGTATCGTGCGTGCGCGGGCAAATTCACAGCGTCCGGAAGGGATCCGGAATGCCGCTGGCAGGGATGAGAATAGCGTCCATCCTGGTGCTTCCACCTAGTGGGCGCGTAGGGAGACGCGGGGCCCTTGCGTCTCCCCACCCTGCCAGGAAGGCATGTGTGCCACAGCTCTACCCCCAAAATGACATGGTCAACCGATGGCACGGAAAAGGTAGCAGCTGGAACATGGAGAAGGGGGAAGAGGGGAAAACCATGAAAGTAGTTGTAGGGCCATCAGTGGATTATTATATCGTGTGTTGGCAATGACATACACATAATTTACACTGCCCATCATGAACATAGAAAAAATTGGGTGCAATAACAAAACATAACAAAATAAACAATTTCAAAAGAGAAAAACTGTGAACTGGTTAATGTGCGAGACAAGATCCCTGTAAAATCAGAATGGTTTGTTATGGGCAGTGATACAGATTCCCATGGGTTGTACTGTATGTTACTGAGAAATGCGAAATCACATATTTTAATATAATCCAAAATGTCGAACTGGAAATGATGGACAACAAGGTAAGGCAGGGCAGGAACCAATAGATGAAGTGCTGGGTGGGGGGTACAGTCGAATTCAAATATCCGAAGGTCCCCCAGAACAGCTTATCACCACAATGGCTCCAATCCTTTAAAACAGCATAAAAATTCCTGGATAATATGTCTATACATTAGGAGAGCATTTCAATCAACATGCACGGCACCATGGGAAAAAGTAGAGGGTCATATGTGCCTAGTGGTATTAAAATTTAGATAGCATGCATCCTTAGTGGGGATGAGTTTCAAAGTATTCCTGCCAGAGAAAAACCCTCGCAGAAAAAATATTCCTGCCAGAGAAAAACCCTCGCAGAAAAAAGGCACAAAAAGCAGTTCACAGTTTACCTATTTTTTTTTACATAGGGGATAAAAGACTCGGAGGACACCCCTCATCCAAGGAGACCACAGACCCCCCACCTCTGGAAGAAGGGGGAATCCACACAAGCAGAGCAGGAGGAGGAAGACGTGATGGAAATTGGCACCACAACAGGTGAGTGTCTGCGACTACAGGCTCAGGTAAGAGATGGATGCTGGCAGATTTATAATACATGGTGTGTTTTTGTTTCTATCTTTTTAGGTGATCATGATGTTGTGGATCCAGGCCATTTCACCTCGGAAAGTGCTCAGATCCTGATCGGGGAGATTATGGGGTGTAATAAGGACTTGGAAAACATCCTGAAAAACATCAATGATGTTCAACAAAAAATGAAGAACATCATTGATGTTTTAGGGAGAGTTTAAAACCCCTCAAAAACCCCCTTTTTTGTTTGTGCTTTTTGTGAGCTAAAATTTTTTACCATTTTTTGACATATTTGCGAAAAGCCAAATTTTGAAGAGGCACACAGTGTGTCAACATGTGCTATCTGCCATCACAGGAGATCAATGGACGCGTTTTGGGGGTGCAACCCCTTCCTCAATAATAAAGTAGCTGTGAGGAAGGGGTTGCACCCACAAAACACGTCCCTTGATCCCCCATGATGGCAGCTAGCACATGTTGACATTCGGCAATTGGTGTGCATCTTCAAAATTTGGTTTTTCTAGGGGTGACTTCACCCCATCTGAACGCAATATCAAACACAGTTTGTAAATACTCATGTCTGATATTGCCTTTAAGTTCTACCAAATGTGAACTTTGTAAGTTCAAGATTTGTGTCTTTCTTGTTGGTTTTAAACATGCCTGTTTTATCTTAAATGGACTTTTCTACTTTTTCTAATGTGACCCCAAAAATTGTTATACAACAAACATGTTGGTTTGTTTTAAAAACCTTTTCTAAATGCACATGTGATTGTGCTGGTATTAAAAAGATTGTTAATCAAGAATGTGTGGATTATTGTTCCAACGCTCCAAAACTTTTGTTGTGCTCTAATTGGTGTTTTCAGTGACAATGGGGTTATTTCCTAAGGGCAAATCCACTTTGCACTACAAGTGCAGTTTCAAGTGCACCTGTAGTGCAAAGTGTCTTTGCCTTTAGTAAATAACACCCAACAGTGCTTTGTAATGTTAAACAATCATGCCATTTTCAGGACTCACCACATTCCTGTCAGGGTCAGCTAAAAGAAACACAAGCAGTAAATCTCACGAAAGATTTTAGTAGTTAAATTTTTTTTTTATTTGAAAAAGGTTTCAGACATTGTCTGGCATATTGATAGCCCCTCTACCCGCAAAGTATTCAAGGTATCTTAGACGGACATCACGGGCACTCAGGGGGTGTAAGCCAGGACGGCTACTTTCAAGCGCCATCTGGGTTGGTTCATTTTGAATTCCAGCCTCAGGCCCAACTGAGCCAGCATAGTTGGCAGAATGTTGCCATAAAAAGTTGTGTAGAACACAGCATGCCAGGATGATATGATTCAGTTTGTACTCCGCCATGTGTATGGGTGTAAGAAATAGGCGGAACCGGCTGGCCATGATTCCAAACGTGTTCTCCACCACTCTTCTGGCTCTGGCCAGCCGGTAATTAAAAACCCTCTGGTCCGGGGTGAGGGTCCTCATCAGGAATGGCCGCATAAGATGGTCCCCCAGCGCAAACGCTTCATCTGCAACGAAGACGAATGGGAGTCCTTCTACATTGTCTTCTGGAGGTGACAAGTTTAAGCTGCCATCCTGGAGACGCCTGTAGAGCTCTGTCTGTTCGATGACTCCACCATCGGACATCCGGCCATTCTTCCCTACGTCCACATACAGGAACTCGTAAGTAGCCGACACCACCGCCAAGATCACAATACTATTGAACCCCTTATAGTTGAAATAGTATGACCCCGAGTTGGGTTATGGGACGATGTGGACATGTTTCCCATCAATTGCCCCTCCGCAGTTAGGAAAGTCCCACCGCTGGGCAAAGTGGGAGGCCACAGTCTGCCATTCCTTTGGCGTGGAAGGAAACTGTGGAGTCAAACAAGAAAAAAAAATAGTAATTTTTCACATAAACAGGGAAAGCAGATTAGACACAAACATTCTTGGCCAACATCAAGATAACATTTATTTGAGGGAGTTTTTAAAGACCAAAGTATAAGGTACACCTATCAGATCCCCCCCCCCTCTCATGGGCCATTTCTAACATTTTGGTGGGGGGGCTCTTGGACAGGTAACCCTCTCCACTTCATTGAGAAATGAATGCCTAAATAATGTGTATTACTTTGGCCAGCCCCTCCTTACTTACACTATTGACAGCCCACTGGACAGGTAAGAAGTGTCATAATACAAAGATATAAATACACATTGTACACATTTGAGCACATTTGGAAATCCTACTATTACCTAACAAGATAATAATATTATACAAAAACTTTAAACAGTACCATTTGAAAGTATTCAGGCAGGCCCTTGCACTACATGCTTTGGGGAATTCATCCATAAATCTGACCACTAAAGAGATGGGTATAGTGTGTATGGGTTTGGCAAAGTCAGCAGATAAATGATTGAGGATAGATAGAGAATTGTTATCAGCTGACTTAGCAGTTGGGGGGAGGGAGGGTTCCAAATGATTTGGTGACCCCCAAAAAAAGCCTCTGGCACTCTGCCTGAATTTAAAGCACAAATCACATTTAAAAACATTTTAGGGGGTGTTTGGGGTAAAGCACTACTATGGAGCTGATAAAATACATTGTTAAGTGAATACGCGAGGTGAATATAGGGCCAGGAGACCATGCTGGGGAGGTTAGTGAAGGCAAATATGTATGAAGGACAAAAAATAATTACATAAAAATCCAGCATGCATGAGGACAAAGGGGAGATTCACAGCATATTCCAATCATGGTAATTAGGGAATGAGGAAAGAAATACAATATATTATCAAACATTAAATACAGTAAAATGTGATATTAAAGGATAAAAATCTTACCCTAATATACTCCTTCTGCAGGACCTGGATGATGGCAGAACAGGTCTCTGGGATAATGATCCCCAGAGCCTGGGGGGAGATGCCTGTCCAGAACTTGAGGTCCTGCAGACTTCTCCCCGTCGCCAAGTACCGCAGGGTGGTGACTAGCCTCTGCTCCGGAGTGATGGCTTGCCTCATGCAGGTATCCTGCTTGCTATTATAAGGGGTCAGCAAAGCCAACAAACAGTGAAATACGGGATCCGTCATCCGGAGAAAGTTCCTGAAATCATCAGGATTATTCTCTCGGATCTCTCGGAGCAAAGGCATATGACAGAACTGGTCACGCTGGAGCAACCAATTCTTGGTCCATGAACTCCTCCCCACCCTGTTCATGGACTGGACTTGTGTCAAGGTAAGGACCCCAACACCAAGCCCCCGCACAGCACGAACTCTACGAGGAGTACGTATACGCAACATGGCTAGAAATGGTCAGCTGCTCAGAACGAAGTAACAGAACGCACCACAGAAGAGCAAGGCCTGTGAAGAGCGACCTGAAAAACAGTAACGAACGAACAAGAACACAATAACAAGAGTCAATGGTACTCGCTGCACGCACTGAAGAGCAGATACAAACCCACAAGCACAAACTGAACAGCAGAAAATGATCTGAAAACCACGAGTCTGAAAAAGCACGAATCGCCTCTCACCAAACTTTTACTAACACGAGATTAGCAAAAGGAGCCCAAATGGTGCCGCGCTTGGTTCTGAACTGGCCTTTTCTAGTCCATGGTGTACGTCACCGCGTTCTTGGCAATTGGAAATTCCGACAACTTTGTGCGACCGTGTGTACGCAAAACAAGTTTGAGCCAACATCCGTCGGAAAAAATCCATGAATTTTGTTGTCAGAATGTCCGATCAATGTCCGACCGTGTGTACGGGGCATAAGTGCACTGTGTCCTCTGCACACTGTGCACCTAAAGCTACCTGAAGAAAATTGCTGGTGTTCTTCTGATCCTATTAGTACCACAGGCAGGCATCTGCAGTATTTACAGTTAGTGTACTGTGTCCTCTGCACAGTGTGAACCTAAAGCTACCTGAAGACAATTGCTGGTGTTCTGATCCTATTAATACCACAGGCAGGCAGCTGCAGTATTTACAGTTAGTGTACTGTGTCCTCTGCACAGTGTGCACCTAAAGCTACCTGAAGAAAATTGGTGGTGTTCTTCTGATACTATTAGTACCACAGGCAGGTATAAGAAGTAATAAGCTCTCTCATCTGCTCCTCCCATGCTCGTCTCCAGGATTTCCCCAGAGCCTCTCCCATCCTCTGGAACTCACTACCTCCATCTATCCGGCTATCCCCTACTCTTGCTACCTTCAGGCGATCCCTAAAAACTCATCTCTTCAGGAAAGCCTATCACTTCCCCAACTAATCTCCTACCACTTCCAACAGCTCATTCCCCGCAGTTACAACCTTTTGTACCACCTGCCCCACCCTATTAGATTGTAAGCTCTTCTTAGCAGGGCCCTCTTAATCCTCTTGTATTTTTTTGTATTATAACTGTATTGTCTCCCTTTTATATTGTAAAGCGCTGTGTAAACTGTTGGCGCTATATAAAGCCTGTATAATAATAATAATAAGTAATCACCGCTCCAGGAAAAAGTCCAAACAGACCAAAATAAATCTTTCTTGGTTAAAGGTGCTGGCTATTGCTAGTAGCAGTAAACAGGAATGAATTCTGGACAGCTGCACTCATAGATTAGCCTTGTTTATTAAGCAGATGCACATCAATTACAGGGTGACAGCAGACAGGAATAGAGCTGACGTTTCGCACTAACGTAAGTGCTTACTCATAGCTCACAAGAGAATTACTGGTGTTCTGATCCTATTAATACCACAGGCAGGTAGCTGCAGTATTTACAGTTAGTGTACTGTGTTCTCTGCACAGTGTGCACCTAAAGCTACCTGACGACAATTGCTGGTGTTCTGATCCTATTAATACCACAGGCAGGCAATACATCTCAGCTTTGTGCAGCTACATCTCACTGCAGGCCATTAGTATGTCTGGAAGGCCAACAAGGAGAGGCAGACAGTCACAAGCCAATAAAAAAGGGCAAGCAGGCTCTGTGTCTAGAGGCAACAGTGCTGGTCATGGACACGGTGCATCCTCATCAGCACGTGACTGTGGGACATGCTTGTCCTTTTTTTCGGCAGCTGGCTGTGTTGAGAAGCAACATGCCGAAGACTTGGTAGAGTGGATGACCAAGCCGTCCTCATCCTCCTCATCCTCTCTCACCCATGCTCAGGGTACTTTGTCTGGCAAAGCAGCTGCCAATGCGGCCTCTTCCCTCGGGCTCAATGGTATCAGTCACTCCTTCCCTAGCCCTACCATGTCCTCCTGAGGAGTCCCCCAAACTGTTTGACCACAGTGTTGGGTGCATGCTCCAGGAGGATGCCCAGCATTTTGAAGGCTCCGATGATGGCACCCAGCTAGAGGAAGACAGTAACGTGAGCCCAGAGAGAGGGGGTGCCCAAGAAGGACAGCAATCTGGCAGTCATGTTCCCCCAGCTGCAGCATACTGCCAGGTTTGCTCCAGTGATGAGGAGGGAGGATAGGGGGGAGGGGAGGTCACTGACTCCACGTGGGTGCCTGATAGGAGAGAGGAGGAGGAGGTACATCTCCAACGAGGCAGGATGCCCTCCAGGGGACAGCTTAAGGGCAGCACACCGACTGCATCACACCGCAGAGCTCCGCATGTGCAGGGCACCGCTGTCTCTGCATGTTATTCCAAAAGTTCTTTGGTGTGGGCCTTTTTTGAGATGAGTGCATCAGATCCCACTGCTGCTATTTGCAACATATGTCTCAAGCATATCTCGTGTGGCCAAAACATCACCCACTTGGGCACCACATGCTTAAACAGACATATGTCGACCTGCCATGCAGTTCATTGGCAAGTGTACCTAAAAGACCCACACCAAAGAACAAAGCGGACCTGTCCTTGCTCCTCATCAGCTGGGATCTCCAACCCCACTATACCCAGTCCTCTCTGAAACCTGCACTGAGAGGAATGAAGGTGTCACTCCCAGCCATCCACATGCCCAGTGGTTGAATGCTAGCTTGGCTAAATTGCTAGCACTTCAACTGCTGCCTTTTCAGTTGGTAGACTCTGCCCCCTTCCGTGAGTTTGTGGAATGTGCGGTTCCTCAGTGGCAGGTTCCCAAACAAAACTTTTTCTCACGGAAGGCGATTCCGGCTCTCTACTGGCATGTGGACGGCAATGTCTTGGCTTCGCTGGACAGGGCGGTCAGTGTTAAGATGCATATTACCACTGACTCATGGTCCAGCAGGCATGGACAGGGACGTTACCTATCTTTCACCGCACACTGGGTGACTCTTCTGGCAGCTGGGAAGGATGCAGGACAGGGTGCAGTAGTGTTGAAGGTTGTTCCACCACCACGCCTCCAAAATGCTACTACTGGTGATTCTGCCACACCTCTCTCTTCTACCCCCTCTTCTCTTCTTCTTCCTCCATGGCCTCTTCCTGTGCTGATTTGTCTTTGGAACCAGTGGTGCTCCATATTCGTTCAAGGGGCTACGCAAGCACGCAGGCAAAAAGATGCCATGCAGTGCTTGAGCTGGTGTGCTTGGGGACAGGAGCCACACTGGGGCAGAGATTCTGTCAGCTCTGCAGGGGCAGGTTCAGAGGTGGTTGACGCCATGCCAGCTTAATTCAGCAATGGTGGTTTGCGACAATGGCACCAACCTCCTCTCCACCCTCTGACAGGGACGACTGACCCATGTGCCCTGTTTGGCTCACGTCCTTAACTTGGTGGTGCATTGGTTCTTGGGCAGGTACCCGGGCTTACAGGATGTCCTGAGGCAGGCCAGGAAAGTCTGTGTGCATTTCCGCAGGTCATACAATGCCAGTGCTCGGCTGGCTGACCTCCAAAAAGGAATTTAACCTGCCCAAAAACCGCCTAATCTGTGACATGCCCACCAGGTGGAACTCAACGTTGGCCATGTTGCAGTGGCTGCACATGCAGCAGAGGGCCATCAATGAGTACCTATGCGACTGTGGACAGGGTCAGGGGAGTTTGTTTTTTTCCCCACGCCAGTGGGCTATGATAAGGGATGCATGCACTGTCCTGTCACCATTTGAGGAGGCCATGAGGATGGTGAGCAGTGACAGTGCATGCATCAGTGACACTGTCCCTCTTGTCCACCTGTTGCAGCACACACTGCGTGGAATAATGGACAGGGCACTTGAGGCAGAACAGAGGGAGGAAGAGGAGGACCTCCTTACCTCTCAAGGCCCCCTTTATCCAGACAGTGTTCCTGCATGCCCACAGATCACACAGGAAGAGAACGTGGAGGAGGAGGATTGTGTCACATGGAGGTGGAGCCTGGCACTCAGCATCAGCAGCAGTCTTCAAGGGATCATTTACAGTCCGAAGAAACCCATTGAATTGTACATGGCTGGGAGGAGGTGGCTGCGGATCATGTCATCCTTAGTGACCCAGAGGACTCTGGACCGAATGCCTCAGCAAACCTACGCTGCATGGCCTCCCTGATCCTGCAAAGCCTGTGGAAGGATCCTCGTATTCGTGGAATCAAGGGGAGGGATCATTACTGGCTGGCAACCCTCCTTGATCCACGTTACAAGGGTAAGGTTGCGGACCTTATCTTGCCTTCGCAGAGGGAGAAGGTGATGAAACATCTTTGGGAGGCCTTGCAAAAAGGTTTGTGCAACGCGTTTCCAGAGCCTGGGAGGTTACAATTTCCTGGTCCTCCTGGACAACGTGTTGCTGAGGCTTCGGTCAGTCACAGAAGGAGCGGTGGAGAAGGTGGCCGTCTGACCGATGCGTTCAGACAATTTTTTAGTCCGCAGCCCCAAGGTATGATCGGTTCCAGCAACCATCGCCAGTGTCTGATTCACATGGTGCAGGATTACTTAGAGGCAAGATCAGACTTGGATACCTTGCCCACCAAAAATCCTCTGGGTTACTGGGTCTTGAGGATGGATCACTGGCCAGAGCTTGCACAGTAAGCAATTGATCTACTGGCCTGTCCTGCATCCAGCATTCTGTCGGAACGCACATTCAGTGCGGCTGGAGGCTTTGTAACTGATCACAGGGTGTGCCTGTCCACCGACTCGGTCGACCGGCTGACCTTCATAAAAATGAATCAGTCTTGGATCACCAGCTACCAAGCACCTGATGCTGATGTAACCAAATTTTTTTTTTTTTATGTGAGATCCCTTCAAGACTGCCTATGCTGTTGCTCAGTGACTATCCTATGCTGAGTGACAATTCTCTTCCTCCTCAATTTTCATGCTGATAGCTTGTAAGAACATTTTTGGTTTTGGGCACCGCCACTAGTGGCTAAGGCCCAATTTTTCTGCCCCTGTTAAACAGGGGCGTATAATTACAATTTTTGATGCAATACTTTGCAGCAGGGCTCATTCCTGTGCTCCAACTAGAGTATCTGTGAGGGGTTGCAGTGTTGTGGCAGCAGTGGCTAAGGCCCAATTTTTCTGCTCCTGTTTAACAGGGGCGTGTAATTACAAATTTTGATGCAATAGTTTGCAGCAGGGCTCATTCCTGCGCTCCAACTAGAGTATCTGTGAGGGGTTGCAGTGTTGTGGCACCAGCACCAGTGCCCAAGGCCCAATTTTTCAGTCCCTGTTTAACAGGGGCGTATAATTACAATTTTTGATGCAATACTTTGCAGCAGGGCTCATTCCTGCGCTCCAACTATAGCATCTGTGAGGGGTTGCAGTGTTGTGGCACCAGTGCCTAAGGCCCAATTTTGCTGCCCCTGTTCAACAAGGACATGTAATTACAATTCTTGATCTAATATTTCACAGCAGGGCCCATTCCCACGCCCACCAAGAGTAACTGTGAGGGCTTACAGTGTTGTGGCAACACCACCACCACCACCAAAGGCCCAATTTTTCTGCCCCTGTTCAACAGGTGCATATAATTACAGTACTTGATATAATATTTCACAGCAGGGCCCATTCCTGCACCCACCAATAGTAACTGTGGGGGCTTACAATATTGTGGCAACACCAACACCTAAGGCCCCAATTTCTGCAGACTATATAGGGTCAGGCCCCTACTTTCAAACATCCAACTTACAAACGACTCCTACTTGCAAATGGAAGGAGACAACAGGAAGTGAGATGAAATCTACCCCTAGGAAGGGAAATTCTCTCCTGTAAGAGTTAATATGGGAAAAACGTGTCACCTCTCCACTGCTTTATCACCAATCCTTGTTTCACTAAAAACCCCAAATTTTCAAAAAACATTTGTCATTGGAACAGAAAGTGAGGTGAAATCTTCTGAAGAGGTGCACAGACAGTAAAACAAATGTTACAGGGGTGATAACCCTTCCCTATGTTTTCCAAAAAGCTTAAAAATAGATTTTTTTGGCTGGAGCTACACTTTAAAAATGTACCAGTTCAAAATTACAAACAGATTCTACTTAACAACAAACCTACAGTCCATGTCTTGTTTACCTCACCTGTATACTGCTGTTCAGAGTATATAGGGCATGGGGGCCCCACGCCTTTCCTTTTTTTAATTTGGGTGCGGGGTTCCCCTTAATATCCATACAAGACCCAAAGGGCCTACTGATGGACTGGGGGGTACCCATGAAGTTTGTCTCACTGATTTTCATCCATATTGCCGGGAACCGACATTACATTAAAGCCGCAAGCAGTTTTAAATGACTTTTATTCCTTTACAAAGGTCATTTTGTGCAGGGACTGTTCTAAGCATGGAGAACACATGCCACTTTACAGGCATACTATAGACACCCCCCAGGTAGGATATTTAAAGGGATATTTCACTTTTTTTTTCACTTTAAGCATCATTAAAATGACTGCTCCCGAAAAAACGTCCATTTTTAAAACTTTTTTGCATTATTACATGTCCCCTGGGTCAGGACCCGGGTCCCCAAACCCCTTTTAGGACAATAAGTTGCATACTAGCCTTTAAAATTAGCACTTTTGATTTGGAACGTTCAAGTCCCATAGACTTTAATGGGGTTCTAAAGTTCGCTCGAACTTTCGATCCGTTCGCAGGTTCTGGTGCGAACCGAAGCAGGGGGGGGTGTCCGGCTCATCCCTACCCCAAAACATCAGCGATCTACCTCCGTGTTTCACAGTAGGAATTTTGTACATTTCATCATAGGCCTTGTTGACTCCTCTCCAAAAGAAGTGTTTATGGTTGTGGCCAAAAAGCAAAATTTTGGACTCATCCCTCTAAATGACTTTGTGCCAGAAGTTTTGAGGCTTGTCTCTGTGCTGTTTGGCGTATTGTAAGTGGGATGCTTTGTGGCATTTGCGTAGTAATGGCTTTTTCTGGCAACTCGACCATGCAGCCCATCTTTCTTCAAGTGCCTCCTTATTGCGCATCTTGAAACAGCCACACCACATGTTTTCAGAGAGTCCTGTATTTCTCCTGGAGTTATTTGTGGGCTTTTCTTTGCATCCCGAACAATTTTCCTGGCAGTTGTGGCTGAAATTTTAGTTGGTCTACCTGACCGTGGTTTGGTTTCAACAGAACCCCTCATTTTCTACTTCTTGATTAGAGATTGAACACTGCTGATTGGCATTCTCAATTCATTGGATATCTTTTTATATCCCTTTCCTGTTTTATACAGTTCAACTACCTTTTCCCGCAGATCCTTTGACAACTCTTTTGCTTTCCCCATGACTCAGAATCCAGAAAAGTCAATGCAGCACTGGATGAAAGATGCAAGGGTCTGTCAGGAGTCCAGAAATGCATTGACCTTTTAGGCCGGGTTCACACTGGTATGACATGACATTCATACGACTGTGGATTTGACTTTACCCTGTGACTTGAAGTCCGACATCCGCCCAACTTCAATGAACGGGGATCTGACTTTGATCCTGACAATGCAGGCACGTTGTGTTTTGTATGAATCTTTAGGGGGAACTTCACAGCAAATAAAAACATGGCATGGGTTCCCCCTCCAAGAGCATACCAGGCCCTTTCGGTCTGGTATGGATTTTAAGGGGAACCCCCATGCAAAAAAATGGTGTGGGGCCCCCCAAAATCCATACCAGACCCTTATCTGAGCATGCAGCCCAGCAGGACAGGGAATGGGTTGGGGACGAGTGAGTGGGTCCCCCCCTGAACCGTACCAAGCCACATGCCCTCAACATGGGGGGTGGATGCTTTAGGGCAGGGGAGCCTTGCGCCCCCACTCCAAAGCACTCTGTTCTCATGTTGATAAGAACCAGGGCCTCTTTGTGACAACCATGGCCGTTGATTGTCGGGGTCTGTGGGTGGGGGGGCTTATCAGAATCTGGAAGCCCCCACCCTATGTGAATGAGTAGCAAGTACATTGTACCCCTACCCATTTATCTAAAACAAGTGTCAAAAATAAAATGCAGTACATAGGTTTTTAAAGTAATTTATTAAGGCAGCTCCAGCATCTCTTCTGATTCCTTCTCCCCTCTCTGGCTCTTCTGCCTCCTCCGCTGATGTCTTCTCTCATCTCCAGGTCTTCTTCGCTGATGTCTTCTAGCCCTCTCTGGTTCTTCTCCCTCTGTCCGCTGTCTTCTGCCTCTGCCGGGTCTTGTCCGCTGTCTTCTCACTCTTTTGCCGGGTCTTCTCCGCTCTCTTCTCCCTTGTTCTTCTGATGTTGACTCAATGCTCTCTCCCGCTCTATTGTTAGGTGCGCGGTGTGCCACTACTTATATTGGCATGGGGCAGGGTCACGGGTGACATCATAAGTGGTGGGGCCTCTGGATGACGTCACCCGGTGACACCACCCCATGCCAATATAAGTAGTGGCACACCTAACATTAGAGTGGGAGATTGCGTTGAGTCAACATCAGAAGAAGAACAGAGGGAGAAGACAGCGAAGAAGACCCGGCAGAGGCAGAAGACATCAGTGGACAGAGGGAGAAGAACCAGAGTGGGCTAGAAGACACCAGTTGAGAAGACCCGGAGAGGGGAGGAGAACCAGCAGAGGCAGAAGATGTCAGCGGAGGAGGCAGAAGAGCCAGAGAGGGGAGAAGAAATCGGAAGAGACACCGGAGCTGTCTTAATACATTACCTTAAAAACCTGTGTACTGCGTTTTATTTTTGACACCTTTTTAGGTGAATGAGTAGGGATACAATGTACCCCATACTCATTCATATAGGGTGGAACTAGGGGGGCACCTTGTTAAAGGGGGCTTCCAGATCCTGATAAGCCCACCACCTGCAGACCCTGACAACCAACAGCTAGGGGTTTTTGGAAGAGGCCCTTGTCCTCATCAACATGGGGACAAGATGCTTTGGAGTGGGGGGCGCAGGGCCCCCCCTGCCCCAAAGCACCCACCCCCCATGTTGAGGGCATGCGGCCTGGTACAGTTCAGGAGGGGGCGCTCTTGATATTTGACCATAGTAAGCTTTTCTTAAGGTGCCTTGTTTCCAATCCAATTTTTTGTGAAATGGTAGGGGTACATTTGTACCCCATTACCATTTCACACAGGGGGGCCGGGATCTGGGGGTCACTTTGTTAAAGGGGGCTTCCAGATTCCGATAAGCCCCCTGCCCGTAGACCCCCACAACCACCAGGCAAGGGTTTTGGGGATGAGGCTCTTCTTGCCATCAACATGGGGACAAGGTGCTTTGGGGGGCTACCCCAAAGCACCTTCCCAATGTTGAGGGCATGTGGCCTGGTACAATTTCAGGAAGGGGGCGCTTTCTTGTCCCCCCTCTTTTTCTGCAGCCTGCCAGGTTGCATGCTTAGATAATGATCTGGTAAGGATTTTTGGGGGACCCCCACACCATTTTTAAAAAAAAATTTGGTTCTGGGTTCCCCTGTGGGGGAATCCCATGCCGTTTTTAATAATGAATTTTTATGTGTATTGCCGGGACCGACAATTCATTATAGCCGCGAGTACTTTTAAATGACTTTTTTTCCTTTAGAAATGTAATTTTGCTCTCGGACTGTTGTAAACATGGGAAACATGCGCCACTTTACAGGCATACTATAGACACCCCCAGGTACAAAATTTAAATGAATAGTATACTTTTATTGTTTCACTTTAAGCATTATTAAAATCACTGCTCCCCAAAAAACGTCAGTTTTTAAAACTTTTTTTGCATTGATACATATCCCCTGGGGCAGGACCCGGGTCCCCAAACACTTTTTAAGACAATACCATGCATATAAGTCTTTAAAATTAGCACTTTTGATTTTTCATGTTCGTGTCCCATAGACTTTTAAAGGGTGTTCATGTGTTCGAACAAATTTTTTGCCTGTTTGCATGTTCTGGTGCGAACTGAACCGGGGGGGTGTTCGGCCCATCCCTAATTCCTAGCTTTTTCCCCTTTTTTTGCTAATGAATGAAGTTATAAATGATTATTACAGAGTACTATGTCTGCTATTCTGTAAAGTTACATGGATTGAACATTTAGGTTACCTATTTGTTGTATGTTGCTTTTTTCATTTTTTTTTTTATTTAGGTGACTATAAAGCGGTAATTATTTATGTTCATTCTTTAATCATACTACACTATTAGGCAGGGCTCAGCATACTTAGCACAATGGCTTGGTGGTCTGCTCAGATATCTCCACAGCACTCATGGTTTGAGTTCAAATCCCAGCCAACCTACCATCCACCAGCTGTGTTTATTTTTTCAGTGCACAAGCAAATGAAAATAAACAAAGAAATGTAAACTGCCCGTTAGCTAGTATGTGGTGTTTGGAATTCCACACCATAATATTATTGAATACTTACATACCATTGCATGCTTTTGAAGAGTTAATATAGTAGAATCAGCCAAATTTAGGTGCATTGGCTAATTGGCATTCGCCTATTTTCAGCATATGCCGCTATGGATAATTGGCTTATTGTCATTCACCTTTTTCACCAATGCAATCTTTTTGTATCACTCTGTGGGATTTGAACCCATGAGTCCTTCAAAGACTGAGTTTTTCAAGATAGAAGCGCTGGCCACTAGCCCATTGGGCTTAGCACAAACATACATAGAAAATACATTTACTAGTTGAAGAATATAGTAATATCAAATATTCTTTTATTTCAAGGGCGTTTCTGGATGTCTAGCATTCCAACTTGTCAAAGTCTTAATGTAATTATGTCTATGCCATCTCTCCTAATGGGTGTATTGAGAAGTGTACCTGTCTTTATCCAAAGCCACATCTCCACCAAAATTTTAGGAATTAGTTTCATAGTAGAAATTGAAGAATCCTTAGTTCGTACAATACTTCAAGAAAAGTTGTTTATTCTTCAGAAAGATAAGCAAATACAAGACTTACATAATGACATCTGGTAACATATGGTATAGTGATGGCTTCAGAAGAGGAAGAGATATCAGATGTTATATTCTCCAAAGTGTAGGGTTCCCTCCCTCTCTTCCTAACTAGCCATTCAACCCTCTTTGATTCTTATACTGTTTCATAATGTTATGTCAGCATTTCCTAGAGTAACACCCATTCTTACATATATACTTATATGGCTTCAGTCTATAGTGAAGTTGCATAACTCCACCCATTGTCCTGACATAGTAACTCAGAATAGAAACACCTGCACAGCAAAATTACTTTTCTCTGTCCTCTGTTAGTGTGTTCTGTGACCTTCAGAAACCAACAGTAATTACATTATAACATTCATGTGTTTCATATATTTCTCAGAAACTTTTATCACTTAAAATAGTAACAAACTCAAAATGTCTAACAATTCCCCCAAATGCACTATAATCAACAAATAAAATATGTGCATTCATCTTAAATAATACATGTCTCTGATCCTCTTTTTTTTTTCAATACAAGCAATACAATAAACATTAATACAACTTAGTGTGTCAAATATTGTACATAAGCATTTTCCAAAACTCTGAGATATTCCTTTGAAAAATATTTAACTATTTCATTCCATTGAGAAAATATAAATTATTATATTATGTATTAATTTTAATTAATTCTCCATCTAAATCATATAATATTAAAGATTGTCTTCCTTCAACTTCATAAATTTATTTAACTTCTTGTGAAACTCTTTTATTGAAATAGTTTTTATTGAACAGATCGTTATACAAAGAACAGATCAATTAATTTTACAATTGTTATTCAATAAGGCACTTACAGAATAAAACCAGATAAATCTTATCTCAGAAACTTTCTGTGGGTTCCTCTGTTCTCATTTGTAAACAATTAGAGTATAACTTCAAATTGTTGCTTAGGGTGAACATTATAACTTTTGTATATAGGAAGGACTTAGTACCTAGGTTTAAGGTACTTCAACATAAGTCAACTCATTATCAGTAGTGATAAGTAAAAAGTTCAACAGTAGCATGGTAAAACGGAAGGATAAGAAAGAAAAAAAAAAGGGGGGGGTTGGGGAAGGGAGGAAGGATATACATTTGTATTGTTACAGGACTATCGCCGTAGAGGGTTCAGGGAGTTCCATATTGACCAGTTGGAAATGTAGCTTGTAATAGAACCATCTTTGAAAGCTACAATCTTTTCGTATTCTGCCACAGTATTAACTTTTATTATTAGCTCTCTTACACTGGGGATTTTGTTGGTTTTCCAATTGCTTACCATCAGGGATCTAGCTGCGAAAATAATATGCATTGCTATAGATCTTACCATTAAAGGATAATCTGACATATTGATACTTAGGATCGCTTTCTCAATAGAAGGTTGTACAAAGACCCCAGAGACCTTCGCAATCAATTTGAAAACTTCTGACCAGAACCCACGGAGGTGGGGACACGCCCATACCATATGTACCAGCGTCCCCACCTGACCGCAGCCCCTCCAACACAGATTTGAGTTGCTATTTGAAAATTTGGTGACAATATATGGGGTATAGTGCCATTGTGCGTGAAGTTTTTGTGCTAGCTCGTCATAGTTCGAGCACCTTCAAAATTGGTGGTTGCATTTGGTCGCACTGATCCATTGTTTGTCTGTGAAAGACTGACTTGGAATTGAGTAAGTCATCATATCTGGGAAATACCTTTTGCCTTTGGATTAGTAGAGTTTAGGTGATTCCAGAGCGAAGTGGGGATTGGGGTATTATTTGCATTTATTTGTTAATAAATGGAAGATATTTGAAAATGTGTTAAAAACTCAGAGGATGCTAAATTTGTCTTGGATCTTTGAAAATGTCATTAGTATGTCATCCTTCATAGGGTCTTTTAAATAGAGTACTTCCCTTTTCATCCAGTGAGACAGGGAGATGCTTGGAATTAATCAATGTAGGGATTCCAGAGGGATGGAGACCCTAGTAGAATGTGTCTTAGTGTATGTTACTTCTTTTAAGTATGACCATGCTTTCAATGAAGCTTGTATGGTGGGATGATTTATAGAAATATTGGTGTGCGACACATTGTGAGCTATCAGGAGGGACCTTGGTGAACAGGGAAACAGCCAGGACTGTTCTAGTTGGCACCATGGTTTAGTTGTGGGCTGGTCGAACCAGCCTCTGAGCTGGTCTAAAATTGCTGCTGTATAGTAATCTTTCAGGATGGGGATACCTAGCCCACCTATTGACCTATGTTTCTTTTGCATTGATAAGGGGAATCTTGCTCTCTTGCCTGCCCATATGAAATTCGAAATTTGTTTTTGCATGGATTTGAAGAACGAAGATGGGATGGGGATCGGAAGTGCTCTGAAGTAATACGTTAAGTTTGGTAAAAGTATCATTTTGTATGCCGCTAAGCGGCCGCTTCAGGAGATGTAGTGTTTCTGGATTCTTGAAATTTCCTGTTGAAATTTTGGGATTAATGGATAATAGTTAGCTTTATATAGATTTGAGATAGGGGAAGTTAGCTGGACTTCCAAGTATGAGTCGGAGGACCATGGGTATAGAAGATCTCTTTGGAGGGCTGATTTGGTGGAATTGTCTATTGCTATACCTAGAATGCTAGATTTCGATGCATTGGCCCTATAATAGGTTATCTTACTATACTGAAGGAGGATGTCATGAGCTGTGCTGAGAGATAAGTAGGGGTCAGATAATGTTAATATGACATCATCAGCGAAGAGTGAGATTTTATGTTGTTGGTTCCTGGGGTGTGTTCTAATCTTTTCCGCTAGGGGTTCCATGACCAAGGCAAAAATTAGAGGGCACAATGGGCACCCCTATCTAGTCCCGTTGGTTATTCAAAAGTTCCTGGAGAACATGCCCTCCATGTATATGTATGCTGAGGGAGAGGAATACAGCGCCCTAACGGCCTTTTGGATTGGACCAGTTATATTAAATTTCCCAGGACCTTGTTTAAATATCCCCAATGCACCCTGTCAAAGGCCTTCTCTGTGTCTAGCATGAGAAGCAGAGAAGGCCTTTTGGATTTTTCAGCAGAATGTAAAATGTTGATCATTCTTCTGGTTGCATCGTTCGCCTGACGACCCAGCACAAAACCAACCTGATCTTGATTAATAAGTTTCGATAATAAACTGGACAATCTATTTGCAATTAATTTGGCATAAAATTTAACATCAACATTCAGCAAAGATATGGGTCTGAAGTTTTGTGGGGTTTAAGGATCTTTGCCTGGTTTAGGCAAAGTAATTAACGTTGCTGTTAGCATTTCTGGTGGGAAAGAGGCTTTAGACATTGCGGCATCAAAGACTTGTTTTAGGTATGGTGATAATTCGTTTTGGAACAGCTGGTAGTATTCGGAAGAATAACCATCTGGTCCAGGTGATTTGTTATGCGGCATACTTCTAATAAATTTTCCAATTTCAGGAACCGTAAATGGTAGATTAAGCGAGGATAACTCCGATTGGGAGAGTTTTGGGAGGTGTAATGAAGTAAGAAAGTCAGTGATCATGTCATCAGAAGGTTGGTGGGTATCTGGGTCATCCTTAAGATTATAGAAGGATTCGTAATAATCGCTGAAAGCGTCTGCAATTTCTTTAGGGTTTGAGACTGTTTTCCCTGTTTTGGGGTTTTCATATGTTGAATTTTTTGTTTAATAATTTTATCTTTCAGCTGATTCGCCAGCAGTTTCCCCGCCTTATTGCCGCAGCAGTAGGTATTGGCTTTTAATGTACGAAAGCGGTGCTCTTGCTGTGAAATCAGGTGAGTATGTAGTTCCTGTCTAGCATAGAATAAAGAATCTCTAGTTTTTTGTGTGGTGTTTTGTTTGTTGCTAGTTTCTAAGTTTTTGATTTTGTTTAAGTCATTGAGCCTCTTCTTCCGCTGACTCCTGAGTTTGCTGCTCAATTGTATTAGCAACCCTCTCACATAGACCTTATGCGTGTTCCAAAGTGTGAAGGGATCGTCCACTGAGTGAGCATTGAGTTCGAAGAACTCCCTTAGTGCATTTCTAATGATTTTTGAGTTTTCAGGTTGGGACAAAGTAAATATATCATTCCTCCATCTATTTGCTCTCGTTTTGGTGCCTTGACCCCCCACACTAATGGAAATGGGCACATGGTCTGACCAGAAAATGACATGTATATCAGACTTTACAATCTTTTGTAACATAAATTTATCTACTAGAAACAAATCTATGCGTGAATACGTGTGGTACACGTTGGAAAAAAAGGTAAAATCCCTTTCCGAGGAGTGTTGACATCTTCATACGTCAAAAAGATCAGAAGAAGCAAGAAACTGGGCTAAAGTTGCTCTTCTTAGTTGTGATCGCATGGGGTTAGAGAGGTCTAGTTCTTTATCTGGTATTGCATTAAAGTCTCCAGTCAAAATTACATGGCCTTGTTTTATTGACTCCACTCTTTACCAGATCTTATTTAGGAAACGTATTTGGTTCATATTTGGTAGGTATAAGTTAACCAATGTGTATTTGGTTTTGAAAATTTCACGCACAAGAATAATGTATCTTCCCGATGCATCTAGGTGTGTTTCTATTTGGGTGAAAGGAATAGAGTCTCTGATGGCTATAGCAACACCCACTTTCTTTTTGGGACCGTTTGCTAGAAACACATGACGGTATTTTTGGTGGTGAAAGGGTGGTGGTTTGTGAGAGACAAAGTGCGTCTCTTGAAAGCAGAAAATGTCACTTTTGAGTCTGATTGCTTCCTTCCAGGCCATTTGCCTTTTGTGAGGGCTGTTTAAGCCTTTCACATTAAATGAAGTTATGTTCAATGCCATCTTGGAAGAGTGATAAAATAATTTACGTACTGTGTTGTAGTGGTGATTTGGGTATGTGTGGCTTTATGTTACCTGGAGGCGGTTGACTCTTTCTTGTTACGGTGAAAGAGTGGAGCTGGAGTCCGTAGGATGTGTCTCTGTAGACCTGTATGATCTTCTACTGTAGACTGTTGGTATATATCCTGTGGGAGGAAGAATGTTAAGGGAAGACAAGAAAAAGAAATAGTCTAAGATGTAAAAATAGGCGATTCCGTTGGAAGCTGTGCGGAAAAACAACCGCTGTAACTTGGGGGGAACACAAAGAGTAAAATCAAAAACTGTGTGGCATTCTCCAGGCCCATCAGAGGAGTTATAAGAAGCATCAAAAGGAGGAGTCAGGATTTTAGCATTTTTCAGCGTCGGAATTAGCCCGGGTGGATATTGCTGCATGTTCTCCGCCATGTGTTTTGGTTCCAGAATTTGCCATTCCTTCATGAGTTGGAGGCCTTCTTTTATAGTAGCAATTACGTAAGAAGTGCTGTCTTTGGTGACCAGTAGTTTAGCAGGATATAGCCATCTATATGGAATGTTATGGTTATTCAGCGGCTTGGTGATTGTGGCCAGTTACCTTCGTTGCTGCATGGTGAATGCAGAAAGGTCAGCAAAGAAGGATAGATCCTGCAATTCAGGGGGCAGATCATCATGGCGTCTGGCTGCAATCATGAATTGGTCTTTTATGTGGTAGAAATGCACTCGGACTATAGTGATTCTGGGTAGATGAGAGGGAATATTTTTAGGCCTTGGTAGCCTATGAATGCGGTCGATGACCAGATCCCCTAATGGCGCATTTGGAAGTGCCGCTTTCATGAGATTTACAAAATAATTTTTTAGGTCAGGGGACTTGACCGATCGGGAATTCCCCGGATTTTAACATTGTTACGTCTTGATCTGTCCTTCAGATTTGCCAATTTGGTTTTTATTTGCATAATCTCGTCATCTCTGTAATTCTGGGCATCAACCATGTCATTAAATGTGGTTGTAAACTCTCCCATTTTTGATTCAATGTGAGTGACTCTGTTGGACACAGCGGTTACCTCTGATTTGAATTGTTGCGTAATAGCAAGCATATCAGCATGGAAAGTGGTGCGCAGGGATACCAGCATGTCCTTAAGGGTAGTGTCCATGACAGGCTGGTTTAATGTGGGGAAGTCAGTAATGGAGTCTTGCAACTCCCTAGTGTCATCAAGTGAAGAGTTAAATCCGCTTACCTCCTCAGTGTCTGCAGGCTCTATAGACACTCTTTGTCTGCTCTTTGTTGGGCTGGAGGAAGCTGATGAAGGTGGGGAGTAGCTTTCATATCCCTGTTTGAGATTAGTGTTGCTGCGGCTTCTATTTGGCATGGGAGCCATTCCGTGCTGCTTGTAATGGCCGCGTGTGTCCTCTTTCCGGCTGCCGTCACCATCTTAGCTGTGTGGACGGCACGGCAGTGTGAAAAAAATCCATAATTTTCCCCGGAATGGCGGTCTCTTTTCTCCTGCGGGACGGCGTCTGGGAGTATGCCCGCTCTAGTTGAATTAATTTGTGTGCAAAAATAAGGGCTCGTAGTCGCTGTGAATCCCCTTTTTGGCCCGGGATGAAGCGAAGCTCTTTCAGTGTGCTGCCATCCACTCCGTCGGCTAGCCATGCCCCCCCCCATTGTGAAACTCTGTTAACTTTAACCATATCATATAACTATTTTACTATAAAGAAGAAATAAATATCTTTGAAATATCAAATTACATTGCTTTATAATATAAATTATTAACTAATAAATACATTTTCTTCCATTCCTGGAAATTTCAATAACTAAATAACTTCTACAATATAAGTTTTTATACATTATCCTTGACACTGAACAATTATAAACATAATAAGTAATCTACTCATCTGTAGATACATAAAAAACATAACTTTCCCATTGTTTGATTGTCATATTTTTATATATTCTATCTATCTTTCTATTTATTTTCCTATTTATTTATCTATCTAATCATTTTCTTTAAATTTAGAAACAAAAGACATATCTATAAAAGAAAATTAAAACAAGTACCAAATTCTTATAAAAAAATTATGTTTCCCTAAGTAATTTTCATTAATCAATGTAAACCATTCTAGACTGATAATCCTTTCTGTGTTTGCCCATTTTATTATTATTTTATTTTTACCAATTTTGAAACAAAATCTAAAATCCCAATGTACCTTAAAAATAACAAAATAATCTTCCCAATTGGCATTTCAATTGATATCTCAGTTGGCATCTCTGGTGGCATCCCTGGTACCTTCAGATATAATTCTTAACCATAACTTTAGCTACTGGAATAAATTACTAAACATACTCATTAGAAGTAGAAATCTCATTCAAGACATCATATCTATTTAAATTTAGCAAAGGCCTAGCCATGTTTTGTAAACAAACTTCTGAAATACCTGTACCTGTTGTTTGCAATGTTAGCAACCACACTTCGTTCTATACAACAGATTATATAAATAACTAAGTATGCTAATCTCAAAAGACATCCTGTCATTAACTCAAAAAATTAACAAACCCTATGTTTAGAAAATACTAAAGTTTTTAAACTAAAACTATAGCTGGTAAATAAGTCACCCAGTCTTTACCTTTTTCTTAAATCATCTTACCCTATTTAGGCTTAATAATACTATTCATACGTTCTACATTACCTGAGTACTTAAAGCGAAGGTTTGCTGAAAAAAAAATATTAAAAGCCAGCAGCTACAAATACTGCAGCTGCTGACTTTTAATATATGGACACTTACTTACCTGTCCAGGGAGCCTGCGGTGTCGGCAGCCGAAGCCGATCCGTCCTTCGGCTCTCGGCTGCTGCCGCCGCCATCCTCGGTAAGGGAATAAGGTTGCCTACTGCACATGCGCGAGCCGCGATGCGCATCCTCACAGGTCCCTGCTGTATTCTGTGTCTCACAGAATACAGTGGGGGAGGACGGGGGAGGCGCCGTAAGTGGCGTAGGTCACCGCAATCACCGCGGTGATCTATGCCAGGAAGTGGGAGCAAATACCTGTATTAGACAGGTATCTGCTCCCTCCTCCCCCCTGAAAGGTGCCAATTGTGACACCGGAGGGGGGGAGGAATCCAAAAAGTGGAAGTTCCATTTTTGGGTGGAACTCCACTTTAAGATGATAAGAAACAAAAACTTTACTAAATACCTAATATTGCATACATGTCCTTCATTACCTGTCCTATAAAAATTTAAATCATTATCTGATTCCATGGTTTAGAATTCGACATAAGTTTACAGCAACTTAGCTTTTGTTAAAAATATAATTTTTTCTAGAATTACCTCAATTAATTTACCAAAAAGAAACTTTGTGAGCGATTTCAGAGACATCAGTGCACTTTCCTGCACAGATGTCTAGTGAAATCGCATAGGTCCCTGATTTGGAACAAAGTCCCTCAGTCCCTCTTTCCTCCTCATTTGTCCCTTATTTTGTTCTGATCTATATAGTTGTATATAAAATGCACTTTTTATCTTTCAAAAAGGGTTTCCCAGTGCTAAACCTTTCACCTAATTTCTAAATTGCTTTGTTTGTAAATTTCCAAATTTTCTTCTTTAAAGCGGGGTTCCAACCGCTATATGTTTTTTTTAAAATCAGCAGCTACAAACACTGTAGCTGCTGACTTTTAATAAGGACACTTACTTGTCCAGTGAGCCTCGATGTCGGCCCCCCAGGGCCGATCCGTCCATCGGATCGGCCACCGGCGCCTCCATCTTAACGAAGGGAAACAGGCAGTGGAGCCTTGCGGCTTCACTGCCCGTTTCCTACTGCGCATGCGCGAGTCGTGCGACGCTTTGTGAATGGCCCCGTTACTTCCTGGGGGACACACAGTTCTCAGAAGGCAACAGGGCCACTCACCGAAGAGGAGGAAGCGCCGTGGAGTAGGAAGAGACAGATTAGGAAGACTGCCTAGCAACAAGGGTTTAGGTAAGTATACTTTTTTTTTTTTTAATTTTTTTTTTTTTTTTTTTTAGGATTTTTGGTGGAATTTTTTTTCCAGGGTGGCCCTCCACTTTAAGGAGGTGTTTTAGGGGGTGTGTTCTATGCCTACATACTTTTGCTAATAGGTGTCCCTTACACTCATCTCAAAAAGTTGGGAGGTAAGAAATCGCCCCCTGAAGTCGCCCAAAGTAATGCAGGAAGCAGGAACTACTTTTGGGAATCTGTGCGGCGTTGCACCAACTCATACAGTTCCATTGCCATCAATAGACGCTGATTTGGCCTGCAATTTGATATGTCAATTCAGAGCTATGTGAACATAGGTGAAGTTGCAAAGATATGAATGGAAATCATGGGGGGCAACCTTTTATGCGACTCTGAGGTCCAAAGCTGCATGAAAAGTCTGCCAAGTGTGAAAGTAACCTAATGAGAATAATTGATAACACCTTTAAATTAGGCCCTATTTGCACTTGTGTGACTTTAAAATTGCACAGCTTTGCAATGACTTGAAGCAACGCCTGTGTAATCTTGTAGTGTATGGACCTCATATCACATCAAAGTCAAACCAAGGTAGTGCAGGGATGAATTTGCCCCACTTTCAGGATGCACAAGTGACAATAGGGCCAAATTCAAAGGTGTTATCCATGAATCTTATTCACACTGCTGCGACCTGAAAGTCACACTATTTTGCTGCCACTTTGCCGCTGCAACTTGGCCCCAACATCTGGGAATGCCTGTGTAATATAGCGACCTATGTACCTCAAGTCGCATGAAAGTCACACCAATGTAGTACAGAGACTACTTTGAAGTTGGTGCGACTTGGTGTAGCACAGATATGAATGGTTATTATTGAGAATCATGGGATACAACTTGTCATACAACTCGGAGGTCCAAATTTGCTGCAAAGGTCACCCAAGTGTGAAATTGACAGTGGGTGTAAATCTTGCGAGTTCAACTGAACTCACGCGATTTCATTCCTGCGTGTCAGTCCCGACTGCGGGGGAAATTTCAGAGACATCTGTGCAGATGTCAATGGAAATCACACCCCGAAGTCGCCAAAAGTAGTACAGAAACTACTTTTAGAAATTGCAGTGCTGCACCGATAAGGACGGTGCAATTTCCATCGATTTGGCATGCGATTTGACATGTCAAATCGCACCAATGTGAACCAGACAACACATTTGACAATGTGACAAATACAACACTGCCTATCCACCAGCTGAATTCATTACCTGCAATTCTCCACAGCTATTATATCCAAAGACTCCACCTAAACACCTTTATCATTTGCTTGCAGATGTGCAGAAGAGATTAGGTTTTTTGGTGCACAATTATATCTTATACTTTCTATGGGTATAAATAAGATATTGTACTGCCCCAAAGCCACCACTCCCAAAACTAGATATCTCCATTCAAAGTCAAGGATCTCATGTGACGGCCTATGGGTGGGAAGTGGTTAATGCACATACACATTCCTTGTAACAATTCTCTAACCAGTTCACTTTCAAAATTAGTTCCTCTGTCTTTTTAGTTTGGCTCTGAAATGGGAATGCATGAGCTAGCTTTTTTTTTTAACCACTTGCCGACCGGGCCATAGCCGAAAGACAGCTACAGCATGGTCGGCCTATTCTGGGAGGGCGTCCATGGACATCCTCCCAGAATGTTGCTCTTGCGCGCCCCCTTGGGTGTGCTCCCGGAAATGTCCGTGACCGCCAGGTCCAGAAGACCCGGCGCATCACGGATCATGGTAAAAGGCCGCTGGTAGCAGCCGTTTACCCTGTGATCGCTCCGTCAAATGACGGAGCGATCACTTGTAAACAAACTGGTGTCATGTCATGACGCTGGTTCCTCCCTCCCCTCTCTGTACCGATCTGTACAGTATGAGGGGAGAGGGGAAGAGATCGTTTGTAGCAGCGCTGTGGGCTGGATCTGTAGTGCCCACAGCGCTGCTTAGTGCCCATACTCTGCAGTACTCTGCCAATACTCTGCAGTACTCTCCCCATACTCTGCAATAATCTTCAATACTCTGCAATACTGTGCAATACTGTGCAATACTCTGCCAATACTCTGCCAATACTCACCAATACTCTGCAATACTCGCCAATACTCGCCAATACTCTGCCAATACTCTGCCAATACTCGCTAATACTCTGCCAATACTCTGCCAATACTCTGCCAATACTCTGCCAATACTCGCCAATACTCGCCAATACTCTGCCAATACTCGCCAATATTTTGCAATAAATTTTAACAGAAACAAAGAATTTTTTTATCGAATTTTCAGGTTTTTTTGGTTTATAGCGCAAAAAATAAAAAACCCAGCGGTGATTAAATACCACCAAAAGAAAGCTCTTTTTGTGTGAAAAAAAGGACAAAATTTTCATATGGGTACAGTGTTGCTTGACTGAGTAATTGTCATTCAAAATGTGAGAGCACCGAAAGAAAATTGGTCTGGTTAGGAAGTGGGTTTGAGTGCCCAGTGGTCAAGTGGTTAAATGGTCTAACTACTAAGTGACAACACTTTCATATTTGTTATTTTCTGCTAACCAAAAGCCAATGCATACAAGTTATAATGGGAAGTTACTATGAACTCAGGAGGTCCCTCTCCTTCTGGCTTTGGAGTTTTTCTCAGTGTATATCTCTCTTAAAACAGTAGTAAACTAAAAAACAAAATAAATGTCCCCCTGCAGGTTATTGCCATAATGTTCTAGTATATACCACATACTATCACATTATGATACACCTACCTTACAAAAGGAGCCCTCCTCGTTTCTGCAGGTGCATCTATCTGTACCTGATCTTCCTTTCAGGTTCACATGCTCCATTTACGGGATGGTGCTCCTTGCATCCATTGTCATGGGCGCGTGTGCTTGCATGGCATGCGTGGCACGACGTGATTGGCTGCCAGGGCTGCTGACTGACAACAGAACCGCTGGGTCATAGTGACGTTGTGCTCCAATCGGACACATCTGGTTAGTGTACCCGATCTAGTGCTGTCACACTACCGCTGGATAGGGATGAGCTTCGAGTTCGAGTCGAACTCATGTTCGACTCGAACATTGGCTGTTCGCAAGTTCGCCGAACAGCGAACAATTTGGGGTGTTCGCAGCAAATTCGAATGCCGCGGAACACCCTTTAAAAGTCTATGGGAGAAATCAAAAGTGCTAATTTTAAAGGCTTATATGCAAGTTATTGTCATAAAAAGTGTTTGGGGACCTGGGTCTTGCCCCAGGGGACATGGATCAATGCAAAAAAAGTTTTAAAAACGGCCGTTTTTTCAGGAGCAGTGATTTTAATAATGCTTAAAGTCAAACAATAAAAGTGTAATATCCCTTTAAATTTCGTACCTGGGGGGTGTCTATAGTATTCCTGTAAAGGGGCGCATGTTTCCCGTGTTTAAAACAGTGACAGCAAAATGACATTTCGAAGGAAAAAAAGCCATTTAAAACTACCCGCGGCTATTGCATTGCCGACAATACACATAGAAGTTCATTGATAAAAACGGCATGGGAATTCCCCACAGGGCAACCCCGAACCAAAATTTAAAAAAAAAAAAAATGACGTGGGAGACCCCCTAAATTCCATACCAGGCCCTTCAGGTCTGGTATGGATATTAAGGGGAACCCCAGGCAAAATTTAAAAAAAAAATGACGTGGGGTTCCCCCTATATTCCATACCAGACCCTTCAGGTCTGGTATGGATTTTAAGGGGAACCCCGCGCCAAAAAAAAAAAACGGCGTGGGGTCCCCCCAAAAATCCATACCAGACCCTTATCCAAGCACGCAACCTGGCAGGCCGCAGGAAAAGAGGGGGGGACGAGAGTGCGGCCCCCCCCTCCTGAACCGTACCAGGCCACATGCCCTCAACATTGGGAGGGTGCTTTGGGGTAGCCCCCCAAAACACCTTGTCCCCATGTTGATGAGGACAAGGGCCTCATCCCCACAACCCTGGCCGGTGGTTGTGGGGGTCTGCGGGCGGGGGGCTTATCGGAATCTGGAGGCCCCCTTTAACAAGGGGACCCCCAGATCCCGGCCCCCCCCTGTGTGAAATGGTAAGGGGGTACTTACCCCTACCATTTCACTAAAAAACTGTCAAAAATGTTAAAAATGACAAGAGACAGTTTTTGACAATTCCTTTATTTAAATGCTTCTTCTTTCTTTTTTCTTCCTTCATCTTCTTCTGGTTCTTCTGGCTCTTCTGGTTCTTCCTCCGGCGTTCTCGTCCAGCATCTCCTCCGCGGCGTCTTCTATCTTCTTCTCCTCGGGCCGCTCCGCACCCATGGCATGAGGGGAGGCTCCCGCCCTTCTCTTCATCTTCTTCTTCATCCTCTTCTCTTCTTTCTTCTTCTCTTCTTCATTTTCTTCTCCTGGCCGCTCCTCACCCATGCTGGCATGGAGGGAGGCTCCCGCTGTGTGACGGCATCTCCTCATCTGATGGTTCTTAAATAACGGGGGCGGGGCCACCCGGTGACCCCGCCCCCTCTGACGCACGGGACATGACGGGACTTCCCTGTGGCATTCCCCGTGATGTCACAGGGAAGTCCCTGTCAAGTCACCGTGCGTCAGAGGGGGGCGGGGTCACCGGCTGGCCCCGCCCCCCGTTATTTAAGAGCCATCAGACGAAGAGACGCCGTCACACAGCGGGAGCCTCCCTCCATGCCAGCATGGGTGAGGAGCGGCCAGGAGAAGAAAATGAAGAAGAGAAGAAGAAAGAAGAGAAGAGGATGAAGAAGAAGAAGAAGAGAAGAGCGGGAGCCTCCCCTCATGCCATGGGTGCGGAGCGGCCCGAGGAGAAGAAGATAGAAGACGCCGCGGAGGAGATGCTGGACGAGAACGCCGGAGGAAGAACCAGAAGAGCCAGAAGAACCAGAAGAAGATGAAGGAAGAAAGAAGAAAGAAGAAGTATTTAAATAAAGGAATTGTCAAAAACTGTCTCTTGTCATTTTTAACATTTTTGACAGTTTTTTAGTGAAATGGTAGGGGTAAGTACCCCCTTACCATTTCACACAGGGGGGGGGCCGGGATCTGGGGGTCCCCTTGCTAAAGGGGGCTTCCAGATTCCGATAAGCCCCCCGCCCGCAGACCCCCACAACCACCAGCCAGGGTTGTGGGGATGAGGCCCCTGTCCTCATCAACATGGGGACAAGGTGTTTTGGGGGGCTACCCCAAAGCACCCTCCCAATGTTGAGGGCATGTGGCCTGGTACGGTTCAGGAGGGGGGGCCACACTCTCATCCCCCCTCTTTTCCTGCGGCCTGCCAGGTTGCGTGCTCGGATAAGGGTCTGGTATTGATTCTTGGGGGGACCCCATGCCGTTTTTTTTTTTTTTTTGGCGCGGGGTTCCCCTTAAATCCATACCAGACCTGAAGGGTCTGGTATGGAATTTAGGGGGAACCCCACGTCATTTTTTTTTTTAATTTTGGCCAGGGTTCCCCTAAATATCCATACCAGACCTGAAGGAGCCTGGTATGGAATTTAGGGGGTCTCCCACGTCATTTTTTTTTTTTTTAAATTTTGGTTCGGGGTTGCCCTGTGGGGAATTCCCATGCCGTTTTTATCAATGAACTTCTATGTGTATTGTCGGCAATGCAATAGCCGCGGGTAGTTTTAAATGGCTTTTTTTCCTTCGAAATGTCATTTTGCTGTCAGACTGTTCTAAACACAGGAAACATGCGCCCCTTTACAGGCATACTATAGACACCCCCCAGGTACGAAATTTAAAGGGATATTACACTTTTATTGTTTGACTTTAAGCATTATTAAAATCACTGCTCCTGAAAAAACGGTCATTTTTAAAACTTTTTTTGCATTGATCCATGTCCCCTGGGGCAGGACCCAGGTCCCCAAACACTTTTTATGACAATAACTTGCATATAAGCCTTTAAAATTAGCACTTTTAAATATTAATGTTCGTGTCCCATAGACTTTAACGGTGTTCGCGTGTTCGAGTGAACTTTTTTCCTGTTCGCATGTTCTGGTGCGAACCGAACAGGGGGGTGTTCGGCTCATCCCTACCGCTGGATATGCGATCTGCATTCCATGATATTTAGGTTGCAGTGCCCCTGCCCACTTTGAGTTTCTTTAATACCTACTAGTTTTTAACATTTTCTAGCGGGATTCTGACGTCATATTGACATCACAGGGAGGGGGTGTGACCTTTTTTCATCTTTCACATGTTTTGATTGGTGACTATTGTATTTATATTCTGTTCTTGACACTGTTGCACTTTATCACATGCCTGACAAAGGGGTCCTGTGCGGCTCTGAAGCATTGCATCTTCCTTTGTGATGTGATCTTTTTCATTAAAACTCTTTGGACAAAAATTGCTGATCCATGGTGTGCTGGCGAATATGTACGCTTATATGTACGCTTCCTTGCATCCATGTCACACACACAGGGGGGTAATTTACTATAGCACTGTGGCGCTAATTGTGCTAAAACAATATTCACTATAGCGCTGGTAAAAAAACCTCCCAAAATCAAATTTACTATAGTTCCCTAAAAACAAATAGTGCCCAAACCCTTACTCTGCTAAAACCTGGAGTAGTGCACATGGAAATAATGTTTAGAGTATGATATAATTGCCTATATGGTACTGAAATATGCGGTATATTTTAGCTCCCATGGCTTTTTTACAAGGCACTATAGTAAATACCAAAATTAGCACTGGGCTAAAATGCATTTTTGAGAATGAAAATTGGCGCTATTATAGTCCAATGCAAGTTTCAGCCATTGATTCTAATGGTACAATTGTAACTTCCCCAAATAAATACAATAGCATAAAAGAATGCTAGAATGTTTTTATGTTTTCATGTTTTGGTAAAATATATTTTTCTCTGTCACTTTCACTTGTTATTCTCCATCTCACAAAAATCTTTACCCAAACTCAAACAGGTGCTTTACAAATCACAAACAATACCATTGCTAATGCAAATTTTAAATGGGTCACAATTTTGTGTTTTTTGTTATTCCCAAATAATCATAATTTGAGCACAGAAAATGTGATATGTGTACCAACATCAGAAATCAAAACATAATTACAAAAAATAAAGGGTAACATCACTATTATACACTCACCCACCAAATATCACAGAATAAATCCAGAGGTTAGAACTTCTGCTTAGCATCTCTGAAGGTTTGGGTTCAAATCCCACACATGCTGCTTCATGTAGAGAAGTTGTCTTATCTCCTTATGTTGTTAAACATAACTCCTGACTCGGGTCCTAAAAGTAGTATTTATGTGTAGGAGGGTTCCACCACCATTGTAAATCTTGACAGATAGACTATCTAGCCAAAAGTATTGGGACGCCTGCCTTTACACACACATGAACGTTAAAGGCAGTCCAGTCTTAGTTCATAGGGTTAAAATTTGATTTGGCCCTCCCTTTGCAGCTATAACAGCTTCTGGGAAGGCTGTCGTCCACAAGGTTTAGTGTGTCTATAGGAATGTTTGACCATTCTTCCAGAAGCGAATTTGTGAGGCCAGGCACTGATGTTGGATAAGAAGGCCTGGCTCGCAGTCTCTGCTCTAATTCAAACAAAAGGTGTTCTATTGGGTTGAGGTAAGGACTCTGTGCAGGCCAGTCAAGTTCCTCCACCCCAAACTCCCTCATCCATGTCTTTATGGACCTTGCTTTGTGCATTGGTGTGCAGTCATGTTGGTACAGGAACGGGCCAATCTGTTCCCACAAAGTTGGGAGCATGAAATTGTCCAAAATGTCTTATGCCCCATACACACGGTCGGACATTGATCGGACATTCCGACAACAAAATCCTAGGAGTTTTTCCGACGGATGTTGGCTAAAACTTGTTTTGCGTACACGGTCGCACAAAGTTGTCGGAATTTCTGATCGCCGAGAACGCGGTCACGTACACCACGTACGACGAGACTATAAAAGGCCATTTCAGAACCAAGCACGACACACTTTAGGCTTCTTTTGCTAATCTCGTGTTAGTGAAAGTTTGGTGAGAGATGATTCGCGCTTTTTCAGACTCGTGGTTTTCAGATGGTTTTCTGCTGTTCAGTTTGTGCTTGTGGGTTTGTATCTGCTCTTCAGTGTGTGCAGTGAGTTCATATTTGATTATTCATTGCGTTCTTGTCCGCTCGTTGCTGTTTTTCAGGTCGCTCTTCACAGGCCTTGCTGTTCTTCAGTGCACTCTGTTACTTCGTTCTTAGCAGCCGACCGTTTTTTAGCCATGTTGCGTATACGTACTCCTCTAGAGTTCGTGCTGTGCGGGGGCTTGGTGTTGGGGTCCTGACCTTGACACAAGTCCAGTCCATGAACAGGGTGGGGAGGAGTTCAAGGACCAAGAATTGGTTGCTTCAGCGTGACCAGTTCTGTCATATGCCTTTGCTCCGTGAGATCCGTGAGAATAATCCTGATGATTTCAGGAACTTTCTCCGGATGACGGACCCCGTATTTCACCGTTTGTTGGTTTTGCTGACCCCCTATATCAGCAGGCAGGATATCTGCATGAGGCAAGCCATCACTGCGGAGCAGGGGCTTGTCGCCACCCTTCGGTACTTGGCGACGGGGAGAAGCCTGCAGGACTTGAAGTTCTCGACAGGCATCACCCCCAGGCTCTGGGGATCATTATCCCAGAGACCTGTTCTGCCATCATCCAGGTCCTGCAGAAGGAGTATATTAAGGTAAGATTTTTATCCTTTAACATCACATTTTAGTGTATTTAATGTTTGCTAATGTATTGTATTTCTTTCCTCATTCCCTAATTACCATGATTGTAATATGCTGTGAATGTCCCCTTTGTTCTCATGCATGCTGGATTTTTCTGTAATTTTTTTTTTTGGTCCTTCATACATATTTGCCTTCACTTACCTCCCCAGCATGGTCTCCTGCCCCTATATTCACCTCATGTAGTCACTTAACAATGTATTTTATCAGCTCAATAGTAGTGCTTTACCCCAAACACCCCCTAAAATGTTTAGAAATGTGATTTGTGCTTTAAATTCAGGCAGAGTGCCAGGGGCTTTTTTTGGGTGTCCCCAAATCATTTGGAACCCTACCTCCCCCCAACTGCTAAGTCAGCTGATAACAATTCTCTATCTATCCTCAATCATCTATCTGCTGACTTTGCCAAACCCATACACACTATACCCACCTCTTTAGTGGTCAGATTTATGGATGAATTCCCCAAAGCATGTAGTGCAAGGGCCTGCCTGTATACTTTCAAATAGTACTGTTTAAAGTTTTTGCATACTATTATTTTCTTGATAGGTAATAGCAGAATGTCCAAATGTGCTCAAATGTGCACAATGTGTATTTATATCTTTGTATTATGACACTTCTTACCTGTCCAGTGGGCTGCCAATAGTGTAACTAAGGAGGGGCTGTTCAAAGTAATACCCATTATTTAGGCATTTATTTAGGTATTCATATCTCAATGAAGCGGAGAGAGGGTTACCTGTCCCAGAGTACCCCCTCTATAATGTTAGAAATGGCCCAGGAGAGGGGGGGATCTGATAGGCGTACCTTATACTTTGGTCTTAAAAAATTCCCTCCTAAAAATGTTAGCTTGATGTTGGGCAAGAATGTTTGTGTCTAATCTGCTTTCCATGTTTATGTGCAAAATGACTAATTTTTGATTTTGTTTTGACTCCACAGTTTCCTTCCACGCCACAGGAATAGCAAACTGTGGCCTCCCACTTTGCCCAGCGGTGGGACTTTCCTAACTGCAGAGGGGCAATTGATGGGAAACACGTCCACATCGTCCCACCACCCAACTCGGGGTCGTACTATTACAACTACAAGGGGTTCAATAGTATTGTGATGTTGGCGGTGGTGTCGGCTAATTATGAGTTCCTATATGTGGACGTGGGGAAGAATGGCCGGATGTCCGATGGTGGAGTCATCGCCCAGACAGAGTTTTACAGGCGTCTCCAGAATGGCAGCTTGGACTTGCCACCTCCAGAAGACAATGTGAAAGGACTCCCATTCATCTTCGTTGCGGATGAAGCATTTGCGCTGGGGGACCATCTGAGCCAGAAAAGTGGTGGAGAACACGTTTGGAATCATGGCCAGCTGGTTCCGCCTATTTCTTACACCCATACACATGGCGGAGTACAAACTGAATCACATTATCCTGGCGTGCTGTGTTCTACAAAACTTTTTACAGAAACATTCTGCCAACTATGCTGGCTCAGTTGGGCCTGAGGCCGGAATTCCTAATGAACCAATCCTGACGGCGCTTGAAAGTGGCCATCCTGGCTTGCCCCCCCTAAGTGCCCGTGATGTCCGGCTAAGATACCTTGAATTCTTTGCGGGTAGGGGGGCCATCAATATGCCAGACAATGTCTAAAACATTTTTTAAATAAAAAAAAAAAAAAAACAAGGTTTGGTGACATTTCCTGCTTGTTATTGTTTTTGCTGACCCTGATAGAAATGTGGTGAGTCCTGAAATTGGCATGATTGTGTAACCTAACCTTACAAAGCACTGTTGGGTGTTATTTCCTAAAGGCAAAGACACTTTGCAATACAAGTGCACTTGAAACTGCACTAAAACTGCACTTGTAGTGCAAAGTGGATTTCCCCTCAGGAAATAACCCCCATTGTCACAGAAAACACCCATTAAAGCATAACAAAAGTTTTGTAGCGTTGAGACAATAATCCACACAATCTTGATTAACAATCTTTTTAATAACAGCACAATCACATGTGCATTTAGAAAAGGTTTTTAAAACAAACCAACATGTTTGTTGTATAACAATTTTTGGGGTCACATTAGAAAAATTAGAAATGTCCATTTGAGATCAAACAGGCATGTTTAAAACCAACAAGAAAAACACAAATCTTGAACTTACAAAGTTCACATTTGGTAGAACTTGAAGGCAATATCAGACATGAGTATTTACAAACTGAGTTTGCATTCAGATGGGGTGAAGTCACCCCAGGAAAAGCCCAATTTTGAAGATGCACACAAATTTAAGAATGTCAACATGTGCTACCTGCCATCATGGGGGATCAAGGGATGTGTTTTGGGGGTGCAACTCCTTCCTCACAGCTACTTTATTATTGAGGAAGGGGTTGCACCCAAAAAAGGGGTCCATTGATCTCCCGTGATGGCAGATAGCACATGTTGACACACTGTGTGTATCTTCAAAATTTGGCTTTTCTAATATTTGTAAAAAAATGTTCAAAAATTGTAGCACACCAAAAAACAAAGGGATTTTGAGGGTTTTTAAACCCTCCCTAAAACATCAATGATGTTCTTATTTTTTTGAAGAACATAATTGATGTTTTTCTTGATGTTTTCCAATGCAACATTACACCCCATGATCTTCCCAATCAGGATCTGGGCACTTTCAGAGGTGAAAGGATCAGGATCCACAACATCATGATCACCTAAAAAGAGAGAAAACAAAATAAACACCCATATATTATAAATATGCCAGCATCCATCTCTTACCTGAGCCTGTGGTCGCAGACACTCACCTGTTGTGGTGACAATTTCCACCACGTCTTCCTCCTCCTGCTCTGTGTTGCTTGGGTGGATTTCCCCTTCTTCCAGAGGTGGGGGGTCTGTGGTCTCCTCGGATGAGGGGTGTCCTCCGAGTCTTTTATCCCCTATGTAAAAAAAAATAGGTATACTTAGCACACAAATATTTAATGTCAGAACTATAGATATTAAGCATTGCTTGGAAGTGGGGTACAATTGTCTATTTTTCCAAGATGTAGCATTTTTCTTGTCCTTTGTCAAGCTTCAATACTTTCTTGTACAAACTTCACAGATGGAGACACCCCTATAGTATACACTGGAGCACCTGTGTGGACCCCCTAATAAAAAGGGTGTTCTGGGGTCCCACACTAGTGCTCCAGCGTCCAGATGTGTAAACTGCTGCTGAGTGTCCTCTCCTTACAGAGAATCTAGTTTGCATTTCATTCTAGTAACAAACACATCTATACCACCCAATTCTTTTCACACAAGTAGGCCCCAAAAAATGATGGCAATTGCATATGGCCAAACGAACTATGTTTGATACGAACGAATAATGTGCCCATGAACATGAAAGTTGCCATTTTAAACTGGATAACAGTTATTAAGAAAAGCACATGGAGCAGCACGAACGTAATAAACATAAAGAATAGGAACACAGGACAACTACTTACTTTTTTGCAGCACTCTCCGGATCTTTCGGTACTGCTCGTGTTCTCTTAATTTGAGGTCCGACCATCGCTTCCTGAGCTGATCTTTCGATCGTCGTACCCCGAAATTCCGGTGCAGACTCTTGACCACTTTCGCCATTATCTTGGCCTTTCTGCCATTGGGGTTGGGGTAAGGTCCATACTTTCCATCATAGTCAGCCTTCTTCAGGATGTCGACCATCTCCAACATCTCCCCAAAGGACATATTTGATGCCTTATATTGTCTCCTTCTGGATCGGGACGTTTCAGGCTCCGGGCTTTCCTCCTCCTCCTCGTGGTGTAATTATCTGACACCTGCTGTGTTTCCGCCATGTGCTCTTCCCCCACTGCAACGAACGAGAAGGGGCGGGGAATAGACTAGAAAGAATATCAGGGGCGGGTGGAGATTCACGCATGCGCAGTGTCTATAAAGCGTAACACGCGTGCGCGGTGGAAGGAGTAACGGAGGCGCCGATCGTGATTGCGAAGGTAAGATTTTACATTGGGCCTATACTGCTTCTAGATTGAGGCCTGTATTTGCACAAGTTTAGTAGACTTTAGGCTGACATTAGGGTTTGTCTTGTGTTGTGTCTTGCAGATAATAAAATGGATGGCTTCAACGACCACAACTTCCTCCCCCTGTTCATAGACAAGTACAGGGAGCTGCCCTGTCTGTGGCAGGTGAGACATCCCCATTACAACAATAAACAAAAGAGGCAGGCAGCGCTGGAGAAACTGCTGAAGTTGGTGACGCCGGTGGTCCCCACAGCAACCATCCCCTATTTAAAAACCAAAATTGGTGGCCTGAGGAGCACTTATCTTAGGGAGCGCAAGAAGGTCACGGATTCCCAGAGATCCTGGGCTGCAGCAGATGACATTTATGTCCCCAGGCTGTGGTACTATGAGAGACTGCGATTTCTGTCAGACCACACTGAAGTCAGGGAATCCCTCTCCACTCTTCCTTCCACTCTTCCTTTCACCCCAGCTGAGGCTTCCGATGTCCAACCTGGGACTTCCAGCCAGGAAGAAGTGGAGGAGCCCAGATGGAGCCAGGTATAGCTTTCTTCTACAGATTTCTGGTCAATAAATAAATGATGTTTACTATATGTTATTATTGATCACTAATTGCTGATTGAAAAAAGTGTTTTACATATCAATAGACAGTAGTGGGCAAAAATATTTTGGACAAGACTGAAAAATGGTGGGCTCAGAAGGATAGTCTGTTATATTTGTTAACATTCAATTTGCAACAGTCATGAGATGAAAATTTTGTGTGATTGATGAATAAAAAACAAAAAAGATGTCCCTTTTTCATACACAGGAAGACCTCAGGCAGGAGGAGGTTGTGGAATGTGGTACACAGGAGGAGGCTTTGGAATGTGGCAGCCAGGAGGAGGCGGGGGTTAGTGGCAGCTAGGAGGAGGCGGGGCTAAGTGGCAACCAGGAGAAGCCTGGGACCAGTCGCAGCCTGACTGAATCGCAGGTTCCTCCCCTCCGCCTTCCATACAAAAGAGTGAGGAAGGCGACTCACATGTAGGATTCTGCACTCAGGCTCATTCAGGAGGCTTCTGCGTCCCTCAGAGCCTTACCCACTCCTGAAGAGGCCTTTGCCTGCATGGCTGCCACAAAACTGAAGGGCATGCAGGAGTGTCAACGCAAGCTATGTGAGGACCTGCTTTATAAAGTCCTAAGTAAGGTGGTGAGTGGTGAACTAACACCCAATACCCACCTGAGTGAGTTGGCCCCTCCTCCTCCACCTACTGCTGCCACAACTCCACCACCACAGCCACAGCGTGGAAGGAAGCATGGAAGGAAGACCAGAGAGTGATGGCCCTGGGTTCAGTCTGGTCTGGCCAAAGATGCAGTCTCTTGTATGACCACAGCCTGGGGACACAGATGTCATCTGCTGCTTTCCGGATCTCTGGGACTTATGGACCAGACTGCACTCCCTTAGATATGGACTCCTCAGGCCACCAATTTTGCAAGAAAATAGTTGATGTCTGCCCTGGGGGCCAAAGGCTTCGCCAATTTCTGCTGTTTCTCCAGAGTTGCCTCCCTCTTTGTTTGGTTGTGATCCCTTAATAAAGGAATTTGTTTTACAATTATACTGGCCTATGTGTGTTTTCCTTTTAAAAGCACAGTTTGTTGGTGAGGAGGCAGGTACATTTCAAATATACAATGTGAAATTAACAAGGGACACCAACACCAAACAATCTCCTTGAGATTCAATAATACAAGATAATAATGGTGTTGTGGTAACTTGACACAAAACACACACAAAAATATTAGGGAGTAAAACACACAAAAAAAAAAAAAAAAATCAGACTTTTTCAAAATACAAACCACAAAAAATAAAAAAAAAGCCTTGAAAAAATACAAACCACCAAACAAATACAAAAACAGCCTTGAAAAAAAAGAAAAATATTTAAAAACAACCCAAAAAATATTTGGTCACATCTAAATATATTGAGGGAATCCCAATAAATAATAAAGAAATAAGTTTGTGAGAAGTCCGTGTGAATATGAGCAGCAAAACTACTTCATTCTTCTCACATTATAAAGAAGAAGAGAGTGCGCTGCATTAAACTATCTTTGACATTGCAGCGTGACGAAAGTGCTGTATCCATTCCGAACGCTAATTTTACCAGATCGAGCTGTTCCGTCTCGGAATTTCTTCTGAGCATGCGTGGCACTTTGTGCGTCGGAAATGGCCACACACGGTCGGAATTGACGCAATCGAATTTTGTTGTCGGAAAATTTTATAGCCTGCTCTCAAACTTTGTGTGTCGGAAAATCCGATTGAAAATGTCCGATGGAGCCCACACATGATTGGAATGTCCGACAACACGCTCCGATCGGACATTTTCCATCGGAAAATCCGACCGTGTGTACGGGGAATTAGTATGCTGATGCCTTAAGAGTTCCCTTCACTGGAACAAAGAAGCCAAGCCTAACCCCTGAATGACAACCCCACATCATAATCCCTCCCCCCTCCACCAAATTATTTGGACCAATGCACAAAGCAAGGTCCATAAAGACATGAATGAGTGAGTTTGGGGTAGAGTAACTTGACTGGCCTGCATAGAGTCCTGACCTCAACACAACAGAACACCTTGGGGATGAATTAGAGTGGAGACTGTAAGCCAGGCCTTCTTGTCCAACATCAGTGCCTGACCCCACAAATGCACTTCTGGAAGAATGGTCAAACATTCCCATAGACACACTCCTAAACTTTGTGGACAGCCTTCACAGAAGAGTTGAAGCTGTTATAGCTGCAAAGGGTGAGCAAAATCAATTTTGAACCCTATGGACTAAGTTTAGATGCCATTACAGTTCATGTGCATATAAAGGCAGGCGTCCCAATACTTAGGCCAATATATTGTATATTGTTTGTGACACTGAGCACGGCTATGGACTTAGGACTGGTTCCCACCACAGAGATGCAGACTACATGCATGAGGCTGCCCACTGGCTAAGTGGGTAGCAATTCTGTCTAGCAGCACTGGGGCTGTTGGTTCAATTCCCCAACATGCTAATGCATAAATTGAAGTTTATATGTTCTCCCTGTGTGTGTTCCCTACCACAATCCAAAGACATGCTGGTGTTATATTTGTCTCCTGTCAAAATAATTTCTAATGTAAGAAAGTTAGTTTTGGATTTTAGATTGGAAGCTCATTGCAGCCAGGGACTGATGTTAATGTTTGTTAGCACTAATCATGGCCAGGGTGTTTAAGTGTAGGGTTTACACTGCACAGGTACATATACTTAGAAAACTGTTGCTTTGTTTATATGCATGCAAATGGCCTTCGATCTTTGGCCTGTAGTTGGAGATTTAATGCACATCGCCAAGGGCTAACAGAGTTGCAAATAGTATTATGTGTTCCTGCTCATCAGGTGCAATCACTTTAGACATACATGAAGAGACAGATTGAAAGATACTGGTGGGTTTGTACTTCTTTTGGGCGTGTGTAAGTGTGCTAACAATACAACCTTATATAAAGGACTGCAATAGGGGGTTCATTTGGCCTGAGAATCTGCCAGGTTTTTTTTTTGCTGTGGAGAAGGAATGATATTGTGCATATTGTCAAATGCCCAACTAGGGCTGTTTGTTTGCTGAAATTCTTCTGCATTTTTTCCATCAAAAGTGGGTTTATGTGGCCATGCTCTCAATGTTATGTGAGTATTCCTGTCTGACATGAATATTCCTGTGTATTCATGAGTATTCCTGTTCTAACAAAGGGGGGTGACCGTGCATTTCCCCAGGGCCCCGAACGTACCTGCAAACCCGACACCCGGGGGAAGGCCCGGGCCTTCCCCCGGGTGTCGGGTTTGCAGGTACGTTCGGGGCCCTGGGGAAATGCACGGTCACCCCCCTTTGTTAGAATTAGTCCAGCCACATACTCCAATTTATATTACCTCTCACAACAGTTTATTTCTCAATGTGTACTTATCTGTTTGTTTATTTGATGTTTTTGTATCCCTGTGCATAGATTTCTATATATTGCAAAAAGCTCATACCATTCCCTGATGAAGCCAATGTCTTGGCGAAACATGTAGGATACTGAGGTCTTGCTTTGAAGGCCGCCCCCATCTGGCCCACTCTACTGCACTGTGGTCATGTACAATATATATGTTAACTGCATTTAAAAAAAAAAAATTGTTATCCTTTTTCTCTTGTCTATATTGAAAATTGTATAATAAAGTATCTTTGTAATTTTACTTCCAACATCTTATTTCTACATTTTTGTCTCTGGCCGCGCTATAATCCCCTGTTCTTCCCTTTTACTAAATATAAAAAACAAATTTTTCCTCAGTTTAGGCCGATATGTATTCTTCTACATATTTTTGGTAACAAAAATTGCAATAAGCATTTATTGATTGGTTTGTGCAAAAGTTATAGCGTCTACAAAATAGGGATAGTTTTACGGCATTTTTATTAACAATTTTTTTTACTAGTAATGGCGGCGATCAGCGATTTTTATTGTGACTGCGACATTATGGCGGACACATCGGACACTTTTGATTTCGGGACCATTGTCATTTATACAATGATAAAAGCTTCAAAAATGCACTGATTTTACACACACACATAAACATATATTATTGCTATCACATGTGATGTCAGTAAAGTTAAGTGAAATTTTTTTTAAAAAAAAGGAATAAATAATTTTCAATTTATCCTCCCTCCTGTGAAAAACCAAATTTGCGCATAGGTGTGCCTAGCCTACACATAGTTTGCAGTTGCACATGTTATATATTATCGCCACGATCATTTTAAGAGGAATATTTCCATGCCCGTTATTTGTTCTTAGTTAGTTATCACTAAACTGAGCAGTAAGTGCTTTTAAGTTCCACTTGACCTGACCACCTGTAGGTTACGCCCCCTTTCTGACCAGGCCATATTCTGCTATTTAGCGCGTTGCAGCTTTAAACTGCACGCTAACACCGCTGGGTTTGACATTTTTTGTTATTGAAAAATAAAAAAGTTAAATATACATACATACATACATACATATATATATATATATATGTATATATATATATATATATATATATATATATATATATATATATATATATATAAAAAGTGTTACGGTGGCTGGACTTAACCAGCTTGCGGACCCACCATATATTTAGTTACTATGGGGGGTCCACATCCGCAAGTGGGTTAATGCTTTGCAAAAGAAACAAGAAAGGAAATTTTACACTATACACAGTTCAACCGCACAAGCGCATAATAGAAAGGTGGACTGGAGTGGACACAATGGACATTTACTCGGCACAATCCCAATCCTGTCTTTTATTATTTATTGTGCACCAAAAAAGCATACGTTTTTCTTACAATAAATTTGGTTAATAAATAAATGTGCAAACCTTGTGCTATATGAAAAAATGTGCCTAATCCAAAAATTCCATTTGCATTGTTTCATTCTACCGGTTCATTCTATGGGTTCATTCTACATGTGTTTCATGTGTTGATGTCATTTTCAGATTACAATTGTAGTTTAATTGTGGAACCCGTTTCTCTTCTCTTTTTGTTTTGGAGTTCCATAGCGCGTAAGCGCAGGCAGTCGGGGCGCAGAGGAAAGCAGGTATCTCTCCTCCCCCATGAGAAGGAGCTCTTAGCAGCTGTATGAGATAAGAAAGCTGCTGGCTCATCAAGGTTGGTGTCAGCATTGCATTGTGTGCAGGACATTTTTTTTGTCAAGCATGCGACGCGACATAGTCATTTACCATTATGTGTTTGATTTTATTTAAAGATCGTCTCCAGGCCCAGCGCCGCCGAAGGCAGAGGGCGGAGGAGCAGTCCTCCACGTCATCAACGTGCAGTAAGTACTGTAGTAGTGACATTAATACAGTGGTTCCTTTTACATTTGTCCAGCCTTCCATTGTTGATTCCAGTGTCATTGCTTCTCGCTCATGCAGTGACAGGTAGAGCCTCTGCGACGCTCTGTCAGGTAACGCAAGCGATTGCGTAACTTACGTAATCTGACAGAACGTCGCCGCTCTGAACTGAGGCGCCTGATCAGTGGTGGTGCACCTAGCACTCACCGGCACCACTGGAACCAGGACAGGTAAGTGCCTCGTATTTGTTTTTTTTTAATGATTTTTTCTAAATGGTGAATGCATGTCCCTGCCTTGTAGATAAACGTTAGTGACCTGCCCTGTATTGCCATGCTAAAAGATAATTAATCTTATCTATTTACACTACAGTATATTTATTTACGTTTATTACCGTTCATCATTTCTCCTTTATAAATAGGTGTCATCCAGTCAGAGGGGGAGACTGAGGAGGAGGCTGAGGCAGCAACGCCCACATTAAGTTAGTATAATCTTGCTGGTATCTGCTGAGTGATCTCATACATGTTTCAATGTTCTTGTACTAATGTGTGAGATTGTTGTACACTGCAGATTGCAATGTTCTTTTCTATCATTAATCACAGCTACTGAGGCTGAGCAGGAGGTGGAGGACATCTGCCCTGTAGAGGCTGCTGGGGATGCGGCAGAACAGCCAGACGCAGCAGATCCAGGGAGTAAGCATAACTTTATTTGTATTTTCCAGGCAAATATAGTATTTTAAATATGAAATGCTGATGGCATACCTTGTCTAGAATAGCTTGTGATTTATTCTGCAAGGCTTCGGTTTAGCTGGAATTATTAATTATATTAGTTCCCCTCTGCAGCTGATTCCAGTCTTCCTGTTAGCGTGACCTGTGCTTGTTAATATTTCCTGATCACGCCACCTTCTTGCTGCAGTTCAGATTCCCAGTCCGAGCCAATCACTGTTAATCATTATGAATAACACAGCAGGCTGGAGGGGGTGTGTCAGAAAAGAATCTCCAGCTGTTGGCTGGCAGTCCCTGGACATGTTCAATCTCTGGCATGCCCCTAATGCATGCATTAACACTTTTCTCATGATGTTATACCTGTTATACCTCCTAGCCTAGACCAGGAGTGAGTAACCTACCTAGCCTAGAACAGAAGTGGGGCCTATGCAACAATCAGTGGCCTTACAAAATTATCAACTTTAAAAAGTAGCCTGCTATATTTTATTTTAACAACTTTTTATTAGGTCATCCCAAATGCAATGGCTTGAATGGCTTCTCTTTGGTGAGTGTAATGTTAAAAGCTGATATAGCTGATATGTTTTTCTGCAAGTGCAACTGATCTTCCATATTTGCCAAAGTCAGTCAGTCTGGATGAGGTAGATTAGTTAGCAGTAGCACTTAGGCGTCCATTAGACCTTAAGATTTTCTCCAGCCGCCCGTGCGACCAAGCGGATAAAATCTTTGGGAGATTCCCCTTTACACTGCTCGATGTGTAGAGGGGAATCCCTTAGTACTCTGGCTGGGGAGGACACTCAGCGCCGCCCCGGTCAGAGTACAGTAAAGTAGTACTACACCTTCCTGCACAGCTCTGGAAACTTAGTATGACGCAGCGAATTGACACAGGCACCACTATCTCCTACACACAAATTGATTAGGTGCATCTCACTAAATATCAAAAATTTAAAACTGGTATGAAAGTGAAAACATTTCAAGATGTTACAGGATTGTCTACAAGGGCTGGGAGATCTTTGCCTTTATATAATGTTAGGGTGAAGAAGCCATGTGTATTGTATTATCTATCTAATGTATTTTCTTTTCTTCACAGGTGAAGTCTTCATCCTGCAACTGCACCCTGTGGACGAAGGCCTGGACCTGCCCGCGTCTGGTTGGACTGACTGTCCTTCCAAGTCCCCAGTGGTTTCTACAGTCCTCCACCCTTCAACATCCCCCCACCTGGACAGTGGCACACCGATTGTTGTTGCTGCCTCCTCCCCAGTGCATCCTTCACCCACTCCAGAACAGGCACACATCCCCCACCCTCCAGAGCCACATGTGATGGATTATATGCAGCGCATTGTGGAGGTCCAAGAGAGACAATTTGCAGTAACCCGGAGGCTGTGTCGATCTTTGGCCCTCCACAATCGCCGGCAGCTCCGTCACTATGTGGCTCTGGAGAGGTACCAGCGTAGCCTCAGGAGACACCTGGAGGCTACGCGGTACCTTGGTGACCAGTTGGTTGGGATTAATATGTCCCTACAGCGACTGGTCACCAGGTTGGGGGAGAATGTACTTTAATTTTTTTTTTATTTTAATTTTTTGTTTGTTTTGTTTATGTTTAAAAAAAAAACCTTTTGTTCAGAAATAATTGTTTTCTTGAGTTTTGCTTTCCTTGTTAGATTTGTGTGATGTTTATCTAAATGAACTAGTCCATATATTGTTACTAACTTACTAGAGGCCTTATAATTGTAGTTTTTCTACATTTAACCATCAGGCTGAACTTAGAAAATCGATGAGATTTCTCTCTACACTATTTCAATGTGCAAAGGGTAATCCCATGTATTTGGTCCAGTCACGCCGTTCAGCTTTCCCTCCACCAGAATACACAGCAGATAGTTACAGCAGGGGTTACTCTATACAGTCCTCAACAGTTCACAGGACATAGGTTGCAGGCTTGCAATCATGAGGGCAACAGTTAACCGGACAGAGGTTCACAGGCTAACGCAATCACCAGGGCAACAGTTCAAAGGGCAGTGTCATGGTTGTGCAATAGAGTTTGTCTGTCAGCATACCTGTCTCCATGTGTTCATCTCTAGAGACCAGCTGACCCTCACCTGACTGCTTTTGTAAACTCTCCTCTAGCATGGCTCCACCCCAGCTCCTATCAGGGAACCCTATATTAACCTGTGCACTGCAAGCCAGCAGTGCTGATCAACCATTGTGTGTAAGCTTTCGTGTGTACTGGCTGTGTTTCCTATGTCTGATTCCAGTTAACCAACTTTGGCCTGTTCTCTACTATTCCTGTCTGCTCGTGACCCTGACCTTTGGCGTGTCCCTGACCATCCCTGTTTGCCTGTGACCCTGAACCTTGGTGTGTACTCTGTTCTTGTCTGCTTGTGGCCCCGACCTTGGCTTATCCCTTACTTGCTTTTTGTTCCAGCCTGCTGCCTCTTTCCTCTTCTCCTGTAGTCTACCGTGAGCATGAGCTGTGAGACCCTGGGGGCTGCGACCTGGAGCCAGACTGCAGTGCAGTCCATCCTCACCACTAGAGGCTCTGGTGAACACCTGCTGCCTCTTAGACTCTGCGCCCTGGAGAATCTATGCTCTAGTTCCCAGTGGGATCTGTGTTAGTGATCCAGTAGACCTGCTTCCTGAACCTCCCAGGGTTCAATCCACAGCAGTCAGTCCTAGGGTCCACTACCTAGCGGTGCACTTCCAATTCCTACAGAGTGCATCTGTCACCTAGCCTCAAGGTGACCTGACAGGCAGTCATCATTTCCAGGGCTTGAGTAGCATGGCAGCAGGGTAGATTACTCACACTGGTGACTTTGGACAATTGCAGATTGTCATGAAACAGGCGAAGGATCAGAGAGGGCCCTGGTGTCCCCAGTGTCAGAGATGGTAAATGGGAGGGGTCCTGGGCATCTGGATGCAGCTCAGCAGTGACCAACTAATATATCTTGCATAGAATCACGTTTCCAACTGTATGCTTCTTTGTGCTATGTTGTGTTGGTAGCATATTCTGATCCTTGAGTTGACAGTCTCTCCATCAAGAGGAACTGTCATGTTGTTGAGGTCATCTTTAATCATTGTCTCTTATTTCCAGACCATCATACAAAAATGGTTAAATTAGCACATGTTGCTATTTGTATTTACAAAGACAGCAACACGTGAGCAGTAGCGCCACGTCAAGGCTTCAACCCTTGATACTGTCCTATCACACAACATTCATTCATGCAATCACGCACACTCTAGTCACTCTACACAACATTCATTACAAAAAAGGGTGATGGAAGGAATAAAGGGAAAAATTTGGATTGCTTAAAACAATATAATTCTATTTAAATCTTGGGGTCACACCAAAGTCAAGTAGACAACTGCTATTGTGTCAAGTGGTAAGAAAATAAAAAAAAATATTTTCCTCAACATTTGGATGGTTCCTCTGAGTCCCATCTATCTTCACTGTCCATTCACACAACATTCATTCATGCAATCACGCACACTCAAGTCACTCTAGTCCCATCTATCTTCACATGGTAACAATGATTCAGGTCTCACAAGTTAAGGGTAAGGTAACCCAGCTTGGGGAGGTTAAATTTGAGGAAAGTTAATTGTTCCATCAAATGGGGTGTTAGTTGTGAACGGTGTGGATTAAGGATATTCCCAGTAATAGAGAAAACTCTCTCACTTTGCACAGTGGTTGGAAGACAGGATAGTAGTTGCTGGGCAACCAGGCAAAGACCAGGCCACAAACTTTTCTTACCATCCCAATAGGTCAAAGGGTCCTCTGTAGGAAGCAAAGGTGCTTCATATAGGTAGGCCCTGACCATTTCAGAGGCACTGCTCTCCTCTCGATTACCTGCTGCTTGACCTGCATCCACCAGATTGCCTCTACCCAACATGCACATGCTCCACTCTGTTGTTTTAGAGTGATGGTGCCAGGCCTTGGCATAGCAGACATGGCAGGTGAATCTTCCAAACCGGCCTCAACCGTAGTACATCTCTGTTGCTGCAAATTCTGGACCCTTTCAATCAATTTTTGTTTCCAGTAGGAGAGGCTGTTGTCTCTGAGTGCCAGTTTACCTTTGATCCTGGGATCACATAGGGAAGCCAGCATGAGTTCAGAGCTTTTGCGGACACGGTCATTTAGCCCATCTTTTAAGTTAGCTTGTAGCTTTCTGATGAAAGACGCTACATCGGCATGAAGTGGGCTGCCACAAACAGGCTCACTGTTTTCTAGGAACGATCCCATCTTATCTATGAGATAGGTAAACAAGGGTATGACCTGTCCTAGGCTGGCATTGCTCTGACTCAAGTTTTCCGTCACATTCCGAAAGGGTTTTAAGACATAAACGAGCTGCCCAATTATACACCAGTCATCACGTCCCAGTGTGGAATCAATCCCGATGCTGTGGCGGGATGATAGATTGTGGAAGGCTGTCTTTTGCTCCAAAATGCATTCCAGCATTTCCAGGGTATAGTTCCACCGGGTGCTGACATCTTGTTTCAGGCGATGTATGGGGAGCCCTGATTGTTCTTGCTCCTCCCTCAACAGTTGACTAGCCCCTACACTGCGGTGGAAATGCCCTGCAATTTTTCTGCAAAAGTCCAAGATTTGAGCAATCTTGTTGTTTTTCTCCACTGGGATTGCACCCTTGACCACTAAATGCAGTATGTGTGCAGAACAGCGCACACCGACAAAAGATCCATCTTGGAGAGCTTTAACTATGTTTGAACCTCCGTCTGTCACAATGAACCCAACAGAGACATTGGTGACTGCCCGCTCTCCAAACCAATTGGCCAACATTAATCTAATTGGCCGCAATATGTTGGCAGAGCTGTGTTGGTCATCACGGACTTCTGTGTGGAGCAGGAAAGCTTGATAACGCTGCTGGTCTTGCACTGCAGACCTGCTTCCTGATGGAGTTTGAACTCTTACACCAGTGCCACCACCAACAGGCACAGTGGCCTGCCACCAGTGTGCAGTCAAAGACAGGAAAGCGTGTTGACCGCTGGGAGCTGTCCACAAATCAGTTGTCAAATGAATTGTCTGACCCTCGGCTTTGGCCATTTTTTCCTTCAACAATCCAACGCACGAGTGGTATAGTGCTGGAATAATCTTTCTGCTGAAAGTTGTTTGTGCAGGAACAACGTATCGTGGAGCAAGGGCATGCATGAGCTGTTTAAACAGCTCCCCTTCAATCATGCGAAAAGAGACTCCTCCAACAGCAATGAATTGGCCAATGAGGCGGGTGATCTTGTTGGCCTGCTGTTTTGACATGCCCTTGGAACTAAAGCCAACAAAACTATTGTGGGCAGGCTGATGATGTCCTTGGGAGGATGAGGAGCCTGATTGGGTCTGCAGTGGAACTACTGCACGTGGACTGGTTGTATTAATTGAACCCTTTCTATTGCCTCCTGTGCTCTGAGTAAGTGGTGTTGTCATGAGCAGGTGTGACCAGAACCGTGTGATCTGCGACAGAGGACACCAAACGTATATAAGTGAAAATATATATATTTATTAAGGAAAGTGAGTAATAAATAACAACCAACTCCAATATGACACAGTGCAATAACCAACCACAGACAGAGACCCGCAAATACCAACAGACAGAAAAGTGCAATAAATGGGAAATACCAGGTTCATAAACAATAGCCAGGCCAGGGTCATACACAGCAGATCAGCAGATGGACAGGGGATGTTCCAGAGACAAAAACGTAAGCCAGGCCAAGGTCATACACAGGGAAGTCAGCAGATGGGGTATGGAACACAGGACAGGGAGAGGGATGGATGGGTCAGACTGCAGGCTGGGATGCAAGGTAACAGGTGGGACAGGAAAGGGACCGAGACAGGATCAGGTTTAGGGCACAGGATCAGATAGCTAGCAGGTCAGGAGGCAATGAAGAAATCAAGGCAAACATGTGAATGTTTGCCAGGTATTTATAGGCCTGTGATTGGCCTTAAGTGACACCTGATTGTAGGAGGTACTGTCTGCTCCACACTGCCAGGATCCATCCGCTGGTGGACGCCAGTACTGCGGCCCAAAGATGATATACTATTAACAGGGAAAAGCTCTCCTGACAGTTCCAAACTGCCAGGAGACACCTGCTGGTGGACCTCAGTACTGCATGCGAAATAACAGGTCTTACCAGCGGATGGAACATTTCCTGACAGTACCCCCCTCAAAGGAGCGGCCTCCGGACGCTCCAATTGGTTGTAATTGTCCATAGTCTATGGTATTAAGCAGAACAACAGATGGTGGCACAACAGGCAGAACAGGTGGTGGCACAACAGGCATGGGCACTTCAAGCTGGGCAGCGGGCTCATCAAGCTGGAGGGCAGTCACCGAGACATCAGGCTGGAGGGCAGACACCGGGACATCGAGCTGGGCGGCAGCAGGCACCGGGACATCGAGCTGGGCGGCAGCAGGCACCCGGACATCGAGCTGGGCGGCAGCAGGCACCCGGACATCGAGCTGGGCGGCAGCAGGCACCCGGACATCGAGCTGGGCGGCAGCAGGCACCCGGACATCGAGCTGGGCGGCAGCAGGCACCCGGACATCGAGCTGGGCGGCAGCAGGCACCCGGACATCGAGCTGGGCGGCAGCAGGCACCCGGACATCGAGCTGGGCGGCAGCAGGCACCCGGACATCGAGCTGGGCGGCAGCAGGCACCCGGACATCGAGCTGGGCGGCAGCAGGCACCCGGACATCGAGCTGGGCGGCAGGCTCCGGGTCATCGAGCTGGGCAGCAGGCTCCGGGTCATCGAGCTGGGCAGCAGGCTCCGGGTCATCGAGCTGGGCAGCAGGCTCCGGGTCATCGAGCTGGGCAGCAGGCTCCGGGTCATCGGGCTGGGCAGCAGGCTCCGGGTCATCGGACTGGGCAGCAGGCTCCGGGTCATCGGGCTGGGCAGCAGGCTCCGGGTCATCGGGCTGGGCAGCAGGCTCCGGGTCATCGGGCTGGGCAGCAGGCTCCGGGTCATCGGGCTGGGCAGCAGGCTCCGGGTCATCGGGCTGGGCAGCAGGCTCCGGGTCATCGGGCTGGGCAGCAGGCTCCGGGTCATCGGGCTGGGCAGCAGGCTCCGGGTCATCGGGCTGGGCAGCAGGCTCCGGGTCATCGGGCTGGGCAGCAGGCTCTGGAACATTGGGCCGAACAGCGAGCACCGTAAGGGCAGGCCGGATTACAGGCACCGGCTCAGCAAGCTGGGTAACGGACCCCGGCCCAGTGGGCTGGGTAACAGGCCCTGACTCAGCGAGCTGGACACCGGGCACCGGTTCGGCAGGCCGGATAACGGATACTGGCTTGACAGGCAAAGTGATGGACTTCGGTTTAGCAGACTGGGTAACGGGCACCAGTTCAGCAGACCAGGTAACGGGCACCGATTCAACAGACTGGGTAACGGGCACCGATTCAACAGACTGGGTAACGGGCACCGATTCAACAGACCGAGACACGGGCACCGAAACTCCAGGCTGAAACACGGGCACCGAAACTTCAGGCTGAGACACGGGCACCGAAACCTCAGGCTGGGATACCAACATCACGACATCAGGCTGGAAGACAGATACCAGGATATCAGGCTGGAGGATGGACACATCAAACCGGAAAGCAGGCTCATCAGGCTGAACAGTGGGCACATCAGGCAGAACAGCAGGTACATCGGACTGGTCAATAGTCGCTGGAGCGTCAGACTGGAACATGGACACTGGGGTTTCGGGCTGGAAGGCAGGCACACCAGACTGGAAGGTGGGCACACCAGACTGGAAGGTGGGCACACCAGACTGGAAGGTGGGCACACCAGACTGGAAGGTGGGCACACCAGACTGGAAAGCTGGAACGTCAGACTGGAAGGCTGGAACGTCAGACTGGAAGGCTGGAACGTCAGACTGGAAGGCTGGAACGTCAGACTGCAAAGCTGGAACATCAGACTGCAAAGCTGGAACATCAGACTGCAAAGCTGGAACATCAGACTGCAAAGCTGGAACATCAGACTGCAAAGCTGGAACATCAGACTGGAAGGCTGGAACGTCAGACTGCAAAGCTGGAACGTCAGACTGCAAAGCTGGAACGTCAGACTGCAAAGCTGGAACGTCAGACTGCAAAGCTGGAACGTCAGACTGCAAAGCTGGAACGTCAGACTGCAAAGCTGGAACGTCAGACTGCAAAGCTGGAACGTCAGACTGCAAAGCTGGAACGTCAGACTGCAAAGCTGGAACGTCAGACTGCAAAGCTGGAACGTCAGACTGCAAAGCTGGAACGTCAGACTGCAAAGCTGGAACGTCAGACTGGAAGGCTGGAACATCAGACTGGAAGGCTGGAACGTCAGACTGCAAAGCTGGAACATCAGACTGCAAGGCTGGAACATCAGACTGCAAGGCTGGAACATCAGACTGCAAAGCTGGAACATCAGACTGGAAATTGGGAGCAGGTTGGGTTACTGGCATGATTGTATGAGTAGGGAAGAACTTCCGTTTCTTCTTTGGCTTAACTGCTGGAGATCTGTAGGTGGCTGTAGGACTGTAGACAGGAGGTGAGGCATACTAAAAGGAAGGGCTGGGATATGGCAAGGAAGGGGGAACAGCAGCCAGAGGGAGTTCTTGTGGGAAAGTTGCAGGTATTAGAGAAGAGGCAGGTGGGTTAAAGGCAGGATAGGTACAGGAAGGAGAAACAGGGCATTGATACTTGGTGGGGAGCAGGGTATATTGGGCTGTAGCTGAGGTTGCCATGAGCGATGGGGGAATAGATTCTTGGGAAGGCAGGTGATTAATGGCAGGGCTGGGTTGTTGTGGCTTGGCTAAATTAAGGAGATCTGACCATGCCTGTAGCACAGGATGAACAAACATTGATTCACACACAGCCTGACTAACCAGAGATTGCACTGAATGGATGCAATCAGACAACACCTGCGGGGAACAAGAGGCATAATGTTCCTTGAAAAAGGCTGGGTCATCCTCTAATAACCACACCAGAGACTCAACCTGATCAAAACTGAAGGGGGGAGAAAAATCATCCCTGCCCTCTGGAGTACTGGACAAGGCTAGCTCTGCACACAGCTGGATCAGAGGCTGAACATTTTCAAATAGCAATCTACCCTGATCAACCAGAGAATGGGCCAGATGGATACACTCCAGGAGCTGATCCCTGGCCCACTCTTTCAATACCAGACGACAGTAATTGTTATCCTCCAGTGAGGCAAGGAGAACAACTGTTTCTGATTGCATTTTCATAGCACTACAATGGTTCCTTTGCGCAGTCACTTCTGGTCAGAGATGGCCTTGATTTACTGTCATGAGCAGGTGTGACCAGAACCGTGTGATCTGCGACAGAGGACACCAAACGTATATAAGTGAAAATATATATATTTATTAAGGAAAGTGAGTAATAAATAACAACCAACTCCAATAAGACACAGTGCAATAACCAACCACAGACAGAGACCCACAAATACCAACAGACAGAAAAGTGCAATAAATGGGAAATACCAGGTTCATAAACAATAGCCAGGCCAGGGTCATACACAGCAGATCAGCAGATGGACAGGGGATGTTCCAGAGACAAAAACGTAAGCCAGGCCAAGGTCATACACAGGGAAGTCAGCAGATGGGGTATGGAACACAGGACAGGGAGAGGGATGGATGGGTCAGACTGCAGGCTGGGATGCAAGGTAACAGGTGGGACAGGAAAGGGACCGAGACAGGATCAGGTTTAGGGCACAGTATCAGATAGCTAGCAGGTCAGGAGGCAATGAAGAAATCAAGGCAAACATGTGAATGTTTGCCAGGTATTTATAGGCCTGTGATTGGCCTTAAGTGACACCTGATTGTAGGAGGTACTGTCTGCTCCACACTGCCAGGATCCATCCGCTGGTGGACGCCAGTACTGCGGCCCAAAGATGATATACTATTAACAGGGAAAAGCTCTCCTGACAGTTCCAAACTGCCAGGAGACACCTGCTGGTGGACCTCAGTACTGCATGCGAAATAACAGGTCTTACCAGCGGATGGAACATTTCCTGACAGGTGTGCTTGAGGACGTACCACCAGTACAGTCAGAGTCCGTTATGCTGCTTCCTGCGCTACCATCCTCTTTTTCTGCCTCTGCCCGCAGTAAAGTAGAGTGGTGGTATTTTTTAAGGTGTAGGTTCATACCAGCATTGGTTAAATGACCTAACTTTTTACCCCTACTTACTTGCTTCCCACACAATTTACATTTGGCAAAGAACCCGACTTCCAATGTTTGAAAGTATTTCCAAACGTTGCTGCGGCGGGATGCAGCCCCTTGACCCTGTGGATATCTATTTAGGGCTGATATAGCTGCAGCAGGTAGCACACCAGTGGTGGAAGCTGTTGCCACTACAGTTACACTTGGTGAACTAGAACTAGTGCTGCTAATGGCAGGGGTGCTGGGGACTGGGAGGTCAGTGATATGATCATCACAGGATTCTTCCATAATAACAGAGGGAGAAGGGGAGTTAGCAGCAGATGAAAAAAGTGGACTGCTACCTGTCCTACTCCTCACAGAATATCCCTCTTGCACTTTCTCCAGGTCAAGCTGTAAGTCCTGTGGGCTAAGATTGTATAAAACATCCGCAGTGTTTGGGGAAAGAGGAGCATCACATTCTAAATCATCTTCTTGGGCCAATGAAGAAAAAGTCTCACACTCTATTTCTGCTGCTGTCTCCCTCAATTGCTCCTTTGGGGAGCTGGGCAGTGGCACTGGTAGTGTGATTGGTGGTGGTGACTGTAAAGGCAACTCCATTTTACTAGGTTTCTTTCCTATTCCATAAAAATATGCAGCCATGACACCTGTAGAAGTGGAAGGAGGCGCTGCACTGGCAGTGGAAGTGGCAGCAGATGTTGGTGGTCTGGCAGGAAAAGTAATATTAGAAGAACTGGGGGTGGTGGAACTAGCTTTGTTGGTGGCACTGGCGGTGACACCCACTGCTGTGGATGGAATATTGGTGGCGGCAGAAGTGTCAGAGGCACTAGTAGCAGAGACCTTGCCACTTTTTTTAGCAAGGCGTCCACCGCGACCACGACCACTACCTCTACCAGCCTTCACTTTTACATTAGAACGGTACATTTCTGAACTTTACAGCAACTGCAAGTCAGAAAATGGACTGGAGTGGAGATAGGGTATATAGAATCTCAATCTATAAATCACCCCCCACCACAACACGGGCAGCCTCTGAGGCTATCACAACACTAGCAGCAACACTAGTATCACTAGTCTATCTATCAAGTATACAACACAGATGTAGCTTGCTTCACTACTGTTCTGCTGCTGTGCTTAGCTTATGCTCAAATGAAATAGTTCAGGTTCTCTGACAAAGTGACAATGAATTCAAATGGACCAGCTAAGATTGACTGTTCTGAAATGAATCAGCGTGTCTGTCTCTCTCTGCTAGCAAATCGTAAGTGAAACTAAGTTGGCTGTACACGCGGTTCTAGCTATTTTACTGCCCCTCCTCTTTGGTTACAATTGGCCAATAATAACCATCATTATCATTATTTTTATTTTACTTAATTTAACTCTCTACGTCAAATCTTTTCTCTCTATGTCAAATCTTCTCTCTCTATGTCGAATCTTTTTGAATAATCTTGGACTACTATGGTGGATAGACTATAGAGTTAAGGTTAGGCACATTCGACCACAGGTTCGATAGACACAAATTGTTATTGTTAGCGTCATGTCGAATCTCCTATCTATATCGAACTGTTGTCGCAACGAAAACGAAAATAAAGCATTTGTTTATGTCGGATCTTTCGTTTTTCGTAATCTGTGCTTTCGTTATCGTTTGTTAAAACGATAACGTAAATACCCGAAATTCGGACGAAAATGCATTCGGATGAAAACGAATGCACATGTCTAATCGCTATCCCCAAAGCTGAAGTGCTGACAACAGGGCAGAGCTCTGCTAACCTCTGCCCAGCACTGATAGCATCTTCTGGGTTCCACAGACAGGAGGTGGTGAACCTTTATCCCCAGACACCAGTTTCAGAGACAGGGGATTTGATAGACTTTACTGTTAAGGAAGAACAACCTGGTGAGTCTCCAGCAGAAGAAGAGCTGTTATTAGGGCCAAAATTCACTGTGCTCTGCCCAGCACCAACAGCAGTATCTGTGGAGTCACAAGGAACTTCCCCATCTGAAGCGCTGGTCACTGGGCAGAGGTTCCAAGACCTCTGCCCCACATCTGTGGCAGTTCCGGAGGCTCAGGGTGAGAAGGAGGTGGACACTTCCCAGCAGCAGATCAGGATACAGGGGTTGAAGGGAGAGGAGGTATTCGTCGTCCCTCCCCAACAGTTGGCCAGGGTGGAGGAAGCGGTCTTTCCTTCCCAGCAAAGATCTGTGCACCTGGGAGACAGTACCACAGACATATCGTCCCAACATTCAGATGAGGGAATGGAAAAGGAAGCAGCCGGCTCACCTCCCCAATGGCAGTTACACAGTTTGGGAGTGGAGGAAGCCAGCCTCCTGCCCCTAAGGTTAGCCAAAGCGGAGGATGTGGAGTCCCCAGCAGAAGTGCTAGCTACCGGGCAGAGTGCTGCTGGCCTCTGCCCTCAACTAACAGAAGAGGGAGTTCCTGTGGTAGTGGATGGGACTTTGGTCTCCACTGACACAACCCCAGAAAATGGTGCGACACTGAGACAGGAGGATGTCAGCCATGCTTTGCAAAGACTGTGGGATTTTCACCTACTAAACATGGATGGGACTTCAGTCCCCACTTGTATACTCCAGGGATGCTGGGCAGTCTGCCGACAAGGGAGAAATGTGACAGACTGAGCCAGCACAGAGGCTTTTGGAGGGGACTGAATGCTAGCCTCTTGCCGACCGATTGTGGGCCCTGGCATTTGGGGGAACAGTGCTCTTTGTGAGCTGTATGTCTGAGGACCCTTGAGGTGGTGTTACTTGGGATTCAGGTCCATATCCCCCAAAGAGACACAGACTCTGGGAAATTGTATTTGCCATATTACAGTGTGACCGATTCATACTGTTGGAACCTTAAGACTACTTTTCCAACATCCTCGAGTTGACCCGTTCGGGGTCCCACTGTGGCTGTTTGACTGTTTTCCAGGGGGGCGTATTGTCATGAAGCTTGGAATACTGAAGTATTTCCCTTTGATTCTATTACACAGTGGGGGGGGGGGGGATCTGCTGCCCTGTTTTAAGGCTAACCCCCTCCAGACGGGCTCCATGGTCTGGAAGGATGGCATTGTTCTGTGTTTGACTGTTTGTTTATGTACTTTAATTACCTCCTGGGGCTTCTCTGTGTCATTACACATATCATTCCTCCTATTCAAGCTATCGGACCAATCTCTGCTGACCCTGTTTCAAGTCCTCATTTGCATGGCCAAGAGGACCTTAATTGAAGACTAAAGTGGTTGTTGGGGTCGGGGTGTTCAAACTGCTGTGTAGGGATGAGCCGAACACCCCCCGGTTCGGTTCGCACCAGAACCCGCGAACGGACCGAAAGTTCGCACGAACGTTAGAACCCCATTGACGTCTATGGGACTCGAACGTTCGAAATCAAAAGTGCTCATTTTAAAGGCTAATTTGCATGGTATTGTCCGAAAAAGGGTTTGGGGACCCGGGTCCTACCCCAGGGGACATGTATCAATGCAAAAAAAACTTTTAAAAACGGCCGTTTTTTCGGGAGCAGTGATTTTAATGATGCTTAAAGTAAAAAAAAAAAAGTGAAATATTCCTTTAAATATTGTACCTGGGGGGTGTCTATAGTATGCCTGTAAAGTGACGCGTGTTTCCCATGTGTAAATGTAAATAGCAGGAACGGATCTAGCTGAACACTGTGAGCAGGACGCACTGACTGCACTAAATGTAAATAGCAGGAACAGATCTAGCTGAACACTGTGAGCAGGACGCACTGCACTAAATGTAAATAGCAGGAACGGATCTAGCTGAACACTGTGAGCAGGACGCACTGCACTAAATGTAAATAGCAGGAACGGATCTAGCTGAACACTGTGAGCAGGACGCACTGACTGCACTAAATGTAAATAGCAGGAACAGATCTAGCTGAACACTGTGAGCAGGACGCACTGCACTAAATGTAAATAGCAGGAACGGATCTAGCTGAACACTGTGAGCAGGACGCACTGCACTAAATGTAAATAGCAGGAACGGATCTAGCTGAACACTGTGAGCAGGACGCACTGACTGCACTAAATGTAAATAGCAGGAACAGATCTAGCTGAACACTGTGAGCAGGACGCACTGCACTAAATGTAAATAGCAGGAACGGATCTAGCTGAACACTGTGAGCAGGACGCACTGCACTAAATGTAAATAGCAGGAACGGATCTAGCTGAACACTGTGAGCAGGACGCACTGACTGCACTAAATGTAAATAGCAGGAACGGATCTAGCTGAACACTGTGAGCAGGACGCACTGCACTAAATGTAAATAGCAGGAACGGATCTAGCTGAACACTGTGAGCAGGACGCACTGACTGCACTAAATGTAAATAGCAGGAACAGATCTAGCTGAACACTGTGAGCAGGACGCACTGCACTAAATGTAAATAGCAGGAACGGATCTAGCTGAACACTGTGAGCAGGACGCACTGCACCAAATGTAAATAGTCTAGATAGAAGATAACAGGAACAGATCTAGCTAAACTGAATACAGTGTATATATATATATATGCAACACCTGGGATGCATATATATACAAAATACACTGTAAGTGCAGCTAACTGACTGACTGTTCTGCCTAATCTATCTAACTCAAATCAAATGACACTGTCTGTCTCTCTCTCTATCTCTCAGCACACCGGAACACACTACACAGGGCCGCCGTGCAGGCGGCCTTATATAGTGTGGGGCGTGTACTAAATCCCCTGAGCCATAATTGGCCAAAGCCACCCTGGCTTTGGCCAATTACAGCTCTCTCTACTGACGGCGCTGTGATTGGCCAAACATGCGGGTCATAGTGCATGCTTGGCCAATCATCAGCCAGCAATGCACTGCGATGCCGCAGTGAATTATGGGCCGTGACGCGCCACACGAATTTGGCGCGAACGGCCCATAACGTTCGCAATTCGACGGACGGTCGAACAGCCGATGTTCGAGTCGAACATGGGTTCGACTCGAACACGAAGCTCATCCCTACTGCTGTGTATAAAATTGTGTTGTGTGCATCCAATAAAAGATTCCTGTTTGAACTTACATACAGCCTGCCTGGTGTTTGTTCTGAGCTATCACAACTGGATTAGAATGGCACATAGCTGTAGTTCGAATCCTGGAGCATTGGATGACCGAACCATCAGACGTTGCGATCTGCAATCTGATTCTGTAGCCACAGAGGAGTGTCAGGCGAGTGGAACAGAGCGAGCAGGGGCTCGTTACAATATATATATATATATATATATATATATATATATATATATATATATATATATATTCCAGCAAATTTGGACCTTCGAGTTGTATGACAAGTTGTATCCCATGATTCTCAATGATAACCATTCATATTTGTGCTACTTCAAGTCGCACCAACTTCAAAGTAGTCTCTGTACTACTTTGGTGTGACATTCATGTGACTTGAGGTACATAGGTCACTATATTACATGGGCATTCCCAGAAGTTGGCCAGGTTGCAGCGGCAAAGTGGCAGCAAAATAGTGTGACTTTCAGGTCGCAGCAGTGTGAATGAGATTCCTGGATAACACCTTTGAATTTGGCCCTATTGTCACTTGTGCATCCTGAAAGTGGGGCAAATATATCCCTGCATGACTGTTGGATAACAGATATGCTTAACATACCCTATTACCCCCATCCTTTACCCCATTACCCCAATAACTAAGACCACACCAAGATTGGAGTAATAAAAGGCCTTAGCAGCCTACTTTATTTAAACAAATAAATCTTTTAATTAGAAATATAAACATATTTACATTAACTGCAACTGAATATCTCAAGCGTTGGTCTGCGCAATCTCTTAATAATCAAAACATGTCCATAACACACTTGCACTGCGGCCCCATCAAATATATACCATAGGCCTCAAGCCGACAAGCTGGCACAGAGACTAACCAATGACCGCAGTGCCCCATTATCACTTCCCGGCTAACCTCCGTTAACCGGGAACCACCATAAGGACCCATATCAACTTTTTCTGCCAAACCAACTCTTACTTTAGTCATTTTCCTTCTTTTGCACAGACCAACGCCCGCTCTACTAGGATCTCTCCTCGTCTTCAACCTGTAAGAGAATAAAACACCATCCTCCAAACGCAAATTCCCTTCACCGATAAAAGGGGAGGGTGGGCGGGAACTTTCCTCCACTCTTCTGTTACTCCCCCAGGGCGGGATTACCAATTTAAGGCTTCCCTTAATACCTCCCCCTCGGCTAACTCCAACCCCTCCTACCAGCTTGGTTAACCCCACTGCTCCCAAAGTCATGCACGCCCTGCACCTAGGCATTGCATGCTGCTGTTCCGGGCTCTACTTGACTGTTGGATAACAGATATGCTTAACATACCCTATTACCCCCATCCTTTACCCCATTACCCCAATAACTAAGACCACACCAAGATTGGAGTAATAAAAGGCCTTAGCAGCCTACTTTATTTAAACAAATAAATCTTTTAATTAGAAATATAAACATATTTACATTAACTGCAACTGAATATCTCAAGCGTTGGTCTGCGCAATCTCTTAATAATCAAAACATGTCCATAACACACTTGCACTGCGGCCCCATCAAATATATACCATAGGCCTCAAGCCGACAAGCTGGCACAGAGACTAACCAATGACCGCAGTGCCCCATTATCACTTCCCGGCTAACCTCCGTTAACCGGGAACCACCATAAGGACCCATATCAACTTTTTCTGCCAAACCAACTCTTACTTTAGTCATTTTCCTTCTTTTGCACAGACCAACGCCCGCCACAGCACCCAGGAATAACACCTTAATCATGGGTGCCCCTCCACACCCGGAGTGCTCTCTGTATGCCGTCTTGTAGGCCTAATGCCCATAGGTCTATACCAACTTCATTCAAGTGCACTCCATCCGCTCTCAGATACCTCCATGTCTCAAACTCTAGCTCAAGGTGCCTGACCGCCACACCCCCATTATTTACCACAAACTTACTAACCGCCCTATTTATTTTCTTACGGGCCCTATTCACACCCTCTACCGACCTGGCCATTCTCCATGACATCCTAGCCACCATGTCAGACCAGACAATGATCATGTTGGGGAAGGCTTGTTTTAACCGCTCTACATCGAGCTTGATGTCACGCAAGATATCTACCATGGCTCTTAAGCCCAAATCGTTGCCTCCTACATGGATGACTAATACGTCCGGGGGACTGTCCCTTTGTGCATAGCGATGCACTTCCGACCCCAATCTACCCCACAACATGCCCGGGATCCCCAACCACTTAACACAGGCCTCCCTTTTGCTAAAACCCAATTGCCTACCCTCCTTGCGGGCGTCCCCTCTCCGAGCCCCCCAAGCCACATAGGAATGGCCCATTATCCATACCATCCCCGGCACTGCACCTGAAAATAGAAGAACACAAAAGAAAAAACACCATACCGTGAGCCCCGGTTTTGTTCCACATTTGCTTGTTACCCCATTTACCAAAACCGCAAGCCCCTATAACCTACTACAAGTTTACCACCATATGGGGGCGCACGTATGATCGGAACCTATTAGATTCCCACCTCCCAATTCGCTTAACTGCTTCCACGTCCATACCATTTCTGGCTGCCTCCGTAGCGGCCCCAATCCTAAAGGAGTGGGACGAAAAACCCTTCTCTGCCAGCCCCAACCCCTTAATACATTTATTAAAAACCGTTACAAACTGAAATCTAGACAGGAACTCACCCCCCTTATGGAGCAACAAGGGGCCCATTACCGCAGGACGGACCTTCAAAAATTCCCTGACCCCTGTTACCGGGCATAATAGTGATCCCGCAATTGGATACACCTCAACCCTTCTCCCCCTACCTAGTTGATCAGTCTTTGAGCGCCGTAACCACAACTTCAAACCCTCATCACCCCATGACATCTCCTGATACATCAACCCCCCTGGTGTGGTTTTAGAAGGGCTGACCAGTTCCCCTATCCGAAATGCCCCAAAAAATGCCAATAAAAAGGCTGCCGTAAACAACACAACTTCATAACTGGACGTACACACCTGAAACAACTGATTTACTATCCCCTGCAGGATTTCAAACGTCACTGGCCTCCTGGCATCTCGTCGAGACATCGACTTCCTATAACCCTTCATTGCCTGCCTTATCCAAAAATCCTTTGTCCAATCTGGCCTACCTTGTAGCTTAAAAAGAAACGCTAAACCAGCTACCCTCTTGTTAACCATTGATGCGGACACACCTTCCTCCATTTTTCTCGCTATATAGTACAGTACCAGCAACCGCATGTCCTGACCTGCTGGATCCTCCCCCACGCTATCTGCAAACTCACTCCATTCCTTCCATACCTTCGTGTATGCTGCCCATGTCGCCCTACTCACCGACTTCTTTATCCATCCTGCTATGGTGCAAATGCTATCTCCCACAGCCATTCGGGACAGGGTACCCCTTGTTGTTCCGCATCCGGCGCCAACTCCCGGAACCTGTCCCACTGGAAGCGAGACAACGCATCAGCGATGACATTTTCAACCCCCGGTAAATGTACAGCATGCACAAATACATTTAGTTGCAGACAGCGCAAGACCAAATGCCGCAGCAGCCTAATCACTGGCGGCGAGGACGCCGTACTCCTATTAATCACCTGCACTACCCCCATATTGTCGCCATGGAATCGCACCTTCAGATCCCTGAATGATGCACCCCATAGTTCCACTGCCAGTACTACTGGAAATAATTCCAGTAGCACCAAATTCTTTGTGAATCCTGCCTCAACCCAGGTCTGAGGCCAAGGCCCAGCGCTCCACTGGCCCTGAAAAAATGCCCCAAAACCCGTGGAACCCGCTGCGTCCGTGAACAGTTCCAAGTGAAAATTGCTGACTGGACCCGACATCCAAAACGCCCTACCATTAAAAGACTCTAAAAAGGAATGCCACACCCTCAAATCTGCCCTGTGCGTTTCGGTTAGACGCACAAAATGTTTTGGCGATTTGATTCCACTCGTGCTAGCCGCCAGCCGGCGACTGAACACCCTCCCCATGGGTAATATGCGGCATGCAAAATTAAGCTTGCCCAGCACCGATTGCAGCGTCCGCAGCTGTACTTTACGCAATCCCAAAAGCCCTGCTATTTCCCTTTTAAGGTCTTCTAATTTATCGTCCGGCAGCCTGCATTCCATCGCCTCCGAATCCAGGACAATGCCCAAAAACGTGATGACCGTGCAAGGTCCCTCCGTTTTATCAGCAGCCAATGGAATGCCAAATTTTTCTGCAATGTGTTCCAGTGTGGCCAGGAGCACAGCGCAGATGCGCGAAGAAGCCGGACCCATACAGAGAAAATCATCGAGGTAATGAATTATAGAATTCACCCCCGACACCTCTCGTACCACCCATTCCACAAATGAACTGAATTGCTCAAATATCGCACATGATATCGAGCAACCCATGGGTAGGCATTGGTCCACATAGAATTCATTGTCCCAATGACACCCCAATAACCGAAAACTCTCGGGGTGTACCGGCAACAGCCTAAAAGCGGATTCCACATCCGCTTTAGCCATCAAGGCCCCTTTCCCATATCGCCGTACCCATCCCACTGCCGCATCGAATGAAGTGTAAGTCACCGAACACTCCCCTTGATCTATGGCATCATTCACCGACCCCCCTCTAGGGAAGGAGAGGTGGTGAATAAGCCTGAATTTGCCCGGTTCCTTTTTGGGTACCACCCCCAGAGGCGAAACCACCAAATCTTTAAATGGCGCCTCTGGGAATGGACCGCCCATGCGCCCCAATGCAACCTCCTTCCTCAGTTTTTCCCTAACTACTTCCGGATGTTGCATTGCAGACTTTAAATTGAGTGACACTGGGGGGATAACCGTTAATGAGCATGGGATCCTGAAACCCACCGAGAAACCTTCCTCTAACAATTGCGCAGCTTTCTTGTCAGGATACCTACCTAGAAATGGTCGCATCTTTTCCACTCTCACCGGGGTCCTCCCTTTTGCTTGCAGCCTCTCCTGGACGGCCCTTGCCCTGCTTAAAACATCTAGATCCTGGGTGAGACCCCCCGCATCCTGAACACTCGTGTTTATACTTACAATTGGCGCCAAACTTGCAGCTCCCTGTGTTGTATTGCCAGCACAACCCCTTCTTGTTTCCGACCGACTGTCCCTGTGCCGAAGGGCCGCCGGTCCCCCCTTGAAAAAACTGATTGGAGGCCCTCGCCGTAGTCATCAATCTCATCCATAAGCTGATGTCCTTATGGTCCCACCGTAATGCCGGCCGCACTGCCCTCCGCTGCCGAAACTGCTCATCGTACCTTAGCCATGCTGTACCCCCATAGACCCTATACGCTTCTCCAATCGCATCCTGGTAACAGAAAAGAGCCGAGCAATGCTCAGGTTGCTTTTCCCCGATGACGCTTGCCATAATCGCAAACGCCTGCAACCAGTTGGCAAACGTTCTCGGTATCAAGCGGTACCTCCTCTTCTCTTCATCCTCCTTTTTGGAGTCATCTGGCTTCACCCTATCCAGGTTGAATTTCTCCAACGGTAGCAGCGAAAAAATTTCCACGTACTCACCTTTCCACAACTTCTCACGCACCTCCTGTTTCAAATGCGACCCTAACGGTCCCTCATAGCACACATATACCCCACATTTTGCGGCGTCAGCCAACCTGGTTATGTCCTGCCTACCCGCAGCCTCAACCACAGCCGCCGTTTTTGCCGTCCCTTGCGTGCTCTCATTCACCGGTACAACCGCCACGGGTGCTGCCACCGCTCCCGTGCCCACTGCCGCTATTCCTGATGTCCCAGCACCCCCGACCGGCGGTATCCAAGATGCCACCGGTCCTGCGGGAGTCTCAAATCTTTTTACCAGCTCCTTTATGCCTGCCAAGAAACCCAGTAGACCAGAGGACTCCCTGCCTCCCTCCGTTCCCTCTACACCATGAACCCCGCTCGTACCTACCCCACTGGGCCCCGTACTAGGTATAACACGATTAAATGGTGTAAAATGTGACTCACCCGGCTGCACAGGCGTAACCTCATCAGCCGACCCTCTGGTGTCCACCGCTGTTGTGCTCCTGGACGGCGGTATCGGCTCCTCCTCTGACTCGGACCACTCTTGGGCTGTATGGCGCTCCTCCACCTCCTCTTCTGATGATGAGGGCCCACCCGGCCTGGACACCGTGGCTGCCGCCGGAGCTTGGCCTTGCTGTCCCCGCCTCCGCGCATCTCTCCGGCCATCCGACTTCTGCTTCGCTTTTCCTGGGCCGGCGTGCTGTGCCTCAGCCCTGCTGATGTTCGGGTTAGCTGCCCTAACAGGCCGACCCCGATCGCTCCTCCTGTGATGCCCTGCCGCGGAAACTGCAGGCCCAGGCCTCCCTCCATGTGCTCCTCTCCGTGCTTCCTCCATACTTTTTCTGGGGGCGGGGCTTGCGCTCGCCTCCGCTCTGGTTCTAGGCCGCACCGCTGCTCCCCGGGCCCCTCCACTTCCAGGCCGCTGTGCTGAGGACCCCCTCGCTCCTCCGCTTGCTCCTCCCGCCATTCGCTTCGCCGGTGGGCCCACCGGGAGTCCGACCGGACCCCCAGGCTGCCGCTGATCCGTCCTCCGCTGTTCAGGGGAGAACCGCTCAGGTGGCCGTGAACGCCGCGCCCTGCTGGTGCTGATCTCACCCCCGCTCGGAGCTGGCCCCGCTCTCTGGATGGCCTCCGCGATCGTCTCCTGTAGCCAGGCCGCCCCTCTCACTGCCGCTTCTGCCTTCAGTCGCTCCATCATTTCCTCCATCTCTGCCATGCTGCTCTGAACTTTCCTCCACTCTTCTGTTACTCCCCCAGGGCGGGATTACCAATTTAAGGCTTCCCTTAATACCTCCCCCTCGGCTAACTCCAACCCCTCCTACCAGCTTGGTTAACCCCACTGCTCCCAAAGTCATGCACGCCCTGCACCTAGGCATTGCATGCTGCTGTTCCGGGCTCTACTCTACTTTGGTTTGACTTTGATGTGATTTGAGGTCCATACACTACAAGATTACACAGGCATTGCTTCAAGTCATGGCAAAGCTGTGCAATTTTAAGGTCGCACAAGTGCAAATAGGGCCTAATTCAAAGATGTTATCAATTAATCTCATTTGGTTACTTTCATACTTGGGTGACTTTTTGTGCAGTTTTGGACCTCGGAGTCGCATGAAAAGTTGTCCCCCATGATTTCCATTCACATCTAGGCAACTTCACCCATGTTCACATGAATTGACATGTCAAATTGCAGGCCAAATCGGCGCCTATTTTGACTGCAATGGAACTGTCCAAATTGGTGCAATGCCGCACCGATTCCCAAAAGTAGTTTCTGCATTACTTTGGGTGACTTCAGGGGGTGAGTTCTTACCTCCCAACTTTTTGAGATGTGTATAAGGGACACCTATTAGCAAAAGTATGTAGACATAGGACGCACCCCCTAAAACACCTCCTTAATGGAGAACTATTCAAAAAAAAAGAAAATTACTAGTTAAACCCCCATGTGCTTTTTTTACCAATAATATTCCTTTAGCCTGGCTATGGAAATTTGCCAACAAAGCAATTTAGAAATTAAATGAAAGGTTTAGCGCTGTAAACCCTTTTTGAAGGATAAAAAGTGCATTTTATATACAACTATATAGATCAGAACAAAATGAGGGAAATGAGGAGGAAAAAGGGGCTGAGGGACTTTGTTCCAAATCAGGGACAATTGGGACCTATGCAATAGACATGTGCATTTGTTTTCGTCCGAATGCATTTCGTCCGAATTTCGGGTATTTTCGTTATCGTTTTAACAAACGATAAGGAACGTGCAGAATCTGAAAACCGAAAGATCCGGTATAAACAAATGCTTTATTTTTGTTTTCATTGCGACAACAGTTCGATATAGATAGGAGATTCGACATGATGCTGACAATAGCGATCTGTGTCCATCGAACCTGTGGTCGAATATGCCTAACCTTAGCTCTATTATTTATGAATTATTAATGGTGTATTGTATTTAGAGGAAAGTGAGTGTGTTCAGCTGAACCATTATGTTGCTTTTGTGGCGTTGGATATGACACCTGGACCCAGCACAGACCTTCCACTTGTTGATGTAACATCCCCTGACGCAAGTCAAACAGAGGGCCAAAGAGATCCAGAAGTGGAAGAAACTACACGTGAGCCTCTTGTTTGCACAAGTAAGTATTATTTGAATCTGGCTTTAAACGTGCATACATATCAAGTGTTTAGATGTCCAAAACAAATACCCAATCCACACATTAGCAAAGTATGTAGTGCCTTAACATTAACATGGAGAAGGAAGAGGTGGAAGGAGCTGGCAGTGTTGCTAGATACTCAGGCACCAGGGCCAAGATTACAGAGTGGTTTCAGTGTGTACATTCCTAGTAGTGTAGGTGTCTGAAGGGCAAGAAGGTTGCAAGTAGGGATGAGCCGAACACCCCCCTGTTCGGTTCGCACCAGAACATGCGAACAGGAAAAAAGTTTGCTCAAACACGTGGACACCGTTAAAGTCTATAGGACACGAACATGAATAATCAAAAGTGCTAATTTTAAAGGCTTATATGCAAGTTATTGTCATAAAAAGTGTTTGAGGACCCGGGTCCTGCCCCAGGGGACATGGATCAATGCAAAAAAAAGTTTTAAAAACGGCCTTTTTTTCAGGAGCAGTGATTTTAATAATGCTTAAAGTCAAACAATAAAAGTGTAATATCCCTTTAAATTTCATACCTGGGGGGTGTCTATAGTATGCCTGTAAAGGGGCGCATGTTTCCCGTGTTTAGAACAGTCTGACAGCAAAATGACATTTCGAAGGAAAAATTACATTTAAAACTACCCGTGGCTATTGCATTGCCGACAATACACATAGAAGTTCATTGATAAAAACGGCATGGGAATTCAACAAAGGGAAACCCCGAACCAAAATTAAAAAAAAAAAAATGACGTGGGAGTCCCCCTAAATTCCATACCAGGCCCTTCAGGTCTGGTATGGATATTAAGGGAAACCCCGGCCAAAATTTAAAAAAAAAATGGCGTGAGGTTCCCCCTAAATTCCATACCAGACCCTTCAGGTCTGGTATGGATTGTAAGGGGAACCCTGCGCCACACAAAAAAAAAAAACGGCGTGGGGTCCCCCCAAAAAATCCATACCAGACCCTTATCCGAGCACGCAACCTGGCAGGCCACAGGAAAAGAGGGGGGGATGAGAGTGCGCCCCCCCTCCTGAACCGTACCAGGCCACATGCCCTCAACATTGGGAGGGTGCTTTGGGGTAGCCCCCCAAAACACCTTGTCCCCATGTTGATGAGGACAAGGGCCTCATCCCCACAACCCTGGCCGGTGACTTGACGGGACTTCCCTGTGACGTCACGGGGAATGCCACAGGGAAGTCCCGTCATGTCCCGTGCGTCAGAGGGGGCGGGGTCACCGGGTGGCCCCGCCCCCGTTATTTAAGAACCGTCAGACGAGGAGACTCCGTCACACAGCGGGAGCCTCCCTCCATGCCAGCATGGATGCGGAGCGGCCCGGAGAAGAAAATGAAGAAGAGAAGAAGGAAGAAGAGAAGTGGATGAAGAAGAAGATGAAGAGAAGAGCGGGAGCCTCCCCCCATGCCATGGGTGCGGAGCGGCCCGAGGAGAAGAAGATAGAAGACGCCACGGAGGAGATTCTGGACGAGAATGCCGGAGGGAGAACCAGAAGAACCAGATGAAGATGAAGGAAGATAGAAGAAAGAAGAAGCATTTAAATAAAGGAATTGTCAAAAACTGTCTCTTGTCATTTTTAACATTTTTGACAGTTTTTTAGTGAAATGGTAGGGGTAAGTACCCCCTTACCATTTCACACAGGGGGGGCCGGCATCTGGGGGTTCCCTTGTTTTCTGCATGACCCCCCCCCCACAGTCCGCTGTGGGGGGGTGCCGTGCAGTTACCGCCCAGGGTCCCACTGCCCCTGCGGTGCCCATTTGGCGACCATCCGAGGGTATTAGTATATGAGGTTGATGATTCCACACACCTTCCGAGGGTTTGAATATATAAGGCTGATAACTCCATCACCAATTTATTTAGGCAGATGTATCTATCCATGGCCCGTGCCCCTTTATTTACTTACTCCCCCTTTCATTTCTTATGTAGTAGTGCTCCTCTAGCAGCCCCCCTGTTGGATTGGTTTGTAACACTCCAGCTGGTGTACACCCTGCCCGAATATCAGTAGACGAGGCAGATTACCTTCGCGCAAGCCTTTTCTTTTCCTGCTGTCAGGGCTTCTAACCTTTTTTTTTTTTTTTCCCTCCCCGCTAGACCGAGTGGTGTCTTAGTGTGGAGCGGCAAGCGGCGCGAGACAGATTGGCGTTGCCATGGATCCCTCTTCTCAGCGTCCTTAGTAGGATCGACGCTGTATCCACGGCACCCTCACCTTGATTGGAGCGGCGAACGGCGCGAGACTGAGCGGCGTCCTTTCGTTGCCATGGATTCCCTCTCCCAGCGTCCGCGGATTGACGCTGTGGAATTTCCATGGCACCCGCACCCTGATTGGAGCTGCGGTATGACTGGCGGGATTCAAACGCCAATCATTGCCGCACCCACCTCCTCTTCCCCTTCATATTAAACCACCGGACGCCGTGTCGGTATCACTGTCCGACTCGGCGGTGGTGGTTGGAGACGGCTTAATAGCCACTGAAGACATTGCAACCTAACACCACAGACAAGGTAAGGCTTTCTCGCATCACTTCGCCAATACTGCTCCTCTTTTTGGAAACCTCTATTCATGATGTGCTTTTCAGTGTGCTTGTCTGGGGAATACCCCATTCACGCACATTGGGCAGCACTACATACGGCTAATACCTCTCTCCTGCCTTTACTCTACTGATGTGCTTTTCAGTGTGCTTGTCTGGGGAATACCCCATTCACGCACATTGGGCAGCACTACATACAGCTAATACCTCTCTCCTGCCTTTCTCTACAGATTTTTCTGTATGAAGTTGCTATTCCTGACAATTCCTGCAGCTAATTTTGCGCTCAAGGGACATCCGCTCCCCCTGCTTGCATATTGGTGACACCCAGTGGCGGAATTATAGGGGTCGCTGAGGTTGCCATGGCGACCGGGCCCCTTGCTGCAGGGGGCCCTTGAGGGCCCCCTGTATACAGTTCTTTGATAGGGGGAGCGGAACAAAGCTCCCCGATCCTAAAGCCGAACTGTATTCGGCACTGTGCAGGGAGCTGCTCACATCGATTACAAAGTGAAAGCACAGTGCTGTGCTCTTTGTCTCCCCCTACAGTGCAGTACCCGTCAGGAAGAGCTAAGGTAAAGGTCTGCCGTTTTTTATCTACTGTATGTGTGTTTATATGTATGTGCATGTATGTATGTGTGTGTGTATGTGTGTGTATGTGTGTGTATGTGTGTAAGTGCATCTATGTATATGTGCATGTGTGTGTATGTATGTGTTTCAGTGGCGGTGCGTCCATAGAGGCGCATGGGCGCCGCCCCCTCTCTCCAGGCACCCCTCTATCACAAATAGATAGATTCATGCATAGTGTGAATCTATCTATGGCCGCCACTGCCCCCATATTCAGACGCCTGGCCCCTTTTTGGACGCTCGGCGCCTGAATTACACCGGCGGGGGTGTTTTTAAAGCACTAATAGGCTTTAAAATAGGTGAACTGCGAGTGCCATGCTTGGCGCTCACAGTCCACCCAGGTGTGTTAGAAAAGCGAATAAATATTCGCTTTCCTAACACTGAACCACCTCTCCACCAATCAGGTGCTCGGGTCTGTTACCAGTCACCTGATTGGCTGAAACGACAGGCGCCGCTATTGGATGCCTATCAGGAGGAGAGGATGGGAGGAGACGCATGGAGGACCCCGCTCGTTGACGTCACCTGCTGCCCCACTGAGACAGGGTAAGTGCCGGGCAGACTGCGAGCGGGCGGGGGGGTCACAGTGGCTGCATTTTAAGGCACAGTGGCTGCATTTGATGGGCACAGTGGCTGCATTTGATGGGCACAGTGGCTGCATATGATGGGCACAGTGGCTGCATATGATGGGCACAGGGGTGGCAATTGATGTGCACAGTGGCTGCGTTTGATGAGCACAGTGAGGCTGCAATTGATGCGTTTTTTAAAAATTTTTTCAGTTTGCTTGCGCCCCCCAAAAAATTTTGAGCACCATCTGCCACTGGTTTATATGTGTGTGTGTGTGTGTGTGTGTGTGTGTGTGTGTGTGTGTGTGTGTGTGTGTGTGTGTGTTTACATGTATATATGCACATTTTATGTATGCGCTTTTAATCCTGAGCCCCTATATGTGTCCCATTAGAACCGATTTTTTTTTTTTTTGCTTGTTCATAGTACCAGCAAAAAAAAATGCTGTTCCTCTGAAAAGTGATCCATGCTCAGATCGCTTTTCAGAGGCATTTGACAGCCGGTAAAGAGGCAATATGTTGCCTCCTGACCGCCTGTTTTAACCCCTTAAATGCATCATCACTATGCTGCAACTGCATGCAATGCACACAGTTGCAGGGTGGTTGCAGTGCAGCCACTTCAAGGGTGCCCTGACTGGAAAAAGATTGAGAAACACCGACATAGAGGAACCCATCTCTCCATTTTCCTCCTGCAACCGCTGAATGCATGTGGGAGGGAGAGGAGGAGAAGCGGGGGGGGGGAATCTATTCCTTTACATGCAGCCACCCACTTGTGACCGGACCCTGGTGTTCCGCCATCGGGCTCGGAGAAAAGAGCCCTGTCCGGGGGTCAGGGGGGCCCTTAATGGATTCTTGCATCGGGGCCCTGAAGATTCTAGTTACGCCTCTGGTGACACCCACTCACATCCAATCATCATATCCCTCATATGCTAACATTGGGGTAAGTTACGATTATTTAGATCCTTTTTCCACACCCGGCCTGTACGCAGACCCGCATGAGGTGCGGTGTTCATGCGTCTTCAGCACATGGGTGCTTGCCGCTTTGACGTGCGGCGTTTATGCAATCTCAGCATATTT